>CM053622.1:211202906-211224534 GCA_028646595.1 Phalanger gymnotis | reverse complement strand
GGTGATCTCTTAGGTCAATTCTACTAAATTATACTGCTGTTAGAACAGAATGCCGAAAGGCAAAGGCTCCAAGTCAATTAAAATTTATCCAATTTACAACAAAATAGAATGATGATAGCTCCAGAAACTAGATCGAAATCTAGGCCACAAACATGAAATGGGCAACAGTCTGGGATAGTCCGTGATGTCAGGCTATTGGGTAAAGCTGTGAGCGAGCCAACCAACCGCCATTCTCCCCTCTACTCCCAAGGCGCAAAAGGTACCTGTTGCCCCAACGGGCCCCTAGGCAAATGCCCAATTGCCCTCTGGGCTAGCTTAAACCTGCTGGGCTGGTTTGAAAACATACTAACTGTTCTCGACCTAAAAACAAAATAGTTTTGGTTTGATTCAGTTGTTGGTTGCTATGTAGTCAACTTCCAGTTATGTCCAACTCTTCACGAGCCCATGTGGGGTTTTCTTGGCAGATATACTGAAGTGGTTTCCATTTCCTTCTCCGGCTCATTTTACAGACAAGGAAACTGAGGCCAACAGGGTTATATGACTTGCCCAGGGTCACGCAGCTGGTGTCTGAGGCCGCATTTGAACTCAGGAAGATGAGTCTTCCTGACTCTAGGCCTAGCTGCCCTAGATTGATTCAGTAGTGTAACGTAAAGATCGCTGCACCAGGAATTAAGTCCTGAGTTCTAATCTCAGTCCCGCCACTAGCTCGTCCTGTAAATGTGGAGAATTCACCTCAAGTTTCAGGACTTCAATTTCCTCAATAAATGCGAAGCTTTAGAGATATGGTGTCTCAGACCCCCTTCCAGCTTTCACTCTGATTTTATGGCTCTACTATTTTCAGAAACCAGTGAGATGAACTCTAACTACCATACCTGCAGTCAAAAGCCCATAATTTCATATCTTGCTAATGTATTATTCAAGGGTAAAAACAGATAAATGAATGACACCAAAGAAAAAATTTAGCATGTCATAGAGTTTGTGATGGTCAGTCTTTCAGTACCACAAAGGTCACCTTACCCTATGCTCTCATCTTCTTTAAAATTTATCTATAAGCTTTTTGTTGCTGAGTTGTTTCAATCGTGTCTGACTTTTCTTGACCCCATTTGGGGTTTTCTTGGCAAAGATACTGGAATGGTTTCTCATTTCCTTCTCCAGCTCATTTTACACATGAGGAAACAGAGGCAAACAGGGTTAAGTGACTTGCCCAGGGGTCACACAACTGATGTCTGAGCCCAGGTTTGAATTCAGGAAAAGGAGTCTTCCTGACTCCAGGCCTATCACTCTATCTATGGGGCCACCTAATTGCTCCTTATAAGCTTTGCTATGCCTAATTCGTGTTTTCTTTAACACACACACACACACACCCCACCACCACCACTTCATGTGACTCAAAGAGAGGTGGAGGATTCTCCTTCCTCGGGGGTATCTGAGCAAAGGTTGGATAATCATCTGTTGGGCACATTATAGTGGGGTTCCCATTTGTCGATGGATTGCATAATAATGACTGCTAAGATGTCTTCCAACTTTCAAGTTCTGTGACTGCAAAATTCAAATAAAGGCAAAAAAGTGGAAATAAAATACTAAAATGAAAAAGTGTGAAGTCTTGCTTAGAAACAGGAGAGGCTGAAGCACTTTGTCTTAAGATAGTAAGACAGTAAAAATGACAACTTGGCTACAACCAACTGCAACAGCCCTTAACTATTCCATTTTAATCTACCAATTACTTATCCTTCTGTATACACCTATCCAGACGGCACACTTTTCCATACATCAAATTGTCATTGTATATCCATTGATGTCACTTTCTTGGGATGTTCCCACATTTTAAGCCATGAGAAAGTAAAGCAGTTTTGCAGTTTACTGGGCTCATAAAGAGCAGCTAGGTGGCACAGTGGATAGACTGCCGGGCCTGAAGTCAGGAAGACTCAAGAAGAGTCTGTACCTGATTCTGTACCTTTTAACTATTTTGTACATTGAATATCTTTCTATAAAGGACCCTTTTTAATCTTTTGGGGGAAGACTCTAGATATAAATCACACCTAGAAAAAGGTGTATCCCTTAATTTAGGAGAAAGGCTCCTCCATAACTGAACCCGGTTTGTGGGAGTTCAGAGCCCCTTTGTAGGAAAGGTCAACACAATACCCCACTAGGCCAAGGATGACATTACACTTTACCAAAACACTGGATGTAGTTTCTCATGCAATTTTTGTGGAAAAGGTGGAAATGTATGCTGGATGGTAATGGTTGAATGACCAGACTCAGAGAGCAGTCATGAATGGATTGATGTATTAGAAGGGTGTCCCCAAGCAGTCCTTCAAAGATCCACACATAGTTCCACACTGCTTATCATTCAAAATCAATGCGAAAGCAGCATGGTGTGGTGAAGTGTAGTATTGTAACATGGAAAGGATTAGGCTTATCTGCTGGACCCCAGAGGAAAGAAGGATCAGTTACAAAGATCCAAATTTAGCCTTAATGGAAGGAAAAGTGCCATTCAAAAGTGGAATAAAATTAGCTACCTCCAAAAAGGTACACTACATGTCTTCAAGTAAAAATCAGTAGGCTGTCAGAGATTCCTATTCATGTATGGGTTGGACTAGCTGACCATTGAGGGTCCTTCTAACTCTGAGATTCAGTGTTTGGTTTCAGGTGCCATGTTTTAAAGGGGATATTTGCTATAGAGGAAGACAAGAATCACAAAAGGTGCAGAAAATCATGTTATCTGAGAATCCATTTGGACATCTCATAGGGTATGTCCCATGATGGTAGTGATTTGGTGGGCATCTGGCTCTCTGTTATACTGTTCTCTGGATACCAATTAGAAAATTATTGGGAAAAATTATCATTGCAGCTATATCAATGTTACTCAGATGACCTTCAAAATATTAAAGCTATATCTTGCCTTTTCTTACATAGTGTATCCTGAAAGTCTTAGTGCAATCTGAAACTTAAATAGCTTTAATAACTTAAATAGCCTCAACTTTTAGGACACCTTGTATTGATAGGAGATGAGATAAAAATCTTGACTTCATGGCTTCCTCTGGCAATTATAGAATTAGAGGAACTGGGCTAGAGGCAGGGGGATTATCTAAGAGTGGCAATCAATACAGTGGAAATGATGGCAGGTTGAGTTTTGGTGGTGGAAGGGATCCTAAGGATATTTATCTCCATGTGTTTTGCCTTCTCTACTATTTTACAAGAGACTTTCTATAATAACCCACTCCAAAACTAAGATAAAATAAGGTGCTTCTCAAAATTCCTCAGTATCTTCTTATTGTGATACTCCTTAGAAAAAATTTAGGATCACAAGTAAACCAACCTATTCATTTAATGGGTCTTTCCCTTCTGCTCAACCTTTAAACCATGTCAGCTCTACCTCTTGCCTTTATCATAGCATCCCTTTGGTGGAGTGGACATTTAATTCATACCAGATTCTCCAGAGAAAATAATAAAACTTAACAATTAAATTAAGTAATCAGTGACTTGTGGCCTTTCAGGGATAATTCAGTTGCCCGTTTTCTCAAGGTTTGCAGCCAAAGTTTTGGACAAAACAAAGCACGTTAAAATCTTGCACATTCCTAAATTTCATAGGAAACTCAATTAGCCTGAGTTTTTACTAAAAGTATGTGATAGAATGGCTGCCACATTGCTGACTATATTCTACAAGCCCCATCCCTACAATACATAAATAACCAGATTATTAAACCTGAATGACCAAGACCATTACTAACCCAGTAACTGAAAACTCATACATGTTTAAAATAAAAAACAAAAAACTCCACTACGCTGATTAGAAATACAGCAAGAAGTAGCCACCCAATCTGGCTACATGTAGACAGCCTAGCACCAAGCTTCTACTACCCAATGCTGTCACAGTTGGCAAAACAAAGGGTAAATGTCACGTGTCCTTCAGTTACTACAGTAATAGTAGACATTTCAGCTTTTAAGGCTGCATAGTGCTTTCCTCAGAACTGCCCTGTAAGGAAGGTTTTGGAGGTCATGGTTTTTTGGGGGATGGATTTCACACCTATGAGCTCACTGCTGGACGGGGGAGAGGGAGAAGACTCTTAGTGTGAACAGTTTCTCCATCTACATGGATGGGTAACTAGTCTAACAGTACAAGAGGGTTTCTGAGACCACTGAAAGATTAAGTGACATGCCCATGATCCCTGACCAAGTATGTTCCAGAGGTCCTCCTAAATCCAAGACTGGCTCTCTCTAAGACATGACACTGCCTCTCTGTAGGGCAGTTTAAAGAAGAACCTGAAGCCTACATATGGGAAATGACTTGACAAGGGTTGCACAACTCATGTGACCAAACTGGGACCCGAGCTCGGGTCTTCTGACTCCTTCCCAGCCATTTAGCAAAGAACAGCCTCTTTTCTTAATGAAACTCTTCCAAATATGAAAAGAACAGTGAGTTATGCCACAATACCCAAAGAAGAGCTTGATTTTTCTCCCTAAAGCACGAAAATGATAAACACAAATGTGACACCTTGATGGTTCTCAGAAAAAAATTCCACAGAGGGTATTCCCAACTGGTAGGAGAAAGAATTTCAAGAAGGAAATGCAATGCATCGATGTAGGTCAGCTGAAACAAACATCAAAGGACTGATGAATAGCACATTTAAATTCACTAAGAAACAGATGCTAACGTGCTGAATGCCTATCATGTCTATATGCTTAAAAAACCCACCCTTCCAGTCAGGCAACAGGGACATGTAAAAGTGTTAGTGATGCACAGCAAAATGTGCAAAAGAAAAGTCTGTCACACCCTTAAACACATGGCACACCATCATGATTTCATCTCTAGGAAATAAGCTGGTCTCGTCAGGGTTGGTTTCCCATAAATATTTGGTTGCTGAAAGTCACATTTTAAAATGTTGCCCTTGTTGAAACTCAACAAAACTTCTGTTCAAATAGGCACAGATACCCAATATACCAATATTTTTTCTCCCTAAAGCATGAAAACAAACAATGTAAATGTGACATCAAATTCTTGATAGTTCTCAGAAGAAAAATTCCATAGGGCATATAGTCAATTCAAATAGTGTCTCATATCATGTTCTAAGAAAAGACGTAGGGAATCATATTTGCAATTTTCAAGGTCAAAGGATGTAACTGTGGCATATAAAGTTGACATAAAAGTCCCCCCCGTCACCCCTGCCATTAACTGTTGACTTGTATCAATGTTTCAAAGAAAAGTCAAATAACTTTTTTTTTTTTCCAAAGTTGAACTGGGGAGAGAAAGGAGAAATCTTACCTGGGCAAGGGGGGAACAAGGACACAGTACAAAAGTAGAAAATTTTTTAAAATTAACTGTGCCCGGACACTGTTTCTGGCACTATTTTTACTTTTCAATATATTTACCCTATTGCTCAAAATTTAATATCTCACTGATCATCACTGAGACATTCAAAAAGGGTTGAAATTAGTGTTAATTAGCTCTTGTAGTTAAAGTAGCATTCAAATTCCCATTTCCCTTAAATGTGATGCATCCCACACATATACAAAAACTACGGTTCCTGGAACCCAACAGCCAAAACTCAAAACTAGGGGCAACTGCTAAGACAGGTACCAGAGAATGTGCTTATTATGACACATTCCTATCCACAAATCCAAGAAGCCATTAAGAGCCATGTTGATTGACAGTTGACTTCCAGTTCCATTTGTCTACAAATATTAATGATTGACTAAAAGTTGCCACATTATTCTTTATAATAAAATAATTCTTTTAATGAAGTATTTAAAATAATTTTAAACATCTGATCAATAAGATACAATACACAAATATGGGAAAATGCTACACTTTACAAAAAAAGTAAAGCCAAGCATTTAACTATACAAAACAACTTCAGACATGGTCAGTCAGTATCTTGCAAATATAGGTTTTTTTTTCCTCAAAGTACTGCCTTTTTACATATGCTTACATACATAATTTACAGCATTTGTTTTTTACTAACTTGCTGAAACAAAAAAATGTGGCCAATTTAAGCTAACTACAGTGCAGTACATGGCTGCAGCAGTCCCAATGTGGAGAAATGGGATTAAAAAGTAACACAGCTTTGAGCTTTATTTTTGGAATTATTTTTCTAGAAGTCCCTGGCATTTCACATTTTAAACATTCTGAGGGAGTTCATTCTCTCCCTCATGTGACTCAGTGACATCAGTCACAATTATTACTTTGCTACAAGTGTGTGCCAGTCACATTCAGTTGTGGTGAACCAGAGTTTTACTTTGCAAAGAAGGAACAGATTCCATGGCTATTCAAATACATGCCAATTGTTAAGCAAAGACCCTTCCGAAGTGTGGCCACTGTTGGGATACTGGAATCATCTTTCAAGTATACAGAAGTCAAACTTAGGTCCTTTGTTCATTCATTTCTTCTTCAAAACTCACTCATCGCCAAAGAAGACTTCCGATGCGATAAGAGGCTTTAAGTTCAGGAGAATGAAGATGCCACTGGAGAGAGAATGATTAAGGAGAATCATTCTCTCTTAGGGTAACACAAATAACCAGGCTTCTGGACAGGGGATGCGGTGGAAGTGCTGGCTATAATCTCTCTTGTATGTAGGTTACATGTGTATTTTTTCCTTTTCCTCCAGAAGAACACATGCAGGTTACTTTGGAGTGTCAGTATTTCCCTTTGGGCTCACACAGTACGTTTTCTGTTTTATTACCCTATTTTCATTTCCCCTCTTTCTGTTTGAACTCAATGCCCCTGCCATTCCTTCCAATGCCCCCTGCGTTTTTCGTTTCCCAATGAGGTATTTTAGCAGCTTCAATTGCAAGGTTTCCTTAACAAGGATGTCCCCTCACCTCAAAAACACAGCAGTGGTGGTGTGAGCCAAAAACAGTGACCTCGGGCATAAACGATCCCCATTTGTCTCTGTTTTGATGTCTCTAGGAGACAACAGACCCAAGTCATTGGTGGTTTGCTTGCTGCCACCTCTAAGCTGCACAACATGGCTTCTGATTTTAGCTTAGCACTACTAAGGCCAACTCAAGCAACTCTGAACCTCACCTGAGCCAGATATGTTGCACATTAACACAGCAATCCACGATTACTCAGGATTAAATCTACTTTTTGTGCTAAGTATCACCACAAAATATTCCTTCCCTTCTTTCCCACCACTTCCAAATTAAATATGGATTAGGGAAAAGCACTACACGTAGAACAAACTTGGTTTGTGCTAATGAAGCAAGTAGCAACAGACAGATTCTTGGCTTGCAGGTAAAAGTTTAAGTAGGTAGGTAGGTGCCTATTTCTATACACACCTACAACTCACCAATGGAACAGAAGACAAAGCTGAATTCTATTTATTAAAAACTCTACAGGTGCTTAGGTAGGTATTTAATAAAAGCACAAAAGTAAACAAAGATTATCCTCAATGGTGATTATCTTCCAGAAATGGCCATTGATGACATCAGGACAGGGCCACAATGCTTTCGACCTCTTCTTTGGCAGTACGTAGCAAGGGTCTGGATGGAAAGGTGGAGTTGTCACTTCAGAAGAGCGTGGTACAGAGCTCGAGAATATTTCATCCCCTTTTCTTGTTCCATGTAGAATATCAAATCCCTGAGGCAGACTCGAGTAATTCTGGGGCGAAATAATTGTCTGGTGACAGTTAGGTTGGATGACCCTGAGGCAAGGGCATTGCCATTTAAACCCTAGAGAAGACATAATCAAGAAAGAAAAGGAGTTAAAAAGAATAGTCTTTATCATAGTCCGACAGTATTGCTGACCGCATACAGCAGGTACTTAATAAATTCACGTTGAATGAACTCAAGTTCCAGGTGAATCACAAAAAATGGCTTAATAAATATTGTTGGCTTGTTGACAAGAAAGAAAGAGAAAGAAGGAAGGGAGGGAGGAAGGAAGGAAAGGAGAATCCTGAAACCTTATATTCAGTCTTGATCTCTAAAACTAAACATCACTTCAATTTGATGCTTAAAATTTAAAAAATGAAACAACAATGATTGTGCTATACTACTTAGGTGACCCTGGAGAAGCCATTTCACTTGGGGGGGGGGGTGTCTCAGTTTCTTCACCTGTAAAACGAAGTGGCTGGACCAGATCATCTCTAGTTCTATAATCCATGACCCTATTGAGTAGGTCACTATCAACTGAGAAAAACTTCAAGCCCTTAAAATCATGGCCCCACCTCCATTATCTTGCTACTGTTTAAAATGAAGTCACATACTTCTTTCTCTCTAACCCCATCCCAACAAAACCTCTGCTTTGAAATCTCAGTATTTGCTGCACCATGTAGTCAGGGGGGGGGGGGGGGGGGAGGAGATTATAATGGTGTTGTTAAAAAAAAATCAACAAAAACATATCTTAAAATATTATAATCATGACAAAAAAACTCAGTATTTCAGTTGAGGTGCTAAAAAAGGTGTGCCAAAGAGCCTCAGGAGCACATAAGAGTAACTTACACCTGCTGAGGATGCCACCCGTCTTTGTAATCACTCAAATTTGATAACCTGGTGTCAACCTCTTCACCCTCACTCCACATACCCGTTGCCTTTCAGACATCTCGAACTAGATGCCCTCATCAGGCATCTTCAACTCAGTGTGCCCAAAACGGAACACATTATCTTTCCTTCTGAACTCTATCCCATTCCCACCTTTCTTCTTACTTTAGAGGGCAACATCATCCTCCCAGTCTTTCACAACCTAAGAGTCATCCTGGACTCCTCACTATTTCTCACCCCGCCAGGGCCAATCTGTGGCCAAGGCCTACTGAGTTCACCCTTTCGACATCTCTCAAATACACTCCCTTTTCTCTCTGACATTAGCACCCCTTCTGGTCGCCTCAGGGTTAGAGACTACTGCAACAACCTGCTGGTGGATCTGTCTGCCTTAAGTCTCTCCCCACTCCGTTCAGCCAAAGTGATTTTCCTGAAGTGTCAGTCCTACTAGAATAGCCTCCCTACCACAATAAACTCCAGTGGCTTCCTATTACCTCCAGAAGCAAATACAAACTGCTCTATTTGGGATTAAAAACCCTTCAAAACTTAAACTCCTCCTCCTTTGCAAGTTTTCTTATACCACATTCCCCCACACTCTTTGGTCCAGTGACACTGAGCTTCTGGCTGTATCACAAATAAGACACTGCATCTCTCGATTCTGGGCATTTTTTCTTACCTGTCCCCCATCTAGACAGCCTAGAATGCTGTCCCTTCTCATCTCTGCCTGCTGGCTTCCTTTCAAGTCCCAACTAAAATCTCATCTTTTACAGGAAGCCTTTCTCAACCCCACGATTCCAGTGCCCTCCCTCAAGAGATTATTTCCTATTTGTTTTCTATGTTGCTTGTTTGTATATGTTTCCCCCAATTAGACTTCGAGCTCCTCAAGAGCACAGACTGACTTTTGTCTTTTTTTGTGTCCCCAGTGCTTAGCATAGTGCCTGGCACATAGTAGGTGCTTAATAAATGTTTACTGACTATTATTAGTTGATGGCCCCAAGCAAGTCACTTAACCTTCTCAATGTGTTTCAGGCAACTTCTTAAGACTTATTTAGAATATCATAGACTCTTAAGCAGAGAAATCACACATAGTTCCTTGGGCAGATTTGTAAAATAATGTAGAGCCTACTAATAAAAAACGTAAAAAAAAAAAAACTAGGACTGTGGAGGTTTCATAATGAATACTTTACTCCAGCCAAATTTCTAGTTTTTTTTCAGTCATTTTAAAAACTATCAAATTATAAAAATATATTAGAAACAAAAGCCTTCACAATATCCATGTTGACTTAATTATATGAACGTCCACAGAGTGTCTTGGAGGCACAATCTATTCAGCCTTCAAATCAGTTTTTCTGGAGGGCTACCAATCAATTCTACTAATCATCATACTAAAATTTCTCACAGTTCAGTTAAGATGGTTCATACATACAGACATACATCCACACTGACTAAATTCTGAAAAATCCACAAGATTTGTAAGAGAAAAAAAAATAAGATTACTGCCGGCTGCACAATTGACTAGCTACTTATCTTGGAGCCAATCTATATTATACAGCCAGTCTCTTATCACTACTGCAGGGTCCTTGGTAATGAATGCAATTTGTACAAATACAAGTGCTCAGACTCTGTAACTTCAGCTAAGCATAGCAGTCAGCCCTGGTGAATCATTCTTCTCTGCTGGCATCAATACTACTTGGAGGGGGTGAAACTTGGATGTAATCTTTACTATTATAAATTACTGCCCTAAAAGAACCCCCCCCAAAGACTTCTACAAAAGAGTTCTATCATCTCAGTTCATAGAAAGAAGATTAAAAATATACATTAGGTACAAAGTTGATAAAACTTGTCACTGGCAGTGATCACGATGTTTATTTGATGGCAAGGCTTGCTGTATACAGAGTTTCTAGCTTAAAATTTTCATTTAAAAAGTCATTTTTCTTGGCTAAAGACTAGATATAATTGTTCTAATTATATTTCCAAATGTTTCCTACTTAGGAGCTTTCCTACTATCAGTCTCATTGCATGTTATGGTTAAGAGTCCCAAATATGCCATCATTTGAAACGCTCAGTTTGCTAAATGGCTTGGAATAAATTTCACTTAGGGTGGGAAGGAGAAAGAGGAAAAAAGGAAAAGACAAAGAACTAGGGGCAGAGTTTGGGGAAGGAAGGGGTGAGGGATGTGTGCCATAAAATGTCGCTGAACTGCTGGCCAAAAGGATAAAGAGGGTCCAATAGTCTGGGTAAGACAAAAGGGTCACAGTTCAAGTTTGTCATATGACAACCCTGAAGGATCCAGGGAAAAGAGAGTTTTGCAGTGCAGCTGCCAGCACAGGGTTGAAAAAGAGGTCAGTCCAACAGGATGCAGCAGAAGGCCCAAGGCAATGTTATAAATGAAACAAACCCCAAGGGAGACTCTGAAACCCAACAGAAATGTCCTTTATAATTCAGAACTTTGCAAAGGTGACAGCATTCTCTTTCCCACATAGGGATTAACTTAGAAAGCATCTTTTATCAACTTGGTTATAAATCTCTAGTAGTAACCCACCCAATGCACCCCTCCCCCCAATAAACTGGGGATGCAGGAAAGGAATACCTTAAGTTTCTTATTGACCTTGAAAGACTAAGGCACAGAAGAAAGAATGAACCCTAAACCCTTGGAGTCAAAAGAAACCTGGATTCAAATCCTGCCTCTGGCACTTAGCTGTGTGAAATTTGGGAAGCCAGAATCTCTCTGGGCCTCAATTTCCTCACCTCTAAAATGAGGTATTTGGACCGTATTGGACCCAAGATCTCTTCTAGTTTTAATAATCTATGCATTTTATATTTATTATATGAGGTTTATTAGTGTCTAATACACATGCAAAACTCCTAATTTTATATATATAGTATACAAATATATATATATATATATATATAGTGACTAGAAGATGCATATGGATAACCAAATTAATAAGAAGAACAATAATAGCTAACATTTACATAGTGCTTACTAATGGAAAGATAGAAAGGATCCTAAGGCTTCAATTTTCACTGTCAAGTCCAACTTTCTCGCTAATACACTAGGTCTTTCAAGGAGCAGCAAATCACACTTTTCAGTTTCAATATTCTTTTACACTTACCCCAACAATGACAATGGGTAGTGAAATAGAGCTAAAGGGCAAGTACATGCAGGAGAAGAAATAAGAGGTTTGAATAACCTTCAACCTAGATAATTTACTCCTAAAAAGTCAGAAACCTCAAACGCCGTTGTTTCATTCTAAAAATTGAAGCCCGCAGGGTAATACTTTTTACCTCAAAAATAAATATTTCTCAGCAACTTAACACTTCACCTGAGTGAAGAGAGACCAAGTCAGTGGAAATAAAATAACCTGCTCTCCTCCCAGCATGCTTTTGTCCTTACATATAAAATTAGAAGGCTGGACTGGGTGATCTGAGGTCCTTTCCAGCTCTAATAATCTATGAAACCTATGTACCCATATGCTTCCAGGAAACCTACTCAAGCCTAAGTGTTAACATACTTCCCAAACTGCCAAATCAAATAAGGAACTCCAGATTAGTGCCTTATGTTATATGTCACTAAACAAAGTCTCCATGCATACTTATTTTGTGTAAGGAACACAGAACAACTGTTTTACTTTAAAGGGAAAGGTGAATATAACGATCTACTGATTCCATCTGATAAATGTCAGCCTTTCTAAAAGAATGGAACTGGTTGGAGAACTCATGTAACGATGAATACTAGGGCTTCTGTAACCTGTAGGACAGACCTTTGTTAAAGTCAAATCACAGAGATGCAGGAAGAGAGGAAGAGACTTGAGCAAATCCTCACATGAACACTTCAGGCTAATGATCATCTTGTTTAAGCCTCTCATTTCTAATTTTCCATCCTTCCAGGCTTTCCTACTAGCGTTTCACTGTAGATTCAAACCATGAAGCTTTATATATTCAAGTAGTGGCTAAGTGCTTTTACATATACTTTCTCATTGGATACTTAAAATCTACTTTGTGAGGTAATTATGTCCATTTTACAGAAGAACAAAGAACAACCTGCCCGAGGTGACACAACCAGGAAAAATCTAGCTCTGCTGACTTCGAAGACAGTGTTACTGTATTAGAGTTATCTTTTTGCTCTAGTTAACCTTCCTGCAATAACCAACATGCTAAGATGAATACATTTTGCTACTAAGGACATTTTTATGTCTCCCAATTTTAACAGAGTAGACCCCGGAAAAAACTTGTGAAGTAAGCAACTTCTGAGCCTCTCTCTATTTGCCCCATCTTTTCCCAAATTCTCATTTACTCTTTGACTCTAACCCTAAATGCCTCAGACTCTTTTCAAGTTAGGTAGCATACAAACATCCTTTCTACCATAGCTACCAAATCTTGGCCAGTATCTTTCCTAACTCTACCTGATTGCAAAATTACTCTATCCAGTATTCCCACTTCTTAGGGTTTGGAGAGGAAACTGGCTGGCTAATCTGATGAACTAATTTGTAGTAAGGTATTAATGAGCATAATATGTTAAAAGTCTTTCCTGCCCCTCCCAAGGTAACAGTTTCATTTTAATGAAGCTCTTTGATCAAATTAACCCTAAAGGAGGTCAGATGATAAGGAATTTCAGGCATCTGGCCAGTTTGGTTCATAAGCAAGATCCCCATGGGCAAAGAGGCTTTATTAAGCCCCCTCAAATATACAGTTTAGGTGATTCCTTATTCTGCCTACACAGACCTAACATTGACCATGAATTCCTGTCTTTAAGTCCATTAGCAAATAGCTTCTTTTCTCCCTCCTTCCTTCTATCTGTCTGTCCATCCCTCACTCGCTTTTTCTTGTATCACTAGGTTTAAGAGAATACAGATGTGTGGGCTGGAAATATAATACATTCATGGTTTATCCAGGTTGTTACAAAAGTTAATAGGAAATTGAAAAGAGGCAGGGCTAATTTAACGTTTTAACTCACCACCTGACTGATTTTTAAGATGACTTAAAATTTTCTTTTTCAAAGTTTCCAGTCCTACAGGCATATGCTAATTGGCATGGCTATCCTTAAGAATAAAGAGTTTCTTTTCTGTTTAAGGTTAATTCTTAGGTAAAGATGAATTCTGTTTTTTTGAGGGGTGGGAGTTATGGCTCAAGAACAAAAATCAAATGGACACTGACTGTGGGCAGTGATGATAGCTAAAAATGCCTTGAATATTTGCTATAATGTAATCTACATGAAAACCCACGTTTAAAAGACATGGGTTCTGAGCCCTAAGGCCAGCACAGACTGCACAGGAGCACATGCTTAACTTCGAGGAAGAGTGCCCTCTGCTGGAAGATTAGCAGTACTTTTTCCAAATCAAAAACCAACAACTTACTCTCTTCTAGTTAACAGTTGAGATGATAAGGGGCGGTCACAGGTGGGGGTTAAGAGGGTGGAAGGGCATCGGTTTTTAGAAAAACAAATATGTCAACCATAAAGACAAAATGCAGCTACCATTCTTCAAGCACTGGCAGACACACAGTGGTTTCCCCCACTTCTATGGTGTATGGAGAACTGCCCCAGAAATTTTGTGATTCAAACATTTGTGCTAGAGTGAGCTTTATTTTTAACTAAGCTAACGCAGTGTTCATCAATGTGGCAACATTAAAGTGATACGCATTGCATTCTGATGCCAGCAATGCCCAATGCAGACAATAGGGCCCTGAAGATATGAAGGGGTCTAAATCCAATTAGCCAGTTAAAGCCCTACCAGCTTGCCAGTTAAACTTGTTGACTTTTTATTATACGGCCCTTCTTCAATAACAATTAGTCTGTGTGTGTAGCGCATTGAAATGAACGTTTTTGTCTTTTTATCCCTGGTGTGTGTAGCATAGTGAGGAACATAAGTTTTTGGCACTTAATAAATAGTGACAGTGAATTACCAGGAGAAATTAGGAAAGATAGACCACAGAATTTCAAAGCACCTCAAGGATCACCTCGCCCATTCTGTACTTACGAACATCCAAAATCCATTTGAAGATTCCTGGGGATGGAGAAATCACTGCTTACTGAAAGTAAGCCAGTCCCATTGTAGGTTAGTTCCAATTGTTGGGAAGGTTTTTCTTACATACAGTGAGGAATCTGCAACTTCAACTCATTATTCTAGGTTATAAACTGTGGGTCAAGCAGGACAAGTCCCTGTTACATAATTTCAAGTTCCTCACTCCAAGTGGTCTAAAGATCAACCAACCTCAAGACAACCCCTCGGCTATGAATATTAGCTAACAAAAACTCTCAGCAGATCTGCTTTTCTAATTACTCTTTTGAGGAGTGACTATAATGTAGCCACTACCTCATTCTGCTGTCTTTCTTCCAAGTCACGTAAGGCCATAAGTTCACAGAACCCTAATTGGGGGGATATTTGAAATCATTTGCCTCCTGAGATAGTTTGTTCTTGTTCAGTAATTTTTCAGTCATGTCCAACTCTTTGTGATCCCATTTGGGGTCTTCTGGGAAGAAAAACTAGAGTGGTTTACCATTTCCTTCTCCAGCTCATTTTACAGAACAGGAACTGAGGCAAACAAGGTTAAGTGATTTGCCCAGGGTCACACAGCTAGCAAGTGTATGGGGCCAGATTTGGGCTCAGGAAAATAAGTCGGGCCCAGCACTCTATCCACCGTGCCCCCTAGATGCCCCTTTGGGAGGTAGGTACTATTATTACCTTAATTTTACAGGTGAAGAAACTGAGGCAAAGAGCCAAGTGACAAGACTTGTACAGGCCCACTGTGCCACCTAGCTGTCTGAGATATTACTGACAAATATTCATCTAGTCAATCACTGCCTGAAGACCTGAAAGGCAATACGACATAACGAATATGGAGCTAGACTTGGAGGAGGAAGATCTCAGTTCAAATCTCACCTGTGATACTTACTGGCTGTGTCACCAAGAAGTTATTTCCCCTCCCTGCGTCTCATTTTCCTCATTTGCAAAATGGACCCAACGACCTCTAAAGGTTCCTTCCAGCACTAAATCTAGGATCCTATAATCTCTAATCACATTCTTACTTTTATTACCCACTGAAGGAAGTTGTGAATGTTAGAAAACTCTTTCTTCCAAAGAGCCTGTAGTGAGAAAGAGGCAATACCTACCTGCAGGGAAAGAGCTAAGCTACAGGCCTATGATAAGACTATGGCACCTAAGAGGTGAGGAGCCTCACTGACCCCAGAATGAAGGCAGCAGCTCCCTCCCACCTGCAAACTGAGTAGAAATGAGACTAGAGAAGGGCAGGAAACACTATGCTGATGGCACTGCCCTTACCCACTCACCTTGGCTTTAAGCAATGTAAAAAGGCTTCATCGGAAGCTCAATTTCGTAGCTCCCTTGACCAGTTTAAAAAAAAAAAATGCTTCCTCCTACTGTGGAAAAACATTGCCAACTACAACTCCGGAAGATCTCCATTTCTATGGTTCCTTCTGTTCTACTCTAACAAGCAGGGCAGCTTCCTAGGGTTTTGTCAGGTTTAAGTCTATGTCAGGACTTTGCTATTTACCCCATGGTTATTTTCTTTAATCTTTTATGAAGAAGCTTACAAAGTCTTCTGAAAACTCAAGTAAATTATGTCCACAGGTCAATTTTGTCTATTATTTTATTAAAACTTTTTCAAAGAACTGCAAGTTAGAGATTTTTTCCCTTACGGAAACAGCTTTGGTTTTATCCTCGGGGGTTAGCTCTAGGTTTCAATTTGAAAAATAGCCACAATATCAGTATGTTCCTCATAACTAAAGGAAAAGGGATACTATCATACTAGTAGAATGGTTGTTAGACACTGGGTAACCTTACAATCCTTCTATTTGCTGAGTGCTGAACATGTCAACAAAGGCAGTGGGGGTGAGGGAGGCGGGACAAGAACTAGACTGGGAATGAGAGAAGACTGGGCTCAAAGCCTTCCTACTGCCCACTAGCTGCACGACCAGAGGAAAGTCACTTAATTATTCTCTCTCTGCCTCGGTTTCATTTGAAAAATGCCAATGATACTTTTACCACTGACTCGTAGTGCCTGGCACATGGTTTGGCGTTTAAAAAATGTTATTGACTGACTGGGAGATAGACACTTTATCAACTGTAGAGCACGATAAACCACGAGCTGTTAGTAATACTAATGAGACCATGGGATTTAAAATAGGTAACAGTAAAAACATTTCTAGTACCCAAGCTATGCTGGATGACAGAAGCACATTTTGTACTGGCCAAAAACCTAGGATTTATCACATAAAAGCTGTCTATCTCACCCACTGATCAAAGGCACTTAAAAATAGTCTGTAACGTGGTAGCTGTTGGGTGACTTGAGACTGGTGAGAGCATCCCTGGCCTTGCAGGGAATATTCCCCATTATATCGTAAGTATCATAAGGGTAGAAACTATGCTCTATTCTTCTATTTTCATCAGGCACCAGCTGGGTGACCCCGTGGATAGAGCGCTTGACCCGGACTCAGTAAGATCTTACTTAAAATCTGGTCTCAGACATTCACTGGCTTTATGACCTTGGGCAAGTCACAACCTCTGTCTACCTGAGCTTCTTCATCTGTAAAATGGAGCTAATAATAATAGCCTAGGGTTGTTGTGAGGACCACATGAAATATTTGTAAAGCACTCTGAAAACCTTAGAGCACTGCAAAAGTGTTAGATGTTCTTCTTCTTCTTCTTCATCATCATCATCACCATCACCATCATCATCATCATCACCATCACCACCACCACCACCATCATCATCAATGCCCATATGTAGCACCTTGTATAGAACAAGCGCAGTTGTTGGGGGGGGGGGGGACAATAAAAACAGGATTCACAATGTACAAAAGCCAGATTTTTCATGATTCCATTTAAATAATTCCACGTGGGAAGCCGAGACAGGTCAGGTAAGTCCTAACTAACATCCAGCTCCTTCCATCGTGCCTGCCCATAAGAGGGCTCTGCCCTTTTTCCATGATATGAGGTAGAAAGAACAATGGTCTTGGAAACAGGTCTGAATTCAAGACCAAGCAAGCTCTTCCACTTACCATTTACGTGACCTTGAACACAGTGTGGTGGTACAAGGGAAAGATCCTGACATTTGAAATAAGACGACCCAGGCCCAAAACCCAGCTCACTAGCAAGTTATTTAAGTTCTCTAAAGCTTGCTTCTTCATTAGAATATAAGCCCTTTGAGGTCAGGGAAAATCTTTCCTTCTACTTACATTTGTATTTCTAGAGCTTAAGCACAGTACTTGGCACAGAGTAAGAGCTTAATAAAATCTTATGGACTGACTCATAGAAAACACCGAGGCTGGACCGCATTTCTTAGGTCCCATCCTATAATCTCTAATCACACTCTTACATTTATTACCCATTGAAGGAAGTTCCTCCTATAAGCGAAGCACAATGAGTAAATATAAAGAATTTGTAACACGGACTCTGGAAAATTCAATTTAACAAGCAGCCTGATCATCAAAATGCTCTGTCACCTAGAAACTTCTCTGTTAATTTTGTCTGCACTGGCATTTCAATCCTCAACCTAAAAGTTTACTGAGTAAAGGTGATTGCCATCTTCAATTAAGCACACAACAAAGTGGAAACAATGTCACTTGTATTTAGTTTGCTATAACTAAAGCTGACAAAACAGAGAAAACTTTCTTTGATATTCTAAGAAGCCCCTAATGAGGTCAATTAAGCACCTTGAGAACATTATCAATAGGTATGAGTGAAGGCAATACCGAAGGCATAATGTATCTGTAGAGTTAGTAAAGTACTTGAGACTGAGAAGCCAGGAAGACCCCAAGATCACCAACTGACAAAACCAAGGAATTTCTATAAACAGTCAAAGATTTTCCTCAGCAAAAGAAAGCTAAAAGCTGGGTACCTAGGTCATTGTTTGAGTACTGGATGAGTTGGTGGAAAACCCAAGTCAAGGATTCCAGATATTTATTTTATTTCAAAGATACTCTAAGATAGTTATAACATCAGTGTAACAACAAATTCTGAACTAAATTTGACACATGTACAAAGCTGTAATAATGCCCAACATACACGATTCAATAAATATTTATTGAGGATGTACTATATTGCAAAGTGCTACGTGGTTTTAACAGTGAGATTTTCCAAAGAGGTTAACATTTACTTTCTTGAACAATTCCACCCAATCAGTATGGCCTGCAAAACATGCTGAATATCAGATGGTTAAGTCAAGATCCTCAGTAGAATTGTAAAGTCAGACTACCAATATTTGAGTCAAGGCTGCTGCTAAAAGAAAAAAGGGGAGGGGGGACGAAAACACCAACACCTCACTGATTCTGCTGACAAGATGTCTGCATTGAATGGAGGACAAAATACCTGAGGTAATCGTGTGCAAAGCAGAGCAGAATAGGTTACTGAGAGCAGAAGAGACAGAAGAAACAATAAAAAGATATTCTGATGCAAAACTTCAAAACGATGCCCTCTAGGATGTGTACAGTGAAAAAGCAAGAGGTGGGCCTGAACCAAGGTGTCATGAGGCCAGCGGGGTAACACTTAACCAATAACAGTTACATATGTATATAAAACAAAGGTCTTCAAGTATTTAAAAAATGAAAGATCTCTCTTTTCTATCATATCCAAGCAGACAAGGCCACAAGCAGGGTCTACTACAAATGAAACTTCCAAGGCCAAAGTCCTGCTGCAAAAAGACATACAGTAGTCAATAAACATCCAAATTATTAAAATATGAATGCTATGCAAAAATAAAAAATAACACTGTAGTGTGGGAGAAGGGGAGAGAGGAATGACGGCAGTACCAGGAGCATGGGAAGTTGGTTACTTCTTTTACATTTAGTCAGAGAAGGCTTCAAGGAAGAAGTAGAATTTTCACATTAGTGAAGAGAGGCTGACAACACAGTTTAGCAAGACTGGGTCTGGCTAGGTCAAGTACTCTACCAATCAAATTACCAAGTTATTTTACAAAGCTAGACAAAATAAGGATTTTTTTTTTTTAAGCAGGATTCAGACCAAAAAGCTATCAATCAACAAAATAGCACTGAGTACCTACTGTGTGCAGGGCACTGTGCTAGGGAATACAAAGACAAAAATGAAATAGACATAACACTCAAGGTGTTTCCATTCTAACACATTTTAACATGCATATTTATTAGGTATACACCAAGCACATGTAAATGATATACAATGGTCTTTGGAGGAAAAGATGAAAGGATCAAGAAAGGCCTGATGCAAAAAGATGCTATGAAGGAAACCAAGGATAACAAGATGCCAAGGTGAGGAAAGAAAGCACTGCATGAATAATAATGGCCAAAGCAAAGGCAAAGAGACAGGAGAGATGGAGTGTACTGTGTATGTGACTACAAAAAGGTCAATATGGCTGGAAATATTTGAGAGGGTCAGATTGTGAAGACTTTTCAATGATAAACAGAGGAGTTCACATTTGATCCTGGAGACAACAGGATACCACTGGAGTTTACAGGGTAGGCAGTGACAGGGTCAGGCCTGCAATTTAGAAAAAGTGTAGTAATCATCAAAACTATTTGGTATTGGTTAAAAAACAGAGAAGTAGATCAGTGGCAAAGACTAGATAAGAATCAGATATGACTGAATTCAGTAGTCCAATATGTTTGGTATAAATGTACAAAAAGAAATTTGAAGAAAAATTTGGAAAAAAAATCCCTCTATTCTGCAAGAACTATTGGGAAAAGTGTTTGTCCTCCCCTCTCCAGAAAACAAAAAACAAAAAAAAACCATATACCATAAATATTTCCAAATGGATATATAACATCATTTTTTGAAATGTGGGAAACAGAAGTGCTTTTCACAGCTATGGCTAGAAGAATTCTTGCACAAGCAAGGTATAGAAGAGATCACAGAGCGTAAATGGCTAAAATTAAAAAAAATATATATTACAAGAAACTGAAAACTTCTGTACAAAAACAATGCAGCTAGGATAAAAAGGGAACCTTGCTGCTATGAGGAAATTTTATATCATCTATCACTAATAATAATGATCTGTTATCTAAGATATATAGGGAATTAACACAAATGTTTGAAGACCAGGAACCATTTCTCAGTAGCGAATCAGTCAAAAGGTACGAACATTTTTCAAAAGAAAAGAGAACTGCCAACTATTAATAACCATATAAAAGATTGCTCCAAATCATTAGAGAAACTGCCAAACAACTCTCAAGTTTCACTCTTATTCTGCAAGTTAGCAAAGGTAAAAAATGGGAACAAAAAGAATTTGGAATTATGTAGGAAAACAAGTAAAATATTTGACTCAGAGACAGTGGTATTTTATATCATCTTTGTAATATGTAGGCAAATATGGTTAGCCTACATCTATTATACACTTAGTGATTTAAGTGAGAAAATATTAATTTAGCTCAATTGTGCACAAATTATAAAAGGCACTTGCCCTTGCAGGCTCGATACGCTGAACTACTACCCAAAAGAACAGTAGCTTCAAATGGTTTAGTCTACTTACGTGTCAAGATCTGGGCTCAACTGACATTTACCAGTGAACTGGAGTTAAAACTTGTAATTCCACCTCTAACTGATCTTGACAGGTCTCCGTTACCAAGACTGCACTAAACACCACTGTCTCCTGTGTTACCCAAGTCCAGATGGGCTATATTGAGGCAACGTCTGAACCTGACATGCACAGAAAATAAAGCTGGGTAAGGATCTGACACCATGAAAAACTTACACATACACAATTCTACCTGTTCAAAAAAGTTGGTTGGTTTGACATAATTAATGGGGGAAATCCTCCAGTGTGGCTTTTGAAATTGGGCTTTATAGCTTACAAAGTGCTTCACATATGGAATATAGAAAGTACAGTAAGATATTTTTACTATGATGTGGTTACAGGCTAAAAACGAATTCCCTAACTTATTCTAGTTAATGTTATTTGTCTTGAAAGAAGATGATAAATTCCAAGTTTTGTCAACCTTTAAAGCAAATTCTACCTTACACATTTTTGTTTATGTCCTTCTGGTATATGGGAACCAGGAAGGCAATGAGAAAAACTGTATTGCCTGCCAGGGATATTAGAAAGAATGTCCTGAGGTCTTGCTTAAGAACATCAGTCAATTCATTTCCCATATTGAAAGATATGAACAAGAATTTTTCAGATGAAGAAATTCATTCCATCACTTGCAGCATGAAAAAAAATGTTC
>CM053622.1:211170032-211202406 GCA_028646595.1 Phalanger gymnotis | reverse complement strand
ACAGAAAAACACATTCGCTCCTTGTTGCATATAACTCCTGTCTATGTCATACCATGAAAATTTCCAAAGATCTACCTAACCTGCTTGAAGCACTCCCAACAAGGTCAGGAGTTCCTAACTTGGGAGTATGCATACTCTTGAAGGTTATAAGAAGGTGGTCTAGAAAGCTAATTTTTCCTTATGAAAAATTAAACTTTTGTTTTTTAACTTGGTAAACTCAGTAATTTGTTCCATATTGAATATCAGAAAGGATGTGCAGGTTTATTGAAAGCTAAGAGGTACAGGGAACAGAAAAAAGTTGGGAATCTTTGCTCTAGGTCTTTTAGTATTTCACAGGCACTAGTTCAGCACTCAGGGCCAAACAGCTCACTTCCTTTTCCAATCACATGTATCTCGGATACATCATACACACAAACCTGCCTTAGTAAAGCGCTTCACTCCCCTTCCATGTCTCCTCTGCTTTCAGGTTACTAGGACTTATTAGGCTCTTTAAGATAGTGGTGTAACAGGATTCACAACCATACAATATCATCAGGAAAACAATGATATTAAAGATTATGTGGTTTTTTTTTTCCTTCTTGTTTTCTGATTACCAAGATACACCTTTTGGCTTTGTTGCTATTTCTAGAATTTGTTTGCTATCCGATTCAAGTGTATTATTCTGCACTGCAAGAAAAGTCAAGCAGTATTATTTCTTTCATGGTTACAGAAAAAGGCATAGATTTGGGCCAAAGTCATGCTTGGAAAGACAGTGACATCAGTATAAACCACTCAGATTGGAATTTTAAACTCCCATGTCCTTCTCGGTGAAGAAAACTAAGTTGATTTACCTTACTTTTTATTGGCACTCTTTAGCATTTAACACAAATATGCTTCAGAAATACAACACAACAAGCTTTATAATGGCACCTACTATGTGCCAGGCACTGTGCTAAGCACTTTCCCAACAACTCTGTAAAGAAAGTGCTATTACTATTCTGATTTTATAGTTGAGGAAACTGAAGCAAACAGAAGTATGACCAAGGTTATACAGCAATGTCAGAGGCCAAATTGAACTCATCTTCCTCATATAGATCAGGACTCAGCATGTATTAGGTGCCTACTATGTGCCAGGTAATAGGCTAAGCAGTTAGGAAAAGCAAAAACAAGGACTCTACCTTCAAGGAATCCACGTTCTTACATTGAGCCCATATGCACAAAATTTTACATTAAAACATAGGTAAAACATAAATGCAAAGTAAGGGAAGACACTATCCAGGGAAAGGGCCTCGTGTAGAAAACGGAATTTGAGCTGAGTCTTGAAAGAAGTTGGTGAGGCAGAGGTGAGGAGGAAGAGCATTTTAGCCACGTGAGACGGTCAGTGATGAGGCAAGCGGCGGGCTGACGGAGGTTCGTGTGCGTGGAACAGCGAGAAGACTGGCGCTGCTAGATCAGAGTATCCAGAAAGGCGTCAAGTATAAGAAGACTGAAAAACTAGGAAGGGGTCAGGAAGTAAAGGGTTTTAAAGGCCAAAAACGATTTTATAGTTGATTCTGGAGGTGACAGGAAGCCATTGGTATTTACTGAGCAGAAGAAAACATCTGCACTGCGGGAAGATCATGTTGGCAGCAGAGGGGAGGACAGAGTAGAGTAGAGAAAGACTAGAGCTGGGGAGACCCACGAGCAGGCCGCCGCCTGGTAATGAGAGCCTGCGGCAGGGTGGTAGGCTGGGGAGGTGGGAGAAGGGGATAGGTTAGAGACAACAAATTGGATATGCGGGGGAGGGTGAATTCAGGGTTAGGGGAAGATACTGAAGTTGGGAGTCTGGGGGAGGGTGGTGCCCTTGACAGTAACAAGGAAGTTAGAAAGAGGGGAAGGTTTTGGGAAAAGGTGAGTTAAGTTTTAGATATGCTGCAATAAAGATGTGATTATACAAAACACCTAGCCCACGTGTCCCCAAAATTTCCTCAAGAATAACAGAGAGAAAAGATATAAACAGGCAGTTTTCAGATGAAGAAATTAAATCTATCTATAGTCACATGAAAAAATGCTCTAAATCACTACTGATTAGAGAAATGCAAACTAAAACACCTCAGAGGTACCCTATCACACCTATCAGATTGGCTAATATGACAAAAAAGGAAAATGGTAAATGTTGGAGAAGATGTGGGAAAATTGGAACACTAATGCTTTGTTGGTGGAGTTGTGAACTGATCCAACCATTCTGGACAGCAATTTGGAACTATGCCAAAGGGCTATAAAACATGCATACCCTTTGATGCAGCAATACTACTTCTAGGTCTATATGCCAAAGAAATCATAAAAAAGGGAAAAGGACCCACATGTACAAAAATATTTATAGCAGCTCTTTCTGTAATGGTAAAGAATTGAATTTGAGGGGATGCCCCTCATGTGGGAAATGGATGAACAAGTTGTGGTATGTGAATGTAAAGAAATACTATTGTTCCATAAGAAATGATGAGCAGGCAGATTTCAGAAAAACCTGGAAAGACTTATATGAACTGATGCTAAGTGAAGAGATCAGAACCAGGAGAACACTGTACACAGTGTGGCAACACTGTGTGATGACCAACTTTGATAGACTTAGCTTTTCTCAGCAATACGATGATGTAAGACAATTCCAAAAGTTTAATGATGGAAAATCCTATCCACATCCAAAGAAAAAACTACAGTCTGATTGCAGATCGAAGCATATTATTTTCTTCTTTTTCTTTCTCATGGTTTTTCCCTTTTGTTCTGATTCTTCTTTCACAACATATCTAATGTGGAAATGTTTAATATGATTATACATGTATAGCCTATATCAGATTGCATGCCATCTTGGGAAAGGAGAGGGGAGAGAAAAAAAATTTGGAACTTAAAATCTTATAAAAATGAATGCTGAAAACTATCTTTACATTTAATTGAAAAAAAAAATACTATTAAGTGGGGGGTGGGGAGAAGAAGAAAGTAAAAAAAGATTTTGTCAACTACCATGCTAAAATCCCTTAGGAACAGAGCTAATGAAAGGAGAACTGATACTGGAATTTAGGAATCCCAGGATCTGCTTTAACTATAGCCACTCACTAACTGTGCCATCGGCAAATCACCTCAGCTCTTTGTGCTTCATTTTATTTCTATATACAATGAGAATGATAATACTTGTCATTTCCTAGGACACAGATTAAATTGAGTAGTGCTGTCAATGTGACAGCACTCAAAGGTTATTATAAAACCAGGGTAGCTAGTGGTGATGAACAATAACCATGTTTCAACTAGGCCACAGCTGAAGTTGTCCAGGATATGAAACTCAATGACCACAGTATGCATGCCAAGACCCCACTGGTTTCTTTCCCTTAGGTCTCTTCTCACTCCAATCTACCCTCCAGAGAAGTGCCAATGATGTTCCTAAAGCACAGGCCTGGCTACATCACTCTCCTACTTAAACTCCAATGGCTATTGTTTCAAGGATCAAATAAGCCCTGCTGTTTGGAATTTAAAGCCATTTACAACTTGGTGCAAACTACTTTTCCAGGTTTATTACAGATTAGTCTCCTCCAGGTAGCTAACTGGTCTTCTTACTGTTCCTTATATTAATGAATGAAAAAGCATTTGCTAAATAAATGCTTACTGTATCACCAAGCAGTGGGGACAAAAATAGAAAACATGAGACAGTCACTGCTCTCATGGAGCTCACACTCTGATGGAAGGAGACAATACCTATAAAGGGAGTTCAGCTGCAGAGGGAGAAGGGGAAAGGGCCCGGAGGCCTTAGGACACTCCATCTCTCCTCACTGGGCTTATGCAGTGTTTGCCCTGTAACCTCCGATTCTAAACATCACTAATTTCCTTTAAGGCTAAACACGTACTATTTCTCCTACATGAAATCGCCCTTCTCCCTGTTGGCTGCTAGCACGTTTACCCTAAGGTTACCTTGTGCCCACTTCATATATGCTTTGCTTATACTATATAAAATATATATTATTCCCTTGTGGGTAGACTATGAGCTTCTTGAAGATAGTCTCTGCATTCAAGTTGCCTCTGTATCCCTAGCTCCTACTGTCTTCTCTGGCAAAGGGCAGATGTTTAATAAATGCTTGCTGAATGACTTTTCCATGATATGAATTATGAAATGATAGCCTATAACCTGTGACCCTTCGAAGCAATCTAATCCATCATTTTTGTAGTGAAGATGGTCCAAGTGATTAGAACTTATCAAGAGGAGATAAATGCGGTTCTATTATCTTCTTTCCGAATCTAGGGAATCAAAGACATTTCCTCTCCTTCTCCCAAGAACCACAAAAGAATTTAAAGTACTGTGCCTCAATCCCTTAGGACCTCACTGCTCAAATTAGTTCAAACAATAAACTAATGTATGCCACTGAAAGACAGTTCTTTATTTTCCTAGGAACACGTGAATTTTTTAAGATGGGCTTCTAAACACAATGCCCTAACTAGCATGGTAGGTAGGAAGAAGAGATCTGCCGGAAGGGAGTTCGATGTTACCAGCCTCAAATCATACCACATAAGCATCAGGTAATTCAACTATGTATAAAAGACAGTCCTGAGAAGAGCCAAAATAGACCTGGAGACCTATGGAACTTGACCCAAAAGATAATCTCATTTTCTAAGCAAAACATTTACATATGAATGTCTTTAAAGTCATTGACCTGAAAGACAGGGTCTCTTCTGTGAAGAATGACATTCTACTTACAGAAGTGAGAATTCAACTTGTATCTAACACAGATGTAAAACTATTAAAATGAATTGGTTCAGTTTCTCAAATCTCTTATCGATATCAACAAGCAACGAGGAACACACATGCATGGTACTAGACTACCTACCATGAAAGTTTATCAAGCACTGAGAAGGCAAGATTCACGCCCTCAAGGTACTTATAATCTCCCTTCAACTGACAGGTGGAAGCCTGTGCTTTCTTCCCTATTATCACATGGACAAAGTAGAGACTAGAGGGAGCACAGAATTGAATTTAACAGTGACTGACCCTTCGAACTAAATACAAATCTGTTACCTGGTGATGCGGAGAACTACAAAAGCATAATGCATGATGGGATGCAAAAACAGAGTCCTGAAGTTCTATGTTAAGTCCATACTGAAATTGCTTTCTAAAGTCTGAAAAGGTTTCACAAATGAGGCAATAAAGGGTACAAAGGGCACAATATGGAAGAGATTAATTCTAAGGTCCCTTCTATCCTATGATTCTAGGATGCGAAAGAACAAGTGAAAGAGTATGAGAATTAAGGGGGGAAAAAAAAAGATTTATATGTAAGGTCCACAGCTCTAGCCCAGTATTTAGGGCTCATACTTCAAGGTTATCATAAGCATTTACCCAAGCAATGTGTTCACCCTTCTAGCTCTCTTCTTCCTTCTTGCTCTCTTTTTAAAAATAGAAGCAGCAAGTGGGACCAGTTGATTCTGTCACTTAATCTAGTACTTCCTCCGATTTGCTCTTCATACTGACCACAGAATGAAAAAATTTAAATCATTTACTTCAGATAGTCCTTAGTCATGCTTCTCTACTCAGCCACTCTCACACTCAGCTCAAACAGTTTCATCTCTCAAAGATAATCTGTAGCTCTGTGATTCCAAGAAAGGAATCAAAAGGCATTCAATGTGCTAAAATTCTACTCCTTGCTTAAAACTGATGCAATTTCTGTTAAGTGCCAGGATTTGGTGAGAGTGGGGAATTAGCTCAGAGCAAGTATTAACAGGCCTATAAGAGTCTAAGAAATATCATGCTGGGTTAGGCTAATGGTCCATTCTGCCCAATATTTTTTTCTCTGGTAACTCAAAAAACAAGTTTCCCTAAACACACACAAAAAAGCACCCTTTAAAGGATTAATAATATTATGAGAAAGCATGTGCTTTCTCCTAAAACCCTTGGGGGTGGAGAGAGAAAGATGTTTGATTATGCCTTCACATAATGTTTGAGAAAAATATATTTGTGGCAAGTGCACTAGATTTTGAATTAGAAGACAGATTCTAAAGCAGCCTCTGCCACTTAAACTTAAACAAGGCCTGGGTGATCTTGGGTAAATCACTTCTTATCTTCAATTTAGGATCGCAGGATCTTAGTTCTAGAGCTGAAAGGGGACTAAAAGGCTCTCTAACCCAAGCCTCCAATCTCAAGGGTGAGGAATCAGAGGGAAGTTAAGTGCAAGTTCCTCCAGTGCAAGAAAACAAACAAAAACATGGCAGAACCTTATGCTCAATCACTTATTAACTGAATGTTGCTGAGCAAGTCACTTAAACTCCACGAGCCTCAATTTACTCATATATCATAGAGACAACAATGTGTTTAATCTATTTTAAGGGCACTGAAAAGTGCTTTGTTGGTGCACTGGGAATTCATGAACTGACAATTTTGTTGTTTTTTTGGGGGGGCGGGGGAAGACAAGTACAGAATATGGAAGCAAAGGCAGGAGAATGTCCTAGAACAGTGCTTCCTATATAAGGTTAATGTTAGGAACACTTAAGCTCAGAATGAGCTGGGGCTGGTGATGAATGTTAAGGTCAAGTAAAAGGACTTCACTGGTCAAGCAGGAGAGGAAAGGAAGATCGAAGTAGGGAGAAGTCCACTGGGGACATTGGGAGAGGACTGAATGGAACAATAAGATAGAAAACTCATTTCAGGGGAATGAAACTATAATGCAGGAAGTTGAAACCCCAAACAAAGATTAAGAGAGTACTTGGCTTCTTTGAATGAATTCAAATAACCAGATCTGGACAACATCCTAGGTCTCAAGAAAAAACAACAACAAAAACCAACAGGTTGATGTGAACTTCTATCTGTCTGAAAAACTGTAGATAGAGATAGGTGAATGTGGTCCCAACGTTTAGAAGAGTAAAGGGAGTAGAGTCTTCTAACTGCAGGCTTTTGAGACTGACTCACTACTTCAGAATTCTCAAATGTCTTAATAGAAAGATGGTTTGTGAGAACTTGGAAGAAAAATCCAGTAATCACTGAGAGCCAATGTGGCTTCACATCAAGAACCCTTTACACCAGACTAATAAACTTGTTTCCCTTTTTGACGAAATTAATAGACTTAGCAGATCAAGGAAATTACTTAAACATAGTACCTGAATTTTTGCAAAGCATTAGAGAAAATTTCTCAAGCTCTCCTTGTGGAAAAGATATGGACTAGATTATAGGTAGATAGAGAACTGGTTGAAAGACTAGACCAAAAGAAAATTCACAAATGGACCAATTTCAATCTGGAGTGAGACTTTGAGTGAATTGCTCCAGGTATACCTTTCCATATCTCTCTCCTTCCTCCCTTTTGTAGCCAAACTCTTTGAGAAGGCCATAAACGATGGGTGCATCCATCCTCTTTAAAACTCTCTACAGTCTGCCTTCCAACCTCATCCTTGCTCTCTCTAAAGTTACTAACGATCTCTTAACTGTCAAATCCAATGTCCTCTTCTCAATCCTCCTTCTCCTCAATCCCTCTGCAGCCTTTGACACAGTGGGTCACCTTCTCCTCCTTGATAGCGTCTTCTCTTTAGGTTTTCCTGGTTCTCTTCCTACCTGTCTGATCATATTTTTATTCATTCTCTCTCTCTCTCTCCCTCCCTCCCTCCCTCTCTCTCTCTCTCTCTCTCTCTCTCTCTCTCTCTCTCCCCCCAATCAGCTATCAAGGCCTGTCAATTTTACCTTTCTAACAATTATTGCATACATCCCCTTCTCTCCTCTAACACTGCCACTACCTTGGTGCAGATCTTCATCATCTCACGCTGGTTGGTTTCTCTGCCACATGTCACTCTCCACTCCATCCTCCACTCAGCCAGGTCTGATTATGTCACATACACCCATATATACACACTCAATAAACTCCAGTGGTTCCCTATCACCTCCAGGATCAAATACAAAATCCTCTGCCCCTCTCAAAATTTCCAGTATTCTTACACCTTATAAACCAGTTCCCCCAAATATACTGTGATCCACTGACACTGGCCCCCTTGCCATTCCTCAAACAAGACACTGCATCTTCCGGCTCTGGCATTTTCACTGGCTGTCTCCCATGCCTGGAATGCTCTCCTTCCCTATCTCTACCTCTTGGCTTCCCTAGATTCCTTCAAGTCCAAGCTGAAATCCCACCTTCAACGGGAAGCATCTCCAGAGCCCCCGTAACTCTAATGTCTTTCCTCTGTTGATACCTTCAAATTTATCCTATAGCTTGTTTATACATATTTGTTTGCATGTTATCTCCCCATTAGCTGAGCTCTGTGAGAGGATGGACTCTTGCCTTTCTCTATAATGCTAGGGCTTAGAACAACAGCTGGCATATAGTAGGTGTTTAATGTTTATAGACTGACTGTAGCAGTATAGTTTAATACTTTTAACAACAAGAATGAAGACAGAGGTGACATGCTCATCATATTTATAGATCAAATGAAGTTGGGAAGGAGAGCTAATTCACTTCGCAAAAGTCAGAATCCAAAAACATTTGGAAAGACTAGCAGGGGTGGGGAATCTGCAACCTCAAGGCCACAGGCTTCCTACTCCTCTATGGCAATGGGTTAACTCCAATAAAACTGTGTTTTCCCTTACCAAGTGTCAAATCCCACAGGAGCAACAAACAAAACTGCATGAATAGTGAGAATGGAGAACATAACTAGATAAAAGTTCAAATTAAATAGGACTGAAGCTTAATGAGGACTGCAAGCTCTAACAACAGTGTAACAAGGCAGTCAAAAAAGCTAATGGGATTCTCCAGTTGCATTAAGAGAGCCAATGTCTAAAACATGGAAAGTAACAGGCCTATTGCACTCTGACTTGGCTGACGACATATGAAACTGCACACAAAGTTCTGGGTTCCACATCCTAAGAAGGATATTGACAAACTGTGCTGGCATCAAAAGAGGGCATCCAGGATGGTGAAATGATGAGAGATCATGCCAGAGGAGGATCAGACAAACAAGCGGGGGATGTTCCTCCTGATGGGGTACTTGTGTTTGGACCCTAATTCTAACAGCCTCTGCTTGGATGCCTATGCCAGAACTCCAATTCCAAAAGACATCTAGTTCTCAAAACATATTCTCTCTCAGGCAGTCTCTCTCTAGCTAAAGGGAAGCATGCCTCAATTTTATCTCTGCTTCTTCCTCAGTAAGCAGCTATGCCTAATTATAGATTGATTTCTGGATGCTGATAATTGACTATATGCTGAGTCTAACATATATCCTAGACACAGTCAAATGTATACTCCCTTGCATTAATCCTGACTAACAAGACACTTGATGGAACTGAGCCGAGTATCATCAGCTAGCCCTGACCTCTTGCTGATTTAATGATGTTTCACGGTCAAAACCACACCTACTCCTAGCCCCACCTTGGGCTATTTCCCAGTGAACTCTGGGTAATACACTTGCACAGTAAATATTAAATGTGCATGTTCCTTTAAGAACTAACTACCCCTTAACCACTCCCTAATCCCACCCCAAAACACCTAATTGACAGGTTTCACCCCCAAATCTTGTACTTAAACTTTCCATGTAGCCCTGTAAAGTTGCAGGTTCCCTAAGAATTCTTGCCTGCTGTAAAGCATAATAAAGCATTGCCAACTTGACTTAAAGAATGCTTGGGTCCATGAATTCATTCCAGGTGACCTTGCCCTCGGAACTTTGGTTTGGGATTCCTACATCTCTGGGTTTCTTTTCTCCCTCAACACTCCTAGGGGAACAAAGACTACCAACAGCTACCTCTAAGGAGCTGAAAGGCTATCAAGGAGTTGAAGTATTATTCTTGTGGCTATCTGGTCCTAAAGACAGAACGAAGAGCAATGCAGAGGTAGATTTCAAGGTGATTCAAGGAAAAACTTCATTATGGTTAAGAGTGATAGAAAAGTGACAGGCTGGCTTTCTCTGTGGCATCTGCTCAAGTGCACCACGTCCTCCTGCTTCGAGTCCCTGGCCTGCTCAGCTGTGGCCACCTGGTCCCCACCAGGGCCACAGATATCAAATATTTAGGTCTTACACATGGTGGATCTTGAAGAAGGGAAACTGGTGAATATGCAAACAGCAAATCCCTTCATCTGACTCTTGAGATGATGCAAAACTAATACAAAAATTCTCATATTCTTTTTCAGTCTCTCAAGAACACTAGGATGGTTTGATGGGAACATCAACAGGATACTTTGAGAGCTTGATAAAAGTAGTGAGGCAATGTGTGGATGCCCTAAAAAACCTCCCAGTTAAATGTGCATTGGAAAAAGGTGGGGCAGCTAGGTGGTACAGTGAATAGAGCACTGGCCCTGGAGTCAGGAGAACCTGGGTTCAAATCTGGCCTCAGACACTTGACACACTTATTAGCTGTGTGACCTTGGGCAAATCACTTAACCCCAATTGCCCTGCCTTTCCCCTCCAAAAAAAAAAAACCCCAATTTTTTTTTAAAAAAAGGAAAGAAGTTCTATAAGAAGTTCATAAAATTAAAAGAAAGTATGCCATTTACCAGTCATTTTTTAATAAGAAAAATGAAATTACTCATCAAAAGAAGAAAATTAATGTAACTGGAGAAATGGAGAAATTTTGGAAATGCTAGGCTAGAGCTGAAAAGGAGCAAAAAGATTAAAAAAAAACTTTTTAAAAAAGACCTTAAGCAGGTGTTTAACTCTATTTCAATTTAATTTCCTTTGTAATGCTAGTACTTTATGCATTAAAAAACATTATTCTAAGAAGGGGTTCATAAATTTCACCAGATTGCCAAAAGGGTCCATGATGCAAAACAAACAAACAAACAAAAAAACAGTTAAGATATCAAAGGAAAGTTCTCAAATGCTGGCCAACTTTTGGGTTTCAAATTAAATAAAATTATTTTTAATCCAATGTATATTTTTTTCATAAATAAAATGATGACAAAGAAAAGATCATATGCCATCAAACCCAGAAAAATCAGATCCTTCTCTTTTGATGGTCCAGAAATTGAGTGGTAAAGGTAGGCTGGGAAAAAGAAGGAAAAGTTGCTTTGAAAACTACTAATAGGAAATAGATACACAAGGGTCATAGGATAGTTCAAATTGGAACAAAAATAGTTCCAAACGATTCTTTCTTCAATTTATTTTCTCTTAGGGAAGCTCCTAAAAGTGTAAATTTCAATGATGATATGGAAAGTATCTTTGATGTAGAATTTTATTTTGATCACTTTTATGTAAAGGTACAGTCCCAAAATAAGTATACCTGAGAAGCTATAAAATAATGATGATTATAAAGAAAGTTAAGAGGTTGATGATAAGGAAGGAGAAGTCAATGAGCAAAATGATCTACAAGCACTGAATATATATGTGCCCTTGAGAATAACGTGCATCGTAATAGCTTGAATGCAACTACCAGCTATCAATAGCCTTAGGTTTTTGAGTTTTGGGGGTAGAAATTAAGTAAACTATTTTTGTTGGGGGAAAAAAGGAAAATGAACATTTATAAAGCAGTTCAAAATAAAGTTTTGTTCTACCTAGCATTTTAAAAGCCTAATTTTCTGCCAAGTATGTAGAAGGCAGTAAATTTCCTACAGCACATTAACTGCTACATAGTTTGGTTCTTATTAAATCTTTTGTTATGTAACTATTAGACTGCAGCTGTGAAAATTATCAGAACCGTTAACTGAGACCAATATTTGTTTAGGGAAAAAAAAAAATTAGTCAAAGAATCAAAGTATCATTTTAGCCCAATGGTTGAAGGAGTTTAAGTCTGTTTGCACCAGCTGTGCCTTCATTACTTGGTTACAGAAATGCAATGACTGGTACTAACAAGAAAACAATACATTTTGAAATCTGATTTGAGAAGAGACTAGTATATGCATAAGAATGTCCATTAAGGGCACAGTTCACATTCACACATTTTGATGTTTCAGCGTGAGGCAGCATTCCACAAAGAAACATATTCATCACATTAAGGCTTTTGTATACCACTAGAGTGTAAATTAAACCTAGTATTTTTGGAAGCTACCCTGATCTTATTCTTATAGAACAGTGGACATTCAAACTAATCTAACAAAGCATCTTTCCTTTTCTTTGTGGTATGGGTCCACCTTTGCTAAAAACAATCATTTTTGATAGGCCTATTTAAAGTTCTTTTACTGCATCTCAAAAATAAATTATCAAGAATAAAAAAGGTGGGTTGCCCTGGAACCTAGTGGGCTCTCTGTTACTGGGGGTCGTCAAGCAAAGGATAGCTAACTAAGTAGCAAGGATGAAAGTCCTAGGATTTTGGTTTAGGTACCTGTTGTTGGACAAGATAGATGAAGGTTTCTTTCAGCTCTGTCAATGGTAAAACATTTTTAAGTGGGACAAGTCATGATAACCATTTTAAGGTATTTGGGTATGTATCTGGTCTCTCAATGAAGCCATTAATTGGTCATTTGAAAAAAAGTGGGGGCAAGGGAGTTCCAGAACTTATGATTTTATCATTCTTCCATATTATCAGTAATGCACTTAGACCTTGAGAGAGTTGTCCGGTGGCACTAGGTGATAAAGTGACTTGTCTAAGGCCACATAGCTTATATGTGTCATCAGGAGGCAGAAAATGAATGCAGGCTTTCCTAAATCTAAGGCTAGTCCTCTATCTATTATACCACAAGGCCACTCTTCAACCTCTTAGTCAAACAGATTTCACAAAGTTTTCATGGAAGTATCTATTACTCAAGCAATGGAAAGGTATACTTGAAGAAGTAAACCTACATGGTTTTTAAAAAGTTTTTGTGCTCTGTTGTCTATTACTGACTCTTCAGGTTATCTGAATTGGCCAAACACAGAGCTTGAATTTAAGAAAAGTTGTTTTTTTCTTTTTAAAAAAAGACTCCCTCCATATTAACCTAAAGAGTTGAGTGATAGACAAGAAAGCTTAAAAACTTAAAAAAAACCCCACATCTATATTTAAATTTCTTCTATAACTTGTAATAGTGTTGGTCTTCTTTGAGTTGGGCTGTTCAGTGGTATTTTTCTCTTGTGACCAGTTACAATGCTCTTTGTGGCATTACTCCTTAAAGCATACCTCCCCCCACTCCTTCGGTTACATGTATTTCTGTGAAGTTAAAGTATACTTTCTGAGTTTATATCTACCCCAGACATAACCATAAAATGAAATGGTTATGAAGTCTTGCATCATAACGAATCTGTTTTTTCAGCAATTTGTGAGCTGCAGTTGCTAAAATGGGAGTCGTTCCAGACAATGATGGTTCTCTAGTAGCCTGGTGAACAAGAATGAAGGTTGAGAGGATGGCTATTGGCTGTGCCCCTTGAGGGGGAGGTTAAAGTTTGGGGGCTCCATCAAAGCCAAAAGGCTTTTTGCTGAACTGCTCCTATGTGCCCAAAGGCAGTTGGATCATCCCACAAGCAGGAATATGACAGAGGCAATTGCCTTTGAATAACTCCATTTATCCTCCACAGAAGGCTACTCTAGCAGATTTTCAGCCTGTAGTCCTCAAAGTCTTTTAAGACTATTTCAATCATGTTCTACCCATCCCCTACAGGGATGATAATGAGTAAAATATAGTAAAGAAAATACAACACAGGGAACGCAGCATCTTTTTAGCAGGTGTCATTTAAACACCCTTAGATTTCAACTCAGTTCTGAATTTTAAATGTACAATTTGCTGCATTAGCTATATATAAACATATTATACTAATAATAATGATTCACAACAACATCAATACTCATACTAAATACTTAATCTCAAAGTTATATTAAGTGACAAGCTTTCAAAATACAGAGACCTAGAAGAGGGAATAAAATCATGAGAGAACAAGATGAGCTATCTATTTCTGCTATCCTTTCCACTATTAAAGTTGTCCTGAGGATGTTTCCAGTGGCACCACAGAACCAATATTCTTATGGGATTCTAAGGGGATGCAGAATATTAAATGAAAGAACAGGACAGGGACTTCTCCTAAGACTATTTCTATATGAATTCTATAAAAAAGAAAAAGATTGGTATCATTGAGCATGCTGTTGGTTGTTCAGTCATCTTCAACTCTCTGTGACCGCATCTGGAGTTTTCTTAGCAGAGATACTGAAGTGGTTTGTCATTCATTTCCTTCTCCAGCTCATTTTAAAGATGAAGAGCTCAGGAGTGACTTGCCCAGAGTCACACAACTACTAAATGCCTGAGGCTGGAGTAGAACTCAGGCTTTCCTGACTCCAGGTTCAGAGCTCTACCCATCCAGACACCTAGCTGCCTCCTAGAAAAAGATTAGGAAGAGCCCAAATAATAATACTGGAAAGAAATCAGAAATTTACCAATTCTCTTTCAGAATTAGAGATATTTATACAAGGAGAAGGTAGATTCTTAGGCATTTCTTTAAAAATTGATTAATGTCTTGTTACAATTCTAACATAGCTAGGTGGCACAGTGGACAATAAAGCATTGGGCCTGGAGTCAGGAAGACCCAAGTTCAAATCTGGCCTCAGGTACTTACTAGCTATGCAATCTTAGGCAAGTCAAGTTAAATTCTGCCTACCTCAGTTTCCTCAACTGATAATAAGAGCACCTACCTCCCAAAATTGTTGTGAAGATTAAATGAGATAATATTTACAAATAAATTAAATAAGATAACAATTTCCTATGCTCAGCACAGAGTATGTGCTTAATAAATACTTATTTCCTTCCTTCTCAAAACCAGCCTTTCCAACAGAAGCCTCTGTTGTACCAAGTAGTATGATTAAGCAAAACCAAATGTCAACTCATGGTATAGAATTAGAGCAAAGTATTGATACTGAAATAATGCTAACTAAACGTGTTCATCATGACCATATGTAGTTATAAGAAAACTTCAGAGATGTTTCTTGAATACAATTTATAAGCTGCTGCCTAAGAGAATCTAAAGACTGAATAACGGCTATTAGTCCTGTCCTAAACGGCACCCTCCCCCCCAAAAGAATCTTCTTTAGAAATACCTTTCGAATGATTCTATAGTAACTAACAAACTAATATAATTCTGAGTTCATTAAAAATTTAGAAATTATCTAGTTTAATTCATTTCAAAGTTAAAACTTCTGTCTAGTAATCTTCTAATTAAATTAAGATGCTTCATGACATTATGCTAATTATATCAATCCCCAGCATACTACAAAGCCTCCTCAATGAAATCTAGCCACTCACACTTGATCAGTCTAATGATCTCGATGAAAAGTTCTATTTGCCTAAATTGTGAAATGCAGTTGGAAAGCCTAACAAAAAACTCGGCTCAGAAGTGGAAGAGGAAGAGTTTTGGCCTGGTTGCATTTGGGAAAGCAATGTGCGCAGTGTTTTCATTGATCCTAAACTGTATGCTACAACAAAAACCCATTACTTTAACACAATATCATCCTGGTAAGGTTTTAGGGCCACAATACCATTGTCTGAGAAAAATTTAAATTGCATTTGACTTAAAGAGTATCTAATAATATAAGTAGGTTATAGCATATTATCAAAGAGGATTACAAACACATAAAAAATGGAAAGTTAGATCTGGAGTCAGAGAAGCTAGGTTTGAGTCCCATCTCTTATTCTTTTACTACCTGTATTTCCCCAAGTGTACCCATTACTGTTTACTAGGCTGCTAGAGAACCATCACTCAACCAAAACTTCTTACCATCTGTGGGCCTCAGTTTCATCATCAGTAACATGAGGGATTGGACTAAATGCCCTTTGAGGTCACTTCAGTTTCAAATCTAGGATCCTATGTAAATCAACCAATATTAAGTGCCTAGTATATGCCAGGCAATGCTAGGTGCCAAGAATTCAAAGATAAACATGAAACACAATCTTATATTCTATAGTAGGGTCAAAAAAGGAAGTTGGACAGATAATATAGAAAAAAACGAGGTGAAAGGAGTCAGCCCATGTATAGGGTATCCCTAAAGTCTTAGTACAGTTTTAAACTCTGATACTTTTAAGATGCACTAAGAGTTTGGGGATACCCTATCAGTAGAAATCAACAGAATATTAAAAGAATTAGAGAAAAACCTCAAATGCTGAAGTAGTATCTCTAAAAGATTTAGAAAAAGCTCATAAAATGAGATTATAGTTTCTACTAGGAGAAAAATAACCCTTATCATAGAAGTATTTAAATATCTAACTTAAATGCCTTTCTCTTTGTCTTAATGAAGATGAACAATAACTATGAATCAACCCAAAATTTCAATTAACACATCAATATTAATATGAGGGACTAGGGGGTGAAAGGAGTGTCAAAAAATACTTTCGAATCCAAAAATCTGGGCAAGCCCTAGAGTCCTGGTGAATTACAGCAACTCTCCTGGGCCTCATCCTTTGCATCCCCTGTAGAGTGGTATTGGGCTCTACCCAGAAAAACAGTTCTGAAGGCAAAAAGAATATAGCTCTGCTGTTCAGATATATGATTTTATACAGAAAACACATATCATAGATACTTGTGCTCACTAAATCCAAACCAAAAGAAATCAATCAATCATTCTTTACCACTTATTGTTGTTTCAAAGTTACAAAGCAAAAAATAGTCTTTTAGTCCTCTCACTTTTTCTAACCACTACTCCAGCCACTATGACCATGCTGTTTTAAGTGACTTTTTCCTTTCCAAGAGTGACTGCCTTTGATATTCATTTAGCCTTCTACTTGCCTCCACTCCAACCTAAAATCTCACAGAATACTAAAATAGTATTTTAATAGAAGTCAATATGGCACAGTGGGAAAAGGTTTGGATTTCGAGTCAGAGCAGTCAGGTTCCAGTGCCAGCTCTGCTATTCACTACCTGTGTGACTTTGGGGATGTCACAATCTCTAAGGTCTTCAGTTTCTTCATCTGTAAAATGGTGGGATCTAATTAGATGTTATGTACAGTCCCCTTCCAGAGCAGTCAACCTGACTTGTGATGTTGCTTAAATGTAACCTTTCCATTAGTATGATAAAAAGTTCTATATGGTTAAATTACATTTCAAATACCCTAATATAATAGCTTAGGCAATTCCTTAAACCTGTAGAGTCCTAAGGCCATACTCTTACTTTTAAAGAACTTTCTTTCTTCTTCCAAGTTTTACAAATTGATTTCTCACTCAGAATGTTTAACTATGATATCATGAAAGTATCACAAATGTTCTTCATTTTGCAACAAGAAACTTCTCACAAAATCTCTTCATATGTTTCTGGGCTTAAAATGCCCTACTGATGCCCAGATTCTATCTTAGCAGGAACCACAAACCCTGTTTCTCTAGGAGTTCTAGAGTCAATGTGAAGAGTGGAGTGATCACTGCCATGATCCCATATCAACTAAATAATTATTTAAGGACTACCTGCTCTCCAGGGCTTATAATCTAGTAGAAAGCACACAAATATGGTTAAAAGTAGAATGTAACAATGAGGAGTATACTCAGCTAGAAGGCAGAGAGTGGGAGATTTGAGAAGAATTCATGCGGGTGGCACATACACGGGGCCTTAAAAAAAAAACCCAAAATGAGAATAGTTTCTATAGGCAAAGATAGGGAAGGAATCATCCTAGACAGTGGACGATGATCTTTTGTACAAATACAGGACAAGCAAGACAAGAGAGAAGAAAAGACAGTGCTCTTGTATGGCTTTGAAATACATATTGTATGAAGGGAAGTAGAGTAAACTAAGGCAATATCAGGAGGTTACCAGATTACAAAGAGCCTTAGGAACAGGTATTTTTATTCTACTGATAATAGGGAGCTACTGAAGCTTTTGAACAAGGGAATAACAAACCCGGACCTGTGTCTGAGAAAGATTATTGACCTCTATGTGATAGTTAAAATAAGAAAAGGAAGAATGTGAATGAAAGCAAGGACCTATTGGTTTTAGAGATTATTATAATATTCCAGGCAAGAGGCGATGGGGACACAAATTAGGATGGAAGCAGTATGAACTGAGAGATGTGGATCTATCTATTCAAGATGCAGCTGAGACAGAAGAAAAAACAAAACAAAAAAAGCCTTGGCAAATGACTGGATGTGGGGCATGATGGATGCAGGAATCAAAGGTGATAATGACGTGTTCAGTTTAGGTGACTGAAACTAGAGCTGGTCGAAAAGGCAGATTTTGGGACTGTGAAAGAAAATTAACTATTTCCATTTTTGTGTTAAAGAAAATAAAAACTGGTCTCTCTGACACTATTTTCTCCCTCGTATACAGTTGTCATATTAACATCCTTTACCTTTATATCATTTCATTGTTCTAAAGCTGCCAATGGCACTGGATTGGCTACCAAATCCCAAACTTTAAGGCCTCCAATCCTTTATTCCTCACCAGGCTGCACTCTGAATTTCTCGACCAACCCCCCCCAGAAAATGATTTCTTCCTGGAAGATCAACTCCAGACCCCATCAGCCTCTCCCATGAGCACATGGCTCCTTCTAGAACCTCCATTTATCCTCTACATAGGGTATCCTCATCTCCATATTCCACCCACCTTTGCCTTCCTTTTTTGTGCCGTCTTCTACCACAAGAATATAAGGTCCTTGAGGACAGCCACCATATATATTTTTTTTTTTGCAGGGAGAAGGCAGGGCAATTGGGGTTGTGACTTGCCCAAGGTCACACAGCTAGTGTGTCAAGTGTCAGAGGCTGGATTTGAACTCAGGTCCTCCTGACTCCAAGGCTGATGCTTTACTCACTGCGCCACCTAGCTGTCCTGCACCACCCCCCCATCCCCCCACCCCAACCATCTCTCTTGACAGCTGAAAATCTACTGATCATTCAAGGGCCATCTCAAATGTCACCTTTTGCCAGCTGGAAACGACTTCTCTCTCAATTCCATATGACATTGCTTTGTCTTTCTTACTGGCATTTATTTTTTATTCCAACTGGTGAGTATTTGTGGCAAACTCGTTTTTAAGTAGAGAACTGTCATGCCTTTTTTATTAGCTGTTCAAGGTCCTACATAAAATCTAGTCCGAAGCTACCTTTACAATCCAATATCAACTTCTCTTCATATGCTCTATGCTCCAGACAAATGGATTACTCATCACCCCCTTAAACACATTCTACATTTTCTTGCAGATTTAATTTCCCTATCAGTCAAAATCAGGCATTGTGCAGGGTGCTAAGGATATAAAGTCAAAGCTGCAAATGTCACTATCCTCAAGAAGCTTACACTCCATCAAAGCTGACAACGTGTATTTAAGTATGTGCCAGGAGGGCATAGCAGCTGGAAGAATCAGGAAAGGATTCGTGTAGATGATATCTCAGTAAGTCTTGAAAGGAGCTAGGGATTTTAAGAGGTAAGGGTAAGGAAGGAGTATGGTAATATAGGCACGGGGAGAGAATAGAGAAATAAAATAAGAATAGAGGGAGATACATATACAGACATATATACACACACAGACACACACATACTTACACATACATGTGAATGAATGAGTATTTTTTTAAAAACCTGTAAGAACACCAATTTAGTTGAAGTAATGTCTAAAACAGCTGGAAATGTAGTCAGCTTGAGAAAGGATTTTAATACCCAACATTAAAGTTTATTTTTAATCCTAGAAGTAACAGAGAATCAATAGTGTTTGTTGAGTAGGGGAGTGATATGGTCAGACCTCTGTTTTAGCAAAATCACTTTGGTAGCTATGTGGAGGATAGATTAGAAACCCGAGGCAGGGAAACCAATTAGGAAGCTGATGGAATAACCTAGGTGAACAGTGATGAAGGCCTAAACTAGGGTGGTAGCTGTGTGAATATAATAAGTAACAACTGATCAAATGGGTGGGCTGAATAAGACTGAGGGATGGAGGATGACACTGAAAGGTTGTGAACTTGAGTGACTAGAGGGACGGTGGTACCCTCAACAGAAACAGAAAAGATGACAGTCCTGAAGCTGTGATGCTACATCATCTACTTTGAAACTTCCAACTGGGAGATAGTGGTGTTGAAATGGAGCTCAGGAAAAGGACTAAAGCTGGATATTAAGAAAACGTGAGTCATCCTAATGGAGATAATTGAACTCACAAGAGCTGGCGAGGTCACCAAGTTAAGAGTCCATAAAAGAAAGAAGAAAGGAAAGCCCAAGCAAGAACCATGGAATATACCTACAGTTAGGGAGTAGGATATCAATGATGATTCAATAAAGGAGACTGAGAAAGAATGGTCAGATAGGTAAGAGAAAAACCAAGAGAAAGCAAGATTGCACAAGCCAATAGTGGAAAGAGTAACCAGAGGTCATCTGTGTTAAGTGCTGCAGAGAGGTAAAGAAGTATGAGAAATGAATAAAGGCCAAAGGAGTTGCCAGTTAAGAGGTTATCTCACACCATATTCCACAATAAATTCAAAATGGGTATATATACCATAAGAGACAGAGGCAACTACAAAAGACTAAACAGATCATTTTTATCAAATGAAATTGAAAAGCTTCTAGACACACATGCATGAAAATGCCTCTAGAATAAGGGAAGGGAAGAAAAGAAAATAAGAACAAAATTTTTATGTTAAATTTCTCAGATAGTAGTTTGGTATCCAACATTACAAACAGACAGCCAATATACATGCGTATGCACATATACATAAACACATGTAAAATGGTTGTTTTATGTATATATGCATATGTGACTCCTCAATAGATAAGTGGTCAAAGTCTATGATCAAAGAGTCCTCAAAAGAATTAAGTTATTAAAAAAAACACATGAAAGAATATTTCAAATCACTAATAAAAGTTTGAGGGGTTTCATCTTACCACCAAGATGATAAAAAAATAAGCATAGTCAATGCTGGACACAAGCATGAGGTTGGTAGAGCTGTGAGTTAGTATAATCATTTTGGAAAGGAATTTGGAATTCTGAACATAAAGTGATTAAAATATGTCCATTCCTTTCAATTCAAAGATTCCATAACAAAAACATATATCCCAGTGAGGTTACTGATAAAGGAAAGGATCTATATAGACAAATATTTATAGTAGTGCTTTTTGTGCTACCTGTAAGTTACCACTTCTGGAGGTAACTGGAAACAAAATACATGCCCACTGATTACGGAATGACTAAAGAAACTGTGGCATATAAATGTAATGGAATATTATTGTACTGTAAGAAAAAACAAATATGAGATGAATACAGAGAAGCAGCAAGAGGCTAACATGAATTATCTAGAGAGAAGTAGATCTGAGATAACAATATACAAAATGAACACGATAATGTAAACTAAAAGAACCACCACCATAAAACATTCAAAAACGTATGTTGCAACATTACAAAGAATAAGCATGGCTTAAAAAAAGAAATATGAGGAGATATTTCCTCCGCTCCTTTGCAGAGGCAGGAGGTACATGGGTATGGAATACTGGCTATATTTTTGGATTTTTTTTGATGCATTAATTAGTTTTATTGTTTTTCTTCTTTTAAAAGATGTTCTTTATTATGTAGGATAATTCTGGAAGAGGAAAAGGAGAAAAGCTACTAGGGTAAATTTAGGCAATGTAAAACCAAAATATTTCAATATAAATTAATTTTTTAAAATTTATTTAAAAAGAGATAAGTTGGTAATATTTGTGGAAGGCAGATTCAGTTAAATGATAAAGTTAGAAGCTACACTGGAAAGGGGTAAGAAATAAATAACACTCTGGCAGCAGTATGGAGGACAGAAAGAAGTTGGGAAAGACTGATGAAAAGAGACCAATTAGGAGTCTATCAGAACAGTTCAAGTGAGCAGTGATATGGGCTATTCAAATTTAATTCCCTTCCAAATGACAACTCTACAAAAATACTCTGCCAGCTATGAAATTCCCAAGCTTTCTCTTCTCCCTTTTGGACAAACCTAATCCTTTTAATCAATCTTTAAAAACACACACACACACACACACACACACACACACACACACTACACATTTATTAAGGGCCTACTATGTACCAAAAAACACACTACACATTTATTAAGGGCCTACTATGTACCAGGCACTGGCAAAAAAGAAAGAAGGGGAAAAAAAAAACCAAAAAAACAAAACCAGTTCCTACTCTCAAGAAGCTAATAGGAGCTTTTGTTTGAATACAATTGCTTGTCTGTTGTGTCCTCCATTCTATTGGGAGTAGTTATGTTCAAAGATAAATTGTTTGTTACTCCTTTGTTACTACTTCTGCTTGTCCATGTATTTTCCAAAAATGTGGTAAGCAAAACTGAATACAATACTCCATATGTCTAAAACATAGTATTCCATACCCTATGCAACTAAAACACAGTAGAAAAATTATTACCTACCCCTCATTCTGGGCATTACGCTTTCTTAATACAGGCTAACATGGCATTAGGCTTTTACACCATTGATCCATACTAAGTTTGCAGTCCACTGATACCCTCAATCTGTCAAGGAAACTATTGTCTAGGCCAGGGCTCTTAAACTTTTTCCACCTGTGACCCCTTTTCACGTCTTGGCGCTGCGTGGGCACGGCTTCATGCCCAGTGCAAAGTGAATGTCATGTTCAGAACCAAGGCTGCAGTGAAGTTGCACCATATAATACGGGCAAGCACTGCCAAAAACACCTCAGATTCATTACACGTTTGATTTTTAATTAATTTTTGGTCATTGCGGGTTCAGAAACCTTTTAGTGTTGCCAAATTTTTCATGATCTTATATGGGGTTGCGACCCACAGTTTAAGAAGCACTCTGTCTAGGCAAACATCCGCCATCCTATATGTGTGTGGCAGATTAAAAAGTATGGAGTACAGAATTTTACACTTATCCTTATTAAATTTCATCTTGTTGAATTTGGCCCATCATTTTAACTTGACAAAATCTTTTTGGATTTTGACCGTAATACAGTGTGTTAGCTATCCCGATAAGCTTTGTGTCAATTGCAATTTGATGAGAATACCATTTGAGACTTTTATTCAAGGAACTGATAAAATTTTTAAAAGGTTGAACACCTGGACAAGGTCAGATCTCTAGGGCACTCCACAACAATATTCATCTGGAATTAGGTTACAAGTTTTCCCTCAAAATGGTTTGCATAAAAACTGAGGATGGCCTAATAATGTTATTTTTCAATTTATACTGATACGTTTTTGCTTTCGAAGAAATTGTATTTTAGGAGTACAGCCTATATATTTGAACCCATGTAGTATCAATTTAATGTAGATATTTGTTCCATTTAAGTTGCTTCAGATCCCACCACATACATTTAAAGATGTCAGTTAAAAAAAATCTACCTTCAAAGTCCTTTCAAATCTTGATGATCTCACCTAGTATATTTCAAAGTGTTTTTATTCCTTTCATTGGACTAGGTGGCCTTTCTAAAGGTCTTTCCAGCTCTATATAACTCTCTAACATTTCTACTATTTTTATATTGATAACTCTTAATTTAGAATTAAATTCAAAGACTGTAGTTTAAACTTTATTTTTAAAATAGATTTACTGTCATGTAATTCTGAAGGCTGTGAAATGTGTTTGAAAGACTGAATCTGGGTTTGGCAATGCTAATTTTAGAAACTTGTGATGTTTTCAGCTTACATGTCTTAAGTTATAGGTCCTAATAACATTCAAATGCTGACATTTACTTTAATTTTTTCCTTTGGATATTATGGCTGTCAACTCAAATGAAGCTGGTTTGACTTAGTTGTGTTTTACTAAATCTAAATATAGGACAGACCACCACCACCACCACCACCACTCCCCACATACACACAAATATTATTAGAAATCATGAATTGCTGTGGGTTGTTTTTGGCACCATTTAGTTCATTGTTCAATTTAATTCAATTCAAACAAACACTTCGTATTGTACTTTTTTTTTTTTGCACATAGGCACTGGGTAGATTGTAGGGATTAAAAATAAATGGGAATAAAAAACCTAGTCTCTAGCCTCCACAAGCTTATAATCTAATGGTATCTCCTTTCTCTTGATAAATAAAATTCCATGTTTCAAGATATAACTGAAGGCCAAAAAAGGAACCATTAGTGGACTGACTAAAGGGACTATTTACAAACTAGCATTGATAAAATACTAATCAGAAAACTTCAGGTTAACTTCTATCCCAACCTGTAATAGCTGCAAGAACAAGCCTAATTCTATTATTTTCAAAGGATTCAGTATCATTTTGTATTCATAAAAACTAACAATACTCATTTAATGATAAACAATATACAGTAAGTCTAGTGATGGCCTTCTATACATCTCATTCTAGGATAGTCACTCCTATTCTCTTACTCAGCTGCTTATTTTTTTTTGTTTGTTTTTTGGCAGGGCAACTGGGGTTAAGTGACTTGCCCAAGGTTACACAGCTAGTACACATGTTAAGTGTCTGAGGTCACATTTGAACTCAGGTTCTCCTGACTCCAAGGCCGGTGCTCTACTCACTGTGCCACCTAGCTGCCCCACTCAGCTGCTTAGTAAGTCCCCTCAGTAAGAGATATGTCAAGGACTCAGTAAAACATGTCAGTGACTATGAATCTAATTAATTGTAATCTAATCCTGCAAAAAGGACAGAAAATTATGGAAAAAGCATTTTTGAAAAGTTATCTTATGTTTATAAAATAAATAAATCATTTTTTATTAAGTGCCTACTACTTGCAAGAATTGTGACAGGCATAGAGAATACAAAAGACAAAGGAGAGTCCCTGCCACAAGTAGCTTACATTCCACTAGTCTTTTTAATACTGTGTCCAATAGTCTTAAATCTTCTGAGGCCTATGTGTGCTGAATCATTTTATTTTCTGTTAAATATTTCCAAGTTCAACTGAACAGTTCTTTATGTTCAATTTTTTTAAAAAAAGATTATGGACTTCAACACCCAAAAGAAAGAGCATTTTAATTCATACAACAGAACATACTATGTGAAAAAAAATGGAGAGAATACCTCCATTTCATCTCTCTTGCTTTTTAAAAAGATATATAGCAGATGCCACAGTTACTTTCAAAACTGTCCTACTTGGCTGTGCTTCTTTCTTAACTTCCTTCAATTATCGCTTAGTATAGCGCTTTGTACATAGTAAATGCTTTCATTATTCATGCACAACGAACTTACATTCTACTAGGCATAGCGGCTATGTGCAAAAATGTTTATCTTTCTACACCCTGAATCCAACATTTCTGTCATCACAGGTTCTCTGCAAACATGGTTGAACATTGCCATGATCAGAACATTAAAGTCTTACTTTCCAATGGATGGTCAGGCACCCCTTAGGTTAGATTCCAGCTCTTCTTTCCTTTTAATCTTTTTTTTAAGCTTTTTGTTTTGTATTTAATTATTCTCTCCTGAGTACTATTGTCCCTTTTAACCTTTCCCTTTACTTATTTCCATTTTTGTTTGGTGTAGTTATATACACACTCTATGTGTGTGTTTTCAATTCTTCGTCCAGTTCACATGTGAACAACCATTCTAGGAAAGTTCAAAGTCAGTAGCACCCAAGACAAAGTAAAATGAAACATTCTATTCTCTTCCTTACAGGGGGATAAAGAAACCACAACAAATTATATCAAGGAGTCTAGGGGACCATATCTCACTCACCACAGAGAGCATTCAATCTAGACAGCTATTAATATTTCAGCATTACTCTTTGGAATAAAGAAGGCCAAATCTTAACAAGCGAAGAATAAAACAAGTCACTTCTTTCTCCCAAATCTACTCAGTAGAGTGCCACATAACCAATAATTGCTTAATGATGATTTTTCTAACATTGTTTTTCATCTGGTGACTTCCTGTAATTTGCACTCAACTCATTCCTACACTTATCCCCATGGATGAAATTTGCAAAGTAACTGCTTCCAGAGAATAAGGACTTGCATCCTATCTACTTGAGAAGTTATTTTGGTTAGCAAGTGATTGCTATTTTAATCAAAAAGCATGAGGCTCACTAATACTGTAATCACAATATAGTTTTGATTTAGTATTGTGAATAAATTCAACTACTTCATGTTATTTAAATATAGGCATTTTATACTCAATTGAATAATTTAATCTCTCAGGAGGCTTCATCATTTATGTTAGTGGAAAAACACTTAAAATTGCAGGCTGACATTCTGTAATTTATACTTTTATACTTCAGAAGTAGACTTTATACTTATTCATGTCAGTCCTCTCGATATAAGGAGCTTTAAAGGAAATTTATTTTGATATGTTCCAAATAGAACATACAGACAGCTGTAATTATCCCTAATTAATAACTCCTAAAATTATCTGCCATTGCTAAGAGAAAGAGAAATGAATTTGTCCATTTTCTGAGCAATTAAAACTCCCCTCCAACTCAACTAAACTAAAAGGGAACCAAATTACTTGTAACACTGCACTACATTCCAAATACCTGGAAAGAGTTGTTTACATGTGCAAGGTCTACTTCTTCAGCTCCTGCTCCCTTCCTAGGCCCTTAGCTGACTTCCTCCCTACAGCCCTCTACTGAAATGACTCTCTGAAACCACCTCCTAAGTGCTAAAAGTGATGGCTTTTCCTCAGTCCTCATCCTAACAGATCCTGCTGCAGCTCTCCCTTCCCTCCAGTATACTTTGTTTTCCTTATCTTCTGTGATTCTGTTCTCTCCTTACCAGTGTAGTACACTGCTCTTTCTCAGCTGCTCTGGCTGCACCACTATCCACTATCCATCTTCTGCCTTGTAAGTGTCTGTTAAGGCTGCTTCCTGGGTGATCTTTTCCTTTTCCCCTGTTGATCTCATTACAACTCATGGATTCAACTGTCATCTCTATGTATATGGTTACCAAATAGATATTTCCAGCCCTGATCTCCTTCCTGAGGCAGCTGGGAGGCATGGTAGAGTGCTGGGCCCAGAACCAGGAGACCCTGAGTTCGAATTAGGCCTCAGATACTGACAGGTTGATCCTGGACAATTCATTTGATCTCTGTTTGCCCTTTCTTTCCTCAACTGTAGAATAGGGATAACAAGAACACCTACTTCACAGAGTTGTTATGAGGATCAAATGAGATCATACTCATAAAGTGCTTAGCATGTAACTGGCACATAGTAGCCACTATACAAATATTTATTTCTTTCTTCTTTTCTGAACCCCAACAACCGCCTTTTGGACACCAATACCTATATGCCCTACACTGGCAATTCCAACTCAACATATCCAAAACTGAACTCATTTCTCCCCTAAATGCATCTCCCTCCTCCAAACTCTACTCTTACTGGTGACAGTCCTCCCCTCCCTACCAGTTATCCAAGCTGATAATCGTAGAATCAATCTTGACTCTTCACTTTCCCTCAACCCCACTTCCACAAGAGCTTATCCATCTGTTCCCTCTCTTTAGTCACCTGAAAACTACCAAAACCAGGCCATCACCACCTCCTAGGGACAATATTGTAATAGCCTCCTAACTGATCTCTCACTTCTAGTCCCTCCCCTCTCCAATTCTGCCTTCAAAAGTCCCAAGTCAGCAAGCAATTACACCAGACTGAGAGAGTAATCTTTTGGGCTAGACTGAGAACTGGGGGTCTGACAAGGGAATAGGATGGATTACATAGTAATATTGGTTATTAAATAATATAGCATAAATAATAATTTTATTAAAGCAAAGTGTGAGCATGTCAAATCATGTGATTCAAATCTTCTAGGGCTGCCTATCGCCTCTATGGTGAAACTATAACTCCTTACACTCTGGCATTTAAAGCCATCCAAAGTCTGCCTCCACCCAACCTTTATAGATGTATTTCATATTAGCCACCTTCACACAGAGTACTTGCAGACAAACTGACCTAATTAGCCATCCTTTGAATCTAACATTCCATCTCTTATCTTAATTGTTCCTGGGCTGCCCCAAATGTTTGGAATGCTGAGCTCCCTGGCTACTATAGGCCTGTCTTTGTCTCTATCTTTGTCTCTCTCCCCATCATGAAAGCACTACCTCCTCACTTCCTCAGAATCTATTTCTTTTAAGCAAGGCTTAGCTCAGGTACCAATTCCAACACAAAGTCTTCCCCCTCAACTAAGTTGGAAGTGTTCTCTGCAACTTCAAATTACCTAGTATGTATTTCTGTAAATAGGCCATGTGCCATAGAATATTTGCCTCCTAAGGTCAGGGAACATTTTGCTTTGATTTCTGTATCCCAGACACAAGAAGGCACTTTAATGTTGAACTGAAAGTTGCCACCCAATCACCAACATGCTATCAGAATTCAGAAAACTAAAAGAGAAGGATTAAATTGGGGTAAGAATGTCAGTCTAACCAAAGCAAAGCTCTCATCAGCTGTATAAACGTTTGCAGAATCCCAATTAATTTTCAAAACAGAATAACCAGCCCTTTATACTCTGTGTCTGTGTAGAACTCACAGTTAGTATACAGTTTGATATTTGGGAACCCATTTTGATATTTTCCTAAGTGTTAAACTGAAAACATTTTCCTTCCTTATATCCCATGTTGTTGGACCCTTAGGAAAAACACAAGAGAGACTGTGGCAGTTACTGCTCTGTGTGAGGGTAACATGGAAAAAATCGTGGTTAGCACACACACCCGAATTCAGCTAAGCTCCTACGACAACCAGGTGAGTCTAAAAAGGGCAGATCAATCTGGAAGAGAAAGGGAAGAAGCAGTAAAATCAGGACATTTATTCACCAAACGCAAAACAAATTAAAAGGTATGCTATTAAAAATGGCAGTAGCAGGAGTTCTAAATAGCCATTGGTTGTTCATTAGGAATTTGTTTTTAACAATAATTTCATTCAACCTTTTTTAAAAAGTTTGCTCCTTAGAAAAATTGTACTTTATAAATTGCTTTTCTAAGAAGCAGACTTTTTCTCCCTTTTGGATTGTATGCTCATTCTAAGAAATTTATATCAGACACAATATACTTGTGGGTCACATCTGGATATGGAATGGAGCATAAAAAACACAACCTTCAATCCCAGAGAACAGAACATCAAGAAAGAACAGTGTTGGATGCAACATCAGTAATACCTTATACAAGCAAGAGAATGTAAAAGAGAACTGGAAAAAAGTCTTTTTAAAAACACTGACTGATGTAACTACAATCACCGGAAGAAAAACTCAGGTAAAAAGGAGCAAGTGAGAAAACAACATGCTAAACCAATAAAAATATACAAAATGAAAGGTTTTTCCAATTCTTATTTTGGAAAAGTATAAGCCCCACCCTCAAAGAATGCATTTAATCTTCAGAAAGAATGAATGTGAAAACTTACAAATGAAAAAGTTTATATAAAAAACTTCTAAAGCCAAAGTGAACTGCATTGTTAAGAGTGCTATCAGGTTATTGGTGATTTTAAGAAGACAGGAATATTTCCAATTCATAATGGCACGAGAGAGAATGCTAACTAACTTGTTTGCTCAATGAAATGATGATGGCTACAAGTTAAGGACTGGGAAAAGTTTGTGCCAGACTACTGCCAAGGCTCTCTGATCATAAGATGTTTCTGTAACAACCCTGAAAAGATATTTAACTAAAAAAGCATCAAACATGGAAGGCAAGTTTCAGTGCTTGTATTCTACTTCACAGGATAGCTCAGAACATATACACAGAAACACAAGCACAGGCCCAAGAAAGAGCTGAACAGAAAGGCACAGACCTACAAGGAGTATCAAAAGGATGAGGGACCAAGAATGGAAAAACAAATCCACCCCAGAGCAGGGTGTACAGGAAGCAAATAAGCATAGCACAGGAAAGAAAGTCCTAAGCTGAGAACAGCAAGATATCATAGAGTTTTAGTCCCAACACTACCTGATTTTAAGTGTCTGTCTGTCTCTCTCCCTTTTCTCATCTAGTTATGGGATTTAAATTGGCCCCTTTTATCTCTAATTTATTAAGATAGTGTGAAAATTAATATATTGGACAGAGAAAGCAGGATTACTCAACTCTTATTTCTCAATCAAGAATAACCAAAAGAGTAGAACAAGACTGGTTAGCATAAGAAAAATATTTGAACCTAAGCCTTGTGTGGCTGAAAGACCAGACTTTTTGCTTAGAGACCAGATCTGTTTAATGCTTAACTCAGGACATCCAGGTTATGCAGACAAAACCCCTTATGGGCAGCCAAAGATCAATGTAAGGAATTTCCTTCCCATTATACATCTCAAATAACCTATGTATCTTATCTAGAAACTGCCTATGTGTTGGCAATCAACTATTTACTTGTTTCTTTGTTTGAACTTTATATAATAAAAAACTTACAGTGGCTTAGGGGGAGCAGACCACCTCTTTTTTGGCTCTCCCCTCTGCTGAATGACTGAATAAACTCCTTTTAAAATTTTTTTTCCATTCTGGGTTTTGTTCTTCACTGATCGACAATTTCTGGTGACAGAAGTGAGATCTCTGATGGCTGAACCGAGAAGCCCTAAGGCTAATGCTGAGTAAATCTCTGTGATCTCAGGGTCAAGGGGCAAAGGACTGACAAAATTAATCTGCATGGTGAGAACCAAATGAGTAACCTTAGGATTCAGGTGGAACAGAGTCAAATCTAAAAGACTGTGTGGGACCTTGACCTGAAGTATTACTCAGAGTAGGGCTAGAATTGGCCTAGACCCCTTTATTGGCAAATTAGTAGTGCACTTGGGCTGATCAACCAAGAGCTCTGGGGGCAACACTGGTTTCTTTTCTTTTCTTTCCGTATTTTATTATTTAATATTTTAGTTTTCAACATTCATTTCCACAAGATTTTGAGTTACAAATTTTCTCCCCATTTCTACCTTCCCCCCCACTCCAAGATGGCATACATTCTGACTGTCCCGTTCCCCAGTCAGCCCTCCCTTCTGTCACCCAACTCCCCTTTCCCCTTACTTTCTTGTAGGGCAGGACAGATTTCTATGCCCCATTCCCTATACATCTTGTTTCCCAGCTGCATGCAAAAACAAATTTTTTTTTTGAGCATCTGCTTTTAAAACTTTGAGTTACAAATTCTCTACCCTCTTCTCTTCGCACCCACCAGGAAGGTAAGCAATTCAACATAAGTCACACATGTATCATTATGCAAAACACTTCCACAATACTCATGTTGTGAAAGGCTAATTATATTTCCCTCCATCCTATCATGCCCCCCTTTGTTCAGTTTTCTCCCTTGACCCTGTCCCTTTTCAAAAGTGTTCACTTTTGATTACCTGCTTCCCCTATTTGCCTCCCTTCTATCATCCCCTCTTTTTTATCCCCTTCCCCCTACTTTCCTGTGGGGTAAGATCTCCAAATGAGTGTGTATGTTATTCCCTCCTCAATCAAATCTGATGAGAGCAAGATTCATTCATTCCCCCTCACCTGATCCCTCTTTCCTTCCAAAAAACATTCCATGTAGGAATGTAAACAAAAAAGTTCAACTTTAGTAAGTCCCTTATGATTTCTCTTTCTTGTTTACCTTTTCATGCTTCTCTTGATTCTTGTGTTTGAAAGTCAAATTTTCTATTCAGCTCTAGTCTTTTCACTGAGAAACCTTGAAAGTACTCTATTTTGTTGAAAATACTTATTTTGCCTTGGAGCATTATACTCATTTTTTACTGGGTAGGTGATTCTTGGTTTTAATCCTAGCTTCTTTGACCTCTGGAATATCATATTGCGATCCCTTAGTGTAGAAGCTGCTATATCCTGTGTTATCCTGATTGTGTTTTCACAATACTCAAATTGTTCCTTTCTGGCTGCTTGTAGTATTTTCTCCTTGACCTGCAAAATCTGGAATTTGGTGACAATATTCCTAGGAGTTTTCTTTTTGGGATCTTTTTCAGGAGGCCATCAGTGGATTCTTTTAATTTATATTTTATCCTCTGGTTCTAGAATATCAGGACAGTTTTCCTTGACAATTTCTTGAAAGATGAAACCTAGGCTCTTTTTTTGAACATGGCTTTCAGGTAGTCCAATAATTTTTAAATTATCTCTCCTGGATCTATTTCTCAGGTCAGTGGTTTTTCCAAAGAGATATTTCACATTGTCTTCTACTTTCTCATTCCTTTGGTTCTGTTTTATAATATCTTGATTTCTCATCAAGTCACTAGCTTCCACTTATGCCAATCTAATTTTTAAGGTAGTATTTTCTTCAGTGGTCTTTTGGACCTCCTTTTCCATTTGGCTAATTCTGCCTTTCAAGGCATTCTTCTCCTCATTGGCTTTTTAAAGCTCTTTTGCCATTTAGGTTAGTCTATTTTTTGTTCGTTTGTTTTTGCTTTTTGGCAGGGCAATTGGGGTTAAGTGACTTGGCCAAGGCCACACAGCTAGTAAGCGTGTCAAGCGCGTCTGAGGCCAGATGTGAACTCAGGTCCTCCTGACTCCAGGGCCAGTGCCCTACTCACTGTGACACCTAGCTGCCCAGGGTTAGTCTATTTTTTAAGGTGTTATTTTCTTCAGTATTTTTTGGGTCTCCTTTAGCAAGTCATTGACTTGTTTTTCATGATTTTCTTGCATCACTCTCATTTCTGTTCCCAATTTTTCCTCTACTTCTCTTACTTGCTTTTCCAAATCTTTTTTGAGCTCTTCCATGGCCTGAGATCAATTCATATTTCTCTTGGAGGCTTTTGATGTAGGCTCTTTCACTTTGACTTCTTCTCGCTGTATGTTTTGA
>CM053622.1:211127370-211169532 GCA_028646595.1 Phalanger gymnotis | reverse complement strand
TGGGTGGGGAGGGAAGAAGGGAGAGAATTTGGAACTCAAAGTTCTAAAAACAAATGTTCAAAAAAAGAGTTGTTTTTACATGCAACTAGGAAATAAGATATACAGGCAATGGGGTATAGAAATCTATCTTGTCCTACAAGAAAGTAAGGTGAAAGGGGATAAGGTGGAGACAGGGAGTGGGGTAACAGAAGGGAGGGCAGACTGGGGAAAGGGACAATTGGAAAATATGTCATCTTGGGGTGGGGGTGGAGAGGGTAGAAATGGGGAGAAAATTTGTAACTCAAAATCTTGTAGAAATCAATGTTGAAAACTAAAAAATATTAAATAATAAAAATAAATTTTTAAAAATCTTTAAAAAATCTTAAAGAAAACGTTAACTGTTAAAGATCTTTAAAATCTTTAAAGAAATATTTTTAAAAAAATTTTAACTGTTAAAGAGAATAATTGAGAAAAGTATGGCATGGTAAATAGATTCCCAACTTTGATCACAAAAGGCTTGACTTTCAAGCCCTGCCTCTGCCTACTAACTGAGTGACCATGGGAAAGTCACTTAAACTCTTAGAGCACAAGGAATGATTTTAGAATATAAGTTAATGATGAGCTGATGATCTGAACCAATGGAGAAAATTTCCACAAATGGGAGAGCTCCCCCATACTGATGAAATCATTGGTCACCTGGGGTTGCAGTGGATAGAAGCCTGAGTCTGAAGTAAGGAAGACCTGAGTTCAAGTCCAGCCTGATAATTACTAGCTGTTGTGACCCTCGGCAAGTAGCCTTAAAATATTTTTAAAAAAACAAAGAGCAAAAAAAGCCTCCTATGTTTGCCTCAGTTTGGGGGATAATATTAGGATAATAACAGCACCTACCTCACAGGGTTGTTCTAAGGATCAAATGAAATAATATCTGTAAAGTGCTTAGTACTTTATCTGGCATATAATAAGCCCTATACATACTTGCTTCTCTTGCCTCCTTCCCCTCACTTCCCATTTAATTATCAATGGCCTGCCTTTATACAGTATTTAAACTTCATAAATTGCTTTAAATTATACTACATAGATATTGCAATATTTTACCTTAGCCAGAAACACATGATATACTATCAAATAGGTAGGAAAGGGTAATGCCAATGGTTTGCAAAATATAACTTGAGAGAACAACAGAAGACAATGAATGGAATCATTTCATAAAATACTGAAAAGAAGCCTACAAAAGTTTGTCATGATCATCCCAAGTTTATATAACAATAATATCACAAAAAATAGCTAGCATTTGCAGTGCTTTAAGGTTTGCGAAGTACTGTGCAAATATTATCTCATTTTATTCTCACAAGCACCTTGGTGTATAAGCAATTTTGATTTGAAGATCTTTCCCATCCATTAATAGGCCATGTGACCTGCTTACATCACAGGAAGTCTAAGTTACATGGTGGAAGGAATTTCCTGACAGGCAAAGGAAGTTATGTCACAGAAAATCCTGAGGGAGACAAGAGAGACAATATGGCTGCTGGTGACTGCTGGTGGCCGCCCTCATGATTGTCAGAACTGAACAGGCTGACTTAGCTGTACTGTGAGTTTCTTTTGGGGAGAACCCCAGCAGGGAGTTCGAGAGACTTTGGGATGGCAAGTTTCCAGGCTGTGATATGTGTTTTAAGCTCCTTGCTGTTACGATAAAGTGGGCTGACTGGCTGTGGGAGCTGAACATTTGGTTATGGGATATGATTTTCTGGTGTCTGAATAAATGTTATACTTCTTTTACCTTCTTTATGGAGAGTCTCTCGTACTTTGCAATAGAGAACTACACAGGCCTATTCATGATTATCACTGATGTTGGTTTATTGCCTTACTGTTTCACTTCAGAGGTAGGTGCTAGCATTATCCCCATTTTACAAATGAAGCAGACAGAGATTAAGTGACTTGCTCAGAGCCACACAGCTAGTAACTACCTGAAGCTGGATTTGAACTTGAGTCTTTCTTACTCCAGGTCCAGAAATCATCCTGCCACCTAACCAGAAGGATACAACAACAACAGATACAAAATTCAACAGATTTTTTTTTAAGAGCATTTCAACAGTGATCTACTCTTACCATCAACAACAATGAAGCCATTACATGTAGACTCTAACAACCCATTATATAATGTGAAAGAAAAGGAAGTACTACTACTATTACCGCCACTGCCACCACTACCACCACCACCACCAGCAAGAATGATAACAATGAAAGCCAATAAGCAATTGTTGATTTGCTTTTCAAACCAGAATATCCTTCTTGGACATCCACTATTCCCTTATTTGTGCTGTTTCCTACTATTAGAATTTAGGCTCCTTAAGAGAAAGAACCATCTTGCTTAGCACAATCCTTTGAACAGAGTAATAGATACTTAATAAAAACATTTTTCATTCATTCATGAAAATGAGTAATAGGGAGGTTTTGATAAGACTACCTTTTACAACAAACCACACTTTCACAGTCTCAAAGTTGACTGAAACATAAAGTAAATATAATACCTTATTCTGTTTGTTTCTTGAATACAAAAAAGTCTTCAACTGATAGCAAAAATGAAGACTAGAAGACTGTTCCTCCATCAAGATATGTCCCATACATACATTAAGCTGACTCCTTGATAAGCACAACCACGGTGCTAAGTTTCCTTATTGCTCCTCCAAATCAATAATATATAAGACATAAGTCAGAGAGAAATGCTCAAACATTTTTTACCACTGTCATGGAAGATGTCCTGAAAAAGAGATTCTCTATGAGAGAGAATGAGTGGTGAGGTACTCCAAACGTTCCTGTTTGTGATGACACTGTTGATTTTACGAGGCCCCAAGATACTATGGCTGGCTTCCTCAGTGAAATCCACAGCTAGAATTTAGAACTATGCCCAAAGGGCAATCAAACTGTACATGCCCTTTGACCCAGCAATACCCCTAGGTATTATATCCCAAAGAGATTATAAAAAAGGGAAAGGGACCCACATGTGTAAAAATATTTATAGCAATTCTTTTTGGTGGTGGCAAAAAACTGGAAATTGTGGGGATGCCCATCAATTGGGGAATGGCTAAACAAACTGCAGTATATGCATGTAATGGAATAGTATTGTGCTTTAAGAAATGATGAGCAGGCAGATTTCAGAAAAACCCGGAAAGACTTACATGAACTGATACAAAATGATATGAGAACTAGGAAACTATTGCACATAATAACAGTAATATTGTGTGATGATCAACTATGAATGACTTAGCTCTTCTCAGCAATACAACAATCCAAGATAATTCCAAAGGACTCATGATGAAAAATGCTATTCAAATTCAGAGAAAGAACTGATGAAGTCTAAATGCAGATTGTAGCACACTATTTTCAATTTATTATTTTCATGTTGCTGGGGGTTTTTTTGGCAATATAATGCTAAAATGTTTTATATGATTGCATGTATATAACAAATATCAAATTATTTACTGTTTTAGGGAGGGGGAGAAGGAGAAAAATTTGGAACTCAAAAAACTTGTCTTTACATGTAATCAGAAAAAACAAAATACTATTAAAACAGAGAGAGAGAAATCCACAGCTACTCAAAAGATCAACCAAACAATCCGTGAAGGAAAAAAAATTCATATTACTCAATATTTTGATACAAAGTTGGATGTACAGATCATTAAATAAAGCCATCAGCATACATCCCTCTTGGATAGGCACAGTAGCTCTGCCTGGAGGAGGAAAATAGGCTGAAACTCACGTAGCAGGTTTTTAAAATTTATCTTTTTATGATTAGCATTCTTATTATGCTATAGGAAAATAAAGGATGGGATACTCAATCTCTGAAGATTCTAAACTGTAGATAACTCAAAAAGCAATGGAGACAAATGGTGGGTAGAAGTAGGGAGAAACATATTAACAAAGACCAATCAACCAGAGATGGAAATGATGCTAGGCAAGATAGGACATAAAACATGGTGGAGAGTACTAGACAGTAAAACTGAGACATTTTAATAATATTTTTGATACAATTCATGACTTCATAGCAATTAAAGCAAGAAGAAAATGGTATAATTTAACAGACTGAATTATATTGATTTTACCATGACTTTAAACTCAAATAAACCATTTTCTTAAGAAAATAACATTGTGCTCTTTCTTTCACTTAGGAGCCTGCCTATACCATACAAATGCCTCATCTAAGTTCTGGGGATGGTTTAAATAAAGACACACAGAGGCAAATAGATTGCGGTTTTAAGAGGATAGCATGATAATTAATCTGCGTAGAGACTAGGGATAATTTTGAATAGTTGGACATAAACGTGGATAAGCGATTTAAAGATACGTTTTAGAAGGCAGCCTTGGAAAGTGAGATCTGATATAGTAGGCAATGGAGAATCACTATGGGTTCTTGACTTGGTAAGTGATGTGATTGAAGAGACATTTCAGAATTCAAAAGCGTTTACTGAGCACTTGTTTTGCACGAGAAATTGTACTATATATGTTCATTTCCCTTTTGTCTTTTTTTCTTATGAAGAGGGTATATTTTGGTACCTCAATTCCAGATCCAACAACAGAGTCCAGTGGTCTCTTCTTCCTTGGTCCAATGGCTGCAAGGGCTGTAATATTGGCATCTCTTTGTTGCATTTGTGCCAACTCAAGCTGCTGCATCTAATATATAAAGAAATGCAATGTGAATACAAACATCTGAGTAAATGTCATCCAATCCCCCACCCCTCCCCCACCACCTCAATACAACAATTTTAATATAATAAAGCATTCTTTATCAAGGATATTTCTGTACTTTGAAATGCCCAATAAAATGAGATTAGAATTTTGTTTTTGTTCAGTAGTTTTAAGTCATGTCCAACTCTTTATGACCGATTTGAGGTTTTCTTGGCAGAGATATTAGAGTGGTTTGCCATTTCATTCTCCAGTTCATTTTACAGATGAGGAAACTGAGGGAAATGGGATTAAGCAATTTGCCCAGGATCACACAGCTAGTAAGTGTCTGAGGTCAGATTTGAACACAGAAAAATGAGTCTTCTGATTATCAGGCTGTGCTAGCTTGCTGCACCATGAGATTAGAATACCAACGGCAAAAAGTATAAAGACTAGATTAGCATCTAAACAAAACAATCAAGGGAATATTCCCAATCTTTCCTATATCCCCTCCTTAAAACACTCTCCAGATCTTAATCTCACAGGATAAAAAAGGGTGGTGTGTGAAGAACAGGAATAAAGCCCTTTATTTTTTTTTGCCCAAATCTAATCCAGGTGTAAAATGGTAAAAGATGTCAAAACAACAGGTATAAAAAACTGAATCAAAAGCAAACCTTTTCTGATACAAATGGGTAACCAAAAAGCATTCTGTGCTTTGGTACAAAATGTGATCCAGAGAAGAAACTTATTTAATATTTATTTCTGTGGTCTTAAAAAAATACAGGAAAAATATATGATAGCTATTTTGAAAAGCATCAATCACATACAAATTCACAGCATACCCACCTACAAACTGACATTTTTGGGGAAATATGTCAGCTAAACAACTAGAGCAAAACTAGATTCAGGGGCGTGTGGGAGAAATGTTCCATTAAAGTCAAAGAGGAAAAACAGCCAAATTGGGAAACAGATATTAGCACCCTGCTTTATCACCTCATCATGGCTGAGATGTTAAATGCTAGGCTATAAAAATGATAGCAGAAAAGGAGCTCAGAAGTGACGGGAACAGGATGAACTACTGTATCGAGAGCTAACCTTTTCCAAGAGAATCTACTGTATATTTTCCTTCTTTCCTAGTTCTGCCTTCTGGGGAAAAGCAAAACAAATTTAAATCTTATCCCCAGTGGATAACCCTTGAAATCTCTATGGTAACCTACCCCACTCAAAAAAAGTTCTCAGACCAAACACAGCCAGTATCTTCACTTCACCTAATCTTCAGAAGACATGATACCCTGTCCCCTTACCATCATAGTCAACCTTTTCTGGATAGACTATAGTTTGTCAAAATTCTTCCTAAAATGCAGTACCCAGAACTGAACATATAGCTATGGTCTTAAATGTACAAGGACTCACTTGTCTCATTCTGGATATTCAGATTCTATTAAGCATTCATAGATCATTTCAGAGTTTTGAACTGCCCTGAATTTTGAAGTCTCTACTATTTAACCACATTCTCCCCCAGTTTTTGAACAGCTAAAATTTATTTAACTAAAATGTACAACTTTCTTCTTTTCCCTATTACACTCACGTTATGAATATAGTCCACCATTTCAAGACCTTTTTGGATCCTCCTCTATCAAACAGTTTTATGTTTACTGACAATTTGATAAGCATGCCATTTAAGCCCTTGTCCAGGATAAAAATAGGAGGAAAAAACAGGGCCAATAAGAGATCTCCGAGGTTTCTCATTAGAGTCCAACTTACAAGGTGACATTAAGCAATTAATGACTCCTACTTGGGTCTCGTCATTTAACCAGTTTTGTTTTTACGTTTTCTTGAACTTTTTGCTTTCTAAATGAATTAATAAAGCATTTATTAAGCACTTGCTATATGTAAAGCATTTTACTAATAAGCACCAAGGATACACATAGGAAATTAAGACAATCTTTGTTCTCAAGGAGCTCACATTCTAATGAGGAAGAGAATACTTATGGAAGTTGCAAATCGGAAAGGTCCCATGGTCCTTGGGGTACAGCAGCCAAGGAGATGGTGATGCCTCTTCATTAATGTCATTTTCACTGATAAAAATACTATCAGTTGCTGGTATGGAATTATTTGACAGTGCCATGGACTTTGGTAATAACTTTCTTTTCTGGGTCTCTAATAGTTATGGCTAACACACCTGCGGGAGCAGCTACCAGGCTGCATCTCCACAGGGGATTCTTCCCAGGATAATGGCTAAGGGCACTTGGCCGGAAGCATCACTATTCCCAAAGCTGTTGGGGTCACAGGCCCAGACTACTTACGCCAGGGTCTGAGGTGGAATGGTGGTGGCTCAATCTACCAAGCATACACTCCCTTCAGTCTCCTCCTCAGTGCACCCCGCTGCTTCAGCTAGACTAGCCTGTTTGCCCCATGAGTGACGACTGGTTGGGGATTGGTGGGGATGGCCAACACTTCACAAGAGAGGCCTCCCAAAAATCAGTGTCTGTGAAGGATAGGCTAAAACATGACTGGTTATCTGAGAGATGTTGCCATCCCCAGGACTCCTGCACTGTTACTTCCTAAAAATGATTCCCCACTGCCCCCTCCTACCACTAAATCTGCTCTTATTACAAAGAAAGAATGAAGCAAAGCAAACCAACACAGCATCTGACAACAATCTCTGCACCTTACTCCCCAACCTCTCTACTGAGTGAAGTATTTTGTTATCAGTTCTCCAGAACAGTGGTCTCTAAACTACTTTAATCACATATTCCTATCATTAAAAAAAAATTAACAGATTCCACTATATGTTTACTGATAAGTTATATAGATGTACTTCTGTACTATTATGTGAGTTATAAAGCTTACATAAAAAAATAGATGAGGTAACATTTGGTCTTAAAATCAACAGGGAGCCACTGAGGCTTACTGGGTACAGGGATGCCAAGGTCATACCTACAGTTTAGGAAAAATCACTTTGGTGACTATGTAGAACACAGATTGGAGTGGAGAAAGATTTGAGCTACGGAGTCCGACTAGGAGGCTAATGAAATAGTCCAGGTTGGAGGTGATGAAAGCCTGCACTAGAGTAGGAGCTCTGGGAAGCATTCTGGAACTCATCCATGCCTGTCATTTCATGTTATTCACCTTTTCCCACTAAAAAGAAAAAGGGCATAACATGCTGTTTACTGTTGCCACAAGTTAAGCCTGAGGATAAGGTGTAGGTAGACGAGATGGGAAATTTTGCCTGCCCAGCTACTGTGTGAGTATTCCAGGGTATTGTTGGGTTTTAACTACCCTGAGAAGCAGGTACACAAGAAATTATGAGCTTTCCTGGCTATAAAAGAGAGTGGGACAATAAAAGAGTATGAGGAGATAGCAGATAAAGAAGTGGTGGGGTTAGCTCAGGGACTAGTTACCTCAGAAGTGTAGGATGGGACTCAGTTTCAACCTTTGAGTACATACTTATCCCTTGGGTCATGCCATAGCTCTGTGGGGCCTAGGGCCCCACTTTGGAAAACAGTACTCTAAAAAACAGAGTATTGTGCACCACTGTCATTGAACTAGTCATTAATCCATCCAATTAAAAACTAAAGCCCACATCCCTTCGTTTTGTCCAACCGGAAGAGCATGACACAATGTCAAATCCTGAAACCCAGCTATAGGATATCTCCTGATCTTATAAGTTTACTATCTTAGCAAATTAACATAAATGGTTTTTATCTAGCAATCTAAATGTTCACAAACTATCCCTTAAACAACATGTTCTACAACTATACCAAAAAATGAAGTTAAATTCTCTCCTCCTTTTTTTGAAAATCAAGGCAATTTGACTATCACCAATCTTATAATACCTCTTATTTTAAAACATTTTTTTCAGTTCCCAAGAGTAGCTCAACAGTTAGTCAGTTTTTACTGGCAGTTCGTTTAGATTCAGCACTCCCTTATTCTACAAAGATCTTTAAGACATTTAATTTGGTCAACAAATCTCTTGTACATTTCACAGCTTCTCTTTTCTACTTCACCAGAACTGTTGTGTTCTCTCCACAGTAGAGCTTTCCATTCTTTTTATGCCAAATTCCCCTATGGAATATTAGGCCAAGGAACCTATATTTCGTCTCTTCACTCTTTTCAATAAATTCTCCTATAATCTAGAGTATGTCAGACTATTAATAAGATCAAAGACTTAGAGCCGAAAGAGACCTTGGAGACTGAATCCCAATCCCTCATATTTCACAAACTCTAAGATGCAGCAGTCACTTCCAAATATCGTAACATTCCAACTTTAGCAGAAAAGTTCTTCCTTGTTGATTAGCACAATGAAGTCCAGGAGAAAAGTTTCTTCTATTATCTTTTGAGGAACAAAATCAACATTAAGAGGCCTCAAAAGGAGATGCCTACACACACACCACTGAAGTCATCTATCATCATTACTACATTACTTAACTCCTTTGCTCAGTTTTGCTGTTTCTCAAACTTATCATTCCATTTCTTCTTTTTGGCCAAGTATACAGTTCCCTCCATAACGCTATTTCTGCTTTAGCTTCCATTGCTCCTGAGCCAAACGGTCTCCCCATCATGCTGCTTCTACTCCAGTTTATAGATTTCTTCAAAGGTGCTAAGCGCATGACAGACATGAGGGCTCACATTGATGTGATCACAGGTCCATCAAATTACCTGAGTTCATGCTCTTAATATATTTTGTTCCATCACTCCTTTCATCTAGTCTGCTCCTTCTGAACAAAGACATTAGAGATGTATTCTAGTCCTGATCCATCAAATCATCAAATCACATAACGTGCAAAGTCCTTTGCAAACCTTAAGTGTTAGCTATTACTAATATCATCATCATGATTCACATTCCAAAAAATCCCAGGAATGCTTATGAGGTCATATTTGCCTCCATATATAAAAATCTCTAGTTCTCATTTTCACAGCTAGATCCCAATTAGTATTCAAAGTCACACTATTTGAAGTTATAATTATGTAAAATATGCTAACTGCCTTAGCCCAATGGGCATCTGTAGTACAATTTCAAATGTTGTGACCACTCTGAAGGATTCATGATTTACACTAATCAAGACCTAGCTGTACTTTGTATCCACAGTTGGCACATTTATATACACTAGCATGAGAAATGGGTTTTACTGCTGCTTTCACTTTTTGGAGAGGCAGCGTGGCATAATAATTAGAGTACCTAGCCTTAGAAGTAGGAGCACCTCTGATACATACTGGCTATATGATCCTGGCAAATCATTTAATCCCTCAATCCTCTAAGCAATTTTCTAGGACTATAAGCTGCAGAAAAAGTGTTAACCTGCATTGGTAGAAAGAGTTTTCTTATTCAAGTGTTCCCTTTCCTATTAAAATCACAGGTGTAGTCACTATCCTTATTTCTTTTTGAACTGTGTCTCCTGCAAATTTCTGTTTCCTCTCTACTAACAGTTTTCTTCCTATGTCATTACTGACACTTCTGTATTATCTGGCTTCAAAGATTTTGCCTGTCTTCTCCAATCTTGGTTTAAACCTCTCTTGATCAGACTTCCCAGTCTCTAGGCAAATATATTTTAAAATCAGTACTTGTTAAGAATACTCAGGTATAAAATAAAAATACTGAGGTATAGACCTATCAGTCCTATACCTCAAAGCTATGATTCAGAAAAAGAAATCTTATTCTCTGTCACCATTCTCATTTAACATATACTGAGAACATCTCAAATGTATTTTTCTCTTCCATGGTCACTACCTCGAATCAGCAGTAATGATGAAGGACACTATTTGTGACCTTAAAGTTGTCAATTTCTTGGTCTTCCTAATCCCTAGCTATGCTTCCAGGTTTCTTGCAATGGTACTTCATGAATCCCCAGGCATGGGTAGTGATCGCTGGGTTTAGCTTTTTAAAGTCCTTCACAATCTAGCATCAGTCTACTTTTCCATGATCCTAGGACCATTACCTTCTTTCACGCAAACTACATTCTAGCCAAAGTGGAGTACTTGTTGCTCTTCACACATGATGTTCGATCTCCCATCTCTGTGACTTTGCAAGGACCGTCTCCCTTGACAAACTACATGCTGCTTGATCTTCACGATGTTAGGATCAGATGAGGGAGACTGCGACAACACATTTGGCAGACTCCCTGTTAGGTCTTTACAGCTAACTTATGGGAAACACACAGATGACAGAAACAATGGGTGGGCTGTGATGTACATTAGAGAGACAAGATCACAGATCCATGAGTAGCTGAGTCCTATCTTCATGCTGATTTTTTTCAAAATATAACATTCACTACCCACTAACAGTGAGAACCTCACATATACTTAGCATATGAGTGAATAAGTGAACAATAAAGCACAAACCTACCTTTTTATTTTCCCATAATACCTCCCACATCTTATGTACAAGATCAGTTCATAAACAAGAACTAGAAAAGAAAGTGTCATCTACTTGCTCCCAAAAGCTATAACACAGATTTTTTTTTTAAATTCTATTAAAAAAAAAATCAAATTGCCAAGAAAATGTCTCAGAAGCTATAAAATACCCTTTGTTGCTGCTGGCCTTTTTAATAATAAAAAAATAGCATTTTAAAAGTCTGATGGTGCCACAGCCAGAAACTTCTATGTGACAAAATAACCATTTTAGTTAATCTGACCTGCAGCAGAAATCAAAAGGCAAGGTATGTTTTAAGTTCTTTCCTATAGAGAAATGGCATTTGCAGTATAGCTGTAATCATACAAAATGAAAGGTTTTAAAATTGACCTCTGTTCTTCACTTCATATTCTACGTAGTGAATTATTTTTCTCATAGTATGGGCAAATTACACTTTTCTCAGCTTTCTGAAGTTTTATGCTCAACGTTTCTACAAAGTTCATAACTGCAAAAGAATGGCCAATGGACCCCTGTTTTGGATGGCACATTAAATTTAAACCTTTGAGAAAGTTTCTCACAAATAACCAACTGCAATACACACAAGCACACATGCATACATACATAAACACATCTCTGCCAGCAGAAAAGTTTTGGTTTTAAAAAAAAAAAACCAGTAGTTTCGACTGGAAAAGCATAAAGCATTCAGGTACTTTTGATATCAACAGTGAGTAAAGATGACAATTTAAACAAGTAACTTCACTTTGGTATAAACAGTCATCTATCGAGCTAGAGGCTTGCCTGGGGAAAGGGAATTTCATTTGCTCCACCATTTTCACATATCAGTATCTTTTAGAGCTAGCTCTCTTTTTGATTCCCCAAGCTAAAATAAAAGAGTTTCTATCAAACTTCAGTTTTAAGAAGGTATTTTAGCCAGAGTTTTGACAACTAGTTTCCAGTAAAATATATTCAGTGACTGACACTCACCATTCACTGTTCAGCAAAACTTAAGGTCTGCTCAATTGCACAGACACTGCTCATTGGATACTGGTCTACATGCTACACAAACTTCAAGGATCCATAACTTCATCAGCATGGGTGTGCCCTCTATGTATTTTTACAATAATTTCTCTATGTATTTTTACATGGTCCTTGAGTATTGCTGGGGTTAACCTGGTGATAAGCAAAAAGGATAGGGTTTATTAAGTACTGCAAAGTTGGAGGAATATTTTGTGTATTAAGAGGCATATTATGTCATAATGAGTTGAGAGATAGACTCAGGGTGAGGAAGACCTCTGACACATATTGACTATGTAGCTTTGGGCAAGTCACTTAACTCCTAATTGCTGTAGGCAAACTATAATTGCAAAGAAGGTAAAGAGACTCAAAGAAATTAAAATCAATGCCCTAGAAATACAGTTCTTCTGCCTGACATAACTGGGTGGGAACAAGAAGACAATTACAATAGGGCATATTCTCATCCCTGCCGTTCTATGACTTGTACTAGATTCCTATTCATTTCTGAATAAAATTTATGGTTTTGAGCTATGGCTTAATGGTACAAAGTGGCTTGGTTTAGAAATTACACAAGCTTTGAGAATTCAGCTCCATGAAGGAAATTCTGAATAGAAAAGATTAATATCTTTAAGCATAACTAAAGGTAAGGAAAAATAAAAAACTAGTTTAAAAAGAACTATAGAAATAGACAGAACTGGAACTTTTAGAAGAAAAATAAGTCGAATACCTTTGTAACAAATATGCATAGCTAAGCCAAAAAAAAAAATCCAGCACTGGCAATGTCCAAAAAAAAGTCTCATTCAGTACTGTGGGTCAAGGTAGGTAGCATGAAAATTAAGATTAAACAATGTTATGAAATTTTCCCTCCTCAATAACTGATCTTGCATTGTGTTTTTTTTTTTTAATTATAGTTTATTTGCTGGGAAAGGGAAAAAAAACCATACTGAGATCTGTTCCTAAGAACTGATAATAAAGTGCTTTACTCCTCTCAAAGATGCAGCAGATTATGAGTACAGATTGTTGAATATATTGTCAGCCATAGTCGCTACATTGGTTTGCTCTGCTTAGTTGTTTTCTTTGGTATAAGAAAGGATTCTATGAGAGAGGGGAGAGATTTGCTAAAAGTGAATAATGGTTTTTTTAAAAAGCATCAACAAAATATTAAAAGGGAAGTAAAAGATGTGAAACTAAAGTTATTGGAATCACACAAGTCTATTTACAATAAGGTAATTATTCAAGTCATTTAAACATTTCAAATAACAACCGTTTTGACATTATGGCTATTCTCTTTGCCCACATGGAATACAATATGTTTGTCTTAGTAGACAGCATGCTTGAATTGCTATGGCTAAAAAAGTCAGACCCTGTGGCTAACCTTCTAGTGAGAAGTTCTCCAAAATTACTTAGGATGGACATGATAGACAAAGTTCACCACCAGGTCCAACCCATACCTGAAGTCTTTCTGGCAAGCTGGGCAAATGCTTTGACAATTTAAGATCACCTCTATACTCATCACATCCATACTATGAAATACTATTAGGACACTAATGTATATTAAACAAAGCAAAATTATAGCGAGACATAAATTTTAACCCCATTTTGTTGTAAGAATATGGCACATAATACATTAATCCAAGTGTTAAGAAGCAGTAAGTATAGAAAAGACATGGGAAATAGAAAACAAATTCCATGCTATAGGCTTAGATGTGTCATCCAACTATAAGTAAGTTAGGAAAAATAAAAACAGCTAACATGGATAAAAAAGAATGGCTAAAGGAATCTGATGAAAATTATGGCAAACATACGATGAGCTACTAAGCTCAGCTCTTGCTCCGACTTTCATAATGAATAATAACTACGTCAGTTAATAACTATGTCCAGTATATGAAGTTCCATCCATTTGCTTACTCTCTCTACCAACAAAGATCACAACCCATCTAAAACTTTGTAAACAGTTTTCAAGAATTCCCATGGCTGAAAAATTCTACACCCTAGAGCCAATCTAGTGATGGCCTTCTCTGAATTTAGCTAAGTACTTCTCTAACAAGACATAACCCCCTTGCTTCTTTCCAGAGTAGTGGGATGTATCAGGGCTTACATTCCATTGGCCTAACTTTCAACAATTTGGGGGTCATATTCGCACCAGAAAGAGAGTGGGAAAAGGACTTCACTTTCTGAATGAGAAGTTATATAAAAATAAGTCCAAAAGGCAATCATTTGTTCAACCCTGGATTTCAAAGTACAAATAACTCGTCTGTAACCACAGTTAAACAACTTGTTCAAGAAAATCGTCCCTCCTCCCTCATACTTTCAGGATTCTTATAAGTACTTGCGTGTAAAAACCCTTCATCTCAGCCTACACTTTAAGAAGGTTCTGACATGTCTGATAAAAACCCAAAGAGAGATTTGTCTCCCTACCCACCAGTAAAGGAAAAGATATCTACATCAGTCAAGTTTTCAGTTGCTTAAAAATACTTCTGACTTGTTCCTGAAAAAGTACCATCCCATATATGACAGAGTTTTGCCAAAGCTAGGAAGGCCACCACAGGCTATATGCCAAGGACACATTTTAAAAGCAAGGCCTAAACCAAAAGGCCAAAAAATTTCCCTAAATTGAACATCTAGAAGTAGGAAAATAAGTCATTATCATACTCTCCACCAATTAAAAGGTCAAAATGCATCAAAATCAACTCTTCAGAAGGGAATATAAAAGAAAAAGGATGGACAATTAGAACTGCATTATACACTCTGCCCTTGGTGTTGACATGGGATTATGCAAGCCTAAATTTATCCCCTCCCTATAAGGAACCCAAACGAGCCTGCATCAGGGACCCAACAATACCCAGGTGGCACCTTCATCAGAGCCTACCAGTTGGCCATGGGCACGTATTCTTGTGGAAAATGCTAAAAAAGTAACAATAAATATGCCTGAGTTCATGCACTATTATTTCTATGCTAAGGGAAGACAATCTCCCACTATGGAGTGGATCTCAAAGGTGGGAAAGATCTGATCACACTGCTCACTTTCATAAACTCAGACAACGGTCCTTGCTATGAGCTAAACAAGCATCACACCAAAACAGTAACCCACTTCAGTATTCTCATTCATTTATCCCTTCCTTAGCTTAAAATAGCAAATTTAATATAATAAGTTTCTACAATTAGAATTTCTAAACTTAAGCTGTACAGTTTGTACTATAAAAGCATAATCACTGACTAATCTTGAAATCAAAAAAGAATATCATAAAATGCATGCAAACAAGTTACAAAAAGTCAGTATCTGCTACCATCTCAAAGAAATCCACTGAAAACCTATATATAAAAACCAGGAATTACCTTTGAACTCTCAAAATTAATTATTAGACAACATTCTTTATACTCAACCAATTTAAGGCCTGATTATTCCCACTCAGAAAGCCAAGTAAATTCCCATGATAGAAGGCCAGTGGGCATGAAATCTGAGCCTTCTGAACTTCTGGAGAGTAAAGATGTTAGTAATGATATTAAGTCATCAAGGCTGTCCCTGCTCCCTCTTCCTAAGTTCAAATAATGTCTCCTTGACTCTGCCTATCTACTCTGCAGTGTACCTCAAAACAGTGATGCACATTCCCCCTCCCTTTCCCTGAAACTGGTGTGACTTCATGCATTCCAAATACAGCTTCTAGTCCAGACAGTATCTGCCTCCATCTCCCTCTCTTACAATACACATACATATACACTTTCCCCTTCCTTTCAGTTCTTCCTGTCAAGACTAATTTCAAACACAAATCTGTGGGCTTGGCCAAGAAATAGCTCTTTTACAATTGTTTTAACAACTAGTGTATTTCTTGCTGATTCTTCTACTCTTTTACTTCCTATGCCCCACTGCCTTCCCTAAAACAAAAATCAGAAGAATTTTGTTCCCCAACCATCTACACTAGGGAAAAACTTATAATTAGATTTAGGAATACTTTGAGTCTACTACTAAAAGACGTATAAAACCCCAAACGAATTGTGGTATCTTCTTTATCATACAGTATTAACTCAATCAAACAGGAGGTGTAGCCAAGTCAAGCCACTATGATGTGCCAAGTCTCCAAACAGACTAAATGAAATCAATTAGCCTCTGAAACTTTTCATTAATATTCAGAGAAGGGCTATCAACTGCTTACTACCAGGTGGGCTGTAGAGAGTGAAATTTAAGGTACTCTAGTTTTACTGTTTTAAGTTTAATGAAAAAGTCCGTTTGGTGGTCAGTAATAGACCAGTAATCACTGGCCTAATTCAAGATGATAAATGTCCCAAGATCCCCACATGACCATATTTTTCTTTATCTCATCCTTAGTACTTTTGAAGGAATAAAAAAAAAAAAGATTAAAGCCCCTCCCCACTTTCTTCTTTCAGAAGATCAGTGTTTTGAAACCTTTTCATCTCTGTTCTACTACAGACATATCCTTTTTATAGCCTGTGGTCTCAAGAATCTCTCCTCTCCATAGTGCATTAAATTTGAGTGCTAGAATTTAGTTTTTAATGAAAAATTTCATTTTGCCCTCTTCAGTGTTCCATGGCTTTAGGCCCACTCAAAACTAGTGTAGAGTTTAAACACAGATTGTTACAATTTAATAGCTGGACTATTAAACTAACAATGTTTCATTGACTCTATCTTTTCTAATCTCATCTTAAAAATATATACTTTTCCCTTTCCTTTCCTAAGTCACATCTCTTTGCCTCTGTTGCTGGCCTTATGGTCCAACACTTTTATTTATTATTTAATGCCCTTATATCACTGTACACCACATGTTGTTTAGTGGCTTACGTTGTTTAACTTTTCATATAGCATCTTTTCCGTAGATTGTGACCTCCTCAATATTTAGAGTAAAGTTTCTTATTCCCCTGACTGCTTTAAATACTTGGCATGCAAATTCTAGTGCATAATTTCTACAGGGTACACAAGGAAGCTAATGTACCAGCAGGTGTATTTCCTGCACTCTCACCTACAATTTGCTCTTTCTTCATTCATTACTCTGACACTTCATGGAAATGGGAATGTTGGGCATTGCTAAAGAGAAATTAAATTAATTCATTGTCTCAGTATGTGCAGATGGATTAAACACACGTTTCCCAGGGGAGGAACAAAAAATTCATAGGGAAATAGGGATCACAATATAACAAGTGATTAAGGAATCAGAATGTCTGAACTCTAAAGGCCATATGGCATGCACCCCAGAATTCTGGAAGATATAGCAAAAGGGGAAAACAATGAGAGTTAGATGTGCCCTGTGTATCCTAGATTAACATCACAGACATGTCTGCAGCTACACTGAATGCTGATGTTCCTCCTCCTCTGAAAATAGGATCTTGAAATTAGTAGATCTATTTAAAAATTTGTGTAAATAAGAGGTCCTGGTGGGGGTGCCAGCACTTATGTTTTAGGGAAATATCCAAGAAAACTTCAATAAAGTGCCTCTTTTTAGGTAAAGGTTTTTCTTTTTTCTTTTTTTTTTTTTGGAGGGGGGAAGGCAAGGCATTTAGAGTTAAGTGACTTGCCCAAGGTCACACAGCTAGTAAGTGTGAAGAGTCTGGGGCCTGATTTGAACTCAGGTCCTGCTGACTCCAGGGCCGGTGCTCTACTCACTGTGCTACCTAGCTGCTTCTAGGTAAAGGTTTTTCAAACAGTGAACTGGGACAGAGAAAGAGGTGACACCTATTGTTTTTGAAATTTTAAGGATAGCCTGCACAATTACAAAAAAAGAATGGTAACCAATGAAATCTGAAAAATGACACTTTAACTACAGGGATACCACCCACAGACAATGTGGTCAGACTACAAGAATATTTTCAAACAAAAGGGCAACCTACAAGGTCGATAAGAATAATATGTGGCATGAAATACTTCAATGGAACAAGGACTGGCTGGAGGCAAACCTAGAAAAAAAAGAATGTTCCAGTAGTGCTCAATTTGTAGGCAGTCAATGGAAAAGAAGAAAAGCAAATGTAGGAAGCCTTTACAGGCTCTCATAATTTAGCACAATTTGTCCCTAGAAGACTAACCACTACCACCCCCTTAATCCCACCCTTGCCCCCCCCGCCCCAAAAAAGAGAATGAATGGCTTGCAAGAATGCACGGGGGAGAATAATCAAGCATTAAGGGACGTGGCAAAATTTTTTTATGAGGATCCTTAACCAAGAAAGGTAAATAAAATAGATTATAAAATCAGATTTTAAGAAGTTATTCATTTTTCTAGGATAAGAGTCCAAGTCATAAAGTAACATTCACACACAGTTGCTGGCAAACTTGCTGGGAGTTAAGGATTGCTACATGACCTCTCCAAACTTCTCCAAAGCTCTGAATTCCATATAGTGTTACTCCTACCATTACTCCCATTCCAACATCATGTCATCCCAAACAGCTACTTTCAAAAAATGGAAAGAACACCTCTATCACAAAAGACTCAATGAGTTGCTCTTCAGAACAAGAGATATCCTTTACTGAGTACATCCTGGTATTCAAAAACTTAAGTTGGAGAGGACAACAGCAAAACTAGACATCAAGCTGGATTATTATCTGCCGCCTACATACACGTAGTCTTTCTCAACTGTGTGCCTTGTGTTCTTCCTTCTGCCTAGAAAATATTTCTCTTTTCTCTCTGCTTGTTGAATTTATTCCCATCTTTTCAAAGACCAACTAAAAAGCTACTTTCTCAGATCACTCCAGGATAGTAAGAACTTTATCAGGCCTCACAAAGCAGTCCTTTTTGTACTTTTCTAATGTGTTCATTATTTATTGAGCATTATTTCTATATAGTCAATGTGTGTCATAAAGATCTTATCTATCTAAATTCTGAATTTTCCCCACTGCTGAGCACTTCATAAATGCTGGGGCATCGGAATAGTCCCTTAATACAGTTTTTAAGCACTGTCTTAATGGTAAGAATCAGTGGTAAGATTTTTGCCTAGTTGTTATTCAATGCCTCAATTTAAGAATCATCTGATTTATCCTTTTTCCGTGTCACTTTTCTTTTGTTCACAGGATCACGGATTTAAGCCTGGAAGGGACCTTGGAGGTCACTGAATTCAACCCCCTAATCATTATTCACAGGAAGATCCTCAGACCCAAATGTTCTAAGTGGCTTCCTCAACATCATACAGGTAATAAAACTGCAGGGGGCCAGGATTCAAACCCAAGTCTTCTAATTGGAAAACAAGTCTTTTTTTCCACTTTAATTTCTATCTTGTTTGAAAAAAAGAAGAAAGGCACATAAACAACTAATATTTGCTCTTAAAAAAAATTGCCCAATCCCTTCCATTGATTGAGAATATTTTAAAAACATTGTTTTCTCAATGCCATTGCACCTGATGCATTAAAAACCCAAAGGGAAATAATCTAAAAAAATTCAGTGGCTTATGAGGGCAGCAGAGGAAACATGAGACCTTCAAGGATAAGAAGTAATCAATCTGTCATTTTCTAGAAATGAAGACAAGAGGGCAAGAAGACTTAATTTTTAACCTAAATTTTAGAAGTATAAATTCAATTTAGGGCTATAGTAGGGAGGCAGTCCCAAAAAAAAGCTAGAATTCACTGGGACTTAAATAGCACTGTTTGTTCAGCTTCCACACTTAGAATTTTTGGGTAAAGTTTGCACTGGAAAGAGTAAGCTCAATGGTATTTTTAGCTTCAAATAAAACTGTTCCCCATTCCCACCTCATGATCTCCTTCCTGAAAGGTTCCCCACTTGATCATCCCTTCTAGTCCAATCCCTGAACTCCTTCACCCCTAAATCCATGTATATTCTCCTTCTACTTTAGTGAAAACCCACCACACAATTCATGGCAAGAATATCTTACAGGATTTCCATTTGTTTTGCCTCAGCTCCTACATTAATCCAAACAATAAGGGCCTTTAAAACATTCATAAATAACCTGCTGCTGCTGCTGGCACCTAGGAGCCAAGTGCAGCAATGTTAAGCAACAACAAATTTCATAGTTCAAGAGGCACAGTTAAGGAAAAAGGTTGCTCAGAAAATAGCTCTCATTTAGCACAAAGATCCTTAAAAATTGCATGAAATCAGTCAAGTAACTATAGAAACCAATTTCTTCAGCTCCATATCACACGTCTCACACCTCAATTGTCTTTATTATCGTCTGCTGTCAGATCCTTAATCAGAAATGTGAACAGGCTTGATGATTTATTCAGCAGGGAAAAGAATCTGTAGGTCAAGTGAAAAATTTCACACACACCCCCATACACACACCACATCTTCAACCTTAGGTACTTTCATTTCATTCTGTTCCCAGTAGCTCTGGGGGCAACTCCAGTGAGATCCAATATTAAGGCTCAATTAAAATAAGCTCCAATTAGTGGAGCTTTTTTCTCTGAGGCTAGAAAAGTCAGGAAATGGATATTGGGAAATGTAAAAAGTCAGCTACTGAGAGGAGGCTGCAGACATAAATGAACTTATTTGTTGATTTCTACAGTTGCTATGCAGAGGCCTCTGGGAGTAAAAGCTTAACCAGTCTAAGCTATAAACTAAAACCCCTGCAGCTAAACATGAACTGTGTGAAACAAGGGCTCCATTCCAGAACAGAAAACTGCTGGGCCCAGAAAATTAAAAGCCAGAGGCATTTTCCATTTAAAACTAAATCCCAGTACCGCCTCCCAGCCAAAGAATTATAAGCAGTATCAGATTTACAAAACGAACAATTACCCTGGAAAAATGTAGCCTATTGTACAGTCCCAGATGCTAAATCTCAAAAGTTTCCTTTTTTTTTTTAATCCCACATTATATTCCTACCAAGTGCACTGTAATACTTTACAAAGAACCATTTCTAGACAGGCCTGAGCCTTGGAAATAAATTTTAAAAGGAAAGCTCATAATTCATTGACCTTATTTGAAGTACTGCCCTTGCCTGTGGCAGTTCCTGTCCTTCCCCAAGGCCTCTGCAAATGGTATGCCACAGCAAAATAAACCCTGACCTAATTGCTGGCAGGCGAGCGAGGCTGCCACCCTTCTCTCAAACACAAAGGCAGCAGCACGGAGAGCTCTAAGTCTTACCTCTTTGGCTTTCTGCTTTAATCGCAGCTGCTCTGGATCTTCTTTATTAGAACGACTCTATCAAAGGAAAAGAAAATTGTAATAGAAATTACTAGCATCCAAACACCCAGGCAGCCGTTAAATATTTAATAAATGACAATTTTCTCTTGTGATTGAAAATCCTAGCTCCAGGGGCAAATGCCAGAATCCAGGTTTGGTTCCCCACCCCCTTACTCTCCCCCACTCTCCTTTTCCCCCCTTGCTCTTCAGCTGGGCCTGCTGCCGCTGCTATTCTAGCCTGGAGGAAGCTTATGCTGAAAGTGATGCTAACACTGTCAGTCAGGTCCAGTTGAGGCATGACGTTGTTCATGTCAGGAGCAGACATCAAAACCAGATGGCGTGGAGAGAGAGAGGAAAAGAATGATGGTTTCAGACTCAAGTACCCCAACCAAACAGTGTTGATCTAGTGAAACCTTTCAGGAACAGGATGCAGAGGAACTCATAAGCTGTTTCAGGTAGTGTTAAGTCAAGACCAGAGCTTGGCTTTCAATAAGACCTCAACCTCCTAAAAAAAAAAATGCTTCTTTGGACATGCAAAGAAAAGAGAAATGAATACATCAAACCTTCCTTATTGGTTTGGTAATCCATTAGGGTCTAAACTCTTTCTCATCTATTCAACAAATATTTGTTAAACATCTTCTATGTTTCAAGGCAAGAGGCAGCGTGACCTAATGGCCAGAGAGCTGGTCAGGAGGGCAAGAAGCTTCAGGATTCAAACCCTTTCTCTGACACAGCAGCTATGCAATTCTAGACAGCCACTTATCTCTCCATGTTCTAGGCAAGTCCTCTGTACCAGTGCAATCACAGGCTCAGTCCCCTCCCCTCATTCCTAGGTTGCAAAGCACTTATGCTAGGCATTTCAAAAGACCAAAAGGAAGAGCTGACCCCTATGCTCCTATAGCTTAGGAAAGGGGGTAAGAAAAGAAGACACATAGGACAGATTATAATAATTCTAGTAGACTATCAGCTTCCCAAGGACATAAATCGCTTTCATTATTTTTTTGTGTGTCCCCGGTTCTTAGCACATTATCTAGCACACAGAAGATGCTTGATAAATGCTGACTGAACTTCAGTGCTGTAAAAATAGGTCTAGGGGTTTAACTGTTAGCAAGCTCAAAAGTTAGCAGTAATTGGGGTAACAAAGAAAAAGAAGCTAATGCAATCTTGGGCTACAGTAAGAAAGGCATAGGTTAGATTTCAGGAGTAGGGAGGTGCCAACTCTATGCCACCCATCACCAGACCTTGTTTCAGTTCTGGGTGCCACCATTTAAGGACAGTGATAAGCTGGAGAGTGTTCAGAGGAGGGCAACCAGAATGGCGGAGGGCCTTGAATCCATGTCATTTGAGGATGGGATGAACAAACTGGGTACGTTTAGCCCAGAGAAGGCTGGGGGGAGGGTAGAAGGACCCAAAATATCTGACAGGCTGTCACATGAAAGAGAGATTAAATTGCTCTATTTGGCTCCAGAGGACCAAGCCAGGAGAGATGGGTGAAGGAAACACACAGTCATGATGTCAGGAAAGATGCCCTAACAATTAGAGCAGCTAAGGCTGCTTTAGAGATCCCTCTTCGTATAGTCTGGATAACTAATTGTCTAACATGTTATACTGGGAGTCCCTTTCACATATGGATTGAACTAGGTGGCCCCTGAGGTTCTTTCCAACTCTCTAATTCTGTGATTCTGAAAGAAGTAAAAAGAGAGCTATGGGGATTTAGGGACAGATGCCATGTTTCAAACAAAAAGGAAGAACTTCTATTAAATTCTCTAGGGAGAGAACAGAAAAGGATCTCTTCCTGACCCCAATAGCCACCAGTTCATAACCTGGAGCAATGCAGGCACACAAATATATTCATCTTGACAAAGTTATCCAACCCATATAAATCTAAGGTAAAATTTATTCTAGCCATGAAATTCTGCAATCACTAACCAAACAAAAGGCAAAGAGCTTTCCTTTGCTGTACATGTTTACCTGCTACTAATTTCACTGAGCAACTTCTTGGCTATTTGTATTACAGGACAACATAAAAGAAGAATTAAGATTTAAGAACACTGTCATTTTAAAAGCCTCCACTAAGTAGCTGCAAAGTTCTCCTTGGAACTAAAAAACTAATTAGTGAGAGCTCTAATTTTAGCTCAAATTCTACCAAGATAACTTTATTTCAATACTAACCAATACAAATAACATTTAATTATACTGAATCTGTCTAACAGTAAAGAACCCGTAAGGGACCTGTGATTGAGTGGTGGTGTTGGGACCTCACGCCACCAATGTAGACCACAAATGTTTTAAACTTAAAGTTTAGTCGTCTGAGATTCAAAGTTACAAGATTTGGACATCGCCACAACGTGTGAAAAGCACAATTTGAACCCAGGCCTTCTTAACTCCAAGTCCAACATTTTCCATTATGCCATATTGCCTTTTTAATTATATATCAAGTTGAACAAGTCTGTATGTTTCAGTATAGCACTATTGCAAATTACATACATCCCTTATTTTCTTGAATGTTATATAAGCAAGGCATTAAATTATGGCTCATAATGTCCCAATACAAGATGGCAGAAAGTTTTTCAGTGGTTTATAATGGTTCATTGTTTATAGTAAGTCTGTTTTTCCACCAGGGAGGTGGAGGAGACACCACGATTCATCTGTGTAACAATAATTCATATCAATAAAATATACAAACAATAATATTATGTTTGCTTATCATAAAGCAACATCTTGAATTTAGATTGTGTTCTTTAAAGAATGATGTTAAGTGCCTTAGAAATATTAAATCTTACTGGGGTATATCAGAGGTAAAGATTGCTATCTCCAGACTAAACATAAAGAATTGAAGCGCCTTGCTGAGTCACAAAACAATCAGCTGGCAAAGAGCAATTTAACATTAAGCCATTAATTCACAAATTTATCCTCTAAATCAAGGGACCCTTCTAAACAGCCATTCTCAGTCCTGCCCCCCACTTTGGAGAAGTCTCCCCAAAGAATGCAGGGTGGTGGAGAGAAACAGGTAAAAGGTGTTTTTATTTTTAGGATTTCTATACTGTTAAGAATGAGAAAAAAAATTGTTACACCTCTAATCACAGGATTATAGTTATAGAAATAGAAGAGACTCTAAAGATCCTTTCCTCCTAACACCTTGTCCTTTCTTTGTCCAAGAGAACTGAGGCCGACCAGAAAGGATCAGTGGGATAGCAGATGCTAATAACAGCAATAATGGAGTTGAGGAATAAGAGAAATGAAACGTAAAATAAGCTAACGGTTGTGACAAGGAGGCTACACCATGAAACTAATCAGTAAACTACTGAATAGTTATGAGGAACTTGGAAGCTATTATCCCTGCAAACTCTGCCAGTGAAACAGATAGGTGCTCCTCAGATTGGTAATTCAAGAAAGGACTGGACAGCTTGGGTTGGACTAGAAGACTGCAAAGTCTCTTCCAACTTAGATTCTGTGAAACTGAATGAGATCTTAAATAACATTTCGATTGTGGAGGATGCCAAAGAAGGATTAGGAAATGACACTGAAATGAAGAGTTACAAAGTCAAGGGATATTTTTGCGAAAGCTCAGTCTTTTAAGGTTTGCTGCCATAACTCAGAGTTGTAAAATCTCTAAATAGCTGGTAGGAACACTTGGATTATCAGAGACTACCAATGACTATAGGCTTGCTTTCATAGGATTTAGAGCTTGAAGGAACTTTAGATATTATTCTCATTTTTGGGTGGGGAAGCAGAGACTCAAAGAAATTAAGTGACATGGCTTGCCCAAGGTTCCACCTGGCATAACAAGTCCAATACAATATTAAATAAAAATCACTGCCTCATCCAGCATTAGTACCCTATCTGACCTTATCTTCTACTATCAAATATTTTTGCTTCCTCATCCCTCATTTCCTCCCTCTTTTTCCAACAGTACTGCTCCCTGCTCCCCAAACTCCCTTCTCTCAAATTCTGCTTGGTATATTAATAAACCATTTTAAAAAACCCTATAAAATGTTATGCCTCAATGGATATATATTTCAACAGACTAACATGACTGCTCTTACTGCCCTCAATCATGCAGATTGAGTTGATATCAAAATCAAGATTTCTTGGAAAGATTTGAGAAAAAATAGGTACATTTTGTCTAACATAACCAAGAAGGGCAAGCAATCAAATGAATCCTGGCCTCATCATAAAGTCGCATTTGCTGCTAAGATAAGAAGGCCCCCACCTTAGCTGCTCTGAGCAACATCTCTCGTTCTTCTTCATCCTTTCGCTGTTTTTCAATGTGATCCAGCTTCTCAAGAAATCTAAGTTGCGACCTGGTATCACTAGACATGACATAATTTTCACTCTCCTAGAAAGAAAGAGACAATGATTATAAAACTGAGTCCTACTTCATATATATAGCTCTTTGGATAACAAAAGTCCATGATTTTAACACTAATACAGTGGAAGAGATGCATGTGAGGAGATAATATTTACGTACATGCCACTTTCTACCAAGAAGGTCTTATATCTTCCCTAGAAATGGAAAGGTAATAATTAAGTAGTTATTTTCCCCCAAAGTTTAGGTGAAATTAATAATTCCTTTGCCTGTATCTTAGAATATCAAAATAGGAAGTGTCATCAATAAAAAGTTGAAAATAAGATTTGACCTACAAACTATATAATCTAAATTATATAATCTATTATTTAGCACTCGTAATGTTATAAGGAATCATCCATCCTATGGTTTCCAACATAATCAAACCAAACTTAAAACTGTAGAAAGAATAGAGAGAGAAAAGAGAATAGCAACAGAAAAAAGATAGGACACAGTCACTTCCCCCAAAGATATTCTAGGAGTAGAATGGTCTCACATCTATTCCTGTTAAAATTGTTCCTTGTGACTTAAGTTCTTTGTAATATTCAGGACAAAGTAAAACTTTATTTAATGTTAAAATTATTCTACTGTGCCAAAACTTATTACAACTTGCATATAACTGGATAAGCATGTCTAAGAAACACAAGAAATGTTCTATTGACTAAAATACTCTGGGTTACATAATGAAGAGTCTCTAGACTTGGTATTTTCTAATATTTTTCATGAAGACCACTACAGCTTCACATTTCCCTTTTATAAGGAAGAATGCTAGATTTTTTTAAAAAAAAATTCTTGCCATAGAGCTTTTAAAAAAATTCTCCCTATTAATGTAAACTCATTCATTTAATGATGACCTTTATAGTAAATTTTAAGAAATAATGTTTCTTGAAACATTTAATCCAATAGCTAGATATTTTTTAAACCCTCTAAAATCATAAATACTTTCTGTGCCCATCCCCATCTTTCTTTCATTCTTATACTTACAAGGTTTTCAATTAAGCAGGGGAGAGTAGAGAAAGGAGTGAGTTTCATATGCCCAGAATTCTACTTTTAAAATTAAATTTTTATTGTTTGTATTTAACCAGATCAAAAGAGTATCACATACTTTAAGCAGAAGAGATGTAACAGTACTACTTATTTTGCTTAGAGTCTAATACAAAAAGAATCCTCATATGCTTTATAGAGTTAAATAATACAAGTTAAAAGTATGGAATAAATTACAGGCCAACCATAGAAGTGTATAAACAAAATCACTAGTGGTTTCTTAAATACCTCATCTTTACCCATTTTCATTTTCAGACACTCTGGAGATAGTTTACTGACAGGATTTAATTTAAAATGGAACACAACGCACTAAATGAAAGGGGGGGGTGCAAATCAGAGTTTTGGACCAATCTCATTGCCATGCTGAGATCTCTCCTACTCAAATACAGCTGCCCCTGGCATAACCCATCTTTCTTTACTTTTCCAGATGTTGCTCTACAAATGAGCTCCTCTCTCTCTTCCTACTGAGTCCCTAACCTTAAATAGTAACCCTGACCTCACCACCTTCCTTCCTGTCTACCCAGCTGGTAGACCCAGCTGAATTCTTCATGCACAAACAGAAAAAAAGGCATGCTTCACAAAATTTTAGGACCACTATATATTAAACACTACAAAGAATAAAAGAAACAACACAGACCAAACAGTACCAATGCCAAGAAATAAATTGTATCCAACAAAGAAAATATGGCATCTTCTCATTGAAGGAGGAAAAGTGAACCATACAGGTTATTACGGCACATCTCTTCAGTGGGAAAACACCTGGCAGCAACATTAATATCAAGTTATGTGCCATGTACCTTCATATGTGACTTGCTTCCTCTTTACAGAGTTCCATTTACATAAATAGGAACCACTGCTAGAGAGTCTGTAAGTATAAAACTGAAGAAAGCAACCCAAGTGAAAGAACATCAGAAAAAACAGAAATGTCAACAATGGCAGACAGTGAAAAAATGATGAAGATGAGCCTGAAGTACAAGAAAGAAACTAAACCCATGCACCATGGGCAAGGGTGATGACAATCAAAGCACTTAAAACTGAACTCAAACATGGCTAAATTAAGGCAAAGGAGGATATGGTAGCTGCCTCTATCTGAATAACTCCTTTCGTAGGGAAACATGAGGCAATGAGGACAGCTACACGGAGCAGAAAGGTGAAGAGGCCACAATCTTTTTCCTAATGAGGTCTTTAAGGTAAGGAATACACTACCCAGATGGCCAGGAGCAGGAAAAGTCCTAGAATAGATGCTGTCGGCACATAAAATAAACTCCAGCCTAAAAACTACACAAAATAACATACTGAATGGTATTCAGAATGCTAAACATGGCCTTTTAAAAAAATATCCAAAACTTCAATACCTAGTACTGACAGACTATGCTAAAACTTGTATAAGAACGATCCAATGAAAATGTGGCTACATTGATGCGTGCATACTTAAAACAATGCTATAGCTGCTTAAAAAAAAAGAATTAGAGGAAGCAGCATTGCACAAAAATGTAAAAAGTAACAAAGCTTTAGAGACGGAAGCTCGTTTTTAATCCAACGAAAAAAAGAGTTAATAGAAGCTATAAGTATGCTTCAAGATAGACTAATATTAAAGGCTTCACATGCAGAGTCTTCAGGCCAGTCTATGACTACAGAATAAAAGGTGGACACAACTTCGCTCCCTGGGGTTCTGCAAACAGAGCTCTAGATCCCTTAGGTTTTGTTTTTCCAGTCTTTTCTACTGCTAAATTCTTATGGCTGCTGCTCAGCCCAGCAGATTTTCACGAAAAGAATTATCATGCTATTAGAGGACCTCAGCCACAACGTAGGGCAATGGCTCCAGAGGACTCACCGGTGGTGTGGCAGCTGATGTTGCCCTGGATTCCTCTTAACCTATGAGTAGAACACCATGGTGGTGACCGTACTACAAACCCCGAATGTTTTAAGATCTTTCATCCCAACTTTTTCTCATCTACATGCAATCTTACTTGAAAATGCAGTATTCCTTGATGTAGGAAAAGAGATAGGCTATTCTCTGTTACTCACCGCCCAATCAGTTCTTCCTCCCCAAACTAACAACTGCCTCCAGTGCCTTCATCTTGATAATGGCTAGTGAGTGTGAGCGCATCACCAGGGACACTACGAGTTCGGTTCTATGATTTTTACAAATGCAGGCAGTCATGTTCACCAGGGACATAAGCTTTCACTCAATCCCTGTGCCTTATATTAACGGGGGACGTGAATGATAAACCATGGCACTACCATTTTTACAAAACAAAAAGGGAGCCGGCATGGCACTCTTGATTTATCTCCCTTCCAACATGAACTTACTGAGGTGAAACCTGAAGTTGAAAGTTTCAGTATCTGTCACCACAAACCTTTGAATAAGTACTTAAACTTTAATTCTATTTTTCAATTGTACATATATCTGCATATTCTCTACTATGAAACAATTAAAAGTATGAATGATTTTACACAAATACCAATTACAGAATAATTCAACTTGGCTAGTTTCCTTAGGAATATATTTAAAATATGAAGACACACAATAAATGAATCTTTCAATATGGGAAAGAAGGGAAAAAAAAGTACTCAAACTTCCTTAATGATTTCCTTTACCTTGCAGGTTGTCATTCGATGCTGAGCAATTATAGTCAGTTTCTCTATAAGGCTTCGTAATCGCTCCTGTGTAGCATGGGAGATCAAGTTCACAACATCAGAGTTAAGTTCCATAATGTCATGCCTTTTACCTGTGGAAGCAGAGAAAATCCATTACATGTTTTAGCAGTAGCTGATAATTGAAATAATTAGCACAGCAGGTATTCTGTTCCCCCTGGAAGTCATACCCATTATGAATAAAGGTTTGGAGATTATGATTTTCCTGGTGAAGTCACAACTTCAAAGATCTTAGACATTACATTAATAAAACTTAGCCTGAAGCTTCAGAAAATATAGACATTGTTTCACTTAGCCCCTAGAATCATTCTCCATGCAAGGTCATTTATAGGACAAAGTTAATAAGAACACAAATCAAGTCTGGTGTTCAAGGGGGAGAACGATAAGTGTAAAAATTAGTGACATATTCTGTTAATTTTAGTAATTTTTAAAATAGAAAATTACATTGTGCCCTGTTTAACATAGTAGTTGTTAACAATTCATGCCATTTATTTCAACAAATTTGGAATATGACTATTTTCTTCATATGCTTATAAACCCTACATATTCTTTATTCATGCTTAACTTTATTTGTGCCTATGAGGCCATTGTTTCTATTAAGTTAACAAGCAACCTGGTAGCCAATTTGTGAACAGAATCAGGTTCCAAAGCATCATCATCTCATATGACCATTAGAAAATCTCTTATCTGAGTATGCCTGTTACTAGCCCCTTTCTTTGTTATTAAGAGGGGAAGGTAAAGTTCCTTTATTAAATATGGAAAGAATAGCTTCATGAAAACAATTTGGAGTACATACCCAAAAAAATATTACTCCAATGATTCCTCATTACTGGCTATAGAGTATTTCTGAAGTGTGTATCCACCCATCTGCACTACAAACTTAAACTTATTAATGTACATACAACAGCCAAACTACAAGTCTTTTAAGGGTGTTGAAAATGGTCTGTGTTTTTGGACATGGCCAACATGGGAATTTATTTTGCTTGAGCATGATGAGGGTTTTGATTTTCTGGAGAGAGAAAACAAATACTTATTAATTGGGAAAAAATTAATTAAAAATATAAGTATGTATGTGATCATGCACACAAAAGACTATGAGAGAAATCTTTATGCTCTCACCAAAGACGACAAAACATTTGACTCTCTTTTTAAACTCTTTTCAGTTAGTAAGACATCATTTAAATGTAAGGCAATATGCAAAGCACTGTGCTAGGTCCTTGGGATCCAAAAACAAAAACCAAACAGTTCCTGTCCTTAAAGAACCTATATTCTTTGACATAATCATTTTAAATACTGACTTTTGCTCTAAGTTTGGCAAGAGAGTTTAGTATAGTGGTTTGAGGCTCTGTCTCCACATACTACTTTGGCTTTCTCAAGAACTATTTTTAAACTACAAAAAAACTTCATTACCTCCTTTCAACCTGCAAACCTATAAGCCAGAGAGTAAGACAGCAAGGTTAGAGAAAAGGCAGCTCTGATACATCTGGTTTCCTTTGCAGGAATCTGAAAGAGATCATTCCTCTCCAATATAAAATAGGATGAAAAACCTACAAAGCTTCCCAGTGCCTCTTCAATCAGATTTTGATTGCATGGTTATAGACAAAAAGCTCATTGGTCACAGAATGAGAACTGGAAGTTATTCAATCAAATCCCCTCTCATTTTACAGATGAGGAAACTGAGGCCCAGGAGTAAGGACTTACTCCAGGTCACATGCATGATGTCTGAGCTGGGATTTAAACCCATCACTTTTTCTATTGCATCACATTGTTTTACTGCTTTCTCTGACATGCTATGAACTCATAACCACAGAGAGATACAAAAGCAGAAAACACATGTCAAAGTCAAACGAATGATTTTGAGATTAACCATTCTGGAAGATAAGATCACAGAAAGGGGAAGCAATTTTAGTACAAATATTAAAAAAAAAAACGATGAAGTGATATATTTTATGTTAAGTGTTAAAGAAAAAAATTAACAATCCACATTTACAGAAACATAGTTGGGGTTTTTTTTATACCATCTACAGACCTGAAAGACATTTTTGGGAAAGACACAGCATGGTATGGTAAAAAGAACCCTGGCTTTCTATAGTGGGAGAATAGTAAAAACTACTCTCAGGGTTGTATTGAGGTTTAAATCAGGGTATATAAAGTACACTGCAAACTTTAAAGCATTATACACATAAATATAATTAAATGAGATAGTATTTGTAAAGTGCTATGCAAATCTTAAAGTGCTATATAAATGCTAGCTATTATTATATGCTAGTTATTATTAACTGCACTTAATATATAACTATATAATAACAACAACAGCTCTCAAAATGTAGTCCAGATATTCCTGGGTATCTCTGAGATTCTCCTCTGGGAGTCCATAGGGTCAATTTCATAATAACACTAAGACCTTATTTTCCTATGAAAACACTCTTCTTTTTCCAACTACTTATCATGGCATTTATTTTTTTAAAAATCACAAAAGACTGTCTGCAGAAGCAGATGTAAGAATTCAACTGTCTTCTACTGAACCAGATATTAAAGAGATTTTTGCACTGCCCTCCCAAAAAAAAGGTGTAAAACAATATTACTCTTCTCACCAAATTTCTTTGGTTTTGAAAAAGTTATTTTTCATTTTAAAATATTATTTATGTTAGCATATAATGGGTTTATTGTCCATTTAGATGTGACTCTGTGTGTGTGTGTGTTGAGAGAGAGAGAGAGAAGAGAGAAAGAGGTACACACATACAAAAAAAAGTCCATTTTAGTGTCTAATATGGTCAATATCAGTATATACAACCTGTGTAAACAAAAGTCCTTTGGAGTCCCTCAATTTTTTAAGAGTATAAAGGGTCCTAAGACCAGAAAGTATGAGAACTGCTTATTTAGTCAAATGATCTGGGTTCAATCTTTACCTGTTTTTACCCGTGTGAGCTTAAGAAAGTTATTTGCCCTATGTGGCTTTGATATGTAAGGACTATCCAACTATAAATCTGTATATGGTCCCTTGAAGTTGACAGGGATAGACATTCTAAATAAGTAACGACCAGCTTAAATTTATGCAAAATAGAAAGTTCATATAAAACGCATCCCCACTCTTATGTCTATTCCACAACATTCTGAAAATGCTTACAGAAAACTTTCCATTTTTATATTATATTATAAAGTTATATAAACTATAGATAAACAGTTACTGGGAATATCTAGTTGAAAACAGTCCCTACTCATTTAGAACATTCTCAATATTGTTCACCAAGCGACAAATGAAAAAAAAAATACATGCTGAAATATCTGAAATCACAAAAATAAATACAATGAATAATAGTTAAATATCATTTAAATAAATTTTATTTTTATAAAATGAAAAAAATTACTAAATATAAGTTTTAAATTAGGCTTGTAAGCCTTTCAGGAATTATTTGTATTTACTAATATGGAACATTGACTTGTTTTATCTTCTAATATTATTCAAAGGGACTAGAGTTGTTTTTCTATCTAATTCTTAGGACAAATGGTTTTTTTTTCCCCTTTTATAAAATTAAGATCTTAATCTTCATCAATTTTCTTTTAAATGATTTTACTTAAATGAAAAACAATTTTTCCCAGAACATATAGTTACAGTCTATGGTGTAAACTAGGAAGAAAAACCCCAAAGTTTCCCAGATAATTCAGGAATGAACACTGCCTACAACTTCATCGCATTAAAATAATGATTAAGAAGTCTGCTTCCTAAGTAGATTCTCCTCCACCCTGCTCCAGTCACAAAATATGCGACCCCAAAACAATGTCCCAGATAATCAGGATATCTGTGCCAATGTTGATGCCTTCCCTTCACACAATCAAGATCTTTTATCATGCTAGAAACAAATTTCATATGGAGTGAAGCAGAATAATGGCACAGCAAAAATATCCACCCTTACTCAACAGTCAACACATCTCTTAATGACAGTAGTCTCATATAGGGGTAAGTTGGAGAAATATGTAGATAAAACTGTATATGACATCACTACAGATTAATAACTACACCGAAAAACTAGCAAAGGATCTGGTTTATCTCAGAATACCTCAGAGGGAGCTATCGCTCTATATATGTAATGACAGATCCAAAGAAGAGGTAAGCAAACATCCCATTTAGGAAATATACAATCACTGTTCATTGGGCATTCGTGTTGGAATTGAAATTTCAGAACTAGCATCCATTAACTTTGATATCCTCTTTGGAAGATTAGTAAATTTTAATTTGTCTACAAGACTAAAAAGGAATAAACTCTTCTAAAATCAAGCTAAGAAAACTGTGCTTTTCATGCTAGATTTAAATGCCTTGTATAAGTAGGTACTCACTGTATTTTCTTCGATTAGCTGAGTATGAAGTATACCTAACATTTTTTTAAAGATGCACAGAAGATAAAAAGCAAGAAAGAAGCACAGACAAGCAAGATAGCTTTGATAACTACAAGCTGAACCTACTACATAGTCAATAGGTGAACTGTGCATAGAACATTTTCATGTTACAATCTTTTTTTTTTACTGCTCAAGTATGCACTAGGAAATACATGTTTAAGTTCAGAATAAAAATGAACTTTTTAAATGCGAAGTACACCTGAATTGCAATTCTTTAAAAATTACATAGACGAAAGTTAAATCTCAAGAAGACCAGCCCTATGAGATTTTTGCATCAACCTTTCAAGCAAAAATAAAGATCCTCACTGATCCATGGTCAAAGCTTACCTGTACACTTCTTCAATCAACTGACCAGAGGGTAGATGAGGGATACTATCTGGATAACAAGGAGGTAGGACTACAAGAATCGGGATAAGAAACTCATACACGCCTCTAGTAATGACAGGGTGTGCATCTCCAAGCCCGAGACCCAGATTACTGGCATTTTCTCTGCCATCTCCCTTCACAGGTAAAATGGACTTCTGCTAATTTCTTAGGCCTAATGGAGAACAACTTTACTTTCCAGAGTCAAAAGTCCTTTCAAGACTGAGATGGGATGAATCTTATTGTAGAACTATGGTTTAAAAAAAACTTTGCTCTGCTTGGCTAATTTTTAAATGTGTACACACGCATACATACATACATACCCTCATACCATATCTACATGCAATCTATGTATGTATACACATGATAAATGTGTGTACATGTGTAGGTATATTAATATATAAACATGTATGTGTGTGCATGTACGTATATACATACACATATACAAACACATATACATACACCTTTATGCAACATCCCCATACAATCTATGAAATGTAGAAGGGATACATAACGTAGTATGTGTGTATGGGTCCACATATGAAAAGATGCAAAGTCCTCTACTACACCAAAGGAATGTGACTAGATAATGTGACCTTTAGCTATCTAAACTAGAAACCATATAATATACGAGAGAGAGTGTGTGTGTGTGTGTGTGTGTGTGTGTATTATTTTTCATGTTAAAAATAAAAACAAAAAAAATTTGCCCCAACATATATCTGAAAATCTGAAACATCTTCTTTAAGTTCCTAGGAGTTCTTCTGGGGCCATTAGACTAGGACTAGGTATTCTTGCCTATAAAGCTTTTGCCCTTCATAGCTAATATGGTCAAATGTATCAATTAGTATTCTGTGTCCTTTTCATCATGTGCATCAACACCAAGCACTTTGTCACAGAAACATTTACACTTACCAATGTCTAAAATTCTCTTTTGGAGAGCTCCCGTAAAAAGGAATGGTTCTTCTTTATGAGAGCGAGTCAGTGTGCCAACTAATTCAGAGTTTGCTGCTAAGATGCAAGCGTTTTCTTCACTGAGGTTGACTCCTGCCATGGAAGTGACGTCATTGATGTCATCTTCATCTCTAACAGAAAGACAAGTTCTTGCTTTGTTCTTTTATGTAATTTAGGGTGAGAAGAAAGCCTAAGACCTACTCTCCTACATGTGAACAGTTATTCTGTCAATTTACTGGACCAGTGACAGAAATTAACAGTACAGTCTACCTACCACTAGTGCTACAGCACAATCTGGTAGGAGAGATCTCAAGACAACTTACCTTCTATAGCTCTCTCCCTCTTCCCCTCCTCCCCCCGCCCCCACCATGAGAAGGATCAAAAACATCAAAAGTACAGCAGAACCACAACAGAACCTTTCGCCTCCTTCACTACGGTGGTTGCAGGTTACTCAGGTCCATCCCAGTCAAGACATCTGTCCATGACATTGGCACTCGGCTATGAAGAGGAAGGAAGAACTGCTAATATGACATTACTTTGGAGAGGTCCGTGTTACAGTGAAAATCAAAGGGTTAAGTAACTGCTCGTTAAGAGACACGATAATGATAAAGGAATGATATGCCATGACTCCTTTACATGCAGCAGAAACGGGTCCCTGAATCCTAAACCATTTCTAATAGGACTTAGATAAATGTCTCCAGAGAGCGCATTTTGATACTAATAAATCATTACCCATCATAATAAAGTTAGGACCAAGTAAGATATTTTTTTCTTGAATCTACCTTTTCACATACTCTGTATACAGGGAAAAAAAAAGAATAAATACTCTCCAGATGAGTCACTCCATTTAAAAGTAGTACAAAAACAAATAATTATGGAGTCTAACATGGAAAATCTACACCTTTCTCCTAGCTGTGCTATTACCAGGAAAAAAAAAAGCATCTATGTTGTTAAACAAAGAAATGCTATGTGGCTACAAAATCAGAATGTCTAACCTGGCGAGCAGGGAATAATCTAATCAATAAAAGCATCCTTTTCAACATAGGCATTGCCAAGCACTTCCCTTATCACCCCACATACACAGATACAGTAAGACAATTTGTTTAACGACGATGGCATAAACAAGGTATTATTTGTCTTTTATAAAGACAGGAAAAGCCCCAGATTAGAAGTCAGAGAACTCAGTTCAGGTCCTGGGCTCTGCTCCTAACTCATTTTGCAACTCTGGGCAAATCATTTAACTTCTGAGGGCATCACTTTGCCATCTATAACATGGGGGATAAGGGTTGAACTAAAGAACTAAGGCCTCTTCTCCATCAAACAATTCTACAATTCTGTACCTGAGTCAAATGCTCTATATGAAGAGATTAAATGACCATCCCTGGGGGGAATGCCCCTATTCAAGGAAAGGTGGAATAAAAACGTAATTGTCAGGGTCAAGCACCTAAGAGCCGATGATCTCAGCGTCCAGGCACATGGTGCACAATGGTTTCCACAGTCTTGGAAACAACAGCTGAACAAGCAGAGGACAAGAGCAGGTTGAATACCATGAAATTATATAATTAAAACCTCAAATATGCAAAGTGGGAAGCAGAGGAACTGGTACATGTTTATATTGACAGGAAGATCCATAGAATTTTTTAAAAGTTAAAAATTCACATCCTGGTCTTTCCTAAGTGCAAGGAACGTTTACGTTTCTATAGAAAAAACTATCCAAATTAGGGAGGATGAAGGTAGGGTCCTCTAAATTATAAAAGATTTATAGAATGTTAAGTAATAATTGAAGAACTAATTCCATGTCTATGTAAGTAACAAGTTGCATTTCAAAGTTCAAAAATTAATACATAAACTTTTTTTCAGTAATATCTGACTCTTCTGACCCCATCTGGGGTTTTCTTGGCAAAGACACTAGAGTAGTTTACCATTTCTTTCTCCAGTTCGTCTTACAGCAGAGGCTAACAAGGGTTAAGTGACTTGCTCAGAGTCACACAGCTAATAAGCATGTGAGGCCAAATTTGAACTCAGGAAGATGAGTCTTCCTGACTCCAGGCCCAGCACTCTACCCACTGTACCCTCCAGCTGCCCCTACGTAAAAATTAGGGGTTGTACATTTTCTACAAGTCTAAGTAGGAATCAGTTAAGAGTAAAATTGAACTATATTTGGAATCTAAGGGCGAGGGTTCAAATTTTGGCTCTGCTACTTTAACTGATTAGTATGTCACGGAGGAAGCCACAGAACCTGTGCTCCTGAGTGTTCTCACAGAAATGAAGGGGTTGAACTAAATGACACCCAAGGCCTCTTCCAGCTCTAAATCTATAATATGGACAAACACAAAAAGGTTAAGAGTGAAATAAAGGAGAATTCCTGTTAGTGAAGAAAACATTCTAATAAGCCTCAGTTCAGTGACCAGGTGGGCAATCCTGAAGAGTTCCTTTCACCTCTGTTGTCTTGTATCCTTCTCCATAAAATGGGAGACTGGCTTTCTATAGAATACCTAAAGGTTCTTCTAACTCCTTCAGAGATGATGATTACAAGTACCAAAACAGATATTTTCCCATTCAAGAGTAGTGACTTCACATTCAAGATATGCTCATATACAGAAGAAAGAACCACTCTTTCTGTAGATCTTCCTCATACACCTGACAGTCTGAAGGTTCTCCTCATCACAGTTCAAATAACTGACCATTGGAGAAAGACAAATTAAGGGATATTTAAAAATTGATAACTGCAGACTGGATTAAAGATACAGTCATTGTTCCCTTAAAAATATGGTTAGGATAGTTTGATAGCATTGCAAAAAAATAAAATGCAACAGATTTTTTATACCACTGCCCTAAAAACAATGGATATGTGCAATCAGGCATGGATTAAAGCCAGACACCAATGCTCCTGGATCTATTTCTACTGAGAAGTTAAGACACAAGCTATAATCCCAGGGCCAGCCCATGAGTTCCCTTAGCACGAAACATGATGGCAGAAGGCGGCCAGTACTTCTTGGCTCTTCAGTAGACCCAAGGGAATTAGAAGATGATTTCAGTAAATGAAGAAGTCCCTCATTTTCCTAGAATCTCTCTACAATCCTTCTCCACGGGCACGCAGGGAACTGCCCCTACAAGATCTGTTGCCTGCTTTACCTCCTCCCATCTGGCCCCAGGCTGAGCACAGCTCCCTCTAGCCCAGCTGCCAGTTGCCATGGTAACAGACAGTCGGGAGAAGTAGGAGAGGACCCTGCTGAGGGAGAAAGTGCCATACTGAACAGCACCCTATAAGGCTGAGGAACAGATTAAAAACTCCTCTAGAGGAAGGAAGGAGATAGCCCTGAAGAAGACAAAAGACACTACATATTAGTAAGGGAAGGCAGCAGTATGAACAGGATTTCTAAGCATGGGGTAAGATGGAGAGTGAGAATTATAAAGCATAATTCCTGAAAAGACAGTCAAAGTCCTTTTGGACAAGTTTTGGTTTATCTCAAGAGACAGGAAAGTGAATATTGGAATCACAAGGCTGGAAGGGATTTCATGAGGTCTTGTATCTACCCCAGCACTTCCCAACCAAAACTATGTTGTTTTACATATAAAATCACTGCCACAGACTGTTCTCCACAGCCTCAGCACAATAGTGCTAGCCAGCTCACGGGAAGAGAAACGGGATTAGAGGGAACTAGAAGCAGTAGAAGTAGAATATAAGAAGAAGGGAGAAAAGGAAAGTCAGTTTATGTTTATAGATTTTAAGACGTAAGAACTTTTGTTAGTAAAAAGTTTTGTGGATAGGTTAAAAATCTGCTAGGGACACTGACAATCTATCTTTCTACCTTTTGACAACAGTAATCTAATCTAAACCTACGAGAGAGATTACAATTTTCTTGTTGCAGTCCAGGGGCACAAAATTCATAATCTCCCTTGGTCCTTTGATGCTCAGTAAGGACTACAATATTTGATCCATCCACACTTCAAGACAGTTTAGAAACAGAACTTCATTTTCATCATGAAAAGTCTTCTGACAAGGCTGGGTTACTCCCAACTTTTAAGTTGATTATTAAGATAATTTTATTAAAAATTCAGTGAAATAAAGTGAAGAACTGAAAACCACTGACAACCATATGAATCAAAGTTTCAAATCACTAAAAAGAAATGCAAATCAAAACTACTTGAGATTTTTACCTCACACATCCAGAAAAACTGGCCAAGGTGACAGCAGGTGGAAACAGTTATTTAATATTGGAGGGAGTGAAGGAAGACTGAGGGCACACTAACCAGTTAGTGGGGCTGGCAATTTGGTGCAACTATTCTAGAAATAAATTTGGAGTTATATTTTTAAAAAATGAAGTGACAAAAATGTCATTGCCCTTTGAACCTGAAATCTTACTGCTCAGAGGTCAAAAACAAAAAGGTCCCCTAGGCACAAAAATATTTATAACAGATTTTTTTTATGGCAATAAATATTTGGAAATAAGTAGATGCCCATCATTTGGGCAACAGCAAAACTAACTGCAGCAAGTAAATGTGATAGAATATGACTGTGTCTCAAGAATTCAGAGAAAAAGGGAAAGGAAGGCAGCGTGTACAGTAGATAAAGTGTCAGCCTCAAAACCACAGAGACCTGGGTTCAAGTCCAACTCTGACACACAGGACTCTGTGACCTTGTGTATGTCATTATCTTCTCCATGCTCTAGAAAACTCTTGAGTGTAAAAGTTCAAGAGATCTATATTGCTAGAGAGAGTTTCTTCATCTAAGAGTTCCCTTTATCAATCCAATCAGAGATTCAGTCCATAGTTCTTGAGGAAAGACTTATATAAACTGATGCAGAGCAAAAACAAACAAACAAACAAACAAACAAAAAAAAAAAAAAACAAAAAAACTGGTAAAACAATATACACAATGTAAATGGAAACAACAATTTTTAAATTCCCAAAACCATGTAATTAAAATGACTGAGCTAGGCCCTAAATAAAAGTCAAGGAAATGTATTTCCCTCCCTTCATTGCAGGGGTAGGGGACTACGGGTGTAGAATATTGTATATACTGCCAGATAGAGCTATGTTAATATTATTGAACAGCTCTCCCCACCTGCATTTAAAAATTTTTTTGCTACAAAAGATGGCTTGGGAGACAAGCTAGGGAAGTGGCCCTCAATCTTATCCAGGAACTTCTCTTTAATACCTTTATCACTGTAATTGCTGTTTTCCCTACACAGAGGGGAGGGGTAGAGGGAAAGAAACAACAATTTATTAAGCATATACTATGTGCCACACACTATGCTAAGCACTATACAAACATTATGACATTTATTATGACATTTCATCTTCATAATAACACATTTTACAGCTGAGGAACCTGAGACAGAGAGAGGTTAAGTGACTTGCCCAGGGTCATATAGCTAGTATTTGTCTGAGACCAGACTTGAAAATTTAGGTCTTCCAGACTCCAGGTCCAGCATTCTATCCACTGGGCCCTCTAGATGAAAGCAGGAATATTTTTTGAAAGCAATGTGATGCAAAACATCAATAAAAATGCAATCTTAAAAAAGTCAATAGCTCTAACCTCATACTTAAAATGCCTCAAAAGAGAAGAACGTACAATGTTCTTCTGTCTTACTCTTCTTTATCCACTGTGTGCACTATATTTGGAGTCTGGCGGATTTAATTTCAATTCCTACCTCACACAGGATACTTACTTGCATATCTTGGGACCTCTGGATAAGACATAACTTCGCTTGGCCCAGTTTTCGCATCTACAAAATGGGGGTAATACTAGCACCTACCTTTACAAAATTATTGTGAGGAGCAAGTAAAATAACACATGTAAAGTACTTTGCAACTTTAAAGTGTTATATAAATTCTATTATTATTAATAAAACTATAAATAAAATTAGCAATGATTTTTAAAATCAAGTTTAAGAGGCTCCCTTCTTCCACTAGAACATTATCCACTCACTTCCCTAGCATCAAGAAGGGAGCATCATTCTAGGTTATGCCACGGCTGGCCAGATAAAACAGAGTCTCAGTCTTACCAGGTAAATTCTATGCAGTAATACAAAAGGCTTACCTTCATCACTGTCACTGCTGCTTTCTCAGCAAGAGAGGAAAACTAGAAAATGAGGCAGTTGGCAAGTATGCATGACACCTCCTCCCTGACAGCCACTGAGGAAATAAGCTCAAGTCCTTACTTCTGAGAAGACCGAATTGGAAACTGTTGATATTCTTTTTAAAATAATAATCACTTCTCTTCTAATTCTGGGGAAATTCTGATAAAAAGAAACCTCTCAATTATTCTTAGTAGTCAGAAAGAGGAGTAGTCTAAGTGGATGAATTGCAAAGGCTTTGCTTTTTTCCCATTACTTCCCTTACAAAGTAGAATTGTTACCAGTTTTGATTTTTAGAAGAAAAATTGATACTGGGATTTGAAACTGACTTAATAGCTCCTTACTTTTCTGGTCAAAGAGCTAACCAAATATTGAAGGGATGAAAAGGCAGGATAGGAGAAGCATTTAAACTTGATAGTCTGTCCCCAAATAACTAAAAGCACACTGGAATCGCCAACACCAGTTACCATCTAACCTATTCCCAGTCAATCACAGACTACTATTTGACCTCAGTTTTGCTGGCAGTGCCACAACCTCTCTAGTCATTCCAAGGAATCTCTAAAACACAGGTTGCTGGCAAAAGGTGCTACCAGGTAAGCACCTAAAGTAATACTAAAAGTAATCGTAAGCAAGTTAGAAAAAAGTAATATACCCACTCCCTGTGTCATACAGTTTACTTGACTAGTTCATTTATCTCCCTACACAGAGGTCTTTTTATATATCAGTTTGCTCTATGGGTCACACACACTTTACTCCTTTCCCCTAGGTAACAAAGAACAATGTTTTGCTTTTTAAAAAAAGATGAATTAGTGTTCATAAGGAATTAACTCCATTTGTTTTCTGTCTAGAAAAACAACTTCCCTTGTTTGAGCTATTAGCTCTTCGGAATTATTTTCTAGAACTGGAAACAACTGAGGTGTTCTATAATAAGAAAATGGCCAAACTACTATCAATGTGATGAAAATTAATAATGCAATTAAGAAACCAAGATAATGAGTACACAGATATATGAAAAGGCAGACAGAATGTGAAAAAAATGAAGAACTATAAACTATATACCTATATAAAAGGGAAAAAGCACACAAAGAGGGATAAGGGAAAAAAAAAGAACAAGGTCGGGGAAAAAACTACAGAAAAGTAGTCATTATATTTATCAATAGTTAGAAACTATTCAAGTAAATACTTTTAAATTTATGTGTCATTAGTTTTGTGGGTATTTTAAGTTAATAACTGGAAGATCTTATT
>CM053622.1:211093201-211126870 GCA_028646595.1 Phalanger gymnotis | reverse complement strand
GGGGGGGGAGGAAATGGGGAGAAAATTTGTAATTCAAACGCCTGTGAAAATCAATGCTGAAAACCAAACATGTCAAAAATAAATTTAAAAAAAAAAAAAGGGGAGAGGGGCAGGGAAGAGAGCAAAGTAGGAAGGTAGTGGAGATCTGATTTACCTCTGAGATATCTTCTAGCTCTAAATCTACAATCCCACTTCACAACCCCCGCTGAGAGCCTTCCCTGGCTATAAAGAAGGACAGAAAAGCAAAATAAATCAACTTTTGGAATACTTTTAATATGACTCTTTTTACTACTCACTTATATTCTACTACACTATAACAATGGACTTCAATTGACAGAGAAGAGATAAGAGGACGTTTGAAATAAGGAAATAGGTTTGGGCCAAGGCATGAACATGGAAGTAGGTAGCCATGACTGTATTTTAGCAAGAATTTTTTAAGCCAAAAAAATGTACTAAGAAGCTATTCTGACAAAGATATACAGAATCAATGAGGAATGTAAAACAAAAATACATATAGTCTACAATAGCAGAATCTATCTAAACCCAACTATTTCCTTCCCCACAGTGTTCTGTCAACAGTAGTATTTACTAAGCAGCATTTAGTATTTGCTTCATTGAACTGAGACAATTTTTAAAAAAAAATAAAGAAAACCAATTAGCATTCTAACCTCATTGTTCATTACTACCTAGTAGAGCAACCTCTCCTTCACACAGGTCAGTCCCCAAGACAGGAATTTAATTAACCTCCTTGTAAATTTAGTCGTGTCCAACTCTTCGTAAACCACTACGTAGTTTTCTTGGCAAAGATGCTGGAATGGTTTGCTATTCCCTGCTCCAGAGGATTAAGGCAAACAGAGGTAAAGTGACTTGTGCAGGGTCACACAACTAGTAAGTGTCTGAGGCCACATTGGAACCCAGGTCTTCCTGACTACAGGCCCAGAGCTTTATCCACTGAGCCACCTAGCTGCTTCCTGTCTTCTTATATATTTCATATATATTATACAGATTTTTGCCACCATATTTTTTCTCATGAATTCCTCCCACTTGAAATTCCCTTTGCCCATCATGGTTTTAATGCAAACCCTATACTCTTCCAGGACCAGTTTAATTCAAGTCACAGTCATCACTGAGTTTTATCACTAAATGCTTCTTAGATGTGATCTTTAGCCATCTCAAATCACAACCTGAGTAGAAATCCTCAAGCCACTCAAATTACTTCAGGAATCTCCATGTAGTTCCCCTGCCTAAAGCATCTTCTATTGCTAGTTGATTCTGTATGTTTGTCAGTTTAGTTTTCAGGTCAGACCAACGATGGTTACATACAGCCACGTCCATGCAAGGCTCAAAGCAGTTCCCCAATTTAGAATGTCCCCACATCTCCTCATTGTCAAACGAAGTCCATCACATCCTTCAAGATTCAATTCTAAGTAACCTAACCTAGATGTTCCTTTTTTCCCTAATTAATTCATAACTCTAACTGCCAACAACTTACATTCTTCAGTGGTAACAGAACTGAGCTAAGTTCAAATCTTGGATCTGCACAAGCTATGTAACCTTAGAGAAATCAAAACCTCTCTATCACTCTTAGTTTCCTTATCTGTAAAATAATATTTTCACTTTCTATGCCTCAAAACATTGTTCTGAGAATCAAATAAGGCAACATATATAAAAAGCTTCGTAAATAAGGGTAAAATATCATTAACAATGCTTGAATTCTATCAGGTAGATATTTAATTTATTCAACCAGCTGTGAAATCTTAGAAGATATGCTATGTTGCCATATACAACCATATACAACACCAGTGATCCTTAATTTAATGGAGTTTAAATTCTATGCAATCATGCATTTTCCTAAGTTTTTTTTTCCTAAAAGTTTCTAATTTTTTAATTAACTAGTAGAGATGTATTGAATCTTTTAAGAGCTCATTTAGCTGTCAAAGCAACTTCAGTAACCAGAAATTAAGTTAATGCATATTCCCATACCAGAGACTAAACAGGAACTTTTATAGTGTTTATTAATGCTCTTGTCAATTCTGGTCCTCAAATGAGCCAATCGTAACATGAATCTCTGGCACCCTCTGGTGTTAAAAAGCTGTATATTCTCCCTTAAAGCCATCTGAGGTTTTCTGTAAAGACAACTGAGAGCGCAGAAGTCCTTAGGCTTAACCCAATCACCTAAAATTAAAGAATGTAGTAATTAGTAAAGGCTTCAGAAAAGTGAACCTCTTTGTCTGATCACAGTGTAACATTAAATTGTATCAATTTTAACTCCTGGAAAAAAATCACAATGAAGAATCAGTGATTTCTTCCACATAAACTTACTTTCCAGAAAAGTCAGACCTTCTTTAGCACAAGAAAAGCAAAAAAGATCTATTTAAGACAATGACTTTATCTTCGCTGAAAAGAGCCAGGGCAGGGTATAGTATAATTTTCATTGTGTTTTTCCTTTTAATTTTCTTTTAAAATCATAACAGAAGATGTTAAATTAGGAATTCAAAAGAATTAATTCAGATAAAAGAGAAAGTTTAAACTACAAACTCATAGAGGAATTACCATTCAGACTAAATGGAGCTTTCTAACCTCAACTCTCAGTAGTCACAAGTATATGTATTTTTTGCAAGCATGATGTCTTCCCCCGTGTTGTTTTTCAGGTTAATAGTGGTTTCTTTTTACCACATGTCAGAGAGCTCAAAAAATGCACAGTAAAGTGGAATTATTTGCTTCAGGCATGGTCGAATTGGGCAGGACATATTGGAAGGAAGTTACTACAATGGGCCACTTGAAGAGTTGCAGTAATACAAACTGGCAAATAGTGATTATAAGCTATGCAGGGGGAAAAAAAGCACAACCTTCGAGCAATAAGACATAGGCTGGGAAAAGCTGGGAAACAGCAGCAGCCAGGAGATGAACCTGGCATGCAACTAAGAGAAATGAGGATGGCTCCATCAGCAATAGTGGCAACCTGCAGTCAATGAGGCAAAGAAGCAGGACTGCAAACAGCAGTCACAAGGAGAACCAGCAGCAGCTCAAGGCTCAAACCAGATACCTGTCTTAATATTTAAATGGCACATAGAGGCCTGGTTACACATTAAATGGTTCACTAGCACTGGATGAGAAGCTGTTAACAAGGCCCCACTACTGCCACAGAGGGAGTGTGTAAAGAGCCAGTCTTAGAAGTCCTAAGTTCTACCATTAAATCACGAGTCTGACACTCCCAAGCTGCCACCCCAATTCATCTGAACCTCAAATTCTTTATAATCCCACATCACTATTGCCTACTGGAAATTTCAAACTGTATGCCCTGGGGACATCTCAAACTCAACATATCCAAAACAGAACTCATTATCATTCTCCTCCCCCGTCCATCGCTCTTCCAAATTTCCCTACATGTTTCTGTCAAGGGCACCACTCTCCTTCCAGCTTCTAGGGTTGGTAAAACTTTTTGTTATCCTGGACTCTTCACACTCCCTCAACTCACATAACCAATGAACAAAAAGAGTTCTTTGTCACTAAAGTTTTTATCTTGGTTAAATGGTTCAACACCAGAAACTAATATAATTTTATCACTAGAAATGACAATAAAGAAGAGACAATGCCATCTGATTTGCCATTGGGCTTTAAAGACCACAGGATCTTTCCATCAATTGAAACTTTCCATGTGTATGGTCTTCCCCATTAGAATGGGAGCTTCTTGAGAGTAGGAACCATCTCTCTTCTTTTTTTTTTTTCTGTAAGACCAGCAGTTAAGCACAGCACTTCAACTATAGTAAATTTACAGTAAATGCTTTATTCATTCACTTTATTCATCCATAAATCATTCCTGGTAAGTCTTTGAGCCCAAAGATTTTACATCAAAATGTTACCATATGGGAAAAACTTAAAATTGAAGTTTTAGTAAATGTTGAATGGGAGATGATAATTTAGCTTCCTTTAGTTAAGTGAAATATTGCTCTTTCTAGCTCCATAGCATCTCTAGCACCAAACACCATTCCTCAACACACACACCTACCACCCTTACGTCCCTATAACCGCTACCTAAAGCCTCCTAATTTGTCTCCTTGCCTCAAATCTCTACTTCTGTTCATCTCCAACCCTGTTGACAAAATGATGTTTCATTAAGTGCTATGATCATTGCTGCTTCTAAGACAAAATAAAAACTCTTCCACTTAGCTTCTAAAACACTTCACAACCTGGCTCCAACTTATCTTTGAAAACTTGCTGGGATATCACTGCACTACAATATAACCAAACTAGTCTTGTGTTCTTCAAACATAATACTCCATATATCTTTTCTTTCAGGACTTTGGCACCACCTGCCTATATGCTTGGATTGCTCTCCCTTCCATCCCAATGATGCCCTCATTTATAAGGCTGCCTGTGGGGTCCTAATTGGGAAAAAGCCCTAAAATACAGTAATAAGTAAAAAGGCATAAAAACTTAAACTATGTGAAAGGTGGAAGCCCGGACATGGTGACTTGTTTACAATTATAACTAAGCTACAAAATTATATTTCAGACACTGAGTCAAAACTTAAGATATTATGCCCTATGAAAGCCAAAACAAGAACATTGTGACCTATATGTGACCAGTACATGATCCATGTTTGGGTATATTGGCTTAACTCCCAAGCTCATCACCAAGCAGAAAACCAAAAATATCCACCAATCAGTTGTGATGCACTTTCTAGTTCCTCCTGCCTTTGTCTGTTTTCTATAATTACCACAGGAATTTTTGGGGTTCTTTCTGAAGACCCACTGAACTGTCTGGCTGCTGCCCCAGACTGAAGATTGCCTCATTTGTAATGATTGATTAAACTACTACCTGTAATCAATCTTGAGCTCCTTGGCCTCTTCTTTTGGTATCGAAAGAACACCCCACAGTTATGGGGGAGGTATAGGATTCCCCAGAAAGGGGAATTCCAGACCTTACTCAGCCTAAGAGCCATCTTCTATGTGAAGCCTTTCCTGTTCCCCCCCCCCAACTGCTAGTGACTTCTCTCCTAATACCTTGTATTTGGCTACTTTGTATTTATATTTATCTCTTTACATTTATGCAGTATATACTTGCATAAGTATTTGTTGTCTCTACCATCAGAATATAATCACACTCCTTGCAAGTAGAGACCACTTTATTCTTTGTATTTGTATCTGCAGCACAGTGCCTGGCACAGAGTAGACACACAAAAGTTTGCTCATTACATATGATAGGCAAACACATACATACAAAGAATTTTAAAAGTGAAATTTTTTTCTTAAAGGATACCTACTTTCAAGGAAACAATCTCTAATAAAAGCCATTGCATTATAAAATGTTAACAATTACAAATAACAATAACTAAGGAAAGCTAAATTAGGGTTACCAAACCAACAACTAAACCTTCTTTTTGATTTTTTTCCTACATACCACCACTTTAAAAATTTAAAAATCTTTAGGCTCAAAGAGAAATCAGAAACAATTTGTACCAGCCTTTACCAAACTACTGATCCCCTAGTACAACTTAAATTTTTCACAGATCATTAACTACTTGACAGAAGCCTGAGAAGACTAAAAAGTGACTAAAGATTAATAATTAAAATTGAAAATCTTTAAAATTCAGTGAAAAACAAGTTTAATATATATTTTCCTTAATAGACTTCATACAAGAAGATATTTATATTTCAAAATTATCTTGATTAGCCTCAAAAATCCTAAATTTACAATATCTCCACAGTGCCCATGGCCATAGCATGATTAGATAAATCACTGGAAACTTGGTGTAAATTACCAAAGCAAGAAACAATTACTAGAAAAAATAGAATGTGGTCTGGAAGAAATCAAGCTTAGACCCGTATACCATATTCCATAATAAATTCAAAAAAGTATTAATATTAAAGTAGTGTTTATTTTGCTAAAATGATACTAAATATTAATATTAATAAGAAGAGTCCTAAAGATGATACCACAAAAAATCTAGAAGAGAGGCACATCAAATATCTTTCACAGCTATGAATGAGAGATGAATTCTTAACCAAAGAAGGAACAGAAGCAATTATAAAAGGTAAAATAGGTAATTTTGATCACATAAAAGTGAAAGTCTTTTGCATCAACAAAATTAATATATCCAATATAAAAGGGAAGCAGTCAGATGGGGAAGTCTTTGTAACAAGTATTTTTGGCAAGGTCTGGAATAAAGATATGCAGAATAACAGAAATATGTGAGATCAAAACCCATTCTCCAACAGAGAAGTGGTCACAGGATATAAATAAAGAATTTTTGAAAGAATTGTAAACAATTTAAAATTGTATAGAAGAATACTCCAAATAAGAAGAACTAATAAAAAAAAAAACCCTAAGGTTTCACCTAATGCCTAGGAAATAAGAAAAGATGACCCAAAAACCCACAACAAATGCTGCAAAAGTTTAAAGAACAAATTTGACCTAAAAAAAAGAGTTATTAAAAGATACCTCTCAACATCATGATGAGGTTTTCCTAGTAATGAACTTGCTGGGGGCATTGTGGAGAACTCCAGAAGTAGTAAACCCAGGTAATATTATCTCCATATGCCACTCTATATGCCACTCACCTTCACCTCAATGGAATCTATTTCTGGACCATTCAGACAATAAATTTTTGCTAAAGCAAAAAAAAAAAAAAAAGATACCTCTCCACTAGCTCCTTTGAAAGGGAAGGGAGGTAGGAGGAAAGAGGATCTACAGGAATGGAACACTGTATACTGCCAGATTTTTCCAATGTATTCATCAGTTTTATTAACTTGTTTTCCCTCTTCTTTTTCAAAAACATCTTTGGATAACTCTTAGGGAGGAGAAGAAGGAGGGACACAGAGGTAAATTTAGGTGATGTAGCAATAAAAGTTCACTTCAAAAATTTATCGATAAAATTTATTTTTAAAAAAAGAATTGGTAACTAGTGTCTAGGCAGGGAATTGCTAGGGTTTGTACTGGTTATAGGCAAGTAGCACCACTCTCAGGGTGGAATTCATTTAAGTAATGAGAGAGATAGAAAGATCAATGATTTGAGCATAATAAAGACTCTGAGAAACTGCCTATTAGATGGTGTAGAGAGAGAGAACAAAAGCCACCTGATAAATGAAGACCCGTTTATCTGTCTAGAACACAGAAGTATTATCTACCTCCTCCCTATAATAAGGTCGCATTTAAATCAACCAAGCTTAATTAGAAAATACTTTTTTTTTTTGCTTTGATATGGTAGAGGAATCTTTGTGTGTGTGTGTGTGTGTGTGTGTGTGTGTGTGTGTGTGTGTGTGTATATATCTACATATACAGATATATATATAGATGACCTTAAAAACATCTGTAAGAGAAGTTTAAATCTCATCAAGGACTTGACTAAATAACAGGATTAGAAAGACAAATGCAAACACATAAATAACAATGCTGTCTATCAAAACACTGACATCATAAGACTTTTTACTACACCCTGTACTGTATCATTGCTCCTATGTAAGTATAATACATTTCAAATACATTTTAAATGGAAAACCCCATAATGGCATTATATAACATATTTTTAAGGGACAATGCCTTTAAGATGGAAGTTTAAATTACCAAAACCTAAGAGAAATGACAATATTTGTTTCACTATATAGTTCTCTGGCTTGCTTCACCATATAATCTTCTGGAGTTTAATAGACTGCAACCACTAATTAAATGCTATTGAAAAGTAAGAAAAGACAATAGCAGACAACTCCCATTTGCAATATAAGTAAAGATCTTATAAGGAAAATGTTTCCTAAGAACCTAGATAAATAATGAACATTCCAAAAAATGTTGGGTAATATGCATTTCTATGGACATTTTAACCATAAATTAACAAACTGGCAAACGGGAGTAATTCACGAACTTCTCCATTTACCTGTTGTCCATTTCTTTATAAACCAACAGAATTTCTATCTCTGAAGGTTAATGGTCTGCTAAGGATAGATGGTTAAGTACAATTTCAGCTATGAGCCAGGTTTTGTGACAGAAGCCATAATTAAAACTTAAGTCAATAATTCCTGCCTTCACCTTGAATTTCTGAAGGCCATCAGTCAATTTCAAACGACGTTCACTGATGTCTAAACTGAAGTCTTGTATTCACTGATATCTAAACTGAAAAAGAATTCAGTGGCTCAATCTAGAAGAACTTAAGCTAATTTTTAAAGATGTTTCATTCATTCTGATTTCCAAATAAATTAAGATATTAACTTTCCAAATTTTTAAATTTTTTCTAGGGTTTTATACAATGCCAGGCACATAGTTAATACTTAATAAATGTTTGCTGACTGATTAAAAAAAAAATCACAGGACCAATCAAATATATATACATATTATGGATGTATAAATATGTACACACACAGTTCAAGCTTTCTTATAAAGTTAAAGGCCAGTTATAAATTTGCAGAGAAAAATTCCTTCTTTTTCATCATTACGGGTGGTTATATCTGCCAAAAAAGACAGTTTAAACCAAGCAGTTTAAAGTATATATTTTATTTAAGTGTTATTCTCTCTATCTGTAGTCCTATTTCTTGTTGAGATCATTCTTTATGCCATATGAAGTTTTGCTATTTATTTTCTTTACCTGAAGGATGTTGTTCCATTCTCTTTTATTTTGTTTTTCTGAACAGGAGGTGCTTGAAGCGACAGAATTTTATTTCCTGGCAGGGTAATTTGCTTTAGAATGGAAGCTGGGGGAAAAAAAAACACACACACACAACACATACATACAAAAATGCCATGATAGAAAAAATTCAAAATGATTATTTCACATATTATCCAATCAAAGACAATTTTAGGCTGACAAAGAACTAATCACATCCACTTAAATTAGGACATAACAAGGAATTTACATTTTATTGTTTCAAGACTAAACCCTCCATACTGTTTAAGAAGGAGACCCATGTTTCCCTTAACACAATTATTTTAGTTATATACAGGCTTTGATTCTTTCCAATCTGTGAAAGACATGACTAATCCACACTTCATCCTGTCTTAGCCCCCCAAAAAAGAATTTAATTTTTTACATTTATGCAAAAGAATTAAAGTTTCAAAGTTTTATCTCAGTTGTTTTTGTTTTTTTAAACTGGCCAAATAGGTACATCAGTACTTAAGTTATACTCACAACATAGAACTCTACAAAGCCTAGCCATACCACAGCATATTTTTAGAAAACACTTTACCTTCTTACAATTCATGGTTGCAAAAATCTCACTTTTGCTGGCTCCAAACAAATAAAAAATTCTTTTTTTTAAGCACTATAGCTTTCTAAATAAGAAAAACTACTTTTTCACTAATTTATTTTTTCCAGTGACACAATAAATATCACCTGAAGCCATGTACCCACACATGCACATGTGCAAGTGCACACTCTCTCCCCTCTCCCCAATAATAGTGGACAAAATACAACCAAATGATATTAATACATGGCAACTTCTATCTCTCTACTGATCTCTAATATGCTATAACATTACACTGTAATTTACTGCAAAGACAAAACAGCATGCTCAAATCCTAATCCTTTCTATACCTCCTTGTTAGATAAAAGGAAGAAGCAAAGACGTATCACCACCATCCCGCTGCCCCAAGATATCCCAAAACCAAACTACGAAATGCCAAAGAAACCCTACCTGTAGGAAATTGATTTGTCTGTATTATTGTGTTCAAGGGCATCCTCTTTTGTCCAGATTTCTGAATGGTCAGAGCTGAGGAATGTGGTAGGGCAGTCACTTGTTTGACAATGCCTCCAGAAGGCTGCTGTACTACCTGGAAATAATAAACTACTGGTTTTTTTGTTTTTAAGAAAAAGCAAGGGGAAAAAAAGACAACCCACAAGAAAAAGAAACTCACAATGCAACCACCAAAACCAAATTAAAATGAACAAGCTACACATAAAGAGAGAACATGTTCATTTGGCTAAATCTTTGTGCGATACAGGGAAAGCTTTCACTTTTAACTGCACACTGTGCTCATGAAATTTCAAATACACTTTCACCTTGACATAACAAGAAAACCTCTCTATCATTTAAATTTGTTTCCAGCAAAAATAACTAAGAGTTCCAAGGTTCTGAAAGACATGAATAATCCACACTTCATTCTGTACTACCTCAAATGGCCGAACTAGAATTGTCTGACACTGAATTTAAGTTTCAGGGCCAGCTTTCAACTTTCAAGGTTTGATTTCATAAACATTTGGCCAGTTAAAAAAAAAAGATTCTATTTTCAATGCAAAGACATTGATAGGATCAATTTTTAAGGTTAAAACAGAAGATGACATATACATATGTATATATATATATATGCATATATATATATATTTGGAGAGACATACATACAGACTCAGAGCAAGACACGCGTGTGCGCGTGCACACACACACACACACGTACACACACAGAAAATAGGATACAATTCTTTGCCTGGAGTATACAATTGACTCTGATTATAATTCTTGTTTTAATAAAAGGTGAACTTCTCATGTAAAAGAGAGCAAAAATTAAACTCAAGAGTTTTCCATTAATTTTAGCACTCTCTTGGCTTGTTTTTCACAATCTATCTTGAATAGTCACATCCACGACATTTAAAAAAAGTCAACACCCTTATAATCAAACAGTTCCCTTATAGCAACTACTAGAGTTCATAATAAGCACTGCTACTATAAAGGAAATGACAGTATATAGTTTAAGGTCACAATCATAACCATTTGGGAAGTAATCATGGTAACTTTTTTCAAGAAGTTTACACATCGTTTATCTTAACATATGCCATTTTTTAAAAATTGATTTTGTGATACCTCTAAAGGTCTGCAAAAAAATTAACTAAGAGCTATAGATATTAAACTAGTAAAGCTAAACTAGTCAGTCAAGTGATTTTAGAAACCCTGGGTAAGCTGGGCCTGGTGGCAAACCAGTCAAGCAGTCTCCTACTGCTGCTGAGGAAAGCTGAGGCTGTTTGGATCACTTGATTTTGGGAGTTATGAGCTATAGTCAATCAGGTGCCCACAGTAAGTTCAGCACCAACACTGTGAGCCCTTAAGAGTAGACGGCCACCAGAATGCCTGTGGAGGGGCAAGACATCCCACATTGGAAAAAGAGGTTAAAGCTTCTCTAGCGTTCAGTCTTGGGAAAGGGCCTACAAGTAGCTATTGCATGTCCAGTGTGGGTGGAAGAAAGAGAGGAAGCTTGGATCACAATATTCCTTCATTTCCCTGAGATAATGGATATAATATGACCTACACACTTACCAATCGAAATTAATGCTGTGAGATGGTACAGTAGAGTTTACTTGAGTTCATCACTATCTTCCCTAACCTCTCCCCTGCCCTGGTTGCTCATCACCAGAAAACTCATCATCAAAGACATTCCTTCAGCTGTGGGACTCATACCTCACCAGGACCCTCAATATCCTGTGTCATTCTGATTGAAGAAATAACTCCTCCAAGGCTTCCATTTAAAGAGGGATCAGAAGCCCAGCCAACTCTTCCTTTCCTACCAGCTGTGCTCCTTGCATTGCCTCTACCAAGATCATGCCCTTATGCCTGGTACCTTCTTCTCTCTCCCCTCCTTTCAGCTTCCCTTTATGTGTTGTCTCCTCTCATTAGACTGTAAGCTCAAGGACGGGGACTGTCTTTCTTTTCCTATTTGTATCCTCAGTACTAAGCACAGTATCTGGCACATAGTAGGCACTTAATAAATATATATTGTACTGTGCTGTACTGTCTTCTTTCAAGTAAACATACCATATTAAAACCAAAGTTAGTGTTTGTTTCTTATTTTCTACTGGACCTGTGATTTCATCAGTATAGGGAATTCCTGGTAAGGAAATCTATTCTACCAATGCATATTAGTACCGGTCCTACAACTTGTTTTAGATAATTGTCAAGATACTATTTCTACTAGTACCCTTTGGAAATGCAAACTGCAGTCCATTAAAAGAAGATTCACCCAGTTCCACAAAAAGAATATAGAGTATAACTAAGAATTTTAGAGTTTCACATCTGTACTCACATCTCCTTAAAGCAATTATAAAGAAGTAACATTCTGTGTTACAATGCACTGGATGCTTTTAGCCTTCAGAGTAATTAAGGACTTCACAAAATACTTCAGTGGCATAGTGCCTGGAACAATGTAACTAATACTTAGTAAGTGTAATTTCATTCATATTTATGAAAAAGTAATTTTAAAGTTTCCCCCCCTCCATCATAACCTAATGTTACACTCCAGGCAGATAACTACCTTGTATACAACTATTCCTAGGTGCCTCACCATACAAGATTTAGTTGATGGAAATAGGAAAGATTAGACAAAAAATTTAAGGTAGAAAATAACTGCCATATAAAATATCTCAAGAATTATTAGGGAAAGAATTATGTGTCTTGTGCTTAGTCCCAAGGGACAGAACTAGGAACAATAAAGAAATTGTACAAGGGAAAACTTTCTAATAATTTGACCAGACTCAAAGTAGAAAGGCTCTCAACAGACAGTAAGCTCCATATCCCTAGAGGGTGGAAGCAAAAGCTGGATGACGACTGTTCAGAAAGGCTATAGAGTGGTCCATGCCACATACAGTGGTGGTTGTTAAAGATGATCCACAAGGCCCAGCTCCAAGCGTCTATGAAATGCTGACTGATTTGCATACATGGCTAACCCACTAAACAAAGAACCAAATACCTCCTAGGACAAAATACCATTTGTAAGTTATTATTTTATGTTTATTCCAGGCTTCCACACCCAGAGATGTATTTCTATGTGGCCTTTCATTACTCCATCTATTTCATGTACCCCAAAATTGACTGGATAATTAAAATCTACAAATAATCAAAAAACCACCCAGAAATTACATGGTTAACCAAAATCAACAGATCATCCAATACCTAACTACATCTAATAGTTTCAGCTACCATTACTCTGCCCCTAATTTACTAATCTTTCCTTAAAAAATGATAATGAAGAGTAAAGTGAACCTCTTTTTTCATTCTCCCTAAGAAGAACATTAAAGGGAACAAGAATAGCCAGAGAGAGACAGTGGACAACATAATTTAAAATCTGGGTAACTGAATTAAATAGCTAGAAAATTACAATTAGAAACACGGAAATACAAAATATTTAATGAACATCATCATTCCAAATTGAAGGTATTTTCTTTTCCACTATTTCAATTTCTCCTGGGGAAAAAAAGAGTTCATTAAGAGCTGGGCAGCTAGGCTCTACTCAAATGCTACAGATACTCCCATTCCAGTCAGTAGCAAAGACTCAGCTTAAAGTTTTAGAAAAGGATAATGACTGCATTGGCTAAAAATGCTGCCTAACAACCAAACAAAGAAAATAGAATGTTTCTTTTGGAGGAAATATTTCTTCTGTTCCATAATGGTCCAGACTGGGGGAGGGGGAGAAGGCACAATGCAGAAGGGGGTGGGATATTGTTTTCGATGATGGTGGTAGTAATTGCTGAAATGTATTACCAGAGAGGAATTTTTGAAAATGTTCTTACAACTTGGAAAGACTAAAAATTTCTGGTCAACATAATAACCAAACATGATTCCAGAAGACTAATGATGAATCATACTACCCATACCTCCTGACAGGTGATAGACTCAGGGTATAGAATAAAAGATTCTTTTCAAACATGGCTAACTCAGGAATTTATATTGGTTGATTATGTATATTTGTTACAAGGATTTTGTTTTTCCAGTGGGAATGGTGTTAGTAGAATGTAAGGAAGAGAAAAAAGAGTTTTTTTTCATTCATTTAAAAAAATTCTGGATTCTCGAAATACTTAAAATATCAAATCGATCTGATTTCTGTGTCAGAACTGATTAAGATCACAAATTAACACACTAACTCATGACTCTTAAGATAATCATAAGGTTGAAATCAACGCACAAAATAGCAATGTTTTGCTTAATGTAAATGGCATAATACAACCACTCATTAAGCCATTTGGAAAAACCAAAAGAGATACCAAAATTTATATGGCAACTGGTATTTAGGATAGAACTACTTTAAAAAGCTGGACTAAAAGTAGCTGCTTTGGGGCTGATTTTACTGTTTTATATCTTCAAACATTTGTTTAACAGACACAGGTAAAAAATCAGTTTCAATTCACACCATGCTGGACTGAATACTAAATACAAGAAAACCTAAATCTCTGCTGATTGATAGAATATGCAAAATGTTAAATTCTTTCCTGCTCCTGTAAAAGCCAGGTAATTGGGTTAACATTGAAAATCTCAGGTTTTAATCTTGTAATGCAAAAGTGTGGAGACTTTTTTTCTTTAAAAGCTTAAGAGTAATGGGGCAGAGTCAGGCGGAGGGAGAGGAATGAGGGAATCTAGTTGATGCAAAAATAAAATTTATCAATGAAAATCATTTTTTAAAAGCTTATGAATAATTGAGCCAATTAATCCAGATTATCAAAAATACAAACTAAAGCAAATTCACAGGCAAAAAGGGAGTATGTGAAATTACAATTCAACAAATAAATAAAAAAATTTTAAATAAATAATTTTTAAAAATTTTTAAAAAAAGAAATTACAATTTATCTTTTGCTCACTTACATGAAAATTATCATTTTGTACAAGTAGCAGTCAGAAGGAAACTTCCAGACATAAGAAGACTGCCAAGAACTCCGACATAACAATCACCTACTTCTGTACGTTAATTCTGAAGGCACTCAGGGGAGAAATGTGCAAGTATTGGCTAGACTGCATACCTTACTGTTACAATCATGACATTTGATTACTTCTAGAAAGGATATGTGAGTCCCAGAGTTCTAGAACTCCTAAGATTTAGAGTTGGAAAGGGCCTTAAGAGACCAAATTCAATCTTCCTTTATTCCACAGAAGAGGAAAATAGAGAAATCAAATGACTTGACCAAGATCACAAAGTTACTAGGAAGTCAGAATTTCAACCTAGGTTTTCTCACTCCAAATCCAGTATCCTTTCTACTAGACTCTATTTATAAATGCAGTTTTATAGCTGTCTTTATAAATGACAAGTATGTCTGAAAAAGTTAATTGCCAAATATTTAATGTTTTTCCGTTGGAAATGTGCTGTTTTCATGACCTTCAGTATATGATTATTAATTTTGGTAGGTTTCTTTTATGGCATTGAACTGATGTATTCTCAAGTTTTTCTGTTGTTAGGATAGTGTCTTTTTCCTAAATATAATATGGTTCAATCTACAAATAACAATACTTTAGCCTTTTAGTTTGCAATGTGGATCCCTGTAAATTTTTTTCTTATAATTGCTAGGGTTTCCAATGCTAAATCAAATTAAATCCCACATCCATAACTACCAATTCAACATCTTATCAAATGTCCCACTGGTGCCTCACCATGTCAAAAACAAAAACCCAAATCAGAACTCATCATTATCTTCCCTTCTAAAAATCTTCCAAACTTGTCTACCTGTGTTGAAGCCACCATCATCCTCAGTCACGCTGATTCAAACTGATCATCCTCTACTCTTCCCTCTCCTACACACCCTTTCTTCAAAAAGTTTACTAAGTCTTGTTGGCTGTACCCTCTACCCTCCCTCACATGGCCCATCTGCTGCCTCCTCCATCCCTGCCCTCTCACCTCCCAGCTTAACTATTCCAACAACATCCTGACTTGTCCCCATGCCTACAGTTTTTCCTCTCTCCAAGCTATTCCCCATACAACTATAAAAATATATCTTCCTAAATGTTAAGGTTGACCATGTCACTTGGATGCTCAAAAAGTCTCTCTCTACTACCCCTAGGATAAAATACAAACACCCCAGCTTAGTATGTAAAGTCTTTGACAATTTGGCTATTACTTGTCTTTCTAGACAGACTACATACTGCTCCCCTTCATTAATTCTACACTGCAAAGGGTCCACAATTCTAGAAATCTGGTATGTGATCTCTCACCTCCATGCTTTTGCACACAGTTTTCCATGACAAAGAGCAACTCAACCTCAACTCTTCCTCTATGAATCTCTAGCTTTTTCAAGGTTCAACTAACAGGCCATGTCCTAGATAAGCCTAGATGATATCCCCAATTGTGAATGCTTTCTCCTTCCTTCTGGACTTATCAGGTGCATACTTGTCTATTTACATGTTTAATTCCTTCAGTAGAATTCTTGAGAGCAGGAACTGCATTTCATTTTGTCTCTATATCCAGAGTGCCTTGACGTAGCTGATACTTACCAGATGTTTGTTGGATCAGAAATGAAAAATGGGAACCTGGTAATATTTTAATTTTTAGTGGGAATGCTTCTAAAAGCTTTTCTATTTCACAAATGCTGGAATTTGGTCTCAAGTAAATTGTTTTTATTACGGTAAGGAAAAATTTATTTGTTCCTATTCTATTGTTCTATCAGTCATGTTAACGTAAACGGGTACTAGATTTTTATCAAAAACTCCTAGGGAGACAGGACCATGGCCCAACAGAAAAAGCACTGGCTCTGCAATTAGGAGACCTCTACCCTTTAATATCCGCATGACATCACTTAACCTTTCTGGGCCTCAGCTTTCTCATGTGTAAAACGATAGGGGTTGGACTACTTGGCATCTGAGGTCTCCCCTAGCTATAGGTCTATACATATCTGACATAAATCCTGTTTGGTAATGATGAATTTTTAAATGTACCATTAATAGTATTGTTAGTACTTTGGTATTTTTATGCCTCTATTCATCCCAGAAATTGGCCTGTAATTTGTTTTTAATGCTATCCAAGGCTCATCACACCAAGATTAGCCTTACGCCAAAATTGGCCATAGCAATTTTCTACGATCATCAACCAGGTCACAAAGTTGGTGCATAAACTGTACTGGTAGAGGGAGTGCCCACATAAACAAAATCCGGGATACCTGAAGTACTTAACTGTTGTTCTTTGGCGGTCCAGATTTTGATATTTCACGTGTGTGGAAACTCTCTCCACAAAGACTCATCTCTAACTTAGTCTTAGAAAGGTGCCTATGGCAACTAAAAGAGAAGTTAAGTGACAAGCTTAAGGTCACTCTGTGTGTGTGTGTGTGTGTGTGTGTGTGTGTGTGTGTGTGTGTGTGTTCCTCCGCCAGGGGAAGGATCTGAACCCAGATGTCCCTGATTCTAAAGACAGTAGACCATGCTGCTTTGTCAAAGGTTCATTTTATAACTCTGACAAGGACCACACCCTATTTTAGCAACAGAAAAGATTTTGTGCCACTCATCTTTACATTTGTGAATAATCTGAATACTAATTGTTATTTGTTCTTCTGAGGTATAAAAATTCACCTATGGAACTATATAGAAGAATGGTAGACTCTACAAAGAAATGATATACTTCTCACAGTAACAAGCTCTATACTATCAGATGTCATCAGAAATTATTACCTTATCCTTGAACAAAGCCATGGTACATTTATTCCATGAAGTTCTGCTCAATGCACTTCAATGTAGAAATAAAGAGAGCTAGAGCAGGCCCAGAAAAGAACAACTAAAATGAAACTGACATATGAGGAAAAACTAAAAAAGTTAGGAAAAAAATTTCAGTGTGGAAAGACAAAAACTGAGGGGCAATATGGACAAAGTTTATAATATCACGAAGGGTAGGCAATGTGAAATATAAGGACTGATACACTCCTAGGGGCTACCCTTTAAAGTTTAAAGAAAAAAAATGTTTTTTAGCACAAATAAAAAACACTATTTCTTCCTTTATTCAAAAGGAATAACTTGAGACTTAATATCCCAAATAGTGGCACAAGCTGAAAACCTAAGTGAGGTCAAAAAGGGTTTAAATAAATTCAAAAATAACCAAGGTAATAGACTGTTAAAAGAAACTAAGATGTTTTAAAGCACATTCCAAACCTTCTTTGTCCCACTGGCATCTCAAATTCATTATGTCCAAAGCTAAACTCCACTGTCTCTCAAAATTGTCTTTTCCAATTCTTCAGTTTTTTGATGGCACCACTACTCTTCCCCAATCACCAAGGCTCAAGACCTGAGTCATCTCTTCCCCTTCCTTCTCTCTCACCCACTCACATACAACAGTCAAGTTGCCAGGTGTGACTGCTTCTACTTCCACACCATCTTCTTTGCAAATCAGGTCTTCTTCATTGTCACTAGCAACTACCTTAGTTCAGACCTTCCTTATCTCTTTCCTAATAGCCTCCCAACTAGTCTCTTTGCCACTATTCTGCTCCTTTCTAATCCATTCTTCACACAGATGCTAAAATAACTTTGACAGGGTACACATCTGACTACATCATTTGTCCATTCAGAATCTTTCATTGTCTCTCTAATGGCTAAAGGATAAAATACCAGCTCCCCTGAATGACATTTAAGGCTCTCCACAATCTAATTCTAGTTTCCCTTTCAAGGCTTTTTTCATATTACTCCCCTTCCTGAAAACCAACATTCCAACCAAACTAAGTGCTAAGTGTCACCCAATCTTGACCTCCATCTCCCATCTCTGTACATTGACACAGATCATTCCCTATGTACTCCCATATCTCAACTCCATCTTTTAAAAATGTTCTCTTCCTTCCACGCTATTTAGATGTCAACTCTTTCATAAAATTTTCAGACTCCTACCCCTTCTGTCAATATTTTCAAGTGAATGAGTTCTCTAACTTATCAAATTTTCACACAGTACTCTGGTTTCTCCTTTGCTTCTATCATAATATTAGGTATACACACTGTATTTCTTTCACTGCCACCTATGCCATCCCCTACAGATTTTAAGTTACTTCAGGGTAAGGACTATGTTCATTTTTTGTCTTTGTATCCTTGGCACCTAGCAGAATACCTTGTACATGGTAGACACCTACAGATCTGTGATACTGAACGTAACAAAACTTTGCCTTCTATTAGGATACATCCTTGGATACTATTGTCAAGGGACAGAATACAAGCATAGAAAGATCACAAGCCAAACTCAGGCATTAACATTCTTAGTGATCACTTGCCATATTCCTTTTCTCCTGCATTAAGATACTTCCTCAGAAATGTTTCAAAAATCTCTGCACTTCTACTAGGATATTTATCCTTTTATTTACTTAAACTCAAAATTAAATTAGACCATCTTCTATTACAAACTCAGTCATGATAGATTTTAATTATTCATTTCTTAATGTGAGTAATCCTAATTTAAGTCATCTAAAAATGATTTTATTTGATGGAGTCTTCTAGCTCTGTACATCTCTCTGTGGGGCATTACCACATAAAATAATTTATAGTATTCTATGCCTCAGGTAACTCTGTTAGAAACCAGATTATAACACATCTCTACTAGTCAATATTTAGCCACAGCAGCTTTTGCTATATCCAATCTTTTTTAAATAGCTAGACATGAATACTAAAATCTGTTAATTGAAATTGAAACAAAGGCAAAACAAAAACAGTAAACTCTCAGAAAAACATTTTACATTCTTTTAAAGAAATGTCAAAGGAAAAGAATGAATTAGAAGAACTTTCCACCATTTAACTAGGTACAATTCTTTCTTGGTTATAATTTCCATAAAGTATACCAAGAAATGCCAAAACATTGCAAGAAATGTTTTTATTTTTCTTTCTAGAGAGGAATGGCCAAAGACTCACAAATACACAAATTTCAGTATGATCCATAAAGGGCATATAACAGTTTTACTTCAGTTCAGGGTGGGCCACCTCCCTTTTATCTCCTCTTGGATCTAATAATCCCTAGGAACCATAAAAGCCTGTGATAGAGCTGTTCTTGGAATTAACCTTGGGCCTTCAGGGAGTGATAGTCCCAAAAAGAGGTTGGAAGGAGATTAATATACTTATCCAGGGCTTTAAAGACAAGAAATGATCGTCACTACTCATGGGTTGTCCCTGAAGTGTAAAAGTGGATTACAGAATCTTTCTACCTGCCCCCAAACCTGAGTAATTTTGTCTTATTCACCTTCCCATACTTAATACAACACCCTCCTTCCTCATCCTCTTTGTCCCTTTCCCATTCTGGACTGAGGTATTTGTGAACATCTTTAACTCTCCTACTAGGCTAAACTCCTTGATGTAGGCTATCTATTACTGTCCCAGTATCAGCAGAGAAACTTGGCTCAAAATAGTCTGTAAGATGTTACTAAAACCTATAATTTCAAAAACAGGACTGCATTATGGTCTAAGTTAGGGAACAGAAGTATGGCATGGTGGAAAGAACATTTGCTTCTGAGTCAATCTGAAATTGAGCTGTGCAACACTGCCTAATTAACCAATCTCTGTGAGTCTGTTTCCTCCTCTACACTAGGTTGCTTTAAATAACCACGAGAGTGCCATTGTTTGTGTATTGACACCTAAAACCTTTTACCCATATGCCAATAACAATAACTAACATTTATACAGAGCTTACTATATGCCAGGTACTGTGCTAAGTAATCAATTTAACAATTATCTCATTTGATCCTCACAATAACCCTGGGAGGTAGGTGCTATCCTTATCCCCATTTTACAGATGAGGAAACTAAGGCAAAACAGAGCTTAAGTGACTTGCCCAGGGTCACACAGCTAGTTAAGTGTCTAAGGCTGGATCTGAACTCAAGTCCTCCTGACTCCAGGCCCAGTGCTTTATGTACTGCCTCACCTAGCTGCCCCTAGCAATTACTATTATAATACCTTGCAGATAAAATCTAGAGCAACACATCTCAACAAAACTTTCAACTAGTAAAATAAGCAAAGGATTATTAAGCATACTAATTAAACCAATCCACATGTAAGTAGCCTTCTTCCACTAGCCCCTTTATTTCCTAGCAACCTTTAGACTACCAAGTCTAAAGTAAAACAAAAAAACTGGACTTAATGCCCCGAAATTAATATGGCTATGTTAGCAGGGAAAAAAAGTTACTCACTAACTGTTTGACTTTCAGAGTTTGTGAAGTACTGGCTGGTTGTGAAAGGAAAGAGCCAGGTTGTGTAAGTTTGATATGAATAGGAGGCCCGATGGCAGGCTTTACAGAGGCAGATGTGGCTACTCCAGAATTCACAACTGGCTTTGAAGGTGGAAGAGAAATGGATGGCCCCACAACTTCTCCAGAAGTCACAGTGGGTTTTGTTGGTGGAAGTGACAGCGTTCCTGCTGCCCCGGGGATGAGGGGCTTTTCAGGCTGGAGTGAGACGGGTGCTACTGTAGTAGCACCACAGGTCACTAGAGGTTTTGCAGGCTGAAGGAAGACAGTTCCAGCTGTTACTCCCACTGGACTGGTGGTTGAACTTACAGAATGGAGCGTGACAGCTTTGCTAGTCATGCCCCCTGGAACAGAAACCGGATTTACAGGGTGGACAGCAACAGCACCGACTGTGGGTCCTCCAGCTCCAGTAACAGGGCCTCTAGAGTCAAGGGTGACAACTCCAACGCCTCCAGGGCCAGCCACTGGACTCGCAGTCTGAACGGAGACGGTGCCCGCTGTTGGTGCTGTGGAAACAAGCAGGGGCTTTTCTGTGTGGATCGAAGAAACAGCTGTGGTCACGACGGGAGGGGGATGAGCGACAGCAACACACGTAGGAATGACGACCTGGGGAGGACTTTGCTGAACACACTGCTCAATGAAGCTCTGGGAGTTAGGCATCATCTGTCGTAAGGCAGTCATACTTTTCTAGAAACGGAAAAATTCAATCCTGATCACTAGGAACCAATCAAGCAATTAAAAAAAAACCCATTGCAAATGGCACTTATGAACTCATTTACCATACAAACTCCTGTTTTTCCATCTCTATGAAAACCCTCAATGTCTGTTTGCTCATTTATCAGTAAAGCAATAATAATAACTAACATTTATGCAGCACTCACTACATGCCAAGCATTGTATGAAACACTGTACAAATATTATGTCATCTGATCCTCACGAGAGCTCCGGGAAGTAGGTTCTATTATTATCCCCATTTTACTGATGACGAAGCTAAGGCACAGAGATGTTAAACAACTCGTCCATAGATACAAGATAATAACTGTCTGAAGACCAATTGAACTCCAGAATTTCTAACTCCAGGCCCAGTGCTCTAGCCACTGGGACACCCAGCTGCCTCACAAAACCTATCACATACTCAACCTTAGCAAACAAATATTACAGATAAAATGATTTTCTATCATCAAATTTAGTCCCTTATTCAACAGTGGCATGTTAATTAAAAACATTATGTCAATTCTAGAATAGAAAAAGTCTAAGAGCTGTAAGGAAATTAGTGCTTTAAAAAAACATAACTAAAAACCGTTTCAACATATGTAAACATTTAATTACACTTTGGACTAAAGTTAAAATTAAAATACACAACAGTCAACTAAATCTCCCAAAACCTTAAGAACCACTGCTATACACAAACCAGATCTATTTCGGGGCTGAAAAAAAAATGATCACAGTATTCGTGAATTTAAAAACTGAGCTCTAGGAAGTAAAATGCAAATAGAGAAGAAAAGCAAAGAAAGCCAGATGACCATTACTAAACAGTTTCACCTTCTTTTTGGAAAGTAAAGGCTGAAATTAAGTCTTTTTGGATGTTGCATTAAAAGCTAAAAACTGACTATCTGTTATATGGAATGGGTCCCTGGAAAAGGGATAGAGGACGGATACTAGGAAAAATTCTGGTGTTACAAAAAAGATATAAAAAATTTTATAGTTATAAGAACTAAAAGCTATGCAGAACAAGATGATGTGAATTTTTCTTGCCAAAAAAGTAGTTTAAAAATATTTCTAGGTTATACTACTGGAGAATATTTTCATTTTTCCAACGTAAGAAGGAAGTTTTGCTGACTTCTTCCTTCTCTCTAAATGAAAACTAAGCAACCATACTTTACTGAGATGAAGGAAAGTCAAAAAAGACAAAAATAAGGAAGGTGTCCTCAATGCAGCCAAATGTGCTTTGCTAGAAGGCAGAGAGATGATATTGGAGAAAATGAAAGGGATAAAAAGAATTTCCTCTTTAAGTCAACAAAATCCCTAAAACCCAAATCACTTAAAACATTTATTTAAAGTTAGTAACACTAAGTGAAATAAGAAAAGCCAAGCAGTATATCATGAAGCCAGTTTTTCAAGCACGTGTCTCTATGATATTGGAGATTTTAAAATCTCATTTCTTCTATTAAGCAAAAAAAAAAAAAAAAAGTACAAGAAAAGCTGAATAATCCTGAACATTATTAAATAGCTCTTGATAAACTGTCATTTCTGATATTGCCAATATAAATCTCCAATAAATTCAGTAATTTAGCAAAGTCCCCCTGAAATGTAATTATATCAATAACACTTTTAAAGTGGCATGATAAAATTGCAAGATGCAAAAGAAAGTTCTTACCGATGACTATACCTAGACTAAATAAAATGAAAGGAGAAGTAAGATTTTTGTCCAGAATTTCAAAAAGGTTTAAAAGTAGCAGAAAATATATATATATATATATATATTTGGAGGGGAAAAGGCAGGGTAATTGGGGTTAAGTGACTTGCCCAAGGTCACACAGCTACTGTGTCAAGTGTCTGAGGCAGGATTTGAATTCAGGTCCTCCTGACTCCAGGGCCAGTGCTCTACTCACTGCTCCACCTAGCTGCTCTGATAGCAGAATATTTTAACCTACATGAAAACTGTAAGCATTTAAAAAAATAAAGTTTGACTACAAATAGGAGAAGACACATGGAAAACCTTGAAACTGATCACTTAGATAGCGACCTATACTTATAAAACTTTCTTCCATCAGGTATATCGGGATCACAGAGCTTAATCATTAGAACAATCATTTTTTCCTTCTCATAGAGTGAAAACACAGAGGTAGATAGGGATAATTTTCATTATTCAGAAGTGCTAACATTTGCTAACTTGATTTATGCCTCCATCAGTCTTTGGGACTATTCATGATACTCAACCAGAGGAAACATCAAGGCATATTTATACTGCTGCCACTTAAAGTCTGAATTCCATAGTCCCAACAGTAACCCAAGCATAATGTTAAGGCAGCTGAGTGGTACAGTGGCTAAAGCACTGGCCCTGGAATCAGGAGGACCTGAGTGCAAATCCGGCTAGATGTGTGACCTGGGCAAGTCACTCAACCCCAATTTCCTTAAAATAAAAAACCAAAACGAACCCAAAAAAAATAAAATAAAATAACACAACTGCAGAATCAAACTACTATATATAATCCTAAACCAGGACCTGTGACTTCACAATCACAGAGAGCTGACTAAAGCAACCAAGAGGTTAAGTGACTTGCGCAGGGTTAGTCAGTATGTGTCTGAGGTAGGGTATGAATCCAGATCTTCTTGATTTTGAGGTTGGCGCTATATACACTACTATATCATGTTACCTCTCAACACATGTTCAGACATGAGATTTAACATGTCAGGAATATAACCCTCGGTCTCTCTCCATGGTGAGATTAGAGATTCCTTCTTCTCTCTTTTCCCTATTGGCCTAGCTAGATTTCCCTATCTGCCAAGCTAGACAGAGTGAGGACTCCTCCAACTCTGATGTAATAACTTTGGCTCCTACTTGCTTGGTAGAGGTTCCAAGAGTAGAGGCAGAGGGGTGAAAAAATAAGGACAATAGGGGAATTGGCAATTACAGAAGGCAGGAGACTCCTGACAATGTAAATCCAAGGGATACTTCCTAGAGCTACATGACTGATGAGTCCCTCTTCTTCATTATTCCTTTCTTAGTTTTAAGAATTTGAGGAATTGGAGGCGGAGCTAAGATGACAGAAAAGGCAGGGGACTCACCTAAGCTCTCCTTCAAACCCCTCCAAATACCTTTAAATAATTCTGGAGCCACAGAACCCACAAAAGGATGGAGCAAACAATTTTCCAGCCCAAGTCAACTTAGAGGGTTAGCAGGAAAGGTCTTTTGTACCAGAGCGAGAGAAAGAATTTTAGTCCTGCTAACAGAGGGAAACAGGTAGGAATTCAGCTCTTTAATCCATAATATAAGTAATGATTCACTCTTATCACTCTTTCCCCTTCCTCTTTTTAAACCTGTGAGACCTAAGTAAGTCTTTAACAGAAAGGACTGAAGTATAACATATACATTTCAGAAGAAAACCAGTATCTGGGAGGTATTTCAAAGAAATCAGCAACAAAAGCAATTGAGGAGAACAGTCCAGGGTGAACCAAAGTAGACTAGAAAGTGACCTGAAGTACCTGGTGACATCTTCCCACCCTCTAGTAAAATTGACAGTCATACCATTGCAGAACCTTTCTTGAGTCAGTCCTAAGGATAGATAAGCAAGGTTGGGAGCAAGCAAATCAGTGAGAAAGGAAAATGACCGGTGCAGTGACTGAGGGTAGAGGCATCTGGGACAGAATTGTCTCTAAATCTACAAACCATTTTGATAGATGTTCCTATGCAAGTGACATATACAAAGGCCAAAAAAATTTAAATGCAAGAACTATAGGAAAGGAAAAAGGTTTGACTAAAATAAGTTAGATCACTACTCAAGTATATAAAGGCAAATTATTTTCCAATTTAATAAGCTAAAAAGCAAGGAGAACTTCATGCTCTATTTTTTCAAATTCCACTTCATATTGTTCTCCCTCATATCGTTATTACTGCCTTCTTCAAAATAAGATAATCATAATCTTATTCAGATTAAAAATAATAATTTTATTATCATATAGTTCCTTCCTTTACCAATCCACCCTTCCCCTCTCCCCACTCCTCAAAAAAATCTTACCTTAAGAAAAGGGACAAGATGTGGCTGAGGTGAGGACTTGAGTTCAATGTACAGTTTTTTGGTAAATTCCTCTGGTTCAATTTTTGCATCCTGAGAAGAATAAAATGCTTTGTTAGTTAAAAAAAAATGAGAATTGCCAAAATATATACTTTACATTCATCTAGACACAGATACTTTTCAATTATAGGAAACTTTCAATAACCTCAAACAAAGTTTCAGTTGCAAGCAACAATTGTAGGGAAGTAGATACTGTCATTTTATAGCAATACAAATAATAATTCAGAGTCCTAATGAAACAGGCATATAGAATGGTCTAAAACTAAAATTAATTATTTCCCTAGCATAAGAATCAATGTCACCAATTTTACAAACTTATCATTTAAAAGGCCCCCCCCAAAAAAAGAGGGGCCGGGCCCTGAAGTCTCAAAATGGGGGTGGGAGAGGAATGGGGAGAAGACTATTAAAAGGAAAAACAAATACAATTTGCGTTGGCCAGACTACATTATCTTTTTAGAATGCTATTTCAGATCAGACTGGTATATTCTGAGAAACATATACGGTATTTAAAAGAACATATAAATTCTAAATCAAAGGAAAAATTCTTGAAAATTTCATGTTTACCAAACCACATAAATCCTTTGTGTTTGTACAAAAAAAAATCGATTCCAACATTTATTAAGTGCCTACTGTGTGCAAGGCACTATGCTAGGCCCTTTGGACACAAGACAAAAACAGCTTAGTCACTGCATTTAAGTTGACATTCTACTAAGGAAATGAACACATAAGTAAATACAAGGTATTAAAAAGGAAGAAGACTTAGAACTGGAGAATATTACGAAAGGTATAGGTATACCTAACATAAGCCCTGAAGGACTCTAAGAGGGAAAGAAGTGCATTCAAACATGGAGTACATAAAGACTACCGTAGACACACTTGGTATGTCTAGTATGTGGGCTTTGCTGAAAACAAGAATAACAATATGAAATAAAAGTAGGTGGGGACCAAATTGTGGTGGACTTCAAATGCCAACAACTGACTTCCTTTCTATATTCTTCCTTCTTAAGGAAAACCCTCAGCAGGTTCTCACTTAAAAACAAATCCCACAAACCATTTAGTGCACGTACACACACATATGTATCAACACTTCAAAATATTTGAATATTTGCCTCCAAAAAAAAAGTAGGGGGCAGCTAGGTGGTGCTGTGAGTAGAGCACTAGCCCTGGAGTCAGGAGGACCAGAGTTCAAATCCATCCTCGGACACTTGACACATTTACTAGCTATGTGAAGCCTTGTCTTCCTCCCCTCTAAAAAAAAAAAAAAGCAAATTAGCCTTCATTTTAAATATAGTGTGCTAATAACACCCTAAAACTAGCTAAAATAGTAACAGTAAAGGGAAGGGGTGGTATTCCGTATCTCAAATGCCCTATTCTCCTACTCTAGTGCCTTATTATGACATAGATAGGATCCTGTGTTCTTAAAGGCAGAGCAAAAGATCCTAAACTAAACTGGAAAGACTTGGAAAGAAGTCAGAGGTGCAGACTCTGTAGCTACCATCCGAGAACCAGTCTAGCTGGTGTGAAGTGGCTCATCACCAAAATGTTGGCCACAAGAGGATCAGCTTTTTTGTCATAGGGACTTCTAATGACTACCGACTAACATCTGGAAGGGTTATCATTTGTAACAGTAGAAAAGGTATCCAAAGCAATCTAGAGATGAACACTGCAGCAAAGTCTATGCAGGAATAACCCAGGAGATTCTCAGTATTAGACCCAGAAGGCAGTCAGACAAGCAAAATAGAAGGAACTAAGGAAAAGAAAAGGCTTAGTTCCTTGTGTATTTTTCTACAAATCTAGAATGAACTAGTTAGACCCTCTGATCTTATAAATGTTTTTTGTGATTTGTTATTGTAACTATACCGAAAGCTTTCCTAGGTCTTAGTAAAATCATCCCCAATTAATCTCACCATATACAACATCACCCCATGCTGACATACCACAGATCAAATCAAGTGTTTCCCAAACATAAAAATGGCATACAATGACACAATAAAAGCCTGATATAACAAAAAAAGCACCCAAAGCTACTAAATCACAGACTTTACATTTATGTGTCCTGGAACACATATGCGCACATAAAAAGCAACATGGTGGAGTAAAGGCCAGTCCGTGAAAGACCTGTATTCAGCTCTTATCTCTTACCTTATCTGTGTGACCATGGGCAAGTTACTTAATCCCTCAAGGCTCTCAATCAATTCTCTTAAGACTGTTATGTTACAGATGATCAGGGAAAGAACCTTGCATGCAGGTCTGGACCCCACACCCAAACAATATTGATTTACTTATTAAATACCTAATAATTGCCAGGAAATGTGGTAGGTACTGAATTAGAATAAAAATTTACACAACATGAAAAGTTTTGAAAGCAAAACACATAGATCTACACTGAAAAGAAATACTGCTTATAAGCCAGAGGTGTCAAACTTTCAGAGGCCAGCAAAACTCCCATGAAACCCAAACCAGATTAAAATGTAATTAGGAAATGTGTAACAAGATAAATAAAAATACAATACGACACAGATAATGTTATTTTGTATTTCTGAAGTCAACCTGCAGGCCCATAGGAATCCTGCTTCTATTTGAGTTTAACACCATTGTTGTAAGCTATGGGCCAGACTTGGGAGGGTGGAGGAGGCGACTAAGGCCTATATTTACACCAACAGATAGCTGTTTTCTTCTAGTTAGATGACATACAAACTAGCTGTACCTTGAGATTTCTTTTTAAAAGATTACAATGCTTTAAAGACCCAAACTATAATTAAAGTTCAGCTTATCAAGACCATTTAACAAACAGAAAGCTTTAAATGATGATTATATAGTTTCCCTTTTTCTGATATCTCTCCCATTGGTACTTGACATCATTTCTGTCATGCTAAGTTAAGCTGGCACTACCTGTTTTAGCGTTTGCAAGGTTTGTTAGGAATAACTTACCAACGGCACAGCTAAGTGGCACAGTGGATAAAGTGCCAGCCTTGGAGTCGGGAGGACCTAAGCTTAAATCAGGCCTCAGACACTTATTAGCTGTGTGACCCTGAGCAAGTCACTTAACCCTTACTGCCTCCTCCCAAAAAGAAATAACTTACCAAAAGATTTTCCACAAGCTTCTTCACATTTTGCCCCATTTCTGGGGACTGAGATCCACCACATGCTAGTTTTATTAACATTGCAAGAAAGTTTTTGCATTTTGTTACATTCTCTAGCATTTCCTAGTTATGAAAAAAAAAGATAAAATATTGCAATGATTATCAGGCATTCATCTTTACATAGCAGATTATAGAATTCAAGGAAAACCATTTCAAGAATCACAAAGTAGAGTATTACCACAGAGATACCAGTCTGTGCTACAGCTGCTGGAGTCTCAACTTTCTGGGTGCTCTCTTGTGAGGGGGCTGCTGGTGTTGCAATAACTGAAGGCTTCAGAGGAGTTGCAGTATTCAATGGTTTAATTGGGGTAACTGTGACAACACTGGCTGGTGCAGCCACAGACTGAAAAGAGAAAAAATTGTTATATTTTGGCAGCAGTCATACTCTGCTATGATCATGGGGAGTGGTATCTCACTCTACCCTTAATTGCCACTAGAATGCTATTACCACTACCAGGTCATTTTTGATAAAAATATAGCTTGATATGAAAAAAAAAAACCTGCTTTTTTTCCTTGAGTATAAAAGCACACTGAGTGTGCATTAATTTATTAGCTGTTTCTTATATAGATTTCTAAATTAAGCACACAAAGGAATAATTTCGACCATGTCATTCATTTGATTTCATTCTGAAGTGTTTTCTCTCCTTCAACTGAAATGAGACATGATTCTAGCCCCATCTACAGGACAAAGCAAATATATAAAAACACTGATATTAGGTAGCACGTTTCTTTTTAAAAAAACACATCAGAAAACGGAAAACACTAACATTACGTTTATAAGAACAAAAATATCAGATATAAGGGCTTACTACAAGCACAAATGTCCAAGTTGTAGAATATGGGGGAAAAAAAAAAGAAGGCATGCAATTTTAATCTGATCACTGAAATCACTGAACAGTCCTTATGTAAAAATGTACCAGGAGTTAAAATTTCTTACAATATGTGCCTCATGGAGATTTCATTCCAAAACAATCAGCAGGTCAAAGAAACCTCAATGTACACATGGAAAATAAATTTATTCAAATTCCTTGTTATCTGAGCCATCCAAGAAAACTACAGCATAAACTATATATGCACTAACAAATGTTTGTGAGAAAGAAACCTATTTTTTGAAAGACTATCACGTACACTTTTAAGTGTAAGTCCCTTAATGTATGCCCTTGTTTTATGGCTTTCTCTCTCTTTATATGTCAAGGGTTCTTAACATAGAGCCCATTAACTTGTTTTATTTTTAAATATTTTGATAACTGTATTTTGATATAATTGGTTTACTTTTTAATCCTGTGTATTTTATTTCATGCATTTAAAAAAATTTTTCAAAGGCAAGGTTCATAGGCTTCACAAAACTATCAAAGGAGTCCAGGACATGATAAAAGATTAAGAACCCCTAACACAGGGAGATTTGTAATTATCTGGACATAAACTTGAGCTTTCTCCCTGCCAAAAGAGTAGCTAACAAAATAATTTGTTGGACTGCCTCAATGTTGTCATACTTCTAGGGGTTTAAAAAAAAAAAGTAAGGGGAACCACTATCCTAGACCTTAATAATCTCACCAATAAGGAGAAACTAGTTACTTAAGCAGAAATGATGGGAATGTTTTAATAAATGTGACTGAACACGATGTCTTTGTATTACTCTTAATTTTTCTTTTTGGCCTACACTGATTTCAATACGTTGAGATACCTCTACCGGTGCCTACTTGCAACCTGTGTAATTTGACATCATGCCCTTTCTATCTGAATCCAGCTATCAGCTAAGCCAGGCTGCCTTTCTAGTGTTCCTAACACAGGAAAGCAAACCTAGGCATAGTTGCACAAATAGCTAGATTTGGAGAGAACATAAGCAAAATGCTACAGTGGGAAAGAACAGTGGCTCTATAATCAGAAAACATGGATTCAAAGCCCAAAATTGATGTTTACTACCTGCACCATCTTGGGCAAGTTATTTAAACCTCTCTCCTCCACTCTCTAGCTTAGATTCCTCATCTATAAAAGGAAAGGTTGGACTAGATGGCTTTCTATGATCAACGATCACAAGGTTTAAAAATTCTACAAGGAAAGGAGAGACGGAAAACTCAATAATGAAATTCAACAGACACAAAAGAAAACAATTCCAATGACAAATAAAGGGGAGGAGAGGGATCTAAAAAGACTTATAGAGGCACGGAGAACTTATCAACTAATTTAGACTGTTTTAAAAACAAAACTGAATACTGCATAATTAATTACCATGACTAAGCTCGAACAATGAGAAGGGATGGAAAAAATCTACTTCCTTCCCCTTCTCTGCAAAGGTAAAAGATTATAGGTATGAAATATTTTCAGACATCTTTGATGTATTGGAAGGCTGTATTTACTTAAATTTCTATGTTTCCTTTTTTTAATCCTATTACAAAGGATAGTTGGTTGGGTAAGAGAGAGGGGGATGACTTTATTAAAAAAATGAAGGTAAGCTACGAAAGGTATCAATAAAAATATGATTTTTAAAAGTGTCAATAGTGATAAGAAAGAATTTAAGTACTTAATTATGTGCCACACACTGTGCTAAGTTCTGAGGATACAACTACAAAAGCAAAGATAGCATGTGCCTTCAAGAAACTTACATTCTTATGAGACATAGCACACACAGAAGAGAACACTGGTAGCCAGAGAGAGAGACTTCAGTCAGGAAAGTTACAGGGATGGTGAGTGAGGTCGTTAAGGAATAGAATGACACACCTTATCCAAGAAGAAAGCAAGATGAGTAATCATCAACGCTGGGGCAGAAAGAAAGGGAGACCAGGAATCTCAGGGAAGATGGTCAGAGAATAGGGAAAGCTGAAGCTCAAAATAAGATCAGCCTGGCAAAGAATATTAAGGAGAATGAAAAAAAGAACCATTTTGAGCTATAATGGAAAAAGAAGATGACAAAAGGCATAAGAATGCTATGTGGAAAAGGTGACAGTTCATGAAAGGAAGAAGGTGTCACTACCCAGTTTGGACTAGAAAGTACAAATCAATAGCTAACAGGAAGCTGAAATACAAGGTGGATACGGGAATAGTAAGGTACTCCTTGAGAAATTCAAGTCTCTTCTCAAACCATGGAGAATAAGAGACACAGCAGAACTGTCTTGGATCAGTAGTTCTCTAAGTATGTTTCAGGGACCCCTGAGGATCCTTGAGACCCTTTCAGGGAGTCATGAGGTCAAAACCATTTTCTAATACGGTAATATCAATAGATGTAATTCACATAAACAAAAACTATTCTGCAGGAGAGGAGAATAGGGGGAGGAAGTATCTTCCTGAGACCAAAATATCTGAAAACAGCTGCCCTATATAAAGGCAGAGACAGTACACTTATCAAACCTACAGATAACACGATATAAGAAGATAATTCTACTACCCTGAAAGAAGAAGAATCCAAAGAGATCTCCACAGATGAGAGTACTGGGCTGGACCTCACAAAACAAAATAAGTCTAAAAAATATAGTCTTGAACCCAGGTTACAAAAAACAAACCACCTACATGAATACAATAGGAAAGACACAGCTAGAGAGTTTGAAAAAATATGGAGGCTTCAGTGGACTATGTCTTGAATAGGACAGTATTAAAAACATACACACCCCTAATGCACCTTGAGGGTGCCTTATGAAAAACAAGCACACAGCAACCAGAAAGAGGGAAATGATAGCCCTGCTGAACTCTGAGATGTTCAACTCTAGGCTACACATTTTAGCAAGGATATTAGTTGGGAAGCATCAGGAAGAGAGGAACCAGCACAGCAGAGCATGGGTCTTGAGGTAATGTACATCTATTAAGGTATATGTACATGTGTTAAAGAAAATTAGAGATAGTTAGTCCCATGACAGCATCTGCAAGTAAATGAAATGTCACCAGGAAAGGGATTAGATTTCTGGTGGAGTAATTCATTTTTACCTTTGTATCCCCAGTACCTAACTCAGGACCTTGAACATAACAGGCACTTAAAAAATCTTTGTCAATATGAACTCAGAAAGTATAAAGAGCAGCAACAGGTAACATATGGAGAGGGAACTTTCGGCTTGGTGTAAGAAAAAACATCTCTCCAGAAGTGGAAGGCGTCATGTCTGGAAGTAACGAATTCTTCAAATAAAGGCTGGATGACCAGGGATTCCTTTTCAGATATGTATTGGACAAGATGGCCTCTAAGGTTCCTCCCAACTCCAGACTGTAAACCTGTCACTGAAATTCAGTAAGTCCACTTCACCGTTTAAAAAATCCTTCTTTGTGTGTAGTGACTATATGTTAAGTCTAAATAACAGAAATCACCTATGATTTTAAGCTGACGACCATTTTATGAAAACACTCCCTTTATGTCAGGGTTCTTCCTCTTTCTCATTGCCCAGGACAACAAAATGAAACTTCGACCTAGTAGAGAAGAAACCAGAAGGTGAACCTCATGAAGCTTGTGGCTCAGTAGAACATTAATTAATATGGGGGCGGGGGAGAGGGAGGGGCGGCCTTTACGGCATTTCTTGTTTCTCTAGGTACGGCCTGGAGTGAAGAATACCTTAGTTCAAATCCAGCCTCACATTTACTAGCTGTGTGTTAAGTCACTTAACCTGTGTGCCTCAGTTTCCTCAATAGTAAAACGGGGACAAGTAATAGCACCTTCCCAAGACTATTGTGAGGAATCAAGGATGTAAAATTTGTAGAGCGCTCAGCACAGTGGCTGGCACACATTAAGCATTTAATATAAATGTTTGTTTCCTCCTTTCCTTCCTCTATTAGCCACCAACTGCTTACAAAACCTCAAGAAAGTACAATATTCACGGGGGCAGAGCCAAGATGGAGGCTGGGAAGCAGTGACTGGCGTGAGCTCCCCAGCAAGTCCCTCCAAAAACCTATAAAA
>CM053622.1:211068306-211092701 GCA_028646595.1 Phalanger gymnotis | reverse complement strand
GGAACTCGAGGTTTTAAAAAAATAGATGTTCAAAAGTAAAAAAGTTTTTTTTTTCATGCAACTAGAAAATAAGATGCATAGGCAATGGGGCGTAGAGATTTATCTTGCCCTACAAGAAAGGAAGGGAAAGGGGGATGGGAGAGGTATGGGGTGACGGAGGGGAGGGAAGACTGGGGAACAGAGCAACCAGAGTGTACGCCATCTTGGTGTGTGTTTGGGGGGAGGGGGGGGAATGGGGAGAAAATATGTAATTCAAATGCCCATGAAAATCAATGCTGAAAACCAAACATATTAAAAATAAATTTTAAAAAAAAAATACTGCTTCCATATAAAAATAAAAAATTGTAATACAGCAAAAAAAAAAAAAAAGAAAGTACAATCTTCATACCACTTTCTAACTGGGCTACTAGGTCTCTCAACTCCATCTCCTTCCAGTTACTAAATGCTTCCCTGCGATTTTATGAGACTCCTAACTGGCCCACAGAAGATCGGTCATCTTGGCCTTCTCGATGAATCTCCCTATGGTCCTCCAAGTCTACAACTTCTCACCTCAAATGCATTCTGCCCAAGCTTCCATCCAGTTACCTATGGAAACTGTGAAAAGAGGAAAGGCTGCACACATCTTGTGTATGTAGATGATGAAGGGGCTAGAATTTGAGGTTTGGAGCCAGTGATGTGAACTGAATGCATACAAATTTAACAGGTAAAACTAAATTTTAAAATGAGGCTATTTTCTGAATCTGAAAAACACATGTAGACCCAAAAGACCATCCTATAATTAGCAATGTTTATTTTTCTTCTTTTTTCCCCCCTTACATATTAACTACAAATTGAACCAGTGTGCTAAGGTATGCCATCAGAATATACTCATCACCAAGGAGTCCATCACTAAAGAACTAGATATACAACAAATTATTTGGATATTATCCAGCATAAATAGATATTTTTTCTCCCAGCTCAAATGTCATCAACAACTACAGTAGTACAAGAAAATACTCCTTGCATTCCTTTAGGAAAGGGAAAGAATATTTTAAACTTCATTATAAAATGGTTTTTGCCTGTAAATTTACATAAAAATCCTTTATGGCTTCCATATCCACTTCTAATTTTCCATCAAGAAATTTTCTGAAACCTGAAGTAGTGTTGATTTTCTCCACAAGGTGGACGTGAGCACTGTTTCTTAACTTCGTTTTCTGAACTAAATACTAGGTGCCATGTATTATCCTATTTAGTCTCCGAAGTAGTTCATGTTAACACAGGTATCAATTGTACTCTGAAGGGTCATGTCTTATCACCAGTTATACCTCTAACTTTATTTTCACTTGTTTTAGTAAACAGAGATAGACGTAGACATGACATTTAGTTTTCTTCTCTTTCCTATACAAAGTATTGGTACAGTTATTAAAACAGGCACAGAATCATCTCAGTTTCCGAGGTCTGACACTATTACCCTTGTTGTATCACTACTGTCAATACTACCTAGACACCAATGACTGCTATATTCCTAAATTAACCATCAGACAAATGGCTATGCTTGAAATGAACTAGAACAAAAGTTTCCGATTTTAGGCCAGCTAATTCTGCTAAAGTATTTCTATTCCTTTCTAAACATTTACAAAGTTACACCGCAAACGCTATCCTTGGGCTTTAACAACTGCTTCTACGTTCAGGTGGTTGGCTTGGGATTGCACTCAAGTTTCAATCGACTACCCTTTACAATTCTACTAAAATTTTCAGTTTGATACTTGTGAGAAGGAGGCTAAAGTTTGCAACCATTTGTGCTAAGAGTTTTACCCCACACATTTCACACTAATGGTATTATCAGTGGCAATTACTTTGCCCCCAAACCAGCTAGCCCTCTAAAATCAATGTAAAAATCTGCCATCCAACTATCATGAAATGAACTGGTTTCCAAAGAAAAGAATCACAAAAAGCAGTAACTCTTAGGGACCTATCTTCACATGATTAACCCTTCCTAAATAGTTAAGCATTTATTTTGCTTTAAACTTAGCAAGTAGCAGATTATACACCAGGCTAATCTCTGCCAAGCCCCAAAGTTATTCTAATTCTATTAACCAGGGCACTGCAAAAAGAATGGTGGATTCAGAAGCCCAAGGTTCATGTCCTGTCCTTCATACTTATATTAGCTGAGTGACTTCAGACAAATCACATTTCATAGCCTCATCTTTAACCTACTTCACATGATTGTCATTAAAAAAGCATTTTGTAGATCTTAATGTGTGAGCTATTACTTTTTTTGATATTTTGGGAAGTCCTTCATATATAATAATTAAGTTATTTACTTGGCTAAAATCAAAGACCTGCCCCAAATATCTAGTTTATAAAGAATGAGAGCTGTTACTCACCTACTGTATCTTTGCCAAAGAGATGAAGAATATGACATGGACATAGAGAGTCAAGAGACAGTCAGAACCTACCTGTACTATGGAAGGTTTCTGGAAGGATGTTACCACAGTACTTCCTAACTGTGCTACAGTCTTCACAGGGGCAATTGCTTTGATGGGTGTCACTGCCTTTACTGGAGCCACTGCCCTGACTGGAGTCACTGTCCTGACTGGAGCCACTGCCTTGACTGGAGCCACTGCCACTTTCTTAATTAACTGTGTACCAGAGTTCTGAAAAGAAAATATAAAAAGATACAGGATTATTAGGATTTGGAAGTGTTCAGTAAGAGAACCAGCATTTAAGGATTTGTAAAGATCTGTGAACTTTATAACCCATGGATTCCTCCCCCACCACACTCCCCGCCAACGTCCTCCTTCTTCCCACCCTCCCCCCGAAAGTAGCCGGTCCCATACCAGGCCATCTCTGCTCTAGCCAGGTTCCTTCCTCCCTTGCAGAGCACATTTGTCCTGCCTCTTCTTCTCTGGAACGCCTCATTTATTTGAACTTTTCCTTGCTGAAAGTTTCTCTCTCTTTCTAGGAAATTGATACCTACCTGTCTGTAGCAATCAAAAATGTTTGAATGAGACCCTTTCCTTCTCAATAAGACAAGCGGCCCTCTTATATAGTAAGGGGTAATCCTGCTATCTGCAACCAATGCAGTCATGCACACACCAAACTGGGGAAGAGCGACAAAAGCCTGGCATAACCAAGGTGCATCGGGTCTAGACGAATGTTCTTCCGTAGTCATTAGATTCCCTCTTCCTGACATAATATCAAGATCATCTCGCCAAAGCCTGGACTTCATCAGGGCCAAGTTTCAGATGTGTTCTTGCCTCTCCAGTAACTGCGATCCTTTGACCTCGTCCCCCCGCCACTTTTAATCTCTGCCCCACTAAATATGTCAGCTTAAGCACTTGCTCTTAGCTGAGGCCAAAAGCATCTGTAATAAGACAACACACATTTTTAGCATCACTGGCTGGTTTGAACCTTCTAAGGAAATTTCTAAATCTCCAAACAGCGAGGGCAATGGAATGGAACAAGAGCTCAGTCCACCAGCAGAGACTGCTTCACATGTGCTTTAAGATTATATCCAAAGAACATAACCTGAGTGCTCTAGCGCAATGCAATCTTAAACTGTGGAAGTCATCAAAAAAAGACAAACACAGCAGTCTTCTCTATTTCTCATCTCTATTTGGGAAAAAAAAAATCCAATGTAAAATTTCTAATAAAAATATTAACAAACTAAGGTGGAGAGCACAGGATTATAGATTTTTTTTGAGCTGGAACGGACCTTAGAAGCCATTTAATCCAACCTCCTCATTTACAAATGAAAAAACTAGGGTCTAAAGTGACTTATCCAAGGTCACGTAGTTATTAAGTGACCACAGCTGAATTTGAGCCTAGGTCCTCTGATTCCAAAGCCAGTGTCCTTTCTACAATCCCACATAGTGGGTTTCTCTTCACTTCAAACTGTACAATTGGTACAAACTCAATTTAATTCAGCATTTATTAAGCACCTACTATGTACCAGACACTGTGCTGAGCACTAGGAATACAAAAGCAAAAATGAAACACTTCCTGCCTTCAAAAAGCTTACCTTCTACTGGGGGAAACAACATTTACACTTTGCAGAGGAGGTTCTCCTTCAGGTATATGGATTGGATCAGATGGCCTCGGAGGTTCCCTTCCAACTCTGAGGGTCTGTGATTCAAATTATATGTGATAACACTCAGCTACTCTTATCTTGGTCTCTCAGACATGTATTAATTAGTTATTTGTGTCACCTACTTACATTTGAGTTCCTCTACTACTTACATTTTTATACTACCCTCCATAGGTTGTGAAGTGAATCTCTACTTAGATTGAACTGATTTCAATGCCTACCAACACTTCAAACTCAATATGCTCATAACTGACCACCACCACCACCCCCCAAAACAAAATATAACAAAGCAAAACCCCAAAACTCGCCCTTCTTCCTAATTTCCCTATTGATGGAGGTGGTACAACCATTCAATCTCATGTCAAGTCCTTTTTTTCAAAGGGGCCATATCTGATGGGCTCTAGGGTCAAAAATAATCTTAAAGATCTTCTAAATCAGTGATTTCCAAACTTTTTCCATTCCACATCCTCTCCCTTGGCTTTCAGTAAATTTTTCTGTACCCCCAGTTCAATACGAAAGGAAATATTCAGTTTACCATATACATGCACATGGGAAATGAGATTAATTTCTTTTTTTTATTGAAATGAGATTAATTTCAAAAGGATAATGCCATCATACCAAATAGTCCCATAATTCCTTAATAAACTTCTCATATCTCTTGAGGATATATGTACCCTAGGGTGGAAACCCTTGATCTATATCAGCTCCTTCATTTTAAAGAAGAAAAAAACTTAGTCCTAGAGAGGGGCTATGGTCATAGGTAAAGAGCAGAGCCAGGCAGGAATCAAAGCTTTGCAGTCTTGCCAGTCTTACCATTGTTATTCTGATTCATGTCCTCATTAGTGCTCAGCTTAACTATAAGAGTGACCTCCTTGTTGGACTCCCTTCCTCCCATCTCTCCACACAGTTCCCAATGTGATCTTCCTAATACACAAAAGGATCACTCTCCTATTCAAAAGTCATAAGTGGCCTTCTGTTTTGTCTTCAAGATAAAGTGTAACTCTTTAGACTAGCAATGAAGATCCTTGACAAATTCGGTGCAATCTACCTACTGATCTCCATTTCATACTACTCCTAGTCCCATACAAACTTGCCTTTTGGCCAATCTTTCATCTCGGTCTGTTCCTTTGCACTTTTCCCCATCCCCACTTCAAACCTTTTCATCTCAGCCTGTTGGAACCATTCTTTTCCTTCATAGTTCTAGTCAGGTGTCACCTCCTCCATCCCTAATAGCTACCCCATTTGTACCATCTTCTCCCAAAAAGGTTAAGTGATATTTAAGATTCTCAAAGACATAAGCAAATAAAATGTTTTTTAAAAGATTTCTATCAAAAATATTTTAAATGCTTTTATACTTGAAGGGTGTCTAAAGATGTCTAAAAAATTCACCATTTATGTGGATATTACATCTCTCTCTCCCTCTCACACACACACACCTCAAAACAAAAATACATTCATCTGGCACTGACTATGCTTAAAAAAAAAAATCAGCATTTCCTTTTTTCTGTTTTAAAACCTGTATTTTTGAATCCAACACAGTTGGATTGTGTAAGTCCAACACAGTGGATTTATAAATATAGAATGTGTATATATGTATTAATGTAATATATATAACATGTTATGATGTTATAGGTCCATACATGCCATATGAACATGTTAATGTGAACTCCTTCCATGACCAAAGGTCAAAATAGATTTAAAGTTTGTTTTTAAATTAGAAATATAAACTTTCTATAAAGTATTACTTTAAAATACTTAAATTTAAAAAAATTTAACTTCTGGTTATTTAAGCAATTTACCAACGTATAAAAAACAAAACTTGGTTAAGTGGGCTTTTCCAAGGTCATACACAGCTCATTATACAGTGATTTCAGAAAGCTCATTCAAATCAAGTGTCTGCAAAAGGCAGTCTAGTCTCATTGTAATGAACCATTAAGTATAATCTCACTTCTCAGAGAACTGATAATAAGGCATATTCCACTTTGCTTCCTATCTCAATAGTGAGGGGCAGACAATAGGGGTAAAGGGTGGTACCCTATGGAGGGAGTATGTATGTATATGTCGTCAGACAAGGTCATGGTATTGATAGATTTTGCTTACCGGCACAGTACAGATTTTGACTGCATGAGTACTTGATGGTACTGTTGCTCTTATATTCACAGGGCTTGGTGTTTCAGCTTGAGCCAAAGCTTGTTGGGATACCAACATCAGCTGACCACTATTACTTCTTATTAGAACAGTTCCTGTAGATGAGAGAAAGTTGCAAGTTCTGACATCAATACATCTCCAAAGCAGTATTTAATATCATTTCCTTTTCCCCTACTTCTTCCTTACTCATCACAAAATGCTCTAGCTTACCTACTCATAACTCAAGTATGCTTTCTCCTTTAAAACTAGGTAACACGTTAAGTTTTTTAAAACCACAAATATTAGTAAATTAATCATTCAAAGAATGATTATAATACTAAAACTTTTTTGTTGCAAGGAAAGGTTCAGGGGGAGAAGTAGGAATAATATATAAGGAAACTATTGTTAACATGTGCATAAATAAAATTGGATGACCTGCGAAAAAATACTAGGTATCTCCATTCTAATGTCCCAAGTTTTTTCTGCTGAAACCATTTTTTTTTCTGTAACATAAAAACAAAGATTTATTGTCTACTCTGTACACAGCATGGGGTTTAAGAGCTAAGCTTTCTCTATAATTTCAGTGTTCCTACGTTAGTCAACCAAGACTCGTGAGGGTGATCTATAAAAGCAAAGGAACTTAAGACAATGATCCTGCAGCTTCTTCACCTCTCAGATATTTCAAAGCCTTTTAAAAAGTCTCCATTAAAAGTATCATATAAGTATTCTTCTTTATTCATTATTGTCTTAATATACCGTTTTAAAGAAGATACAATTGCCAAAGATCCTAAGTAAAATACATGAAGATGACAAAGTCTTGCTTGTTGACATTGGGAAACAATGGTATTAGCCAATACATTTTATTAGCCTTTTTAAGGGAAAGATGAAAAGAGGTTAAACCCAACAACAGAATTGCTGAAGTTCAATTTCAGATTGAAAGAAGAGGTAAGAGGATCTCTTATTATCAAGATGTAGTTACTAAATGCCTACTTCAGCAGAATCAGGAAAACAATATATGCAATATATAAGCAACGTAAATAGTAAACAGAGGAGCAGCTAGGTGTGGAAGTGAGTAGAGCACCAGCCCTGGAGTCAGGAGGACCTGAGTTCAAATCAGTCCTCAAACACTTGATACACTTACTAGCTGTGTGACCTTGGGCAGGTCACTTAATCCCAATTGCCCTGACTTCTCCCCTCCAAAAAAAAAAAAAACCCAATATAAATACAAATAATAACAATGGAAAGGGGACATGGTAAAATTATTATTTTATAAAATTACATTTTGACTGGTCCCAAAGCAGTGGGGAAAGGTTTATCTCCTTCTATAGCCTCATCTACACCATCAGACTCAGGTGACATGTAGATTAGCATGACTGAATTCCCCTGCCCCCCTTTTAATCATGTTATATGGGTTCTCTGAGACAAAGAAGGGAAGAGATAAGCTGGAATGATGTTAATGATGTAAAAGCACCATAAAGGAATTAATCACTCATAGGACATTTAATTAGTTATAGAGAGATTTCAGACCTGGGATCTATTGATATAAAGGCAGAACATCTCCTGTCAAGAGCTCAACTTGGCCTGATTTACATGCAGTCCCTCGAACTGGGATCTCTAGGTATATAACATATGATATAAGCAGCCACAGGTATACTAAGCAGTGATATTCCCCCTAGTCTCTTGGAGATGTGTCCCTGATAAATTATCAAATTCCCACAGCACTTAATTATAAAGCAACAGCTTCATTAAGTCACTATTTTAGGATCTTTTACATCCTATTCAACTTAGTCTTTGGTCGATTAGGTGGAAAAATATGTTGAAGAAGATAATGGAAGAACCCCATTACGATATTAGGTTTAAATGGGAGTTCTTCCAAATCACAAGGTCTTAATTTTTTTTTTACACTGGCCAAACCAAGCCATTTACTTGGGCAAAAAAAGTCAAAGGGCCCCTTGCAGTAAAATCCTCTAAAATGATCTTTTTTACTGCCTACTACTGGCACCAATAATATATGATGCATCTATTTTGATGTATTTTCAGATCAGCTTTATTCTAAATCTGACAAAATCATAAACAGCTCTCCTATAAAAAAAGGACTATTGCTATTAATAAGTGTTAAATACAAACTATAGCTAGGTATCACAGTAAATAGAGCACTGGGCTTAGAATCAGGAAGACCCATCGTCCTGAGTTCAAATCCTGCCTCAGACACTTACTAGCTGTGTGACACTGGGCAAGTCACTTAACCCTGTTTGCCTCAGTTTCCTCACCTGTAAAATGAGCTGGAAAAGGAAATGGCAAACTACTCCAGTGTCTCTGCCAAGAAAACCCCAAATGGGGCCAGATAGTCAGACATGCATTGCATAAAAACACCTTAATAAATTGCCAAATTAGACTTTCATATGAGAAACCTCAGATGGACACCAAAAAGCTATGCAACTGGAAAGGAGGCAGGCCAGTCATATAGTGACAAGGGAAAACTAATGCATGTTCCACTTTTATCCAGTGGAGACACCTAGTGTAAGGAATACCTCAGTTCAGATCTAACCTCAGCCATTCCCTTATGGTGAGACCCTGGGCAAATTCCTTAATAGCTCTCTGCCTCAGTTCTTTTAACTGTAAAATGAGGATAATAATAGCACCTACCTCCCAAGGGGGCAGCTTAGGTAGCACAGTGAATAGAATGTTGGCCCTGAAGTCAGGAAAACTCATCTTCCTAAGTTCAAATTGGGTCTCACACACTAGCTGTGTGACCCTGGGTAAGTCACTTAACCCTTTAACCCTTTTTATTTCAGTTTCCTCATCTGTTGAATGAACTAGAGGGGAAAAAATGGCAAACCATTCCAGTATCGTTGCCAAGAAAACCCCAAATGGAGTTCCAAAAGTCGGACATGACTGAAAAACAATTGAACACCACCCCCCTAAGCTGTTGTGAGGAAAATATTGTATTTACAAAACAGTTTTCAAATCTTAAAAGTCCTATTAAGTGCTATTATTACTATTACTATTATCCACATGATGTAAGAGAAGGCTCTCAGAGAATTTATGGAAGGACAAGGACAACAATTATACAAAGTGGAAGAAGGCACAAATGGAATGCAATCTGCAGCATTAGAGGAAGTATACACACTGAGGATACTCCAGCTTCTCAAAGAGAGTATGGCTGCTTCCTTTAAAATCTCCTAAGTAGAGGCATCTTGTGGTAGATAAGCTGTGCTGGGTTTGGAGTCAGGAGCACTGGGCTGAATACCGCCTCTGACGCTCGCTAGCTCTATATAAGCTCCCAAGCTTCATCAACCTCAAGGTATAGCTGTGAGGATCAAATGAAGTAAATACATACAAAGCATTTTGCGAGCTTTAAAGCGCTATGTAAAAGAACACTGTTATCATGTACCTCAGTAGATAGATGATCTTTGACAATTACTGTGACCACAGATACCACTAGAAGCTAAACTTCTAAGTATAAAGGGTTTTAGCAACCAGATCCATACTCAAAGCCTTTGCAAGCTTTGTAGAATTTACATGGCCTCACACATGCTTTCCTCTTCAGCATTTCCATATACATAGTAAAACATAAGTGGGCTGTACATGAAACTCAATCTCTACTGCTATGTAGAGTTTGCTTTTCTTTTTACGTATACTATAAAATCTATATATAATTTCCAAAGATATTCCATTTGTGATTCCTCTTGACTTTCCTTTTGTCCTCTTTTCATTTTCTTTGGCATCCCATCCTCATTCCCTTTCTCTTTCCCTCCTCCCCAACTGAAAAGCAAAGCAAAAACTTTTTCACAAATATGAATAATTAAGCAAAGATATCCCACATTTACCACGTACAAAAATGTGTATCTTGCTCTGCACCCTGAGTCCATCACCATGAAGATGTGAGGAGCATCCTTCATCAACTATGTGCTAGAATCTTGGGTAGCTGTTGCAAAATTCTTTTTTTGCATTTTTCAAAATGGTTGTACCAACCAATTCATACCTGCTTTCCCTGGGCATCATGTATGTGTATAGGTGCGTGTGTGCACGCATGCGCACATACAAATACAAAATATGTACTATATATACAAATCAAATACCAGGTAACTATGGAAAGACAGACACTCACAATTAGGAAAACCAGAAAAAGGTTTTAAGTAGAAGTTGGCCCTGTACCTGAGACAAGAAGAAAAACTAGGCCTTCAAGAAGTGAAAGTAAGGCAAGAAATCACTCCATGCATAGTAAACACAAAGACACAGAGATAGGAGATCAAGTGCTGTGTATAGGAACAAATAGGCCGGGATGAGCAGACGCCTACGAAGGGTGGGAAGGAATTAAGTCTAAGTAGACTGGAAAGGTACCAGCCACTTAATAAATATTTACTGACTGACTGATGATAAAGAGAAGATCTTATATTTTATCTTAGAGGTAACTGAGTCAGTGAAAATCGCTGAGTATTGTGGGGGATGGGGGAGAGTTAACATGGTCAGAGCTACACTCTTTTGGGGCAGGGGAGGCAATTGGGGTTAAGTGACTTGCCCAGGGTAACAGCTAGTAAGTGTCTGAGACCACATTTGAAATCAGGTCCTCCTGAGTCAGTTCTATCCACTGCACCACCTAGCTACCCTTAAAAAAAAATTAAGAAGCCCTGCTCCAAGCAGTCACAGGGAATAAGGAATGCACTTTATTGTTGTTGTTGTTGTCATCACTGTTATTATTATTATTATTTTGGAGGCAAATCAGGGTTAAATGACTTGCCCAGGGTCACAGAGCTAGCAAGTATCAGAGGTGAGATGTGGACTCTAGGGTCCTTCTGACTCTGGGACTGGTTGCTCTACCCACTACACCACCAAGCTCTATCCAGATGCTCCCCTCCTTTTTTTCCTGAAGAAAATTACTTTAGTGGCTATGTGAAAACGATGATTGGAGAAACTTATGACAGAGAAAACCAATTAATTAGGAAGCTATTTATTCCATTATTCCAGGTAAGAGAACTGGTGACCATGCCACAAGAGTATTAACTAAACTTTAGCTACTGTTAAGGGTTATTACCTTTAGTCTTTGGATAGATTTCAAGGAGTCTATGAAACTGGATGGGGAAAAAAAAATACATATTTATTTTCACCAGTCTCTAACTGAAATTGAGCATTTCCTGAAATTTCCTTTTATTATGATGGTAGGCTGCAAATCATAGCAGTATCAGGCTTTGCCAAAAGGTAAAAAGGGTCCACAACACAAAAGAGGTGAGGAAGCCCTGAGCTAAAGCATCTTGGGGTGTTTAGTCTGGGGAGGAAAAAAAAAGACTTGAAAGGACATGAAAATTGTCTTAGAAGGCTATATCATGTGGAAGGATTAGACTCATTATGTTTGGCCTCAAAGGGCAGAACTTGAAGCAATCAGTAAAAATTATAAAGGTATTAATTTAGGCTTTCTTTAGGGCAGAAGTTGACCTTTTGTGCCATGGACCCCTTTTGTAGTTTGGTAAAACCAACAGAATCCTTTTTAGAATGTTTTAAAATGCACAAAATAAAATACAGAAGATTACAAAGGGTAATCAATTATACTGAAATAAAGGGGGGAGTGCGCACACATTCACACATGATTTTAAGAATCCCCTGCTCAAGAATCCCTGATTAGCTGTATCCAAAAAGTAGAATAAATAGTAGTGAATTCTCCAACATGTCACTGGAAGTCTTCCAAAGGAAGGTTCAAACAATGTTTAGAGCCAAATCCAACCCATCATCTGTTTTTGTACACTCCCCTAGCTAAAGATAATGATATAATACAAAGGTATTTAGTCAGAGGGCTCAGTTCCTTTCCCATTTCTGCAACATGTATGACCTTGGGCACATTTTTTTTAACATTTTTAAATACAATAGAACTTTATTTTAAAATGTAAAAACCATTCTTAGCTCCAGGGGCTTACAGCAGGCCCCAGCCCAAGCTATAGTCTGGGGACCTCTTATTCTGGGGCAGGATGGATCAGATGCACTTTTAAATCCCTTCAAATTTTATAATCCTGTAATTTGCAAAGTTTAAACAACCTCAATTTCCTCATCTGTAAGATGAGGTGTTACACTAGATAACCGGTACAGTTTCTTCCAGCTCTAAATCTGTCCTCTGCAATGACAATCTGACTTGTTCCTAGATACTCTTGACTCTAAGGTTTTCAAGGCACTACTTTCTCCTGGTTCTTCTTCTATGTGATTGTTCCTTCTCTGTTTCCACATATCATTTGTAGATTCACCATTTATATCAATTACTACTTGGGTATTCTGAATGTTCTGTCCTAGGCCCTCTTCTCTTCTTTCTTTATATTCTACCATTCTCCAGGATCATGTACTTAACTAAGGTGGCTCCATAAACACTGAGTAGTTGAGATGCATCATAGGCGTTTTAGCCCATAAACAGTCTTCAATGCATAAAAGCACTTTGGATTGTTAGTATCTGACTAAAACTGAATTTCATCTGCCTTCTGACCGAGTCAAGAATGTCTCTAATCTTCTGAATCTTTCTAATCTTTGCTTGTACTTTACTTTTGGGGGAATTAAAAGCTGCCTTCTTAAAGATAGACAAACTATCCTGTTGGTAAACCCTGTGGAGTTCTCATTTTTCATTTAGCAATCTGCTAAATTTCTCCATCATTTTCATCAAACCATCTAGACATTTGCAAGTGTTCAGGCTCAGAAGAGTAAATGCATCAGTACTGTACACCAAATCTCTGAGAGCTGCACACCCTTTTCTGCTCCACTGTTGCCAACCATGTGATGGCTCAGCTTTCCCTCCAAGTTAGCAACAAACTGTTCACTCACAGAGAAGTAAGTACTCTAATCTGTGGACATTAAGTGTTCTGGTAGTCATCTTGCCTTAGGGCTGTCACTTTTTGTTGAATGTGAATGCTTACCTTGCAGAAGGTAAGTCTATGATAGATCTAACACTCTCTGCTACACTGCCTTCATCACTCCCACATCCAATCAGTCTTTTCTCCTTACAGTGACATTGTTTGCTGCATCCACAAAATTTTGGGCACTTAAAGAGAAGACAGTTTGGTGATGAAAAGGTCATTGAGATGCACAAGTCTTCAGTAGTAAGTGACCCCGTTGCTGTTGCTGTTTCCAACTCCATTGCTCCCAAGGACTCCCTGCTATGTCTGATAGTCTGTGCCTACTCTGGCATTAAATTCATCCAGAATTACAAGCTGAACACTTCCACAGTGTTCTCAATGGACCATCATCAACCAATGCCAAAGCCAGGTGAACTTCCAACTGAAGAAGATGTTTTGAATGCCATTAGGCTCCTCTTGTGTGGCAAAGTAGATAGTGCCGAGATTTACAATGCAAGGGGTCCAGGACTCATACAAACACTGACTAAAATCTTCTAGGTTATATAGCAAAAGGAGGCTTTCCCCGAGGAGTTCAAGGATGCCTCTATTATCCATCTCTATAAGAGAAATAGAAATAGGTTGTCTGGGACAATGGGGGGGAAAGAGGGAGAGAAGGGTGTCCTCCCTCTCTTAGTCATTGTTGGAAAGATTCTAGCCACAGTCTTCTGTAATAGGCTGATCCTTCACCATCTAGCGTGGCTTTAAAAAGGGCTGAGGAACAGCTGATATAGCGTGTACTGCCTGACAACTCCAAAATAAATGCTAGGAGCAGAACAGAAGTCGGTACACATCTGTTGATTTGACCGAAGCCTCTGATACTGTCAGTAGTAAGGGCCTGTGGAAAATTATAGCAAAATTTGGTTTGCCCAGACAAGTTCATCAGTATTGTCCACCAGTTTCATGACGGCATCCTTATACGAGTACTAGATAATGGACAACGCTCCCCTTTACTTTCCCAGTGACCAATAGAGTGAAGCAGGGCTGTGTGTTTGCTCCTATGCTTTTTAGCATGATGTTTTCAGCAATGTTGTCAAACACCTCTAATGAGGATGAAAACAGCATCGAGGTGAGCTACCCACATTGACAATAAACTATTTAACTTGAAAAAATTACAAACCTAGACTAAAGTGCAGGGAGAGACGGTGGCTGACTTTGTTCGCAGATGAACATGCATTCAATGCAGGTCTGAGGCTAAGATGCAACAGAGTATGGGATCAATTCTCCAATGCTTGTGCTAATTTTGGCCTGACAATTAATACCAAGAAAACAGAAGATCTCCACCAAACAACACTACACCAAAAAATGTAGAACAAACAGTTACAGCAAATGGAGAAATTCTGAATGCTCACTCACCTTGGCAGTATACTTTCCAGGGATGCACATGTAGATGATGAAGTTGATACGCGAGCTAACTCGGCGTTTGAGAGGCTCCAAAGTGAAGCATGAGAGAGAAGAGTGTTAGGCTGCCTACCAAACTGAAGGTCCACAGAGCCCCTGCGCTGACCTCATTGTTGTATGCTTATAACCAGTACCATATGAGGAAACTCAATCGCTTCCATTTGAATTTTCTTAGGAAGATTCTCAAGATCACCTAGCGAGAGAGGACAGCAGACACTAAGATCCTTTCTCTAAATGAACTGCCAAGCATTCAAACTCTATTGTAGAAAACAACTCCAACTGTTCGAATGTTTGGCTAAAAGACTATTTTAAAGAGAGCTCATGCAAGGCAAGCACTCACACAGAGGTCAGAAGATGCGATACAAGAACACTCGCAAGGTCTCTCTGAAGAACTCTGGAAATGATTGTGAAATATGGCAGACACTAGCACAGGACCACCCAGCATGGCATGCCCTCATCAAAGAAGGTGCTATGCTCTATGAGCAAAGCAGATTGAAGTAGCTCAAACGAAACAAATTTAGAGACATCTCCACTCCAAATGTCCACATGGACCATTTGTGTCTGACTTGTGGTAGAAGAGCTTTCTGAGCTCGTATTAGTCTGATCAGCCATAGTCGGACACACTGCACCTTGACACCAACCAAGTAATGCCATTTTCATCCTCTTAGAGCAGAAAGGACAAACAACCAACGTTCTTTCTCAGTGACATCTGTCATGTCTCTAGTGCAGATGATTCTCAAATCCATATATACAGTCCTAATCTCTCGCTAGAGCCCCAGGCTCATATCAACAATTGCCAATTAGATTAGGCATTTCCAAGTGGATATTTAGTCATCTAAAATGAAACATTTCCAATAGAGAACTTACTATCTTTCCCTACAAACCCTCCACAAAGTTCCATGTTTCTGTGAAGCGCATCACCATTCTCCCTGTGTCCCAAATTTGTAAACATTATCCTTCTCAACTCTTTACTCTCCCACATTGAACCTCAGCTGCCAAATCTTACCATTTCTACTTCAATATCTCTCATATCTAACCCCTTTGACCAACCAGATTATTGCAATAGCTTTTAAATTAACTCCCTGCCACAACTCTCTCTACTCCAGTGCTTACTACACATAGATGCCCAAATGATGTTCCTTAAAAACAGATATGGCCACATCACTCCCCAGCTCAACTCCAGTAGCTCTCTAGCCTCTAAGCTAAAATTTAAACTTGGTTAGCTTTTAAAGTCCTTCACAACTTGGTCCAAGCCTATCTTTCCAATCACATTATTATTACTCCCCTTCCCAAACTCTATAGTCTAGATAAAATCGACTTGCTTTTCATACACAACTCTCTTATTTTATATCCATGTCCTTGCACTGGCTGGACTCCATACCTAAAATACCAGCCCTCACCATCTTCACTTCCAAGACATAGCTCAAACAATATTTTCTACATTATCTCTTTCGAACTCTTCTCAACCACCTCACATTTATATATACATGTGCATGTATATATACATACACCTTATATTAATTTTATATATATTTATATGTATACATGCTGTCTCCCCCAAAAGTACATAAAGTCCCTGAAAGGAAGGATTGTTTCACCGTTTTGTATTTATATCTTCAGCTCTACACACAATGCTTAGAACAAGTAGGAGCTTACTAAATGTCTTACAGTTTACTGACTGCTCAGTTACAAAGGCTTGAACCAAAATTGCTCCGGATACAGCAAAAGTCACTTTATTTTCTCTGGTCTTTGGTTCCCTTATTTGTAAAATGGGGGGGTGGGGGGGGGTGGAAGTTATCTCTAAGGTTCCTTCTTGCATAAATTTATGATCCTATGACCTATCAAATCGTTTCAATAAGAGTAGGCATCTGCTCTCTTCAGATGTTTATTGGCATCATTTAATCACATTCTATATGTTAGCAGTTCTCAAATATTTTGCTCTCAGGAACCACCTGACATTTAAAAATTGAAGACTCCTAAAGGGCTTCTATTTATGTGTGTTACAGCTAACAATATTTAATGTATCAAATATTAAAATATAAATATTTATAATTATAAAAACAATTTTTGACCTCACAGACTCTCTGAAAGGGTCTCAGGGACCCCTAAGATGCCTCAATTACACTCTGAAAACTGCTGCTTTATGTCAACTTTAATGCTAATCAACTGGCCCAGGGTCAATAGTTTATTTTAGAAAACCAAACCACCAAGATACCTGTCTATTCTCTGCTAGTAGTAGCAGTAGTAGTTACTACTACTACTACTACCAACAACAGCAGACATCTATATAGGTTTTATGGTTTACAAAAAGGCTTTATATACATTTGTTCCTATGATACTCACTAAAACCCTCTAAACTGGGTATTAGAGGTCTTTTTATTCTATTCCACAAGAAACTGGTATTTAAGAAATCCGAGTTCACATGTAGCTACAAATGCTGGAGAAGGGATTCTAACACAGGTCTTTCTCCTCTTCAGACTAACTCCTACTTTCAAGTTCTGCCATCTCTAGCTTGCAGTTAAGCATGTTCTTCCAGAAAGTTTCTAGAGACAGTATCATAATACTTAGAGGAAAAAAACCTTATCAAAGTCTATACTCTAAGTTCACATCAAATCAATATGGCTTTATCAAATACCCACAATATGCTCCACACTAAGAGGAAACCACACTCTAGACCCAGAGGAGCTCACGATGCAATCTAGTTGAAGAGACATCTCACAGAAGAAAAAGCAATGCACAACAGCATGAAATCATGTGCTAAATTTGCACAATACAGATTATTAGTACACAAATTCAGAGAAAGCCAGAATTGTCAAGCTTCCTAAAAAGAAAACTTAAACTAGGTTTAAAACTTGAGCAAGATTTTTAAAGTAACAGAATCTCAGAAATGAAATGGGCTCCAGAAGTCTAGTTTAACCCATATCTGAGCAGTAATTATCTTGATAATAATCTGACAAGTGATTAAAATACTTAATACAATGTCTGGGACACAGTAGGTTCTTAATAAATGTTTATTGATTGGAACTGAGCAATTTTCATGGAAGTCCATTCTACTTCTGGACAACAGGATTGAAAAATGCCTCTCTACAACCTCAGCCACTGCTCCTACTTCTGGAGTCAAGTAAAACAAATCTAATCCCTCTTCCACAAAGATACCTTTCAAGTGAAGATTAGAAACCTGCCCTTTTCCAGGTAGTTAAGTAGTACAGTAGAATGCTGGGTCCCTAGACAGGAAGCCCCAAGAGCAAATCCAACTTTTACTAGCTGTGTGACCCTGGTCACACATTTAACTTTTGTCTCAGTTTCCTCAACTGTAAAACAAGGACAATAACACTTCCTAGGGTTGTTATGAGTATCAACCGAGGTAATATCTGTAAAGTCTAAGCACAATGCCTGACACATAATATGCACTACATAAATGCTTATTCCATACACACAGTATGCACTATATAAATGCTTATTCCATCCCCTCCTTTCATTTCATTTCACCACACCTTGCTGGCCACAGCTTCAAGTCTTGAAGTCTAGCATCCAAGTCCAAGTCCTAACAATATAGTAGTTATTTTCCACTCTCTACCATTCACAAATCTGTTAAGTGTGACATCTGTACCTTTACTTTTTTCTCATTACACCACAACTTTCCCAGTCAGCCAGATTTGAAATCTTGGAATAAATTATCTTTGACCACTTTGAATCCCTCATCCCATGCATCACAAGTAGGTTGTCAAATGTTGTCAATTTTACTTCTACAGGCTAACACTCCAGCTTCTTCTCCACTGAGGTTTATGCCCTCATCTCTACTTGTCTGCAATATTTTAAGTTTCCTATTTAGTCTATCTATAGTCTAACTACCTCTACACCAGTGGTATCAAACATAAATAAAAATGGAGGCCATTAAAGCCATACATAAGGATCTCTGAGGGCTGCATACTGCCTTAGAAAACCCTATGTTTATGTGTCTTTCTTTTATTAATATATTAACACATTAAAATCAGATAAGAACTACATTTTAATCTGGTTTAGGCTGTACTTGGGAATGCTGTGGCCTGTGGGGTCTGTAGGCCACGTCTCTGACACCTCTGTACCACACTGCTGCCCCCGTGTAATGTTTCTAGTACGATGTTATGATCACTTCATTCCTCTACTCAAAGACTTTCAATAACCTCACTGCCCACCAAATAAAGTATAGGCTCCTGACTCTAATGCTAGGACCACTCCATACTCTACCGTCTACCTACCCGACCTTGTCTCAAAGTACTTAACTTTACTGAGCTGACATTCTAGCAAAGTGCCTCTCCTTCTCCCTCATCCTACCCTCTTTCTTGTCTCTGTGACCTTTTATTCATATCATACCACAAATTTAGAAAAAATATTCCTTTTCCAAAAGTCTGTCCAAATCTTTCCCTTCAGGGGTTCAACTTGAAGGAATAATACTGATTGCCCACCTCACCTCAAGTAATAATGAAGTCTCCCATTTTAAATATCTCCTAAGACATACCTTTTCCCCTTACAATAATCTATACCTTATATCAAACTTACTTGCATAAATGACATAAACACTCTCTTTACTCTACCCCTTTGTTCTCTAAGAGTACATTATTTGTAATCTTTATATCACAATCAAGGAAAAACAGTGCTTTGCAGAACAGATGCTTAATGTTTGCTGAATCAAAAAGTTAAAAGAGAATATTCCATTTGGGGTTCTCTTGGCAAAGACTCTGGAGTGGTTTCCATTTCCTTCTCCAGCTCATTTTACAGGTGAAGAAATTGAGGCCAACAGGGTTAAGTGACTTGCCCAAGGTCACAAAGCCAGTAGGAATCTGGGGCCAAATTTGAATTCAGCTCTTCTTGATTCCAACGGGGGAAAGGTAAAGCACTTTAAAAGAAGTAAATAGTATAAACCAAGACATGGAAACGGAGATTAATAGAAAGTGATGATTCTTGCTTAAATATCCGTATCACCCTTTTTAATAAAATGTTTTCAGCTACTTACCTAAATGTCACATCAAGTATTATTGTGTCTCTGCTTACATCTTAATTGTCTCTTTGAGGAAAGGAAGCAGGCACATAGCGTCACCAGATACACCAGAGATGGGAAGTCAAATCAGTACAGTGCAAAGAATACTAGATTTGGAATCAGAGCATCTGAGTTTAAAGCCTGGCCCTATCACTTCTCACTAGCATGAGGAAACTTGGTAAATAAACATTTAACTCCCCTTGGCCTGAATTCTTCCATCTATAAAATAAAAGCATCAGACCACATGGCCTTTATGATCCTATGAGTGTCAATGAGTGACACAATAGTCTTCAGGGCCATTAAGAAAATAAAAGCTCTGATAAAAAGGGCAACAGAATAACATTCAGTGGCAAAAATATAAATAGCTCCAATGAAATCCACTAACCTGGAGGTGTGTAAAGACAGGGACAGAACATGGAAGGGAACATTTGGGAGGAGAATATAAAGTGATATTTTGTGTGTGTGTGTGTGTGTGTGTGTGTGTGTGTGTGTTTTCTAAGAAATATCTGACCAGATAAAAGAAATAAAGGATTTCTATAGTGTGGTACAGAGCACAGTAGTAAACTTGATTTGACTCACAGGACCTGAGTTTGATTGCTTTTGCCACCTGTTATATATTATACTGGACAAGTCACTTATACTTCTGTTTCAGTTGCCTCAACTGTAAAATGAGGGGATTGTTCTAGATAAACTCTAAGGACCTAGACCTATATTGTAGAGGATGTGCAAATGTAATTTCAAATCAGAAAACTGCCACAGAAGCAAGAAATAGTTGGAATAGAGAACTCACTTCTTTGTCCATCTTCTGAATCTTCTGCCATTGAAAGCAGAAAATCAGATAAATTTCTGATTTGCCTTACTTGAAAATTTCATCTTTCAGAAGGCAAAAGAACTGCTCTGAATGTAATTCTGAATAGATGGTCATCTAATCCAATCCCCACTGAGATATAAATTCCTTTCCAAAATTCCCAAGTGGTCCTTCAGACTTTATTTGAAGACCTACAGTGACAGGGAACATCTGTCCATCACAGCATCTAATTTTACTTATAAAAATGTTATGGGCCAAGGATGCTGGTACCCCTGGGGCAGACTCTCATATCTACAGAGATCTGTTATAAGCCAAAATGCTGTGGGAAGTCCTTGGGCGGGGTTTGAATTAACTTTGCCCCAAAATGGACTCAAAAACCCAGCTGCAAGCCCTTTGGGCAATTATTTAAGAACCATTCCATGGTTTCAGTGGGAAGCATGTGGGAACCTCACAGAATTTCTTTGCAAGCTAATTTTACTTCCTTGTGAGCTGCTTTTACTGAGGATCATTTAGTATGTTTTTATTATTAAAGTAAATGTTTTCTCTGAATCCTTGGGTGCCAAGTGACCCACTGCAATGGAGTCAAAAATTACTCCCAGATTGAATAGCTCTAATCATTAGAAGAGTCTTCTTTGTGCTAAGCACTAAACTTCAAAGTCAGGGAGAACTACATCTGAAATGTAAAGTGTAACACCTAAAATTTGTATACCCGTGGGTCAAGTCATGTCATTCAACTTCTCTGAGCCTCAGTTTCCTAATCCAAAAAGTGGGGATAACAGTACTTGCATTGGACCTCACAAGATTGTTGTAAAGAAAGCCTTTGTAAATGTTGACAGGATGTGTAAATGTAATTATTGCTCCTAATTTGCTCTCTGGCATCATGTAGAACAAATATTAAGTATCCTGCTTCCACATCACAACATTTCAACTGTCTAAGTAGTTCTATCATTTCCCTCTAAATCTTCTCCAAGGTATACTTTCCCAATTTTTTTCAGCCAAACCTCCTACGACACGGATCTGAGTGCCTTTTGAAGCACCAGACACATTCTTCTGAACGTTCCAGTTTGTCAATATCTTCCTTTAATGTGGTATTCAGAAGGTCAACACCATCATTCTCCAGATGGAGACTGACAGAGTACGACAGGAACAACTATCTATAATTCCTATCTTCAGAGAGTTGTCAGGCTCACTGATTTACATGTTGGTTATCCTCACTGCCACCATCACCTACCTGACCCCAGGCATTATACTTTTATTAATGCAACCTAACATCACATATCATCTTAGCCCTCAAGAAAACCAAGGAAGAGTACTATGCTGCACAGAGAGGGACCTGAGATTTTAGAAAATTGTAATTCAATGAGCTCAGAAAAAATATAGTTATCATCTAATATGCAATATCAGTGAAGAAGGATACGGCAGTCTTGGGCTACTTTGAGAGGTATGGTATCCAGAATCAGAAAGGTTATAATCCCACTGAACTTTGCCTTGGTCATATTACATAGTCTAGAGTATTGTATTCAAGTCTGAACACTCATTTTAGAAAACACATTGGTAACATAAAGAATACTCATTGGTAGGCTCAAAGATAATGATGGGTTTCAGATCATGCCATATAAAGAAATTGGGAGGTATAGCCTGGAGAAGAGGAGACTCAGAGGGAACATTATAGCCTGGGATAATCATAGGATTATAGTGGCAGAGACAAGAAACTTCAGGGGTCATCTAGTTCAACCCTTTCAATTTTGCAGAGAAAACTGAGGCTCCAATGTGGACACAGGGGTCACACAACCTGCTGAAAGGCAAAGCTGGAATTCCAAATCACATCCTCTAACTCCAAATCCAACACACCAAGCTATGCCTTCTGCAGTTCAGAAAAGCAACACAATCTAAAGAATTTGTCCCTCAACTATTAAAGCACATTAATTCAGAGAGGTTGAATCAGCATCAATAACTAGTTTACAAACTGTTTAGGCTACATTCGAGGGAATCTATACTAAACAATTTATTTCTTGTAATCTTAAGCTATTTATCAGATTTGAGTTTTCATTAAGTAGTACTATCTTAAGAAATAGGATCAGGCTGCATGATTTTTATATTAATTGTATACATACTGTAGACAGTAACTAGTTCACAAGATCAGGCTGAGCTTTTTAAAAAATTTAAAAACTCATTTTATTCAGCTATTTTAAACTTAAATACAATTTCTACATTTTTTTTCCTAAAATACACATGAAGTGGTAGTTGTTTTTCAGCCAACATAATAACAATCATAATGAAATGTAACATTTATATAGTACTTACTACATGCCAGGCAGCTGTTAAGTGTTTTACACAAAATTAATTTTAGCTTAAGATATGTAAAGAACAAATATTACCACAGAATAACAAAAACATTTTAAAATATATGTTTCTTTCTTTAGAAAAAAAGGAAAGTGGCTTTAGCAATAAAAGTAGAAAAGGAAATTGAAGGAAATAGGATAGGCAAAGAAGAAATTAAATTATCACTCTTTGCAGATGTTATGATTATTTACTTAGCGAATCCTAGAAAATCAAATAAAAAACTACTTGAAATAATAAAAAAACTTTAGCAAAGTTGCAGGATATAAAACAAAGCCACATAAATCCACAGCATTTCTATATATTACTAACAAAGCCCAACGGCAAGAGATAGAAAGAAAAATTCCTTTTAAAGTTACTGTATACACTATAAAATATTTGGGAGTCTACCTGCCAAGACAAACCCAGGACCTACATGAACACAATTAGAAAACACTTTTCACACAAATAAAGTGAGATCTAAATAAATGGAAAAACATCAGTTGCTCATGGTTAGGCCGAGCTAATATAATAAAAAGGACAATTTTACCTAAATTAATTTACTTATTCAGTGCCATAACAAACTACCAAAAAAAAATTTTACAGAGCTGGATAAAATAATAACAAAATTCATCTGGAAAAACAAAAGGTCCAGAATACCAAGGGAATTAATGAAAAGAAATGCTACGGAAGATGGCCTAGCCATACCAGATATTCAACTGTATTATAAAGCAGCAGTCATCAAAACTACTTGGTACTGGCTAAGAAATAGATTGGTGGATCAGTGGAATAGGTTAGGTACACAAGACATAGTAGTCCAAACCTTTTCGTTTGGAAGGGAAGTGGCTACACCTCCTTAAAATTCCTTAAGCCTTTTGTTAATTACACATAAGGAATTGGAATGCCTGAAGTGGGGTTTGGCAAAAGCTGACCAGTGAGGGTCAGGGCATCAACTTCAAATCTGGATGAATCATGGAAAGCAAGTAATGATACGGAATAAAAAAAAAAAAAATTTTTCTCTAAATTCACTCATGGCCAGGCAAATATTCCTAATACTTAGGCCAGGGGCAACAGTTAGCTCAGAAGAAGAGCTATTCAGTGCTAAATAAATAAATAAAATGTATTTAAGGGATATATAAATACCAAAAGTAATAGGAATCTGGAAATGTAATTGAGGTCGTCTTATTTCTAAATTGTATTTTTAAGAGTTCTCTTAGGTTGTAAAATTTGGGAGACTCTTGTGAGGTCTGAATTTGGCTATCTATGAATTGATCTTTTTAAAAAAGGGTGTTATAAAAATATGATAGTTCGAAACTGTTATATTTGGTTATAAACAAGTAATATTACAGCAAATTTTCCTTTTGAAATCTGGGCTGTTTATAAAAATGTATACTGTGGTTCTGGGTGTTAACCTCCACGTGTTGGTAATGAGATGGATGACTTCCTGTGTAAGGAGGCTTAGAAATGCATTCACCTAACTTGATGGGTAGTTTCAACATAAAACATGTTTAAGATATTATTACATTTGTATGGTTTAAATGTTGTTAAGAATTGTACTGTCAGAGAAAAAATGATGAAGGGGTTAAAAAGCTGTTACTGAATTATTGCTGAAATTAATTTTTGTCAATCATGTAGAGAAGAGGTTTTTTTTTTTTTGACAATTTGGCACTTTGTAGTATCTAGGAATTTAGTTGTTATAATACTTTGGGAATTTATGAAAAGCAATTCCTTTTATAATCTAGATGTTGCTAGATTAAGAACTGTACTTAACCAAGAATTGAAGCTGTTAAC
>CM053622.1:211047836-211067806 GCA_028646595.1 Phalanger gymnotis | reverse complement strand
GGGGGGGGGGGGGGGGGGGGGGGGGGTCCAGCCTCTGGGGGTGGGATTTCTTAGAATTGTTTGTAGAAGGGTATATATCTCCCTGCTTGCCTTCTTCACCTCACCTCCCTCATCACTGCTACTCCTCCCTGGTAGTGAGAGAGATGCCCGACTTTCGAGAGACGTGATCAAATAAAGCTTCTGCTTTTCCTAACTTGAGAAATCTCTTTTTACTTTGAGTGGTCTTCTGACCCACACAGATTACAGTCTTTCTAAATATTAATGGGAGTAATTAGACAACAGGAAAAAGAAGTTTGTGAAATAAAGATACAAACACAATATTGAATCATAATCCCATAAACTAAGGCTGAGATTTAAAGTCACTGTGTATGTGGAATAAGGTCCTTAAATGTTTCAAAGAGATGTAAGAGCAATTGAGTATTAATACAATTGGTACAATTAATTACTGGAATTATATCAGAGACATTTTCAGTTTGGGGAAACGAATTTCAGTATAAGTTTCTTAGATAAGTTGCAAAATACTTTTGCATTGATGGGAAAAGTTAAATGTGGCTGTTTGGATATGAATCTATTCCATGGTCTAAAACATAAAGATAAAGTTACTGTTTCAACCTATCATATTTATATGGTTCAATTCTTGAAGTGTATCTCCTTCTTTCAGATCAGGCATAGTTAAAGGAAAATAGAAAAGCCTGGGAAACTGATACAAATGTGTTAAGAGCAATAACTTATGATCTTGATGAGAAGGTTTTATGAACAAAGGCATACAAATGAATGCAAGCTATTTAGGGCTCGCTTTGGAGATGCTCCTTAAGCAATGTGAGATTATAGTCATATCTTAGAGTGATTATTGGAACTTGCTATTCAAAGACTTAATGAGGCTTTTAGCTGACTGTTTCTGAGTCTAACTCCAGGTGAGAAAATCAAAGAAGGCTGTCTGAGCCACTGATCCATGATGCCAGCAGCCCTGTGAGGGGCAAGTATGACCTGCAGGTATGATTTCAAGGGAAGGTTGAGAGGGCAACTGTTCTGCATGTACTAAGGTGGGACTCTCTTGACTTGATTCCTTAACTGAAACCTGGCAGCCTTTAAGCCTGGGTGAATGTAGTCTGACATAACTTCTGCCTGGAGTTGACAGGAAGTTACTATAAGTTAAGTCTTTAATCTCTTAGTGGAAATTTTCTATAATCAGAGGGTTTTGTAAGTACAGTAACAAGCCTATTAAAATAATTGCTTATGGAACATCTTAGGTTATTATAGGACTGGGACTAGTGTTCCTGTGTGTGTCCCTGTATAAGTTTAGGTCCTTTATAAGGGTGCTATATAAGTTAGGGTCCTTTAGTTCTTGGTAATAGTATGGAGACAATTAGGTCAAGGGCTTGTGAGAATAGTATTTTGTTATTTGGCTAATATCATGCTTGTCTATAGTTTTGTTACAATTAGTAATGTTAAAAGAAGAATGGCCTGTGTTTTATTTTGTAAATGCCTTAAAATAAACATGGCATGACTAAAAGTTTATGATTTTATATGTACTGTGTTAAAAATTGATTATTGTATCTATGTATGTACTGGAGCCCATTAGTAATTCCTTAGTGAAATCTTATCCTCCTGGTGAGGAAATTATTAATGGGTTAATGTAAAGTATAAGAAGCTGGGTTCTGATGTGAATTTCTTAAACATGACAATTGGCCAAGGTTCCAATTTTGAATTTGTAAAAATGATCAGGGTTATAAGGATTAGAAATGGCAATTTAAAATTGTGCTAAGGTCACTTTTGTAGTAGAATGGACAGAAAGCTGATCCCTACAAGAAGACAAGAAGAAGATGAGGAGATGCTGTGCTGGAGATGGCTGGAACAAATACCAAGGACCAGAGGACTTCCTTGATGATGTTCCCTGCCAGATGACTGTATAGGAAGAGATTTTTTGAATCTTAAAGGATGACTGCGTTTTTGTTTTCTTTTGGGTCTCTATATCTGTATTTATAGTGGGAACTGCCCCTTTGATTTGTCAATGCATCGACCAATCCTTCTCATGTTTACTTAAAGGGGCAATGGTTATGGGGAAAAATTCCGATGAGAAAGAGAATAAGGGAATGAAAATGCCCCGAGTACCTGGCCAATGGAGAAAAGGGTAAGAGTAAAGGGACATGCATTAAGGCTACAAAACTCTTACTTCCAGCCAGTTGGGGCACTCCCTGGCTAACGCTGCTTGAGCCAAGAGGGCTATGCCCTTTCTCATGAGAAAGAATAAAAACCTTTTCTGATCTCAGACTCAGACTCTGAACTTTCGATTCTGGTGGTCATCATCCCATACACGTGCTGTCTTGGGGAGGAGAGGGGAGAAGAGGAAAGGGAAGAAAATCTGAAACTCAAAAATTTGTCGAACTGAGTGCTGAAAACTAAAAATAAAAAAAGAAAATTTAAAAAAAAGAAAAAAAGGAAAGTGAAAAGTATTAGTTGAATTTATAAACCAATATTTTAATTTTAAAAGCATTTCATATTTAATAAAATTGTTTCAATAATGTTAAAGATATATCGATTTTGTTATATGTGTGTTCTGTGAAAAAAGATTCACTATACGTGACTATTTTGGTTAAATAAATATTTTTTTAAAATAATCTTTCTTCCTAATGAAGTACTTTAAAAGCACCTCCCCAAATAGTCATATTCCTAAATTCCCGCTCCAGTGCCTCACTAAGAAGTGAGTAAATGCTAATATTCTGAAACTATTCTGGAAGTACAGTATTTTTGTGCAAAGAAAAAGAGCTAATACAAACTAGCAAAGGATGTAAGACATTGCCTCTGTCATAAATGGGCATTATGATGCCTCATATATAGGAGATCAATGTTGGCTTAATATCATATGTCCAGATTTACAGAATAAAAAAGAGGACTTAACCCAATCTCATAAAAAAAAAATTTTAAAGCAATAAATAAGTGCTCCCCAACACTATCACTACCACCCAAAAAAAAAACCCCAAATGAGATGCCTTTGCAAGTAAATTCTGTCACTCAAAAAACAATCAATTTCAATATTGACATAAACTGAAAAGCTTGAAAAAATAGGAAAAGGATCCTACCAAATTCTTCCTACAATATAAATATGGTCTTAAGATCTAAACTAGAGTTAAAACAGATAAAGAAACCTATAGACCAAAATCCCTAATGAACATGGATGCAAAAAGTTTAAATAAAACATTAGCAAGGTGAACAAAACAATATATCAAACAGATTATTCACAATTACAACACTGGATTTATAGCAGGAATTGCAAGTTTAATTCAATATCACAAAAACTATAATCTTAATAGACTATATTATTAACAATAACAACAAAAATCATGATTATAGTAAAAGATGCAGAAAAAGTTTTTTACAAAACACTATACCCATTCCTGTTAAAGAACACTAGAAAATATAGCAATAAAGTAGATCTTTCATTAAGCTAATAACTCTTATCTATCTAAAACCAAGAGGCATTATAAATAATACAGATAAATTAGAGGTCTTTGCAATGGGATTAGGAGTAAAGTAAAAATATCTATACTCAACAATACTATTTGATAATGCTAGAAATAGCTACAAGACAAGAAAAGTAAATTAAAAGAATAAGCAGAGGCAAACAGGAACCAAAATGATCTTATGCATTTGATATCATGGTTTATTTAGAGCACCCAAGCAAGTCAACTAAAAATAGAAATAATTGACAACTTCTGTAAAACTGCAAGATATAAAACAAATTTGTATCATCAGTTTTTCTGTATGTTACCAACAAAACACAACAGGAAAAAATAAAGAAATTCAACTTAAAATACCTATTGAGAGTCCATCTACCAAGACACACCTGAAAACTATCTGAGTACAACTCTTTATACTATTAAAGACAGAACTAAAAGGTTGACGAATCATCAATTGCTTAGGGGTACACTAAGTCAATATAAGAAAAAGACAATACTACACAAACTAAGTTACTTATTCAGTGGCATGTCAAACTATTAAAGGATTAACTTTAAAAGCTAGAAACACTGATCCAGCCATTCTGGAGGGCAGTTTGGAGCTACGCCCAAAGGGATATAAAAATGTGCATACCTTTTGACCCAGCAATAACACTTCTAGGGCTGTATACCAAAGAGATCACACAAGTGGGAAAGGGACCCGTACGTACAAAAATATTTACAGCAGCTCTTTTTGTGGTGGCAAAGAATTAGAAATCAAGGGGATATCCATGGAATACTATTGTGCTATAAGAAATGGGGAAGATATGGACTTCATAACAATCTGGAAAAACCTACATGACCTGATGCTGAGTGAGAGGAGCACATTATACACAATCACAGACATATTGCTTCTGTGATGACTACAAGGTTCAAAGACAATTCCAAAGAAACAAAACCATAAAGAAGAGGGGGGAAAAAAGAGCAAATAGTTTGCCTCAATCTGCATTCAGACTCCATAATTCTTTCTCTGATTGTAGATAGCTCTTTCAGTTATGATTCATTCCACTGGTCATAATTCTTCTTTACAACTAGACTATTATGTAAATAACTTTAATGCAAAGGAATATGTAGAACATATATCGGATTCCATGCCATCTTGGGGTGGAGGTGGGAGGAGGGGAGAAGGAGAAAATCTGGAATCCATGCAAGGTTCTAAGACAACTCCAAAAGGCTCAGGATGAAAAATGCTATCCAGATCCAGAGAAAGAATTATACAGTCTGAATGCAAATCAAAGCAAACGATTTGTTCTCTCTCTTTTGTTTTGTTTTATTTCTTCTTTCTTGTGGTTCATTCCATTGGTTATACTTCTTCTTTGCAACATGAATAATGTGAAAAAATATGTTTAATGTGAATGCATATATACAGCCTGTATCAGATTGCATGCCATCTTGGGCAGGGGGGAAGGGAGGGAGAGGGAGAAAATTTCGAATTCAAAAGCTTGTGGAACTGAATGTTGCAAACTAAAAATAAATAATTTTTTAAGAAAGCTTTTCGACCTCCCCCAAAAAAAGTTAGCAACAATAATAATGACATTCATCTGAAGAAAATAAAGGTGAAAATTTTCTAAGGAAATAATGAAAAAAATGGGAAAGAATCAAGGAGTACCAGACCTCAAACGTTACTACAAAGCTTTAATCATCAAAATGATTAAGAAACAGAGAGATCAAATGGGTGGAAGAGATTAAGTACACAATAAACAGAAGCAAATGACCACAGTAGCCTTGTTTCTGATAAACCAAAGACCTCCAGCTACCTTAAGGTATATGTGCTAGCACTTACCTTAGAAGCAAGGAAGAAATTACTTTTCTAAAACTATGAATAGGGGAAGAATGCACATCCAAAAAAACAGAGGCTCACAGAACGTAAAATGGACAATTTTGATTATACAGAATTTAAAAGTTTCTGTACAAACAAAACCAATGCTGAAAAAGTTAGGAAAAAAGCAGGTAAAAGCAAAAAAAAAAATCTTTGCAGTAAGTTTATCTGATAAAGGTCTCATTTCCAATATACGTAGGGAATTCATTCAAAGTTATAAGAATAAGAACCATTCCCCAACTGATAAGTGATCAAGGATATGAACAGGCAATCCAATATGAAGAAATCCAAGCAACACCCACCTTAAAACAAAAAAAATGTTCTAAATCACTCACAATTAGAGAAATGCAAATTTTTAAAACTGAGGTTCCACCTCACACTCTTCCAATTAGCAAAGTAGCCAAAAAAGTTAAATGATAAATGCTGAAGTGGTTGTAGGAAAAGAGGTAGATTAATGCACTGTTGGTAGAGATCTGGTCTAGCCACTGTGTAAAAGCAATTTCGAATTATGCATCAAAAATTATTAAATGTCCATACTCTTTGACCCAGTGTTATTCAATATTAAATCTATATTCCAAAGAGATTAAAAAAGAAAAAGGACATGACATAATGCTGAGTGAGAGGAGCAGGGCGGGGGGGGGGGGGGGGGGGGGGGCGCCTTATACACAACCACAGATGTATGGATTTCTGTGAGGCCTAACCCTGACAGACTTTGCTCGTCTCAGCAATACAGGGTTGCAGGTACAGCTCCAAGGGACTCGAGATGGAGGGTGCTGTCTACATCCAGAGAAAGAACTATGAAATATGAATGCAGATGGAGCCACACTTCATGCTTGCCTTTTTTTTCCTCTCTTTTGTTTTTGGTCTTTGGGTTGTGGTTTGTTTTTTGTTTTTTTGGTTCTGTTCTTTCTTTCTCATGATTCATTCCATTGGTCATAATTCTTCTCCATAACTTGACTAGTGTGTAAATTAAATCAATGCGAAATTATACATGGAAGTTATATAGGATTCCATGCTGTCTTGGGGAGGGCGGGAAGGAATAAAATCTGGAACTCAAAATTATGTAGAACAGTGTGTTGTAAACTAAAAATAAATAAATAAATGAATGAATTTCTTAAATGGTTTTTAAAAAAAAAAGGACTCATATGTACAAAAATATACCTGGAAACTACAGAGGTACTCAGCAACTGAGGAAATACACGAACAAATTACGGTATATCAATGTAATGAAACATTAAAAATGATAAAGGGGACAGTTTCAGAGAAACCTGGTAAGATGTGTATCAATTGATAATATAATAGTATCAAGTGACATTGGAACTCTAAAACAAACAACTTTGAAAGACAATTCCAGAGAACCCATGATGACACAAGACAACCCACCTTCTGACAGAGACGTAATGGAGAGAGGCTATAAGCATTTAGGCAATGCTTAGTATGTGCCAAGATCTGTACCGTCCTTTTTACAAATATTATCTTATTTGATTCTCACAACAACCCTGCAATGAATGAGGCGTTGTTATCCCCATTTTAGAATTGAGCAAACTGAGACAAACAGAGGTGAAGTGACTTGCCCAAGGCTTCTGATGCCAGATTTGAACTCAGGTTTTCCTGGATCCAAGTCTAGAGCTCTACCCACTATTTCATTTGATGCTTCTGGACTGAGGGTCCAGATTGGGACATAACTAATGGGAAAGTATCTTGCTGGACACAGATTTCTTGCAAGTCTTTTTTCTCTCTCCCTCCTTCCAGGATGAAGAAGGGAGGGATAAAAAAAATTAGACTTGATCATTAAAAATATTTTTTTAAATCTTAAACTTCTAAAATGTGAAGAAACAGTTGTCAGATTTGAGTAGTTTGGGAAAGAAAATAAACTGCGGTCATAACGTAAAGAAATGCCACTTTGTAGAAAAGATGTGGCATGATGCCTCATTCATTTACATCATTTGGATCTTTAATTTAAAAGGGCAGAAAAAACTTCTATGCATAGCTATTAGCCAAAAACAATATTGCAAGTCCATAAGAGATATGTTGCAACTGTACATAATCAAAGACAAAGGCACGTGCATGTGGGAACTCCTTATACTAAGAAGCCTAGCAGTGCAGGGAAAGCCTTGGGTATTTAAGTTACAGGGAAAAGTGGAAGTCATGGGGAGAGGAAAGGAAAAGAACTAATCTCCTCTGGCCTCCCAACGAAGCACAGATTGTCCAGCTTGGGATGCAAAAAGCAAATTGGGGGGGGGGGTCATCTTAACATATTCAGGGCCTCCTGTATACTCCGGGTCCAGTGTGTCTGAAAAATATGCCAACTCAGAAGGACAAGTTCAGGGGGTTCCTTAACAGAGTTATAATAGGACATTATGGCTGCCCCTCGGTTCATCTGCATATAACTTTTGATGCTTAAGAAAGTAAAACTTTTAAACTGAGAAATTAATTGAGAAATTAACTGTTTAGACAACTGAGGAATAATTTTAAAAGGTGTATTGACTTCATAAGGGCAATATAGTGAGTTGTTACTTTTTAAGTAAGTTGGTTAATCACTGAGTGACAGGAGATTCTGCGTTAAGCCACTGAAAGGCATAAGATAGTATGCTGCGGCTGAAGAGTGAAGAACCTAATAAGAAAAGATTGAAGAAACAACAAAAGGTCAAAAGGAGCTTTACTGGACCTGTTCGTTAAGTAGCAGTAGCAACTGGAGCAGTCAGCTAACAGAAGACTTCAGTTTAGTGATTCCTAATTGGTTGGAGAAAAGGTTCAACCTCATGGGACAAGAGCTTCATGTTCCAGCTATGTCTTTTCAGCAGCCCCAGGAAGTCTGGCAGACATACCTACTGCCCTTTGCTGCCCTACTTTGGTTCAGGAGGGAAAAGCAGAAATGGGAAAGAAAAATTATGCAGTTGCTTGGTTACAGATACGAAGAGATGCGGGAATTTAACTGGATGTAGAACTCTGTAAAGAGGGTGCTAGGCTGGTCTGCCTTGGCCAGAGTCAAGATGATCTATTCTTAAATGATCTCTGCTACCCTCAATTTGGCTGAACACAACATCCTGGCAACTGCATAGCTGGCAGGGCTATTCAGTAGCACGCAGCCTAGCAGCTTTGCAGTTCTGACATGAGGGAATTATTTAAATTAAGTGGTAACACTTTCACAACGTCCTGTTAGACTGACTATAATTTGAATAGCCCTTGTAAATGCTATGTGGGTTCTAGAAGTGAGGAGGATTTGCTCAGTTAAAGAGTAGTGAGGAACAGCAGTAGCTGGTAGAGAAGCTGCTTCGGGTATGCAGATGTTCTTGAATGGATCCAGGACATCAAAGCCTAGAGTCCAGAGTTGTGAGTTACACTAAGCACATGAGTTTTTCCTATTTCATGTGTTTCCTCACTGGGTTCTTGCATGTGGCTATTCTGCACAATGTACAATAGTAGGAAAAGTGTGAGCCAGGTTTATGCATAGATTGTGATGTATTTTATTATCAATACACTTGCTTTTATGAGTACCTAATGATGACATTATCATTAAGTAAATGGTTATATTTGTGATCTGTGTCATTGTGAGTTGCTAATTTGTAAAATGGAAGCACATTGGTGTGGACTCAAAAGATGAAGTGGTGAGTAGGATTAATCCTAGGCCTCTGACAGTTTCAGTGTAATCACATGGTGACTCTCTTTTCTGGGAAACCAGAGTCAAGTGAGAGCAAGTCAGAGTAAGCAAGATAGCCCAAAGAGCAAGTAGATGTCCACATTCCTGGGTACAAGAGGTAAGAGGCACAACAATGTGGGTAGCAACCCCTTATACCAAGTATTATACAAAACAGACAACTAGGTGACACAGTGGATAGAGTGCTGCATCTGGACTCAGGAAGACTTGAGTTTGGGGCAGCTAGGTGGCACAGTAAGTAGAGCATCGGCCCTAAAGTCAGGAAAACTTGAGTTCAAATCCTGCCTCAGACACTTGACACACTTACTAGTTGTGTGACCTTGGGCAAATCACTTACCCCCAATTGCCCTGCCTTTCCCCCTCCAAAAAAAAAAAAAAAGACTCAGTTCAAATTTGGCCTCAGACACCTAGAGGCAATGTGACCCTGGGCAAGTCACTTAACCTCTGCCTGCCTCAATTTCCACAACTACAAAATGAAGATAATAATATCACCTACCTCACAAGATTGTTGTAAGGATCAAATGAAGTAATATTTGTAAAGCTTTTAGCAGTGCCTGGCACATAGTAGGGACTATATAAATGCTAGTTTTTGTTGTTGTTAGAAACATTTAAGTAAAGGAAGACAATGAGCCTATCTGGCAATATGTAAGGTATTCCACATCCCATTTCTCCAGTACAGTTTGTTCATTATAATTCTAACTAATGATTTAAATCAATGTTAACTTAAATCAATTTCCATTGCAGTTCACTCCTAAGAACTATCACTGGCAACTTATTCCTTTATTTAAGAAATAGTATTGAAATTGTCACTGGGCACACTATCAGCATTAAAAAGTAAAACTAAGAGCAAGGGCTCAGACAGGAAAAATTACCAAAAGAGACAAAGTTCAGTAGATAGAGGTAATTTATCTTAGAGGCAAAGAGTCCTTTACACTTTAATGTGTTCCTGAGGCCATCACTGTAATACAGAATACCAAAACAACAGATGACTCATTGTGATAACTGATTCATCGAGAAAAGTTCACATTCCAGTAGTATACACTGTAAAAAGATTTCCATCCAGGATAGTTTAAAAAAAAAAGTCTGATATTTAAATGTGGTAAACATTGGCCAGAAAAGGCAGGAAAGATACAAAATGATAGTTAGGAGGGATGGATAGATAGATCAAGTGAAAGTCTTTTGAGGATAGGAAAGACATGTAGACAGTAGGGAAGCAATGAGCAGACAGGGAGAGACTGAAGAGTAAAGGAGAGAAACTAATGACAGAGGCCAGTGTAAATAAAATGAATTGGTTCATCAAGAGATCAAGACAGTTTAGTAAAGGAAGATCTAGAGCAGGGTTGATGGCCTGGGAGAGAACTTGGGTTGTCAAGGAATTGGAAGTCTGTAGACAAAGAAAAGAGTTTCAAGGCAGAGAGGTGGAATGACAATAGACTGTGATCAGATAAAGAATTTCAGAGTTCATAAACATGGAAGTGAACATTTGTGGGTGATGTTGACATGATCAAAGTAGAACCATCGTGTGGGTGGATGAGGTTAGGCAGAGGATTAAGTAGATCAAGTGAAACAAGTAACTTGAGGAACTATGAGATTAAAGTGTTTTCAGAGTATGAATATTTAAGTATAGATAGTATAAGCAGGAGTAGGAAAGAAGAGAAAGATTTTAAGCCAGGCACTTGAAATCACTGAGGAAGGAAAGGAAGTGTTCTGGAGGTTTGTAGACAATAGCAGCAGAATTCTGAATGGGAACCTCAAAGGAGGAAAGGTTGCTAAGTGATGATAGTAGAAGGAGAATAAGAAAGTGGCAATGAAGAGTAAGGAGTATTCCAACTCCCCTGTCTCCACATCAATGAGTCAGTAGGATGAGTGAAAGTGCAGCCAGTGCTGGAATGGGCAGCAAGACAGTTTATGGCAAGAAAGCCAGGTTCAGTGAGAGCCAGAAGATGGAAGTGGGAAAGGAAAAAATCGAAGATGAAATTAAGTCTGTTGCCTATGGCGCAGGCATTCCAGAGAGTACAATGAAAGGGGTGGGGCGCTTGAGTTAAGGGGAATGGAAATAAAGGATTGATAGTAGAAGACAGGGAACAGAATTTGGAAGATGACTGCCCAAGTTACTAATCATAGGGATGAGGAAAGTATGATCAAAAGGGAGAATTTAGAAAGATTTCCATAGTCCGTAGGGATTGGGTCTCTGGGTGAAGTCCTCTCAAGGTCTTAGGCAGTTCAAGGGAGGGAGGAAGTACGTGGAACATGCTCCTAAGGCAAGAAAACAGGCTAGAGACTAGATGCAATAGCCTTTCTATTCTTCCTTGGAAGGGAAGAGTCTGGTGTTGAAATGGAATGGTGTTTTTCTCTTCTTCCAGAAGGAAGCTGAAGATGAGGAAGAAAGCAAAGGGCATCTCCTTCCTATTCCACAAAGACTGGAAACTGACAGCTTGGAGCTGCACGAATAAAGTGACCAAAATGTCTATAGCATAATCTCCAAACCACAGATTCTACTACTAGATTTTTGTCCCAAGGAGGTCACAGATAAGGAGAAAGTCCCCACATACAAAGTATTTACAGCAGCACTCTTTGTAATAGCAAAGATTAGGAGCAAAGTAGATGTCCATCATCTGGGGAATGGAGAAACAAATTTCAGTACATTCATGTAATGGAATATTACTGTGCTGTAAGAAATGACAAATGGTGAATATGATGAATTCAGAGCACCATAGATCACAGAATGAAGTAAAAATAGTGCCATGAAAACAATACACAATGACTACAACAAAGTAAATGGAAATAACCACAAAATAATCAAAAGTGAATTTGTAAAATCACAAAGAGCTAGCATGGCTGGAAAGAAAAGATATATAATATACATGCCCACATACTCCTTGCCCACCACCCTTTTGCAAAGGTGGGAGGTCCATAAATATGGTATACTGCATATATTTTCAAACTTTTTCCATGTATTGATCAGTTACATTGATTTAACATTTTTTTTAATCTTTAAAAATGTTATTATATGGAATGTTTCAGGAAGAAAGGGGAAAGGGCAGGAAAAAGATCGTAATGTCTTAAAAAGGCATCAATAAAAAATGTGAGGGCTTATTAAATAAAAATTTCACAAAATTATAATAAATAAATTTTATTCCAACAATTTCAGTTCAAAAATCCTGATAAGCCTTTCCCAACCTCTCTTAATTCCAGTGCCTTCCCTCTGTTAATCATTTCCTATTTATCTTCTATGTATCTTGCTTTGTATATATTGTTTTTGTGGTGTCTCCTCCGCCCAGACCGTAAGCTCCTTGAGATCAGAAACTGTCTCTTGCCTCTTTTTGTTATCCACTTAACACAGTGTCTGGTATATAGTAAGCATTTAATAAATGTCTACTGACTCTTACTTTTAGAGGCCAGGAAATTCATTTTACAGATCGAGGGTTCAGCCTCTTCTTCCCTAACAGGAGCGAGCTGAACTAAGTGGCCCCTGAGGTCCGTTCCAGCTTTAGTGCCATGAGTCTAAGATTGGATACCAAAACCAATGGATAATGGGCCTTCCTATGAAAGGTCACATTTATTACAAAATCAGAAGAAAAAAACACAGGAGAAAAAATCTTAACCAAGTAGGGATAGAGTTGAACATTAAATATAAAACAGACCATCTTGAATACATAAATTTTTAAAAGGCTTTCCTATGAAAAGAAAAAAAACAACCCAATGCTAGAATAAGAAGGCAAAGCCATATAGGTTATGGGGAGGAATCTTTGCATTAAACTTCTCTGACAAAACATAATCAAGAAACAGGAAAATGAAACATATTTCGGGCAGCCTTTCCCCAATCAATAACTGAATCAAAAGACCAGTACAGTTTTCAGCAGAAGAAATAGGGTACAGCTATTACAAAATAAGATGCCTTTGCTTCCTCCCTCACAAGGATAGTACTAAGAGGAAGACACAGAGGTGGAACTGAAGTGAGCCCTCACTAGAGAAGGCCAATTACCTATTTACTACAATGGTCCTCCTCCTGCACAAGTCAAAAGGGGGAAGTTGACCTGGGACCACTGATTCCACATTCCCACATGGAGGTGAACTCCCTAGCTGCTTCCCATAACTGTTATCAGACTCATACCAAACTGCTGGTTCTGGAAGGTCAGCTTTATTCGTCTACAAAAGAGAAATTTCAGCCAGATCTTTCCATCCCTCAATACAATTCCAGACCTCTTTTCCCTACATCTAACAAATTCTTCCAGGCCAATTAAAAGAAGTATTACATTCTTTCCTATAAATGAGAGAAGTTAAAAACTAGGTGAGAATAGAACAATCCACAACCATAGGGGAAAATGCTTCAAATCAATCACTAATAAGAGAAATGCAAATTAAAATAAATTCTGCGGTTTCTTTCACTTGATACCCACATTGGCCAAAAAGATAAAAGATAGAAACGGCGTTGGAGGAGCAACAGGAATACAGGCAGACTAATATAAGACACTGGTTTATAATTATTCAAGAAGTGCCACTAAACTATAATAAAAATCCTTTGACCTAGCAGAACAATTAACTGGACAGGTACTGTATTTCCCCATGCATAAGACACACCTTAATTCTGGGGCCCGAAATTTGAAGAAAAAAAAAAGTATTACACAAAGTTATTGAACTCAAGTTTTATTCATCTGCTCATAGCTTTCAGGCATCTTTTTTGGGCAAGTCTGGTACATGTATGCATGCTTTAGTCCATTCCATTTTATGAACCTGAAGCACCAATCGTGTCCTCCTTTGAAATCAGTAAGTTCTTTTTCATCAGAAATTCTTCTTGCCTCATGCTGAACCATCTTTGTGGACACAGGAATTCCAACTGCCCTTTGCTCTTCAATCCATATCTTCAATTTCCTCTCTAAAGCAGGCCATTCTGCTGATTTGCCTCTCTTCTGCCATGAAGTTCTCAGTAGGGTTTCTTCCTCCCATAGCCAGTCTTGGATTGTTTTCTCAGTTGGAGAAGGACCAAACTTACTTTCAGCAGCATGATTTCCACTCACTTTTGCAAGCTGGATCACTTTTAACTTGAATTCAGCACTATACGAAAATCCTTTCTGAGCCATTTCTGGGCAGAATGTGGCAAAACATAACCTAATATACCACTAACAAATGCGAAACAATGAGCACAAAGACAACAGTGTGAAAAAGCGGGAAATGCAAGTAAAAAATCTACAACAATGAGCGCAAAAACAAGCGCAAAGAAGTGGGAAATAAAAGTAAAAAAAAATCTACAACCACTGTATAAGATGCACTCAGTTTTTAGACCCCCAAAATTTTTCGGAAAGGAATGCATCTTATACATGGGAAAATATGATACTCCCTTCTCCCCTCCCCCAAGTCAATAAGAGAAAAAGACGACTAAGTGACACACTAAATATAGAAGGCTAAACTTAAAGTCAGGAAAACCAGCCTATCTGAAATTATATGAGGACCATACCGCTACTAGGAATATACAATGAAATGGTTCAAGATAAAAAGAAAGATCCAAGATAAAAACTTTTTTGGGTTGTTCCATCAAAATTGGAAACAAAGTAGAAAGTGGATAAATAAATTGTGATATGAATGAATGAAAAAGCATTCATTAATGACATGTGTCAAACACTATATGCTAAGAGTTTAGCATAATGTGATGTAATGAGCAAAGGCAGTCCTAGCACTCAGATAACTTAAATTCTAAAGATGAAACAGCAAGAATGGTAGCTAGAGAGAGATTTTTGTTTGGAAAGAAACAAAAGAGAGTGAAGACACAGGGAACCACCCCCCAGTTCAATCATGCAACCAGTACTTATTTGATTAAGATATCAGAGTTCTGGGTACAAGAGAGACACAGACAATGCAATACTGTAAAGCAAAGCATGGAAAAAACACAACAAAACAGTGGAAACTGAATGCTGTGAAATTGTAATGACCAAATTTGGCCCCAGAAAAGAGATATAAGAAAACACCTATACAATCCACCCCCCTTCTTTGTAGGGGGGCCTAAGGGTGTGGGTATGCACAGGAGACTATGCATATATTGTCAGACTTTTTCAATGCATTAAGTTCTGTTGAACTGGTTTGTTTTTCCTCTTTTTTATTCTTTGTCAAAGTGGGGCAGGGAGACTATGGGTGTAGAATATTACGAATGTCAGGTACAGATGATGTGGTTAGTTTTACTGAATTGCTCTTTTCCCTTATTTATTCTTTATTACAAAAGACAGCTGCTGGGTAGAAAAGTGGAAGATGTATATGTTCAAAAATGAACAGGTATCAATAAAATAATTTTAAACGAAGAAACGAATTTAAACGAAGAAAAACTGAATAATTCATAGGCTAATCATGGCACAAAAATAGGTCAAACCAATTTTTAAAAAACATTAAGACTTCCAAAAATTAATTTATACCTTCAATAACAATGATCAAAACACAGAAATAGACAAGATAAAATGCACATATAAAAACAATTAGGAAAGAGTATCAAAAGACAAGATGAAAAGGAAAACTAACTTTAGAAAATCTATTCCAACAGATTTCTGAATAAACTATAAATCAAATAATCAAGCCTAGTACCTGGGCACAAGAAATACAGATTATAAATGACAAAAAAATAAACAATTTTTTTTGTCTAAAACTTAAATTTTTATGTGCACAACATTAATGCTACAAGAGGAGAAACTGAAGAGTAGGAAAAATATTTGCAGCAAATTTCACCAAGAAAGTCTGAAATTCATGATAGAAATTTGTCTACTGCCTATATTACACCAAGAAGTATTTCTCAATAAATATTTTAAAGGATAACAGTTTTTAAAGACAAATGACATGCAAATATGTTCCAAATCAAAAATAGTAATACAAACACAAATTAAAACTGAGGTTTTGACTTCACACCTTGCATACTGATAAAGATGACAAAAAAATGTCAGAGAGACTATGAAAAGAGGCACATAATATACTGTTGTGAGGTCTGTGAATTGGTCCAGCGCTTCTAAACATCAAATTGGAATTCTTCAAGAAAATAAACGATTAAGCTGTTCTTTACTACTACAAAAGGTGCTGTTATAAATACTTGGTTTACAAGTTTATAGCATCATCGTTTATTATAACAAAGTAGTAGAAACAAAAATGTCCAATGATTCGGGTGTATCTAAACAAATAGTAGAAAAGCATGCATACAAAGAAAAAATGGGAGGACTTAAGTAAACTGATACAAAGTGAAGTAAACAGAACCTGAAAAACTATATATACGCCACAACTACAACCATGTAAATGCCAAAAGAAAAAAAAAACTTAACACTATAATTAAAATGGTCAAGCTTGTCCCCAAAGAAATGAGAAAACGCACCACTCTTCCTTCTTTGCCAATGGAGGAGAACACTATGTACATGCGAACACTTCGTATACCTTCAAACACATTTGATGGGTTGCTTAATTTTCTTGAACTATTTTTCCCTCTCTCTTATCAGCTGTTATGAGATAGATCTCTGGAGAGGGAAAAAGGAAAGAAACAAAAGCTATTTTTTAAGAAACTTAAAAATAGAAAGCTGTCCATACCCTTCACTACTGAGCACATATGCCCCCAAGGAAGAAACAAAAGACAAAAACCAAGATTTAACATATGCTAAAATACCGAAAGCAGCATTCTTTTTGGTGGCAAAGAACCGGAAACAAAGTGGAAAAAAATTAACTGAAGAATGGCTGAAAAAAATATAGTAAAAAGAGTGTAAATAAATATTATTGTACAGCAAGAAGTAAATAATATGAGGAATTTAAGGGAAAAAAAAGATTTGTATTAATGATGCAGAATAAAATAAGCAGAACTATAATATATAGAAACACAACACATACAATGACAACAATGTAAGTGAACGCCAAGAACTGAAAAAAACACAGAGATGTAAAGACAAACAACTTTGAAAGTCTTAAGATCACTGATCAAAGAATGTGAAGACCAAACAAGATTCCTATGGACTGATGATTTATGCTACTCACCTCCTGACAAAGGTGTGATAGATTCAGAATAAAATACATTTTAGGGAATGTTTTGATTGACCATACATATAAAGATTTTGTTTTCCTTTTTTTTAATCCTTTTTTAATGTGGGCGAGGGGAAGAAAAAATAAATGCTTGCTAATTGAAAAATGACTTTTTTAAATGAGGTCCCAGAAAATAGATAATAAAGTACAGCTTCCTCCTCAAGGTAGAGAAACAAGAGACTACTAGGGCAAAATGTTGTGCATATGTCAGACATTATTACTGTACTGGTTGCTTTTGCTTAATTCATAAAGATCATAGAGCTGGAAGGGACCTTAGAGTTCACCTTGTCCAACAACCTCATTTTACAGATGAAGAAACTGAGGTTTGTTTCTTTTTGCCACTACCGAGGGTTCCTTACTGCCCCCCCCTCCACAGGATGACTGCTTTAAAGGCAAAAATTAGCAATAAAATATTTTGGGTTTTTTTGTTTTGTTGTTGTTTATTTGGGGTTTGTGTTTTGTTTTGTTTTTTTTTATTTTTGCAAATGGGTATTGAATGAGAAAAATTAGGTAACAGAACACAGAATCCAGAAATAGACTCAAATATAAGAAGCTGGGGGTAGGGAAGTGGAGAAGAGAGTGATTTCATCTGTAGAGAGCTTCCCATTGAGCAGACTCCCTCCACCAATACAGTTTTGCAACTTACGCTCTTAGTTTGTTGTCTAGGCGCACCGAGAGGTTAAATGAATTGTTCTAGGTCATAAAGCCAGTGTCAGAGGCAGAATTTGATCCCGGATTATCTCAACTCTGAGCAGCTAGGTGGCACAGTGGATAGAGCACCAGGCATGGAGACAGCAAGACTGAGTTCAAATCTGCCCTCAGACATTTACTAGCTGTGTGACCTTGAGCAAGTCACTTAACCTCCGTTTCCTCATCTATAAAATAAGCTAGTGAAGGAAATGGCAAATCATTACAGTATATTTGTCAAGAAAATCCCAAATGGGGTCACAAAAAGTTGGATATGACTTAACTATCCTAACTCCCAGGCCAAATTGCTATAAAAGCTCCCATTTTTATAGTTTAAGGTTTGTTCAAGGTTTACAAAACCCTTTTATATAACCTACTGGACAAAGGAGATAAAGCGCTTTTACACAGGTTATTGTATTGTTATATCCAGAGATAGATGGGTGGTGCAGTGGCCTTGAAAATCCTGGAAATATCTTAGAAAGTAATGGACTTGGAGTCAGGCAGACTTACTACTAGCTGTGTGACCCTACACAAGTCACTTAACCTCTATCTCAGTTTCCTCAATAGTAAAATGGAGATGATAATAACACCTCACAACTACCTTACCAAGTTGTTCTGAGACTCAAATAAGAGTAAAGAGTGCTTAGTGATGATATCTGTTACTCATGAGATCTTTCTCAGTATTAGGGGAGTTGGAGGGTATGTGGGTGTGTGTGTGTATACACACACACATATACACAGAGGGCACAGCATAAGTTGAATATGAAGGGATGATATCGATATCTAAAAAATAAAATTAAGGGGCGAGAGAGTAATCTACCAGGAGAAGGAGAAAGGGAGAGAGAAGAGAAAGTGGAGTAAATTATCTCACATAAAAGAGGCAAGAAAAAGCTTTTACAACAGAGGGGAAAAGGGGGGAGTTGAGAGGGAATGAGTGAACCTTGCTCTCATTGGATTTGGCTTAAGGAGGGAATAACATACACACTCAATTGGGCATCTTATCCTACAGGAAAGTAGGGAGGAAGGGGATAAGGGAGAGGGAGGATGATAGAAGTGAGGGCAGATTGGGGGAGGGGGTAGTCAGAAGCAAACACTTTAGAAAAGGGACAGAGTCAAAGGAGAGAATAGAATAAATGGGGACAGGACAGGATGGAGGGAAATATAGTCTTTCACAACATGACTATCATGGAAGTGTTTTGCATAACTACACATGTAAAACCTATATTGAATTGCTTGCCTTCTCAAGGAAGGTGGGTGGGGAGGGAAGAAGGAAGAGAATTTGGAACTCAAAGTTTTAAAAACAAATGTTAAAAAATTATTTTTACAAGCAACTGGGAAATAAGATATACAGGCAATGGGGTACAGAAAACTATCATGCCCTATAAGAAAGTGGGGGGGACAAAGAGGGGTAATAAAAGGGAGGGCAAACTGGGGGAGGGGTAATCAGAATGCATGCCATCTTGGGGTGGGGGGAAGGGGAGAAAATTTGGAATTCAAAATCTTGTAGGAAGAAATATTGAAAACTAAAAATATATTAATTTTTTTTAAGTGCTTAACACAGTACCTGGCACATAGTAGACACTACATAAATGCTTATTCTCTTTGCTTTTCCCCTGTTATTTCAATCACATTCCCCCATAACTCTGTGGAATAGGTGCTATTATCACACCCATTTTATAGATCAGGAAACTGAAGCCTGAGAGGTCACAGTTACTAAGTGTCTGAAGCAGCATTAGAACTCAGGCCCCCCAACAGAGCTGAATAGAAAATTTGATTTTCAAATACAAGAATCAAGAGAAGCATGAAAAGGTAAACAAGAAAGAGAATTCATAAGGGATTTACTAAAGTTGAACTGTTACATTTACATTCCTATATAGAAAGATGATGTGTGTAATTCATGAGACCTTTCTCAGTATTAGGGGAGCTGAAGGGAATATAAAAACAAAGGGCACAGGATGAGTTGAATATGAAGGGATGATATATAAAAAAATGAAATAAATTTAAGGGATGAGAAATATATCGAGAGAAGGAGAAAGAAGAGATAGAATGGGGTAAATTACCTCACGTAAAAGTGTCAAGAAAGGGGCGGAGCCAAGATGGCGGCTGGAAAGCAGTGACTGGCATGAGCTCCCCACCAAGTCCCTCTAAAAACCTATAAAACAATGGCTCTGAACCAATTCTAGAGCTGCAGAACCCACAAAGTGGCAAAGGGAAGCAGGATTCCAGCCCACAACAGCCTGGATGGTCTCTGGGTAAGGTCTGTCCCACACGGAGCTCCCAG
>CM053622.1:211026113-211047336 GCA_028646595.1 Phalanger gymnotis | reverse complement strand
TAGAAGGGAAGGCAGATAGGGGGAGGAGGTAATGAAAAGCAAACACTTTTGAAAAGAGGCAAGGTCAAGGGAGAAAACTGAATAAACGGGGACTGGATAGGATGGAAGGAAATATAGTTAGCGTTTCACAACATGAGCATTGTGGAAGTGTTTTACATAATGATACATGCGTGATCTATGTTGAATTACTTGTCTTCCTAAGGAGGGTGGGTGGGAAGGGAAGAGAGGAGAGAATTTGGAACTCAGAGTTTTAAAAGCATATGCTTAAAAAAAAAAAGTTGTTTTTTGCATACAATTGGGAAATAAGATATACAGGGAATGGGGCATAGAAATCTATCCTGTCCTACAAGAAAGCAAGGGGAAAGATGATGGGTAGGGGAGTGGGGTGAAAGGGAGGGCTGACTGGGGAATGGGGCAATCAGAATATATACCATCTTGGAGTGAGGGGGAGGGTAGAAATGGGCAGAAAATTTGTAACTCAAAATCTTGTGGAAATGAACGTCGAAAACTAAAATATTAAATAAAACTGATTAAAAAAAAAAAAGAACTGAGGCCCCTCCGACTTCCAAACCCAGAATTCTGTCCCCTCTTCTGAGAATATATTGCACTTATTCCCTTACAGAACAGCCAGGTTGGTCTACATACAGTTCTTCAAAGATTATCTTCCACATTCCTAACCCAGACCAATCATCAGCCTTGCTTCCTCAACTCTGCTCACTCAAAGATGAAAAATAAAGAGAGGATAACACTGTCAACTTTTGCTACCACTTCACCATATGAAAGCAATATGCAGTTACAGTTTCATATTGAGATGCACTATCAAGAAGGCATAAAAAAGCAACTGTCGGGGCTGCTTGTACATTTTCTATTGGCAAGTGAAGAAAATATAGAGGAACAAAAGAAAGCCACGTGAGGACATAGGACTGGTTATACTGATTTCTCAAAATTTCTTTATTTACTCTGAAGATTACCAGTCTAATTTGATCATTTTTCTTTAAAATTTAACCAAGCTCAAAAAGCTTACTTTACATTTATACATACATATATTGTGTACATTATATGTATGTGCATATATGTGTATATACACACGTGTGTTATATGCACATATATTTTGTATAGGCATATCTATATGTAAAAGTCTCACTTGTTTTGTTTTAAAGCAACATTTAAATTCTCTTTAAAGAGCAGTTACTGAGAGGGGTAGCCTGGCTTAGCAGCTAGAGATTCAGCACTGGAGTCATGAAGATCTGGGTTCAAGTTCCTATTGATTCTAATACTAGCAGTTACATGACCCTGGACAAGTTACTTAACTTTCTGGTACCCCAGGTACTGAAGTATAAGCTGAAGAACTATAGGACTTCCCTATGCCTATGAATTCACCTGTCAGAAACAACAGCAAAAACAAAAGTTACTGAAACTGGTAGTTTAAATAGATCACCAAAGAAACATGTGAACAGTGTTTTGTGCATAGCAGATATTTAATAAAGTATTTACTGAATTTAGAGTTGTTGGTTCATATAATGTTCAATCTCACTCAAAAAAAACCTATGGTAGTGTTCAGAGATCCAGGCAGTCAGAAGCTCGAAGTTCTAATCCTTAGTGATACTTACTCCCCACATACGACCCTCAGCCAGTCACATCTCTGGGCATCAGTTTGCTTGTCTATAAAGTGAGAGGAACAGACTATGTCAAGGGTTCTTAACTTGGGGTCTGCGAAGTTTGGGATTTTTTTTATATTTTAATAACTGTATTTCAACATAACTGGTTTTCTTTATAATCCTATGTATTTAATTTTATGCATTTAGAAACATTATTCTGAGAATGGGTCCACAGGCTTCACCTGAGTATACTAGGTGATCTCTCTAACGTGATTTCCAGCTTAAATTCTGATTCCACAAAAGCTATGGGTATCATGGGTTTCAGGTTACTGGGCTATGGACTGTTCTGGGAACTGTATAATAAGTCATCAGAAAGAAGTAACGCATGACCAATTCAAATGAGCTGGAAACCTATTTTAATGTTACCAACATTCCAAGCTGTTTTCCCTCAGAAATACCACTACTTCAAACCTCTTTTCTAAAGGTTAAAATGATAAATGTTTTTAATCAATCAAGGATTTTTTTTAATGTATCATGTGAGAGGCATGGTAAGAGGTACTAAAGGAACAAATTCAAAAGATGGACAAATCCCAACCCTCAAGTAGTATACATTCTTAACCTGGGGTTCATGGACAGATTCCAAGGGGTCCATGAATCTGGATATTAAAAAAGTTATACCTTTGTTTTCATTAACTTCTAACTGAAATTTAGCATTTCCTTCAATTATGAACGTAGGCAACAAATCATTCGGCTGAAGAGACCAGGGGCTTCACCAGACTGCCAAAGAAGTCCATCACATGAAGGTTAAGAACTCCTATTCTTGGGAATACATGTTCACAAATAAACAGGAATCTTACAAAATAAATACCCAATGCGGGGGTGGGAAACAGGGAGACTTGGGAAAAGACTCTTAAGGGATGTGGCATCAACTTTACCTTCATAAAATATATGAAAATCTTATTCAGCTTAAAAAAAATTCTGGGGATAGCCATAAAATTTAAGCTATTGGGTTACTTGTAAGCACAGGTTATTAGGTTTCTTTTTTTTCTTTGGTCTAGTTCTGCTTTTTCACTTGCGTATGGAAAGCCCAATAAGAAAACTCTATCAATGGGGCAGCTAGGTGGTGCAGTGAGTAGAGCACTGGCCCTGCAGTCCTGAGTTCAAATCCGGCCTCAGACACTTGACACACTTATTAGCTGTGTGACCTTGGGCAAGTCACTTAACCCCAATTGCCCTGCCAAAAAAAAGAAAAAACTCTACCAGAAGACATAGAACATTGCCTGGGGTAACTGAGAGTTTAGGTCATTTGCCATGGGTCCGAAAGCCAGTATTCTTTTTATGTCACTTGACTGAATCCATAAAAAAGTCTGAAGGGACTTGACTGAATCCAGAAAAACCAGGGCTAGCTTTCTAGCTCCGCTATCTACATGCATTTTTCTTTAGACATAAGAAATGTGTCCCTCCTTGGATGGTCCTGTCACCTCCAAAGGCTGCCCCTTCTGTCATTCCCACTCTCTCACTTATTTTTAATCTCTCTCTTTCTACTGGTCTGTTTCCTACTTCTTACAAACAGGTCCATGTCTCCCTTATAACTCAAAAGACCCTCACTTGATCCTCCTATCCCCACCAATTTGTATCTCTTCTATGGTTTGTGGATAAACTCCTCCAAAAGCCATCTACAATACATGACTCCACTTTCTCTCCTCTCACTCTCTTCTTTACCCCTCTATAATCCAGCTTTGGACCTTATCATTTCATAGAAATTGCTCTCTCCAAAGTTACCAATCATCTCTTAGGTACCAAATCCAGTGGTCTTTTCTCAGTCCTCATTCTACCTGACCTCTCAAGCACCCTTCAACATTACTGATCACTCTCCCCTCCTTGGTAAGTCTCTTCTCTCTGGGTTTTAGGGACACCTCTTTCTGGTGGTTCTTCTCCTACCTATCTGACCATTCCTCTGTCTCCTTTGCTAGATCTCCTCCAGATCACACTTTCTAACCCTGTGTCTTTCAGGGTTTTGTCCTGGGCCCTCTTCTCTCTCTATTCTACTTTACTTAGTGAACTTATTGGGTTTCATGAATTTAATTATCATTTCCATGCTGAAGACTCTCAAATCTACCTTTCCAGCCCCAAACTGTCTGCTCACATCTGCAATTGCCTTTTAGACATCTAGAACTGGATGTCCTGTAGACATTTTAAACTAAATATGTCCAAAATGGAATTATCTTTCCCTCAAACCCTCACCTTCACCTTCTCCTATTTACCCCATTACTGTAGATAGCAATACTATCCTCCCAATCCCTCAGGTTCACAACCCAGGAACCACCATCAATTCCTTACTATCTGTTACTCTCCATATCCAAACTATTGCCAAGGCCCTGCAACATTTCTAGTCTCCATTCTAGTGCAGGCCCTTATCGCCTCATGCCTGGACTACTGCAAGTAGCCAGCTGGCGAGTTGGCCTGCTTCAACTCTCTCACCACTCTTGTCTATTCTCCATTCATCGACTAAAGTGATTTTCCTAAAAAAATTATTTTTTTTTTTAAAGCCAGGTCAGACTATGTCATCCCTCCCTGACTCAAACTCCAGTGGCTTCCTATCGCCTACAGGATCAACTTCATAATCCTGTGGGTGACATTCAAAGCCCTTTATAACGTAGTCCCTTCCTACCTTTCTAGTCTTCTTATACCTTAGTCTCCAACACATACTCTTTGATATTGTGAGTGACACTGGCCTCCTGGCTATTTCACAAAAGACATTCCATCTCTCAGCTCTAGGCATGTTCTATGCCTGCCCGGCCCCCTAAACCTGGAATGCTCTCCCCTCCTCCTCTCTGCCAATTGGCTTCCCTGGTTTCCTTTAAGTCTCAACTAAAATCCCAACTTTCACAGCAAGCCTTTCCCAACCCCTCATAATTCTAGAGCCTTCCCTTTGTAAATTATTTCCTACTTATCCTGTATATAGCTTGTCTGTACCTATTGTTTGCTTCCCTCTTAAGACTGTGAGTTGCCTGAGGGAAAGGTCTCCACTTTGTCCTTTTTTATAGCAGCGTTAGTACAGTGCCTGACATAGTACAGACACTTAGTATATGTTGACAGATTGATATAACAGCTTATGGAAAAACATTCCAAGAGCTCCCATATACCACTAATATGAATTAATTTCATTCCTTGAAAAATTATGCTTCACACAGGTAAACTTTACACACAATTAGCTCCAAAGAGTAACTTAGTAGGAATCCACAATTCAAATACGTTTCTCTGTCAAGTCAAAAATTAACATATGGGCTTAGATGCAAGAGGAAATAGAACATTTAGGGAAACAAAAGAACAAAGGCAGACCTGCAGACAGTCGTGCATAGCGTTTATTAGCTACTAGCAATATGCCAAGGACTATGCTACAAACAGGATCAATCAAGAGAATTCCTATGAGCAAAGAGATGAATGGAGAAGACAATACACATATGGTACCTGAAAAATAGAGGGGAAGGAAGAGCCAAAGTGGAAGTGAAGAAGAAAGAATGAGGCAAAACATGGCTTTGGTCCTTCCCCAAACAGTAGCCTTGGAGAGGGAATCATCAACGAGAAGATGAGGACCCCAGAAAAACATACTACTAAAAAGTAATGGCTACAGAGAGAAATGAACTAGAAACAAGAAAACATGAATCCTGCCATTTACTACTAGGTAAGTAACCCCTATCTGAGTCATGAGTTTCTCACCTGCAAAAATGGGGGTATTTACAGGATATACCTCAAGGTGCTACAGTGAAGGTCTGATGAGGGCAGTATGTGAAAGCTATTGTAATCATCAGATAAGTGAGATCATAATACTATTATAACTGAATAAAATAATCACTGCTTTCCAGTTGCCAATGACTCAAGGAACAAGAAAAATTATGAACATTCAGAAGACTTAATATTAACATGGAACAATGGCAACAAAAAGCACATCCTCAAATAAAACATTGTTTTCTCCCTAAATACCCAATTACCAATTACTGGCAAACTGATGACCCAGCAATTAGCTAGCACAGCCTAGCCAGCACAGGCCACCCCAGGAGCAACAGGTTCTTTTTTCCCCCCAATGGACCAAATTCCACTGAAGGTGTGAAGATTCCACTCCTGCAAGTTTACAAACAGTGCTAACCAACTTTCCATCTAATAGGGACAACTCCAAGGAACTTTAAGAGGCATAACACTTAAGAACTTCTCAGCAGACCTTTGTGACTGCAACAAAATGTTAGTTTTTTCCTATTTGTACCATAAATAGCTTGCTTTGTATATGTTTGTTTGCTTGTGGTTTCCTGTTGTTAGATTGTAAGCTCTTTTAAGGCAGGGCCCATATTTTGCTTCTTTTTGTGCTAAGCACATAGTAGGCATTTAATAAATGTTTATTAAGTGTGATTAACTTTGTGTGATTCAGTATTTTCTTCTGTATGATGGTAGTATCTGCCACTACTTTTAGAGTTTAATAGGCTTACGATATGCAAAAAAAAAAAAAAATTTAGATTTACAGAAGACAATTCTTTTCATCTAAGAGCTCAAAGAACAAAGGAAGGGGACTGCTGCCCACTGCCTATCTTACAATGAACTACCTCTGTACAATCAATCTGATATTGCTATACTGGGTTCCAGGATCAGCTTGCCACCAAAAGCAAGCTCAACAGAAGTAGCACAGCCAGTTCCAGATATCTCAAACAAGTACCAGGGACAGCTTTTAAGTTCAGACACCCCCTCCTCACACTCAATATGATTTCAAGACTTTCTTGCCATGAGCTAAAACGCATACAAGTCATGAGTTCAGACAGCTGGGTGATGTAGTAGATACAGTGATGGATTTTGTCAGGAAAATCTGTGTTCAAATCCTGTCTCAAGGCACTTACTAGCTTGATCCTAGACAAATCACTAAAATTCAACTTGTTTCCCCAGCTGTAAAATGAGTATAATAAAACCACCTACTCACAGAGTGGTTAGAAAGATCAAATGTGATAACACATATAAAGCACTTTGCAAACCTTTAAAACTACAAGCTATTATCATTTTTATTATTAATTTTTAAAACCAAGTCCTATGTGTGATTTTTATGATTGGGGGAGAAAGGGGAGTATGGAAAGGACCTAATTTTCCTCCCCTCCCAAAAAAAACAACTAAATAGAGGAAGGTACACTTCACAACTCTGATTAAGGGAAGAAAACTTTGCTTATTTAAAATTAAAAGGCTTTTTCATGAACAAAATCAATGAGATTAGGAGTAGAATCTATATCTGGAGGGAATCTTTATATTCAACAATGCTGTGTTTAAAAAAAAAATTCTAATCTCCAGTATTTATATAGACTTGACAAGACCATGAGGCATTTCTCAATAAATACTTGGCCCATAGATATAAAGAGAAGAATTCTGAAATAAGAAAGGCAATCAACAGCCATCACTAGAAAAATGCAAATTTACACAATTGAGATATTTCATACGAAGCCAATTAAAAACACAATTAAAGACTAAAACATTCAATGCTTCAAGGACTGTTAGAAGACAGGAACACTGATTTGCTGTTACCATTCTAGAAAACAATTGGGAATTACGAGAAGAAAGTAACTAAAATGTTCATACTCTTTTGACCAAGCAATACCACTACTGGGTATAAACCCCAAAGATGGAAGATTTAAAGGCCCTATGTATACCAAAATAGTAACCACAGCACTTTTTGCTGAGGCAAAGAACTAGAAACAAAGTGGTCACCTACAGATCAGGAAACAGCTGAAAAATGTTATGCAATGGAATATTTTTGTGCATTAAGAAATTATGAATGAAAACTTCAAAACACAGAAAGATTTGCATGAATTTATAATAAGCAAAACTCTAAGAATATACACGATTTCAACAATGAAAATGAAGATCACTAAAAGAAACTAATTTCTGAGTAACTAAAAACCTAATTGTCCTAAAACAGATAATGAAATGTATCTTTCTCATCTCAATCAGTACAAAGTAACTATTGCACAGTGAGGAAAGCAGAACCAGAATAGGAATGAAGACTAAAATAATGTGAGTGAAGAGAGAGGGTACTTGAGGGCAACAGAGACCAGACCAAATGCAATGATAAATATGGATTCCACACAGCATACTGGCACACATTTCCACCAAGTAGAGAGGTGGGAGACTACTGGTTAGGAATGTTACAAATTGTCATTTTCAGTATATCAATTTGGCTTATCTTCTGTTGTTGGGTGGTAGAAATTATTGAAAAATTATTTTGATATAAATAAATAATGAAATGCATTAAGACATTAAAAAAAAAAGAAGACTGGAAGATTCCCTTTTAAAACTACGCATTAATGTTCCAATACACTAATTATTAACTAAGATACATTGACAATCCAACAGACAACTCAAAGTACCTCAGATTCCACAGGTCAAAACAACTCATCTTTCCCCTAAATGTCACACTACAGTTAATCTCTTGACTCATCTACTAATATAGTTTTAACTATCACCCCTATGAGGATTATTACCAAAACTCTTTCCAAATCGGATTTTCTTTCGAAGTTCAAGTCCCACAGTTCCAAGTGCCCACAGGTCATCTCCACCTGATCAATACATCAAATACAAACATGTTTCCAAATGACCTCATCATCCTCTCCTCAAAATCAATACCTCTTCTAATTTCTGTTACTGGCATCACTGTCTTCCTAGTCAGCCTCAAAACCTTACTGTCACCCTCGATTCTTCCCTTACTCCCTCACATCCAATAAGTTGATAAGTCTTGTCAATTAGCAATATATCTCTCTTCTCATGCACTCTCTCCATTCCCAGTGTCACCCTCCTTCACGCTCTTCTTGAAGTCATTGCTCTAGCACTAGAAAGGAGCTTAAGAGGCCATCCAATTCAACTCCTTGACTTTACCAATGAGGAAACAGATTCAAGAAGGTGACCTGCCCACAGCAAGGGAGGAAAAGTAAGCATCAGAGATGAGGTTTGAACTCGGGGTCCCCTTATTCCAGAGCAAATGCTCTCACCAGTGTTCAACACTTCTACTGTAATAGCTAACTTTTCCTCCCCATTCCATACATCCCATTGCAACAGAAATAATCTTCCTAATGCACAGTTCTATGCATGTCTGCTTACCAAATAACCAACAAACACCTTAGCTAGTTATTCAAGGCCCTCCACTATCTGGCCCCAGTGTACTCTTCCAGTTTGATTCCATTTTACTCCACTTCCTGAGCACTATACTAGAACTGAACTAGGCACCATACTTGGTTTACCTCCCAGTGTCCCCTATATTCCTATAATGTACTCACTTTTCCCCACCTACTGAAATCCTCCCTTTTTTCAAAGCTTCTGTGATATACCACCATTTCTATAAGGACTTCTCTAAAGCTCCTAGTTACAAATGATCACTGCCCCTCTACTGCCAGAGAAATGAACAGAAGCAGGAGTATATACAACGACTATAACAATGTCAAATGAAAGATCTGGCAGGGAAGCTGAAGGGAATCTAAGTAAAGGAAAAACCAATGAAGGTAACATAAAGGATAATGAAACCTATCTCCCTTGCTCACCAAAGAGGCAGGAGGCTACAAGGACAGGATATTGTATACACAGATTGTCTCTGCATAAGGTGTTTTTTTTTTTATTTTTATTATTATTTTTCTTTGTCACAAGGAATGGTTCAGTCTAGTCTGAAATGGTGGGAGATGAATGATGTATGGACAAAAAATTCTCCCCTGACACTTAACATCTTCTACATACAAGTTATTTTCTAATTTCATTTCTGTAATTATTTCCACATTTTTCATCTCCTTTACTAAACTCTAAGTTTATAGAGGGGGGAAGCTATAGATCTGCATAGATAGGTATTACTATCTACCTATCTCTATTTGGGAGTCACCTACATGGATTTTTTATTTCTTGGACTACCTCTTAATCTTGTATTAAGAGCACAATATGCTCAAGGCAGAGTGCTAGATGCTATAGACAGTGAATAGAGATAGAAGAAAAATCTATGGATCTATATGTATAGATCTAGCTACATATAGCTCTAAAGCTAGCTATCTATATAGAAAGAGGTACATACTATAGATAGATACAGACATCTAATCTTCATCTCTCACTTGAGCTCTAATCCCAGGCATCTTTAAGTGCCTACACCTCCACCTAGATACCCCATAGGCATCTCGAACTCAACACTGTCCAAAACAGAATTAGTTATCTTGTCCTCAAAACCCACCCTTCCTCCTAAATTCTTTCTGTCTAGGACACCACCATTCTTTCTAGCCACCCAAGTTCACAACCCCTAGGAGTAGCCTTCAACTTAATCGCTCTCTGTATCTACTCAGTTGTCAAATCTTATCAACTCTACCTCCTCAATATCTCACATCAGCCCCCTTTCCTCTATTTATGACATAGCCAAACTAGTTTAGGCCTCATCATCTCTCACCTGGACTACTGCAAAAGTGTCCCAACTGGTTCCCCTGGTTACAGTATCTCCCCTCTCCAATTTACCCTCCGTAAAGCTGCCAAAGTTAAGGTTTGAAAGCGCTAAAAACTAAGTTCTTATCACTCTGCTCAAGAAACTTCAGTAGCTTCCCAATGCTTTGGGAAATGAAATACAAACTGGTGCAAGCTGAAGCCTGATTGTAAAAGGCTTTCGATGCCACTCTTTCAGGCTCATTCCCATCAAATACTCTATACTTTAGTCAAATTGGCTGTGCTCCTTATGAATCCAATATTCCAATTGCCGCCAAACCACCATTATACAGAGCTGTTCCTCTATTCCTCAGCAAATATTTAAAATGGATTGTGTAAGTTCAACTTTTTTCTCCTCTTTAAATAAAACAATTTATGGGATTTTCATTGAAGCACATCCATTATTTAGAGAGATTTATATCTGTATGATCTTATATTTTGTTTCTGTAAATTTAGTTATGCAATAATTGAAGTGCTGATCAATAAAAATAATAAAGCGGGGCAGCTAGGTGGCACAGTGAGTAGAGCACCTGCCCTGGAGTCAGGAGGACCTGAGTTCAAATCCAGACTCAGATACTGACACATGTACTAGCTGTGTGACCTTGGGCAAGTCACTTAACCCCAACTGCCCTGCCAAAAAACAAAACAAAATAAAAATGATAAAGAAAGTGGAGAAGTTGATTCAAATGATCCAGTATCCTTTGGCAAAATAAACAGTATTTTGAATTGGTCTTCCTTGCCCATGGGAAAAAAAAAATCAAGACCCTCCACCACTCTCTATTCCTTTCTCTTTTTCTCAGTCTAAGGAAAAGGCAAAGAGCCCCTTCCCTCCTGACCAAGGTTTCTACTTGAGCCCTTACCCCAATACTGTCTAGGAGACTGCCAAACCAATAATTCCCTCTTATATTCAATCTCTCCCCATACAGGCTCCTTAGCCCTACACCTTCTCTCAAGTCTACCTTATTTTCTTCTCCCTTTTATTGCAAAAAAAAAAAAAACACATTAACCAATGGCTTTTACTTCCTTCCATTTATCAATCTAAGTTCTTATCCTCCTTGACCTAATTGTAGATTCTGAGATCCTTAACCAGCCTCCTCTCCTGGATAGTGTCCTCCCTTCTCTTCCAAGACACTATTCTCTTCTGGGTCTTCTATCTGATTGTACTTTCTCATTCCCCTTTGCTGGATCACCATCTCCTATCCCTTTGGCTGGGTGTCTCCCAGGGCTCTGCCCTGGGCCTCTTTTTTCTGTCTACACTCTCTCTCCCTTGTTGATCTTATCAGCTCCCATGGGTTAAATAATGTCTACATACGTGAATCCTAAATCCACACATGTAGACCTAAACACTTTCCTGAACTCTAGTCTAAACATTATCAAATGCCTTCTCGACACTGCAACCTGGTTGTCTCAAGAAAATATAAAATTCACAATGTCCAAAATAGAACTCATCATACACCCTCCTAAACCAGCTCTTCCAGCAAATTTCCCTATTGCAGTTAACATTAAAAAAAGACCAGGTGCATCAACTGATGCAAAAAACTTTACTTTGAAATAAAAATTTTCATCTAGCTGTTTTCTTTGCCACAGATTTTTTAAAAATGCACTGTATCCACTGATACTGCTTGGTCCTCAAAGGGACACTCAATTCTGGTCCTTCTAGTATTAATGGTAGCACATATTTCTAATCACTCAGCTTCACAACTTCAGTCATCCTGTATTCTCACCTTTCTTCCACTCCCCCATATTCATCAGTTGCCAAATCTTATGACTTCTATCTCCACATCTCTAGAATCTATTGTGTTCTCTCCACACAGAGTCACTTCCCTGGTTCAATTCCAACCATTTCATCACCTAGACTAATGTAATGCCCTCCCAACTGAATTCCTTGCTTCCAGTCTCTCTCCTCTCCAATCCATCCTTCAAACAATTGCCAATATAATCTTCCTCAAGCAGCAACATGCCCATGTCATTCCCCTGCTCAAAGATATTCAGTGATACACTACTGCCACTAAGATAAAAATAAAAACTACTAGATGTCATTTAAAGCCCTTGACTATCTGGCTACAAACTATTTTTTTCAGATTTATTTCATTTCACTCCACTTCATATATGTTACATCCCTGTCAAATTATTCATCAAATTCGGCACACCCAAAATAAGAGAAGCACAGAAACTCAGGGTTAAGAAGGAATCCTCCCTCAGACCTTGCGATTCAGCCCACTTCTGAACAAGAATCCAGCTATAACAGTCAGCTCATATCACTTTTTGGATAGCTCTAATTATGAGGAAGTTTTTCCTTATCTCAAATCTAAAAGTGCCTCTTTATAACTTCCAGTCATTGCTCTTACTTTTGCCTTTTGGGGCCAAGCAGGACAAATTTAATCCCTCCTCTCTGAAAACCCTTCGAATATCTGAAGACCACTACCATATCCCCTTTAAGCCTTCTCTTCTCCAAGCTAAACACTCCCAGTTCCTTCCATAAAGCCTCATGGGGCATAATCTCCCGGTCCAAAATATCTTGGTCACCTCCTTGAGAGTAGCAGCTGTCTTTTTCCTTTCTTTGCATCCTCAATGGACATCACAGTACCTAACACATTGTACACAGGAGCTTATTAATAAATGTTGTAGACTGTATGACTGATTCTGGATACTTTCCAGTTTTATCAATATCTTTCCTAAAATAAGATGGCTAGAACTGAACACAATACTCCAGATAAGGTCTCATGAGGACATCCCTAGTCCTGGACATTACCTCTTACGAAGCCAAATATCACATTAGCTTTTTTTGGAGTGCCATATTACACTGCTGACTCATTTATTGTTGGGCCACTGGAATGTCCCGATCTTTAGAAGACCTGTTCCTTCCCTCCCCCCCTCCATCTTATACCTGAAGTTGATGTGTAAGAATTTGCAACTTTATCCTAATTAAATTTCATGTTATTAGCCATCTAGATGGTTTAATAGAGAGATCAATGCCTTAAGAGTCAGGAAGACATCAAGTCCTGAGTGAGATATTTCACCAGGTATGTGACCCTAGGAAAGTCATTTAACATATCTGAGCCTCAGTTTTCTCCTTGGTAAAAACAGAGATAAAAGCACCTACTTCACTGGGCTGTTTGTGATAATTAAGTGAGACTATGTATGTAAAGCATTTTTCTTGCAAACCTTAAAAGCACTACCTTAAAATGCTACCTATAAATATCATTATTAAATTCTCTCACTGTCTTGGAGGGGAAGGGGGAGGAGAGGGTAGGGGAAGAAAATTTGGAACTCAAAACTTGCAGAAGTGAATGTTGTAAACTAAAAATTAAAAATAAATTTAAAAAAAATTCTCTCTCCATTGCATTCCAGTCCACCTTTGGCATAAGCTAACTAACCCCCAGACCCAGAATGTACTTCCGCAACTCCTCTCCTCTGCTTCCTTCGTGGCTCATTCAACTCAAGTGCCAATTCCTATGTAGAGCCCTTCTTGATCCCCACAGCATTAGTGCTGGGCTCAAATTACCTGTGCACATCTAACAAACAGCCTCCCTTTGAAACATAAGCTACTTGAGTGCAAGAACTGCTTCGTTTTTTGCCTTGGTATCCCCAGTAATAGCACAGAACCTGGCACACAGCAGAACTAAATATTTGTTGAATGAACTTAAAGTTTAGGAAAAAGAACAGGGTAGATGGACAACCATAAAAATAAATCTAATATAGTCATGTTTCTTTTCTTTTTAATGGGAAGGAGTATTTTCCCATGGATATCAGAACCAATGTACAATGCCAATCATGTTTAACAAGGGACACTTGTTATTGCATATTGTATGTATAATGTATATTGTATGTATATAATGTATATTGTATGTATAATGTATATAGTATTTTGTATATATATATATTGTATATGTATATGTATAATGTATATTGTATATGTATATGTATAATGTATATTGTATATTGTATAACAATGATGATAAAGGAAGATGAGCAGTTGATTCAACTGCTCATCTTCCTTTATCATCATTGTTACACAAAACTCCTATTACTCCAATTGTCATTTTGCCAAGCTGACAGGTAAAAGTTTCTCCAAAGGAGAACAGATAAGGTTCATTTAAGTTCCACAAAAATTATTTTGTCCAAAGAAAAAAAAGTAGAATTTACTCAGCCAATATTAAATATTTGTTAGAGGCATATTCTTATTAACAAAATTCATCAAACTTTAAGCACCTACTATGTAAGGTGCTGGGGAGATAGGGATGGATAGGGATTTCATCAATATCAGAAACTTCCAATACTGATCTAGTACAGAACTTCTCTGCAATTTGAAGTCTTAACAGAGTTCTCAAGGGAACAATGAGAGGTTAAGCCAATTTGTTTTCAGAAGTTCACAAAATACAAGTCAGAGGTGGAACCTGAATCCAGGTTTTTCTGGCTCCTCAATCCACTAGGTACAAAGTCTCTAGTGCTGGGGCTACAAAGACAAAAACTAGACTATTCCTGACCTCTAGGAACTCGCATGCTACCAAATAGTTTAAGGTTCTACCTCGGGGCAAGTGGCTTAATTGTGGCATCTGCAAAATAGGAATACCAGTATTATCTTCCTAAGAGTGGTAGGGAGAATCAGACTAGATAATGTATGGAAAGCTCATAAACCCTAAAGCTTTGCAAACATAAGGCAAAGGCTAAAGCAGGCAGTGAATCAAGCCATGTGAACCCCCTTATTCAAAATTCCACCTCCAGTTTTTCCCAACCAGTAAATAGCCAGCAGCGGTTATAAGGTCATGCCTGCCCCAGTCTTGAAGTCCTCTGAAAGGTAAGATGATTTTACATAAACACAAAGTGGCATTTTCAAATGCAGGTAAAAATTGATTATGAAAGCACCATGTGTATGATGAATAAAAGACAAAAAGCATACCTTAAACACAACTGGAGTATTTTCAAACCACTTTTATAATTCTAGACCTTTGGTTCTATTTATCAGCTAGGTCATTTATGCTTTGTGTGATGGAAATATTGCTATCATAAATTAACAAAGCATAGCCTACGTGCAGAAAGAAGCACCATAAATGACAAGAACTGTAAAACAACATGAAACAACACTTTGGAAAATTCGCACTTCTCTTTCACCCATTACAAATTAGAACCTTTGGAACACCCTTTCCTGAGGCACCCTAGTGAAAGGGCCTGATCACTTCTCCAAAGGAACTTTAAAAGGCTCATATAGAGAATCACGTACTGCATTCATCTACCAGGAATCACTAAGGCCTTGCTGCCAAAAGTGCTCCAGCTTCTACTGAGTCACTTGGGCGAAAATATCTTCTTCCAGAACCGTGGCAAGGAAAAAAAAAATACAGCAATGACTCAAAAATAAAGAAGAAGAAAAGCTCTTTCAAATTTGTAATGCAACCCAAGTTATCCCGTAGGCTCTGATCCTGTTTCCAATAAGATGACTGCAAACTCAGACTGTGAGTCAGGTCCTTTAGGAGAGGACCCAGGTAGGCTTCTGACACACACTTTAAATATGTAAAAGGGAGAGTGAGCACGAGGGTAGAGTGGAGGAAGGAGGGGCACCATCTATAACCTTTCCTAGGTCATCACGGATGCGACCAAGGTAATTATGGCTGGGGGCGGGGAGGGGGGGGTTATTAAAAAAAAAGTTGCTAACTTACCAGGCGAGAGCTGAAAATTGGCAGGCAGTTGGATCGTAGTTGTGTTGGGGGCTTTCGCGGCCACAATTTGGGGAGCGGGCAGCCTGGGACCACTATTGGTCTTGGGAACAGTATTGACAGTGGCCAGTTTGGTCACCAGGGGCCCCAAGGGGGCCGTCTTCACCAGCGGCTGGGACGCTGCGGTCACCAGGCTGAGACTTATGGGGGCCTTCGTGTTCAGGGGCATCGGGGTGCTCCTCAGCGGTGCCGGGAGCGCGCTGCTGGCGGCCGGAGGGAGATGGCTCTGGACACTCCCGTTGGTCCAAAGAGCGGGGGCCATGGTCACCGTCCCGGGGACGCTGAGACAAGCAGGAGAAGAAGCGGCGGAAGCACCTTGTTCAGAGAGGCCGGTGGGCATCCCCGCGACCGAGGCAGCTGCAGCTGCTGCGGCAGCCGCGGGGCTGCTGCTCATGGGGGAGAGGAGGGCAGAGGCTTCGCGAACGGTTCCCTGCTCCAGAACTGGGGGAGCTCCACAGCATAGCGAGCCAGAGTCCTCGGGTCCGCTGCAGAGAAGTCAGGGGCCGGCGTGACGGAGGAGCCCCAGTGGGAGGAGGGTAGCCCGGGGGCCGCTCAGCGCCGCGGCGGACACGCCGGCAGGAAGCCCATGCTGCCGCCGCTCCCACGTGGGGCTGCTCCCCGCGGGCGGCCGGCCGGCCGGGCGCCTCAGCAAGCTCCCGAGCCCGCCCCGCGGCACCAGCTCATGCTGCGGCACTCGCTCCCCGGCTCTCCCTGGGCCCAAACTTGTGCACTGGCCGCTGTGGTCCCGCCGCCCGGCCACCGCCACCCCCACCGCTGACAGACACACACGCACACGCGGCACGCACACAAGAGGAAAAATACACAAGGGAGCGAGGGTGGAGGGAGGAGTAAAACTTAAAGCAAAATTTTTTAAAAAGAGGAAAAAGAAGGAGGAAACCCCACACTTAGACGTAAAGCCTCCGACTTAACAGCGGAGCGGCAGCAGCTCACGACTGCGCCGGCCATGTTTATATAGCCACGCGGAGAACGCGCGCACGCGCTCTGGGACCATCCCGCCCCCTCCCGGGTTTCCCGGCAAATAGGCCTCGGTGATTGGTCCTGAAGAACAATCGGGATTGTGACGTCACAGGGGACGACTCGAAAGGGCGTTCTCCAAGCTAAAATGGGGGGGGGGGAAGGAGGAGAGGGGGGAGGGGTCGAGTTGCCGGGCACCCACGTGGGAAACGGGTGAGGAGACCTGTATTTTGGAAATGGACTACGTAGGAGAGAGTTGTCTTGTCCTCGTCCTGAATGCATCTCTTCAGGAAGGGGAAGGCCGAGGACATATCTGTCTCATGTGTAGTTGGAGGAGCTAGCACTGAGGTTCTCCCAAGCTTGGGTCCCCATCCAAATCAGATGTTCTCCACCTTATCTCGTGGGCTTTCTTCCAGGCTGAAAAGTCTGACCTTTGCAATGCAGTTGCAGTTGAAAAAAGGAAAAGAACTGTATTAGCATTTTCCTGCAACACAGAAATTCAGTCAGCTATCTGATTTAAACAACACACCTATGTCCTTTTTCACGTGTACTACTGTTAAACTAAACCTCTCTCCTACTTCATCCTATACTACCTTGTAAATTTTTTTTCATAGAAGTGAAGGACTTGGCATTCATATTCATTAATTTTCATCATGTTCATTTGGACCCATCCCAATAGGTTTAGAAGTTTAGAGGCACCTGCATTCCAAAGTATGTGTTCTCCCTCTCTCACTTTGTAATAACAATGTGTATCTACTTAACACTCTTAAGATTTTGCAAAGTACTTTTCCGTGATGTATACCCATTTTGCACTTGAAGAAAACAGGTTCAGAGAGTTGCTAGTGTCAGTTTGACATAATCAAATCATTTATTAAGTGTTTATGGGACAGGGTTATCTTCCTTCTCTTAACTAAATGCCAATGTAAATGTCTTTTCTCTATAAGATCAATCAATCGATAAACACAAGTTAAGTATCTACTAAATGTCAGACACTGCTTTAAGCCCTAGAGATACAAAGAAAAACAAAAACGTTCAGTGGTCCAGGAGTTCACAATTTAATGAGGGAAACAATATGCAAACAACTATGTACAAAAAAGATACATACAACTTAAATTGGAAACAATCTCAGAGGGAAAGAGCATGCAGAAAGCCTTCTTATAGAAGGTCTGTTTCTACTTGAGAGGATTCCCGGCATGAACAGGCAGTGAAACACTTCCAGAGTAGGAAGGAATGTGCTACTGTCAAGAATGGCTAGAAGACCAATGTCACTGTATCCTCCAATATAGGGAAGGCAGTAAGACAAAAAGATTAGAAGGACCCTCAGCCATGTTCCATCTTCATTTTTCTGAATGATACTATTTGGTATGAGTGAAATGTGACATACTTTCTACTACATAGTGCTGCCTCAACTGTATTTATATATCCTTTAAACTTTTGTTGTTATTGTTCAGTCTTATTGGACTTTTTATGACCCCATTAGGCGTTTTCTTGGCAAAGACACTGGAGTGCTTTGTCATTTCCTTTGTCATTTTACAGATAATGAACCTGAGGCAAACCGGGTTAAATGACTTGTTCAAGGTCATACAACCTGAGTTCAAATAGGGCATATACCAGCTATGTGAACCTGTGTAAACCTCATTTTAGAGGTGAGGAAACTGGAGCAGAAGATGATTATGACTTGTCCCAGGTCTTACACAGGTCATATGCAACTGAACTAGTTTTTATTAAGAACTCATATCAATCAATGGGCAACTAATTGGCACAATGGATAGAGTGTTAAATAAACTAGAGAGAGAAATGGCAAACCACTCCAGTAACTCTGCCAAGAAAACCCCAAATGGGGTCACAAAGAGTGGGACTCAACTGAAACAACTGAAGAACAAAAACAATAACTCATAGTGAGAATGAAAGACAAGGCCCTGCTTTACTCCTCCGCATCATGTCTCTGCCTCTTGCTTATCTTTGGCTCTAGCTACTATTTGGTCCTTGAACTTCTCTGTTTGATCCAGAAAATTGATGTTATGAAGAAACTCCTCTTTTCACCAGGAATCTTGGTCCAGTTACTTAAAATCTTCCAGGAACTCTTTCTTTTTCTCTTGGTCCAAGAATTTTTGCACATTGTTAGCAAAGCTAGAAAAAGAATGAAGTGAGGAAAAGATATGGCTTGCAATTAATCAAACTTCACAAGTTTAAAGAACATATTGATGCTTTGAAAAAAAAAGGAAATGGACGCAGAAAAAGACTTGGACATAGATTAAAATAATTTCATACAGAATTTAAACTCAGGTAAATCATTTAAGGAGGAGGCCAAACGTACCTAAATGGCAACTCAGTAAACAAACACTTGATTTATTTACTGAGAGGAAAGAAAGGATAGCCAAAGACAAATTGGTTTAGAATGTATGTTTATTTGTAAAATCTCACAGAGATAGATGATAGAAGATTATAATCAATTCTACATAATGAAATCATGAGAATTAGTGGAAGGAAAAAACAATTTAGAGAAAGCTTGGTGAAAAAGTCAACCAACCAAAGTCATTCTAAGTCTATTTAAGGATAAAATAGAAAGAAAATGACAAATAAATTGAAAAAGGGAAAAGATTTGCAAAGATTTTTTTGTAACAAACTCTTTTTCCTTTCCAGGACAGTAGCATTGCCACATTTGAACTTTAACATTAAAGTACTAGATATTCTTATAAAAGAAGTTGAAATGTCACTGAAGAAAATAAGGGGATAGGGAAAGCAGATTAGGCCAGGGGTGGGGAACCTGCAGCCTGGAGGCCTTCTGTAGGAGTTCTATGCTGGAGGAAAACACAATTTGAGGGCACTAAAGGATCAATTCTCAAAGTATTTGGAGAGAAGGATACCAACATCGGGGGGAAAAATATTTCAGACCTTAGTATTACCAAAATAAGACCAAGAACCAAGAAGATCAACCCATATGCCTATTATCCTATCCGTATGTCTATTTTCCTATCTGTATGCCTTTTTATGAGAATAATTTACACACAGATTGAGGACATGCTTGATGAGAGAGTATGTATACATCCTAGGATTGATTGAGACATTGTGGTTCAGCCATTTTTCAGTGGTATGCAACTTTTTGTTACCCCATTTAAGGTTTTCTTGGTAAAGATGCTAGAATAGTTTGCCATTTCCTTCTCCAGCTCATTTTACAGATGAGGAGCTGAGGGATACAGGGTTAACTGATTTGCCCAGGGTCACACGGCTAGTAAGCGTCTGATTTGAACTCAGGAAGACAAGTCTTCCTGCCTGCAGGCCAGGCACTCTATTCACTGCCACCTAGCTTCCACTACTATAAGTTATACTAACCATTAGGTCCAAACAAAGTCAAGAAGAGAGTGGTTGATTATTTAGCAATCCCATCAACTTTACCCTTTCAACAGAACATCAACCCTAGAGTAATACTATAATTCTGGAGACCTGTTCTGATACCTAAGGGGAAATGGATCAATGAAGGGAGAGGTGTGACTATCAACCCCCAAACATTTTACTTCTTAGGGATGCCTCAGACACAAGGAAGTATTCTAAATCTAGCGAACTATATAGGTCCCTGAAAGAAAGTAGAATTCATTGTTACTCATCCAGTTCCCAAAGAGGACCAATGACATCAGGAGGGTGATATCTTGGCTTGCAAGTGAACTGGATTTAAATGAGGCAGAGCAAAGTCATTAGCCTCACTCTCTCCTCCAGAGTCATAGCATCTAGTGGCAAGACATGAATCAAGACAACTGTCACTGGCCACTTTCATTAGAGAGGAAAGAAAGTTACCTTAATCAAAAAAAGCTATGAGTCCTTTGTATTTCCTGTTTTCTGCTGAGGGAAATAGCCTGCTCTGTATTTGTTGTATTGTTAGCCTAAGTTTTGTATGGGATTGGAAGGTCTTTTAACCTTTTCTATAGAAATCTAGATATAAGATACATTCTAATCATCTCGAGGAAGACACTGAGTGGGGGTAAAATGATATTCCTTGGAAGAAAACATTAAGCGAGGGCACAAACCAGAAGTGAGAAGCCCCTTAAGACTGAAATTGGTCTATATAAACCCAGAACTGGGTTTCTGGGCTATGGATTATGTTGTCCAGTCATGTCTGATTCTTTGTGACCCCAAGGACCATAGCATACCAGGCCATTCTGTCTTTCACAATGCAGCACCAATGCGATATTTGCAGTGCCTACAGCGGCTATGAATATGCCAGCGTAGTTCTGAATCACAAAATACAACAGACTCTCCACATGGAAGACTGTAATGGCAAAGCAAAGTGAGACTTTTCTCCGTTTTTTCTTTTGGAGTGCTCAGCACTAAGACAATCAAGTGCCTTTGATTAAGCCTTGCCTTTGATTGAATCAAGAGTCTGTGATGATCTGCTTAAGTCACAAGAAAGCCTAAGTCACATGAGTTTGAGTCACATGGTTGTGATGCCCTCTGACCCTGAAGAAGTGTATATATACT
>CM053622.1:211010500-211026013 GCA_028646595.1 Phalanger gymnotis | reverse complement strand
CCCCCCCCCCCCCCAAAACACTTTGAAAACCCAAATGTTGGCACTTCTCTCTCTGGTAACTATGTTACTCTCTCTGGTAATTATGTATTGCTATGGACAGACAGAAGCCTTATCTGCTAATTTGTGGTTATTTGCTCTGTTTATATAATTTCTGCTTGTAATTTCTGTTTGTGTTTTCTCTGAAGTTCAGGTGCTGACTTTTCTTCCTGAACTAAGTGAATGATATTATGTTTAAATAAAATGAGATTGTAAATCCCTTAAAGTTGCTTTCCTTAGAAAAGCAGATCAAAGAACCTGTGCTTGCAGCCCTCCTGTGTGCTGGTGTTGTTGTTCTTACACCTCCACAGCAGCTGCTAGCACTGGTGGTATAAAGATAAAACCAGAACATTTATTCAAACACCAGAAAGCCCCAACACCCTCAAGCAAAATGTCCTTCTCTCACTCACAGCTAGCTCCTCTGCCTGCTCTCTCTTTCCAGCTCTGACTGCTCTGACCAACTTCCTTTCAGCTCTGCTCTATCCTTCCTGTTCCACTGTTCAGCAAGCTCCTCCCACCACAGGATCATGTGACTCAGGCTCCTGTGACTCAGGCTTCCATATGACTTAAGCAGGTCACATAGGCCTATTAATGGATGGGAAAGATCTTCCCATTTACATTACCATTACACACTATCTCTCAAAGTCTATCCAAGTTCATGTTTGTTGTTTCCATGACACTATCCGTCTCATCCTCTGCCATCCCCTTTTCCTTTTGACTTCAATCTTTCCCAATATCAGGGTCTTTTCCAATGAGTCCTGTCTTCTCATTATGTGGCCAAAGTATTTAAGCTTCATCTTCAGTATTTAATCTTCCACTGAATAGTCTAATTAAATTTTATAAGTATTGATTGATTTGATCTCCTTGCTGTCCAAGGGACTCTCGAAAGTCTTCGTGGATTATATTTAATTCTAAATATAGGACTGCACATTTATCCCTATTAAAATTTATCTTGTTGGTCTTAGTGTATCCTTTCTAAATCTGAACTCAGTCATCCCAATGAGATGGATATAGCTCCATGTTTGTCATGTGCAAATCTGACAATCATACCACTTATGCCTTCAGCCAAGTCATTAGTACACATGTTAAAACATTACAGTGATGCTTCTCCATCTCCTCACTTCAGTTGGCAATAATACTTCTATTAGCTATATTCTTTCTGTCCTTCCACCCAAGCACCATTCTTTTTTTTTTTTTGGAGGGGGTAAGGCAGGGCAATTGGAGTTAAGTGACTTCCCCAAGGTCACACAGCTAGTAAGTGTGTCAAGTGTCTGAGGCCAGATTTGAACTCAGGTCCTCTTGACTCCAGGGCTGGGTGCTCTACTCACTGTGCCACCTAGCTGCCCCAGCACCATTCTTTTTAATGGAGAAAATAAAAGTGAAGTAGTTTGTCTTTTTTTCATTGGCATCATCCTAAACACACCAGGAAATGGTCATGTCCTTCATTGGATCTTTCCTTTATTTAAAAATAAAAAGATGCTTTTGTTTTTCTTACTGCATTGGAGATGGACTGGAGCTCTTCCCATGGAGTTTGGCATGTACTCCGTCCCCTTGCTAAAGAAAATGCATGACAGCAGTTTCTGATTATGATTGGTCTCTTGGTCTGGACAATTGAGGTTGCTGAATTATCATTGATGAGGAAGTCAGACAGAGTGAGGAGAGGGACACTTCCAGCTCTGCCTCAGCATCCCTGAAATTCTTACTGGATCATGCCATTATTCTTATGGAACCAGAGCTCCAGTATTTGTCTAGGAAGAATGAAGAGGTACAGTTTCAATAGAATGCTGAAGCTCATCCCTATGCTGGACCATTAGCCAGTCAGTCAATAAGCATTTATTAAGGGCCTGTTGTGTGCCAGACACCATGCCAAGTGCTAGGGATACAAAGTAAGGGAAAAGGCAGTCCTTGGTATTCAACCTGCTGTCTCAGCTGGAAAGGGCAGTGATAGTCACCCATATGGACCCCTGAAGGGCACATACCCTTTTTATGAAAGGATGATTGGAAGATAAACTTCTAGAAATGTTATGAACTGTAAAAGTACATAGTTTTAACTTTTGGTTTGTAAAATGCCTTTGAAATTTTTCAGAGGTCCACAGAGTACAAAGAATGCTAGGCCTGGAGTCAGGAAGACTGGAATTCAAATCTAGCCTCTAACACTCACTAGTGTGTGACTCTGAGCATGTTGCTCAACTCCCATTTGCCTCAGTTGCCTTATCTACAAAATCAGGATAATAATAGCACTTATCCAAAAAAAATAATAGCGCTTATCTCCTAGGGTTGTTATAACAGTCAAATGAAATAGGAATTGCAAAGTGCTTAGCTCAAGGCCTGACATGTAGTAAACCCTATATAAATGTTGCTGTTGCTGTTGTTATTAAAGACCTGCTGGACTGGGGAGGTAGGGGTAGTGACTTATCTTTAAGGGCTAATCTTCATTTACTACAAGGACCCCACACAGCATAAATAATTTATTTGACCATCCTGGAGGATCTATGCCATTAATAGCTACTTGCCAAATTGGAGCAGTACCAATTCAAAGAGTAGATTTGGGAGAGGCCTAGTAATCTAAAGGGGAGTATATTAAACTGCTATAGTTCCTACCTAAGAAGCCTCTGACAAGACCCCTGCTGCTACTATCACCACTCCTAAAAGAAAGTAAGATAAATGGAACAGAGAGACAATATCACCAGGGGACTGAAAAGTGAACGAGAATTCAATAGGCCACGCCACAGGAGGAATTTAATTCTAAGATCCAGAGGTACAGGCCTTCAAGAACGGCAACATAAAAATTACACCACAGTACTCTGAGGGAACTACTTTGACTTATCTCCATCTTTTACTAGGATAGAGCAGGAGATTATAGGCCAGGCTATCCCAGTGCCTGTCCATCTCAATACTGCAATAATGGAGAGGTAAAAGGGAGATAAAAGATCTTAAATGAACAGAGACCTAGACCCTCCACAGCTCCTTATCTAAAACATTTTTTAAAGTGGAAAAAAAGAAAAAGAGACAATAAACCCCTAGAAATAGGAATCATAGAGGAAGGAAGGAAGGAAGGAAGAAGGAAAGAAGGAGGGAAGGAAGGAAGGAAAGAGGGAAGGAAGAAAAAAGAAAGAGAAAGGAAAGAAGGAAAGAAAAAGGGAAGAAAAAAGGAAAGAAAGGAAGGAAAGAAGAAAGGAAGGAAGAAAAGAAGGAAGGAAGAAAGAAAGAAAAGAAGGAAGGAAAAAAGAAAGAAAAAGAAAGGAAGGAAGAATGAAAGAAAGAAGAAACAAAGAGAAGAAGAAAAAGAGAAGCAAATAAATTTGTCTAACAAGTAATGAGTAAACCAAAGAAAAATCTGATACAAGACATTCTGTAATGTTAAGGATTCAAGGAATAAAACTTCTTCAGAAATGTAAGTTGAAATATCTCTAAAAGTAACATAAATGTAACCAAAAATAAATTGACCAGAAAGATTTTTAAGATGATAATTTATTTAAAAAGAAAACCATAGGAAGAGACAAAAGGAAAACAGTGTAACACCTCAAGCATACAACCCAGGCAGTTCCCTTGACTGCGTGCTGTAAGCTATACTAGGCTGTATAAGGGGGTGAAATTCCTGATTGGCCAAAAGACCTCTGGCAAGTATATGGCATAAGTAAGCGGGATGTGGCTTCGGAATGTTGGAGGACACTAGAGGGAGGAGCTAGAGGAGCTAGAGAGAGGCTAGCATAAACTTTTGAATGCTGGACTAATGATCTTCCTAGAGTCACAGACGTGGGGAAGCTGGCTCTCACCACTGTGTCCCTCGATTCACAGTGCCTGCAAGCCTGGAGACTGCTAAGAGCAGAATTCCTTTGCTGAGATCGTTCTATCACTCCTTGGTTTAATCAATGAAAGGATTTCAAAACATTTTTGATGAAAAGACCAAAATTTTGCAGAAAAACTCTGAAATATAGACACAGTTGTCAAAAGAAACATAAAGACAGAAACATGAAGGAGGGACCAAATAAGGATGAACTGCTTGCATTCTAAAATGGAAAGCTGATATATGTGTTCCTTTAGAATTTTATCAACATCAGGAGTCACAAAGGCAGTCTAATAAGACGGAGGGTCTGAAGTAGTTTTGTAACATTTTGCTGATCTTGAAAGAAACACGGAAAGTGAAAGGAAAGGGAATATGCTAGGGTAGGCTAGGGTAGAGGAAGGAGGAGAAAAGATGGGGGAAAATTATTATCTCACATAATTGGGGTACACAAATAGAATATTACACAAAGGAGGGAGGAGCAGACAGCTTCCTTCTTTCCTTCCTTCTTTCCTTCCTTCCTCCCTCCCTCGCTCCCTTCCTTTTTCTTTCCTTCCTTCTTTCCTTCCTTCCTTCCTTCCTTCCTTCCTTCCTTCCTTCCTTCCTTCCTTCCTTCCTTCCTTCCTTCCTTCCTTCTTCCTTCCTTCTCTCTGGTTCCCATTTCTAGGGGTTTATTGTCTCTTTTTCTTTTTTTCCACTTCAGGGTTTTAGATAAGAAGCTGTGGAGGAACTAGGTCTCTGTTCATTTAAGATCTTTTATCAGACAACACTTGAACCTCATTCTCATCTGAACTGATCAAAGTAAGAATACACACACACACACAAACATACAAAGTTGGGTATGGAAATATATTCTACCCAACAGGGAAAAAGGGGAAAGAGAGGGAAAGTGGATTAAGGGAGGAATTAGTCCTAAGCAAAATAAACTCTAACTAGGAAGGTGGAGGGTAGATATCCAAAGCAAAATCAAGCAAAAAACAAACAAACCCTATAATAACGTTTCAGCAGAAATAAAAAAGGCTAGGAGGGAAGGGAGAGCAATCATAATCTTAAACAAGAGCACAGTAGCCTAATTTTTGATAAAAATAAGTATCTGTTACCAGGGTAAGAAATTAATATTCAGTAAAAACTATTGATGAAACTGGAAAGCAATCTACCAGAAACTAGGTATAAACCATCTCACACTATCTACCAAGATAAGCTCCAAATGAGTACATGACATAAAAGGTGACATCATAAATTAATTAGATGGTAAAGGAAGATATTATCTCTAAGATCTATGTTTAAGGGAAGAGTTTATGACAAAACAAGAGCTAGAAGATCACAGGAAAAAATTCAGACATTTTGATTACATAAAATTAAAATGTGTTTGTTTAAAGCCAAGATAACTAAAATTAGAAGAACAACAGGTATATGGAGGGAAAATCTTTGTAGCAAGTGTAACCCTGCTTTGAGCCTGCTGTGTCCTGACCAGGCTAGAATAGCTGCTTTTGATTGGCTGTCTGCATCTTTAAAACTGGTGAGACCTAGCTGGTCACTTTCTTTCTGCCAACCTCCTGTCCTATCTGCTGCATGGATGCTATAGTGAGAGAAGAGACTTGTCCTTCCCCTGTTCTCCCTCTTTAACCCTAGCTCTAGAAATGGGCCTTGGTGTGTTTGGTTTTGCTTTTATTTGTCCTTGTTTTCAAGTGCTAAAGGTAGTCCCCAAGGAACTAGGAGACAGAATCTTGGAAACTTTGGAGCCAGGATTACAGGCAGGACAATTCTTCTCAGGGCTTCCATGCTGAGTGATATAGTTAGCCACCCCAGCAAGGAAACCCTGAGAAGCTAGAGTTCCTTAAACTTGAGCCCCAGGAGAGTTTTGGACTTGAAACCAGGACTGGGCTCTAGAGGCATTAAGCTAAAGTATAAACCTAATCCCTTTCTCCTTCCTAGAAACTGAGGTAGGAAGGGGAATTATGCCTCCTGTGTGGTAGGGATTTGTGATTATATCTTTGAAAGTAAATATTCCTCTTTTGTAAGAGCTCCATTGTTTTGCATAAAGTTATCTGATAAAAGTTTCATTTCTAAAATATATAGGAAACTGGTTCACATTTATAAGAATAAAAGCCATTCCCCAATTGCTAAAAGGTCAAAGGATATGAAATCTATATTATGAAAAGCCATATTAAAATTGCTCCAAATCACTAATAATTAGAGAAATGCAAATTTAAATAACTGTGAAGTTCTACCTCACACATATCAGAAGGGAAATTATAAATGCTGGAGGGACTCTGGGAAAATAGGTATGTTAATGTGTGGTTGATGGAATTGGGAACTGGTCCAGGAAATCTGGAAAGTAATTTGGGAATATGCCCCCAAAAGTTTTTAAAACTGTGCAAACTTTTTGACCCACTGATACCAAAATGAGGGCTACATCCCAAAGAAATGTTGTTTTTTTTTTTAAAAGAGAAAAGACTCCTTATGTATCAAAATACTTAAAGCAGCTTTACGATAAGGGTAAAGAATTGGAAACTGAAGGGGTATCTATCAACTGGGGAATGTCTGAACAAATTATGGTACATGAAAATGATAGAATACTATCATGCTATATAAGAAATTATGAAAGGATGGTTTCAGGGAAACATGCGAAGACATGTATGAACAGATGCAGACTGAAAGGAGAAGAATTAGGAAAACAATTTATACAATAACAACATTATTATAATGACAACTTTGAAAGACTTTAGCACTTTGATCAAAACAATGGCCAACCACAATCCTTAAAGGACTCGTGATGAAACATGCTACCTAACTCCTGACACAGAGGTGATGGCCTCAAGAGTGTAGACTGAGATATGATCAGTGGAGGAATTTGTTTTGCTTACCTATATATGCTTGAAGGGGAGGGGTTGGGGGAGTGGTGACAAAAAGAGAAAGAGAATTATTTCATTCCCCTTGAGAATTATAAGGGAAAGTGTCTTTTATTCTGAACTTTTATCCTATCCCTAGATTGCAGAGAGTTGAGGTATCATATATAGATATTATTCTAGCTGAGTAGAGATATAAAAATGAGAGCTCATCTAACCATGGCAGTCCTAGATCCTGCCTTCTTCCTACTGCCCACAAAGGAGGAGATCTCAATTTTCTTTATAGGTATGATGATCCTGATCTCAAATCAGACATCCATCCATCTAAGCCACAATTGAGCCATCCATACTTATATCGTATGAAAGTTCCACACATCTACTCTACACCAGTGTTAAAGAATTTAAAAATTCAGTAGAAATTTTAAAAAGCACAGTAGATGGAATTGAACCCAGATCAATAGATAAAATTAAAGAAAAAGTTCAGGGAATAACATCTTAAGAATCAACTAATGAATATGTAGAACACAGTACAGTAGAAAACAGACTTGGAAGACAAAACAAGCAGTTATAATCTTATATTAATAATTTTCTAGAAGGTATCAGAAAAAGAAAAATAGACACCCTATTTTTGGAACTAATAAGATAAAACTTCCTGAAACGGAAAAAGATATAACATTTTGCAAGTCCAGAGAATTCTTGGGATCCCAATATAAGATGAGTTGATCAGGGATTTCTCCATTTTGATGAGCTTTTATAGCAGTAATTCTGCCTTTGGGACTTTGCCTCCCTTGAGGGGTCTGCCTGGGTCCCCCCAGGAGTGAGTTAACCTTCCACTCAACATGTCCAAACCTGAACTCATCATCTTTTTTCCTAAACCCTGTACCCCTCCTACTGTAGAGGGCATCACTATCCTGTCAGTCCCTCAGGCTCTCAGTCTGAGTGTTACTCTTAATTTCTCACTGTCTCTCACCTTCCATATACAATCTGTTACCAAGGCCTGTTGATCTCACCTCTACAATATCTCTCCAATATGCTCCCTTCTGTTCTCTAACATTGTCCCCACTGTCCCCACTATGGCCCTCACATCTGGACTATTGAAAGCATGCTGGTGGGTGTCTACCTGCTTTAAGTCTCTCTCCACTCCATTCTATCTTCTTTTCAGCCACTAAAATGATTTTCTTTAAAGAAAAGAAAAAAAAGAAGCAGGTCAGATTATGTCATCTCTCCCTAACTTGATAAACTCCAGTGGCCCCCATCGCCTCCAGGATCAATACATAATCCTGTGGTTGACATTCAAAGCCCTTCATAACTTAGTCCCCTCTTACCTTTCCAGACTTCTTGCACCTTACTTCCCAAACTGTACTCTACTCTTCGATTCAGGCCATCAGTGGCCTGGCACACAGAAGGCAGTTAACAAATACTGATTGATTTATCTTAAAGATTAATCCTAAAGATATGGCACCAAGTTAAGAGAACAAAGACAACCATGCACTAACAAGATTTATATAGGACAAACTGGAAATCATTTCAAAAGGAATTTTTGGCAATAAGGGAACCATCTAGACCAGGGTTGGGGAACCTGTGGCCTTCAGCCCACATGTGGCCCTCTAGGTCCTCAAGTGCAGCCCTTTGACTGAATCCAAACTTCACAGAACAAATCCCCTTGATATAAGGATTTGTAGTGTAAAACTCAGGCAAAAGCAAAAAGGGTGCAGCCTTTCAACTGAGTCACAAATGCAATGCCTATATAAACCAGCTAGGTTTGCTTAAAGAGATCAATATTCCTCTGGAAAAGGTAATCCACAGAAAGACAACTATATTGCCACAGACTTGTCTCAAAGGCATGTGGCCCCAAGCCACACAGAGCAAGGTAAGGGACCTCCAGTGTTCTCACTCCAAATACCACCTGTTTCTGAGTAAATCCCAATGAAAAGACACTATACATAGAACAGGGCTGTCCCTATGCAAAAACAAATCCTAGACTTGGGAGGAAGTGGGATTCTGCTATGACTAACCCTTTAGCTACTCAGAGTTCTTTATAGAGCTAGAAAAAATCAGAGTGAAATGTATGGGGAAAAACAAAAGAGAAAGAATAACACAAGGCCTGACAGAGCTGGTATTTAATAAATACTTGTTGATTGAATAACAAGGAGCATTAAGAAAAAGAAAGTTGGAATCAAAGGAGACTTGTGCTTCCAGACTTTAAGGCATATGATAAATTTGTCATTAAAACTCACTAGTATGTTTAGAAAGGAATCATTTTTAAAAAGATAAGTGGAATATAATATACCACAATTCAATCAAACAAATGCATATTACTTTATGATAAACTTAGAGAAAAAATTGGGTAAAGAATCTAGTAAGTATTGTTGGGAAAACTGGCTGGAAATATAACAGAAAATAAATCTGGACCCATATCTCATGCCATATGCCACAATAAATTCCAGCTGGATCATAAACTTAAAAATAAAAAAAAACTATTCAAAGAAGAAGAAAAAATGGAATGATATATTTATCTCAATTGTGCAGAAGAAAAAAAATTACTTATGAACTAGTAGAAACCACTGAAGACAAGTAGATATAACCTATAGCATAAAAATAAAAAAATTTCTGTACAACAAAAATGCATATAATAAATAGAAAAACAAAAACTCACTGTTCATCAACTTCAATTTCCTCATCTGGAAAATGAGAATGATGATAATACCACCTGCTTCCTAAGTTTCTTGTGAGAATAAAATGAAATAATATTTTAAATCTCTTTGCAAACATCAAAGCCTTATACAAAAGCTAGTTGTAATTATTGTTAACAATAAAAACAAAAAAATTAAATAGGGCAAACAGATTAAAAACTTGACACAATGTATAGGGAACTGATGAAATATTTAAGAGCATGTCTCTAATGAATAAAATAATCAAAGGATAAACAGTCAACAAGAGAAATCAAAATGCCAACAATCATTTGTAAATGGTGACTCTAATGATGAAAAATGTAATTCATACCCATCAAATCTCCAGAAATAACTAGAAACAAAAAGAGTGAATGCTAATTTTTAAAGAAAAGAGTATACTGGAACATTCACCCCAAGGTAAATAAGCCCTGCTGAAGCACCTGTTTCACTGCCTGTTTCCATTTTCTGTATCTTTAGGGGCCAAAGAGAAAAACCTAGACTAGCCTTTGCTGAAGGAGGAGTGTCAGAATGTTGTGCTGACAGGGACTTCTTAAAGGGACACACAGTGCTTTGTGGAGCACCATGTCCATTTCAGTGTCTATTTCACATTAAGAGAGGAGTAATGGCTAAAGAACCAGTGCCAGGCAAGAGACTTGGGGCTCCCCACCCAAATCAATCAATAGACAACATTGATTAAGCCGCTATGAGGTACCAAGTCCTGGGCTAAGCACTGAGGATACAAAGACAGAAGTCAAACAGTCCCTTCTTTTACAAAGCTTACTTTCCAATAGAGGAGATATCGTGTACATGTATAGAAAAGCCATAACAAAGCAGACACACAGGGTCACCTTGGAAGGGTAGGTAGTCACTAGGAGCCTCCTAACAAAGTCAAGGTACCTGGGGAGAGGGTGGGGTGGTAAATTGGAGTTGGAACTGATGATTGCCACTAGCAAGAAAAAAAGTTAGTTAAGGCTGATAGTGGTGAGGTAATTTTCCACTCCCTTTGATTGTTAGCCCAAGAATGCTAAACAGCTTTCGTCTACTGAGAGAGCTGAGAGTTTATCTGTCCTTGCTAAAGGTTTAGGGCCAAGGGGCAGAGGAGAAGGTGGGAGAGTTGAAAATTTGGATATTACCATAAATAGGCTCAGCCACTTTGGATCTTAATCCTGTTCCATTTTAATTTTGATTTCACTTTAGTAAAGCATTAAGGACTGATGCCCAATGAATTCTTTACCTCAGTTTTCTCAATTATAAAATGGAAATTCTAACAGCATCTTTGTTATTGTTGAGTCATGACTCTTGGTGACTCTGGGGTTTTCTTGGCAGAGATGCTGGTGTGGTTTATCATTTCCTTCTCCAACTCATTTTACAGATGAGGAAACTGAGGCAAGTAGAGGTTGAATGATTGGCCCAGAGTCACACAACTAATAATTGGTTTAATTTGAACTCCTGACTCTACACTTGTCATTCTGTCCATTGTGCCACACAGCTGCCTCAAAATATAATATATAACATATAATATGTAATATAATTTGTTGTTGTTCAGTTATTTCAGTCATTTCCAACTCTTTGTGACCCCATTTGGCAGAGATACAGGAGTGGTTTGCCATTTCCTTCTCCAGCTCATTTTACAAACTAGCTAGTAAGCTAGTTAAGGTCTGTGGTTGGATCTGAATTCAGGTGTTCCTTACTTCAGGCCTGGAACTTTATCTACTGTGCAACCTAATTGTCCATGTGACATAATACATTATATGTAAATACAGAATATATTAACATAATATATGCTTATTCCACTTCCCTTCTTTGAAGCTGTACTGAGAAGGGGAGTAAGCTTAGGGACCCTAAGTAGGTAAAAGCAAAATGAACCAAAGAGAGTTAGGGTTTTGGGGTGGAATTAATTTGTACTCTTAGATTGGAATATGGAAACCAGGACACTTGAGAGAGACTGGAGACTGAGTTGTTTCTGCCTATGAAGTGAGCTGGTATGCAGCATTTGGTGGCTTATATCAATTTGGTACCTTGCAGCAGCTACTCTAAGATACATTACTAGTAGAAAAATACTGCATGCATATGGACCAATTGTGTCTCATGGGACAAGTATTTCCCCTACGTGCTTGTACATAATTTTTGTCACTTGATCATATCCCCTTTCATCTCCTCCAGGAGACTACTTCCTCAATCATACCCCATCTCTCTCCAATTTTCAACTTCTTCCCTACTGCCTTCAAACATTCTCCAAGTCTCTTCTATCCTTGAAAACCAAAATCGAAAGACATCTTCACTACCTTTACCATCTCCTCAAACTAATAGTATATTTTGCTCCTATGGTTATTGGCCAAACCTTTTGAAAAAGCTAATATTTCTTGCCTCCACCTCCTCTCTTTTCATTTATTCCTCAGCCCTCTGCAATCTGGCTTTCATTAGCATCATTTAACTGAAACTGCCCTCTCCAAAGTTACCAATGATCTCTTAATTGCCAAATCTGATGGTCCTTTGGAAGTCTTTATCCTTCTCACCCTTTCTGTTGCATTTGACCTGGCTGATCACTGTTTCCTCCTAGATACTCTCTCCTTTTGGGGTTTTCCTCTCTCCTGGTTTTTTTCTCTTACTTATTTGCTCCTTTCCATTCTCCTTTCTGGGTCATTATACATGTATCATTACTCTCACTATAGGTTTTCCCTAAGGTTCTGTGTTAGACTCTGTTCTCTTCTCCCATTATATTATCTTGATAACTTTATCTGCTTCCATGGGCTTAAATATTATCTCTTGACAGACTCTCTCTCTTCTACACACACAATGTACATATAAATTCATATATAATTGAATTCATATTCAATTCACATGTGACCTATATAAATTCATATACATATCATTGTTATTGTTCGTTATTGTTCATCCTTCATCTTCAAAGAGGTCCAGTGACATCAGGAGGGTGATGTCACAACTGGCAAATGAATTGGATTTAAGTGAGGCAGAGCTGTGCAAAGTCATCAGCCTCACTCTCTTCTCCAGAGTCACTGTGATCTGTGACACAAAGTCTCTGGAGTCCAGCGGTAAGACACAAGGCAAGACGACTGGCGATGGCCCCTGATGCAGTGGGAGGCCATGGCCTTTTTAAGCTAAGGTCTTTCTCAGTTCCCAGCTTGTCTAAGGCAACACCCACTTGGTACTTAAACTAGGTAGGAATTGAGGCAAAGATGGCCTAGTTTGCCTTCACAAAAGTATCAGTCAGGGAGAGGAAGACCCTCAGAGTTTCTGGCCAGAACGGAAGCAATTTTACATTCATTCTGAACCATCAAAACCCAAACAATGAGTAAGTGAGGCTTGGGCTGGGATCTGCTATTGGCCAATCAATGAGAGCCGGAGTAATTTCACATACACATATGTGAGTTGTAAATATACACGTGCATATATATATATTATATACGTGTGTGTGAGGGTTATGCCCAGTTTTTCCCTTGAGCGGTAGTCATGCCTATTTGCTGTTTTAAACTCGATGTTCCAGGGACAAATAAAACTCAACGTGTCTAAAAATTAAGTCAATATTTTTTTTCTCCAAAATCCTCCCCTCTGCCAAACTTCCTTATTCAGTAGAAGGCGACACCGTCCTGACAGCCTCCGAGGTTCATACCCTCAGCTTTATCTTTGACACTTCACTCTCTACCCCCCACCCCCCATCTAATTAGGTGCCAAAGTATTGCCCTTTCTATCTGAACATCCCTCCTATCTGACCCTTTCTCTCTGTTCCTTAGTTCAGGCCCTAATCACTTCACCCCTAGATTATTGTATTAGCCTCCTTGTTGAACTCACTGCCTCATCTCTTACTGCTCCAGACCATCCTACTGTCTTTATTAGGAGACATCCTGTTTTCCAGAGCCAAGGCCCAGCAAGCAAGCTGTGCCCTAAGCTTTGCGTAACAACAATCCTTTGTGTTCACCTTCTGGATGATCTCACCCTCTGGCAAAAACACATAATTATTGTATTACTTTGACCAGCACTAGATGTTCTCTGAGCTCAGAGAAGCACTGGACAAGTACCCATGTTCTGGTCGTGAAGCCCTGCTATGAATCAAACTTGTTTCATTGTTGCTGTTATCCCTCATTGTCAAGGCTATAGCTTACTGCGCAGTCATTGGTATCAGTATTGAGATCTTCCCACACTGCCTCAGGCCCTCCCACTAGGGGCAAGGACCCAGCACATGTGTCTAGATGCCCTCCTTGCTTGCAAGACTTTTCCCTCACTTTGAAATTACACTTCTGTTTGATTCTTGACTCTCATCTCTAGCCTGCTCTGTTTGGCTCCAGCCATCCACACAGGTTAGAGGCCAGTTCGGTCTGGTTGACATTACAAACTAACACCAAAATAATTTTCCTTAAGCACAGTTATGACTAGGTGACCCTATTCAACCAATACCAGTGGTTCCTTATTGTCTCTAGGATCAAATAGCAACTTCTCTATTTAGCTTTTAAAGCCCCTCACAAGCTGGCCCCAACCTATCTCTCTTCATTGGATGTTATTCCTCATTCTGGTACTAGATAAGCCAAACTGGCCTTCTCTCTGTTCCTCATAAATGACGCTCCATCTCCTTTCTCTGTGATTTTGCGTTGACCCACCCAATGCAATCTGATGCTTGCTCATTGCCTCTGCCCTGAAAAGTCTCTTTTTTCCTTAAAGACACAGTTGAACCACTATCTTCTGCAGGGAAGTAGCTTTACTGCTAACTATAAGGAAATATTTTAAGTTCAGAATATCTACACACACACACACACACACACACTCCTTCACTCACAAAAAAATGTTGCAGCCTGTTTTGAGTCTCCTGAAATTTTGATTCTTTGAAGACTAGTATTCTAAAATATGCTCTATTTTTTTCTTTTTTAACCTCTTATTTCTCATCAAAAATCTTTACTATAGTTAACATTTAAAAAAAAGTTTTATGGGTGTCCTTTGCTTTTACATTACACATTTCTGAATATGCCCTTCCTACTCCCCGATCTTGGGCACCTAGGTGACACAGTGCCTAGAGTACTGGATCTGGAGTCAGGAAGACCAGGGCCTGAGTATGACCTCAGACACTTAGTAGCTGTGTTACCCTGGGCAAATCACTTAACCCTGTTTGCCTGAGTTTCTCCATCTGTAAAATGAGCTAGAGAAGGAAATGACAAATTACTCTAGTATCTTTGTCAAGAAAACCCCAAATGGGGTTGTGAAGGGTTGGACACAGTAGAAACGACTAACAACAAACTCCCCAATCTGATGAGCCTTTCCTCATAACTCAACAATTGTCAAGTTGGCAAAGATGGAAAAACTAGAGGGCTAGAGGGAAGAAAGGCATGCTGATTCACTGCAGATGTTAACTTGTACCAATCTGAGAAACAATGTGGACTTACTTGTGTGAGAAAAGTTAATTATTAAGTTGTTTATAGCTTTTGAACCATTGTTCCCATTACTGCTTTTATATCCCAAAGAAATTAACAGCAGAAAGGTCTTCTATGTACCAATATATTTATAGCAGCATTTCCTTTAAAAATAAATTTGTATTGCTATCTTTTCCTTTAATATCACCTATATTTCTTACTCTGTTCCTTTAGCCATTCTCATAGAATCATCCCTTATAACAGAAAAAAAAGTGCAGCAAAACTAAATGTTGAAAGTTATGTTATATGTATTGTTTCACTGTAAGGGCAAGCAAAGCGAGACTTTTTGTTGTCTTTTGTGTGGGAGTGCCTTTGATTGAGTGTTGCTTTTGTTTATAGGAAGGCCCATGCCCTTTTGCTAGTTAGGTCATGAGAGGTGTGAAGCCTTCAGGAAGTGTGAAGCAATCTGACTCCCGCAGAAATGCCACTCTGAAGTTAGCATTTTCTTTGGGGCTCACTCATTGGAAGAGTGTTGGTGTGGCGACTCTAGGTAGCAGTTAAGGAGCCCCTGGCTTTGAAAACCCAGATGTTGGTGCTTCTTTCTTTGGTAACTATGTATGTATAACTTTGGCCAGAGAGCTAGAACTCTGTTGATTTGTGTTATTTACTGTTTATATTTTCTGTTTGTAATTTGTTTGTATTTGCTCAGAAGTTCAGGGTGCTGCTGGCTTGTCCCCCCGAATGGTATATATGTATGTTTGATTAAAGTGAGAGTGTAAACCCCTTGCTTTCCATAGAAAAGCAGATCGGGGGGG
>CM053622.1:210962182-211010000 GCA_028646595.1 Phalanger gymnotis | reverse complement strand
AAAAAAAAAAAAGCAGATCAAAGAACCTGTGCTGGCAGCCCTCCTGTGTGCTAGTGTTATTGGCCTTACACAGCCACAGCAGCTGCAAGTAACATTGTTACACTCACAACCATGGACCCTCATTTCTGTGAAGCAAGGTGACTTGATTCCTTTGAGGCCAAGCTTGGTCATTATAATTTTGCAGCATTGAGTTTCTATTGCTTTGTTGAGGTTGCTTTTCTTTCCATTTACATTGTTAAGAGTTGTTTTCCTGGTATTGTTAGAACATTGTTGTTTCCCTGGTTCTTGACTTTGCATCAATTCATGCAAATCTTTTCATGAACAGGAACAGCTAGCATTTATACAGTGATTTTTACATGCAAGACGCTGTGCTAAGCAATTTGCAAATATTTCATTTGTTCCTCACAACCCTAGGAGGTAGGTGCTATCTTCATTTTATAAATGAGGAAACTGAGGATGAGGTTAGGTGACTTGCCCAGGGTCATACAGCTAGTGTCCGAGGCTGTATTTGAACTCACTTCTTCTCAAATCTTAGGATCCATGTTTTATTCACCATAACTCTTTGTCGTTGCAAGTTGTTGTCCAAACCTGTAAGGAACTCCCATTGAGAAAACTCCACCTACCACTGCAGCTCATTGACAATTCTGCAACTTGTCATCTTGGATCATGGCCAGTATCATACAAACATTACATGTTAGATGCAATTATCAGCTCAATAAGGGGCCATGATTCTATGGATTCATCATGTTTGTGTTTTCTTATAGCATCAAGTCATTTCATTATATTCATGTACTACAATTTTTTTGGGGGGTGCTGCATTTTAAAATCAACGACCATCTACACTTTGCAGCTCTTTGCCATTATAAAGTGCCAATACTAGAGACAGCGAGGTGGTGCAGTGGATAGAGACACCTATTTTGAAATTAGGAAGATACAAGTTCAAACCTGCCTTCAAACACTTCTTAGCTGTGTGGACCTGAGCAAGTCATTTGTCTCAGTTTCCTAAAATGCGGATAACAATACCACTTACCTCACTACAATACCACTTACCTCACTGGGTTACTGTGAGTATCAATTAAGACGTTTGTAAAACACTCGGCACAGTAGATAGCACACAGTAAATGCTGTATGTTAGCTTTTGTTACTATTACATAGGACTTTTCTTTTTGTCACTGACCTCCTTGGTGTATTTGTCTCATGGTGAAATCTTCATATCAAAGGACATTGTAAACTCTACCTAACTTCAAATTAGCAACACTACTTGTAATAGCAAAGAGTTGGGACATAAGTTTTGTAGCTACCTGGGAATGACTGAACAAACTGTGGCATAAAAATGTAATGGATTATTACTCCACCACTAGGAAGAATATGAAGAATTTGGAGAAACATGGGAAAAACTGAACTGAGACAGTGAACACTGGAAGTAGAACCAAGATAATATACACAACAACCATGATGCAAATTAGGACAACCCTGAAAGTCAACAAAATTCAAATACGCTATTAGTGCCAAATTATTCCAGGAAAGCATATTATCATCAATCTTAGTAATCACTAACATGAAATAACATGAATCCTCAGTTGCAATTACTCTATTAAACAATTTTGCCTGACATTTTTATGGAAAGGCTTATGGGAAACAGGTAAACTGACTAATATGCCAGAATGAAATCCATCGATGAAGCCAAGATGGCTCAGAAGGGTTTATACAGTAAAGTGGATGTCCATCTGTAATGGCAACAACAAAGTGAGCGGCAAAAAAAGAACCTGGCTTGGCAGATCACTAAATTCAACAAACTCAAGGACCAAGGTCAAAAGGGCTAAGTAGCTAAAGCCTGCAGTTACCATTTAGCAAACACTTACAAATAGGCACAAAACAGAACTGGGTCAAATGAGAAGTCTTCAATAAGTTCCCCAGAAGAAAGCAGGCACGGTTCAGCAAAACTGAAACCTAGGATTAGATCTTACAGTCCTGCATCCTTTCAACTCCAGAATTCTGTCCTTCTAAGCAGCTCATGACTTAGAATAATGAACACAGGGTAAAGGGTCGACCTTGGGAAGAGAAATCTAGAAGACTACAGATTTCATGCTAAAAGGGATTCAATCACTTTATTTTACAGATGAGGACCATGGCAGATAGGGCCTGTTATTTACCCAACGTCACACAGGATGGGATTACAACACAGGGCTTCCTGACTCTAAGTCCAATCTCTACCCACTAGACCTCTGTCATAATGGCCTCAGGAACCAAGAAACATTCAAATTATGGGTGGAACTTTTTCAAAATCATTACTTTTTGCTTTTTCGTAAATTCTTTGTCATCCTCTAGAATCTTCCCACACTTACATGGCACAGGTCCTTCTTGCGCAACAGATCCTTTAAAATTCTTTCCTCCATCTCATTTACCTTCCCGTTTTGTTAGAATATCTTCCTTTTCAAAAAGGATACTACCATCCATACTTCCCAGAAAAACGTCCTAAGTATTAAAGCAAGACTTTAAAGTAATTTAATTTTTTGGTCCTTTGTTATTTATACTTCGTCTCTTTGAGAGCAGTGGTTAGTTACGTCTTTTCAATGTGAAGGCAGGGACCATATCCTGTATTTCTCTTGTATTCCCATAAAGCCCATCACAGCATTAAAAGGAGTGACTGCTGAGCGAAGAGGTGATGATCACATACGACATTTACCCCTGCTGTGAATACCTAATGCATGACATGTTGGAAATGATAAATGTAAAGAGGGATGAAGACTACACAATGTTTAATGATGGGGAAGAGGTGACATCTATTAAAACAGGTATCAAATATGGCCTGCAACAGTTCAAACTCTCTCAAGAGGCCCCAACCAGATTAAAGTATAACTGGGAAATATTTAACAAAATAAATAAAATTTCAAGTTAACAGAGATGTCAATAGGTACTTTTCTAAATCAACATGCACCTGTAGGGATCCTTAAGTACAGTACGTTTAGCAGCCCCATTTCGATTTGATTTTGACACAGCTGGATCAGGGTATCTCGAGAACCCCTTAAAAAATCAAAGGACCTGTCTGTGGTGGTCATCAGGTTTCATTCTAGCCCTAAATCCAATGTTTAGCCAGGGTCTGGTAAATACTAAGCGGTTGATAAATGCTTGTTGATAGGACTTGACTCAAAATATGATCCTCAAATTTTTAATTTAACTCAGAAAATTGCTATATTAACTCCGTTACGGGCCCCACTGAACAGCAGGCCCACTCCCACTCAATTTCCTAACTTCTTTACATGTCTCACTGCTCACAACAGTTATATCCATGAACTCTTATTTCCCTAAGAAACAGCAGGTGTATCCATGCACTGAACCATAACCATGTCCATTTGGTCTCAGACAGGACCATAATACTCAGCCAGTCAGAAAGCAGCACCACCAGGATGCTCAAAAAGATGCGGACCACAAAACAGAAAGGACTTTCCCTAACCAGGCACCTGTGCAGTAGTAGTAAAAGAACTAACCTAGAGTAAACTTGTGAAGTAAAGAGGATTATTGTCTTATCACTATCATACATATGTACCCTTCCCCCCACCACGTTTTTCTGTGTGTATTGTGGGTAATTTCATGTGCAGTTCCACCATGGAAGGGATCCTTCTCCTATTACCTAATCCCTTAACAAGCCTCTCCTGCCTTTTTAATATTCATAATTTCTTATGTTAATTGCATCTTTAGCCTACAAAAATTCATCTTGCTTCCCCTGAAGTTGGTAGTTCCTCTTGGAACTTAACCCACTTCATAAGAGGTGTCAATCTCAATAAATGCCTATACTTGGATTAGAGGTGGTCTGACTGAATTCTTTGAGATGGTTCCACCACAACGCATTATAAACCTGCAACAGTTTTTGGCATCCCTGGGTGGGTAAAGCCCAAACTCCAACAATAACATAAAGGTTACTTCGGAAGAGACAACAACGTGCAGTAGAGAAACACACATAATTGATAGTAAATGTTTATGCTTTATTGAACATTCAATTTCAAACAATTTTTTGTGTGTATCTATAAATTCAAATTGCTATATCAAACATATGCTTAAAGAAAAATCCCATCTGGCAAAAGCCTCAGAATCTAAGTGGAATATAACCATAAGTCTAGATTAAAATTCCACTGCTTTCAACTATTATTAGGATTATCTTTCTGAAAATTTTATATAGCAGATTTAAAAAAGATACAAATTGTGTTCCAAAAGCTCAGACAAAACTTGTGTACTCAACAATGCAAACACAGTAGGTAATTTACTTTCTATAAAATTGTAAGTTGCTGAATGGTATCAATTTTTCAAGTGGTACAAGAACATAGCATCAGACCATCTTCTTTGATTTTCTCTTCTCTGCTTCTTCCTTTTCCTTTTCTATATTCACAACTTGAGATTCAATTTCTTTGGCACTAAACATCTGAAATGAAATAAAATTTAATTTAAAAATCTGGCACAGTGGCCTTGGATTAATCGTGAAATAAATATTCAGATAAATACATAGGTTAATGAACTACTCTTTGGAGACAGCAATAACAAGATAGCAAATGAAAGGCAAAATAATTTTCAGTTATATCGATTATATCTGAAGGTCTATAGAAATGAATTTGACCTCCATTATTCTAAAATGATATCAATTTTGAGACAGCTAGGTAGCGCAGTGGGTATACAGCACTGACCCTGGCGTCAAGAGGACCTGAATTCAAATCCAACCTCAGACACTAGCTGTGTGACCCTGGGCAAGTAACTTAGTCCCAATTGCATCCAAAATGAAAAAAATTAAAACCCCCAAATAATTTAAATTGTAAATTGCAAAAGCTCCACTTCAATACAATGGCATACTAGATTCCTGTAGTGTTTCTTTTCCAAAATCACTTGGCCCAAAAATGTCAAAGAAAAAAAATCAAGGCAAAAAACTTGCCTTTTGTCATACTGCTTCAGTTACAGTGCACTATTACCACTTACAACTTCTTTTACTAGAGAATGAATCATGATTTCTCTTTCCTTCACTATTTGAGTGGCATAGTATTTTTCATCTATTTCTCTCAGTAAATAAACAAATGATAATAATTACAAAAATAAATGGGATAGAGGATGAAAAAAATTTCTCTCCTCTTCCCTAGCTAACTAGGGAAAAGGAGAATTTATTTCTCTTCCCATTAGTTCACAAATCATTACTATGCAAATGATTTCACAATCTACGTACATCCAACCCCAAGCTTTCTACTCATTTTCAGTCCTGCATAGGTAAGTGCTTGGTGCACTTTTCCATTTGGATGTCCTATGAGCATCTCAAAATCAACATGTACAAAATGGAATTCATTAAACTTACAGCCCCCAAAACACAACCCTCCTCTAAACATCTACTTCTGCTAAGGGTACTGACAACTTCTCCAAGTCAATCTAGGTTTGTAATCTAACAAGATTTGACTCTTCCCTCTCCCCCTCAACCTCTTGTAACCGAATCAATGGCTAAATATTGTTTATTCTACTAGTCAATCAACAGACCTTTATGTGTAAAACACCTACTATACTATGTCTCAACACCCATGACAGCTTTTGGGTACACAATACAGTTTAATGTAAACACTGAAAGTCAGGTAAGCTCCTGCACGCTGAGAGCTGAGGAAGACATTATGTTTTATGATTTCTTCTCTCAGCCAAGCCAGACTACTGTTATTGTCCAGTTGTGTCCATGGATAGGTATCACGACCCCACATACTATACTGTCCATGATTTTTTCTTAGTGAAGATACTGAGTGTTTCACCATTTCCCTCTCCAGTGGATTAAGGGAAACAGGTCAAGCGACTTGCCTGAGCCACCTAGATGCCCAGAGTCAGGGAGACCTGAGTACAAAATCTAGACTCTGATGCTTACTAGTGGTGTGACCCTGGGCAAGTCATTTAACCCTGTTTGACCAGTTTCCTCATCAGTCAAGTGAGCAGGATAAGGAAATGCCAAATCACTCCAGTAGCTCTGCCAAGAAAACCCTAAATGGGGTCACAAGGAGTCAGATACAACTCAAACTAAATTTCCTTTTACCTCCATTTTTGCCTACTCTTTAATTTTCTTAAAAGGATTTTACTAAGTCTTACTTCTTTTGGAAGTCTCTGCTATTAAGTTTTGTTTTTTTGAGGAGTGAAAGACAGGGCAATTGGGGTTAAGTGACTTGCCGAAGTCACACAGCTAGTAAGTGTGTCAAGTATCCAAGGCCGAATTTGAATTCAGGTCCTCCTGATTCAGGGCCGGTGCTCTACTCACTGCACCACCTATTAATTTTTTTTAGGGGATTAATGAACTGTGTAGGCTCCTGTGAAACCTGTTGTTCAAGATCTTCTCTTTGCTATCCTCATTCAATTTCTACAGTAACATGAAAAATAATTTAAGGATCTGTTACAATGGTTTTGGATTTTATATTTTGAGACTAAAACTTGAAGAACCTAAAAAATATTCAGATAAATGCAGAGGTTAATTCTCTACTATTCGATGACAGCAAATTTTAGAAGCAAATAACCTTTTAATATTTTGCCATTTAATATTTTGTGGTGTAATGGAAAGAATTGTAGACCTGCTATCAGAAAACTTGGGTTCAAATCCCAGCTCTGATACTCACTAGATGTGTGACTTATGGTAAGTCATTAATCCCTCTGGGTCTTGGTGGCTTCCTTGACTCTTAAGATGAATGGGCTGAACCAGATGACCTCTAAGGTCTAAAGCTCTAAATCCAAGATCCCATGATCCTTTGAGCTCTAAATCTTAGGTTTCCACTTCAGTTGTCTAATAAATTGTAGGAGACTCAAGAGTGGAACAGTACAATGGATGGAAATGGAAAGAAGAGTTTGGGATCAAGAGCATGGCAAATATGAAGTGTAACAGACTAGATTTGACTGAGGGGAAAGAATGTGTTTTTAGTTAAAGTTGTAAGACTTGGGGACTGTTTTTTTTAAGGGTAAGGTAATTATTAGCAAGAGAAAACTAGGTGGTGTAGAGTGCCAGGCCTGGAGTCATGAAGACCCATCCTCTCAAGTTCAAATCTGGCTTCAGAAACTCACTAGCTGCATGATCCCGGGCAAGTCACTTAAACCTGCTTGCCTCAGTTTTTGTATCTGTAAAGTAAGCTGGAGAAGGAAATAACAAGCCTCTCTAGTATCTTTGCCAAGGAAAAGCCCAAATAGGGTCACAAAGAGTTGGACAAAGCTGGAAGGAATGAACAACAAAATTACCAGCAAAGGAATGTAACGTCCTAACATCATAATATGTATAGTGTTTCAAAGAGCAAACTGAAAAATATGCAAATGTTAGCTAGGATTATTTTAGTATTTTCATAGGTTCAAGAATATCTAAACTTACATAATATCCAAGCTTATTTTACTAATAATACCTGTGTCTATTCTTCTAAGTCTTTTTTGGCATAAACTACTAGTCATAAGTCAATTGAAATTTTGCCTTACTAGTCCTGTTTCATATACTGCTCTCTGCTCCAGCTCAAGTGGGCTCCTGTATAGGTCTTCCCAATTGCAACCCTTCCATGCCTTGGCTTCTGCTTTCCCCAAAGATAAAAGCAAATTTTAGCTTTAAGTGTCTAAGTGTTTATTTTCATCTTCTGAAGAGTGCACGATGACATAAAGCAAGTTTGGACAGATAAATGGAAGTAGGAATATTCTTACATCAACCAAAAATACAAATAGCTAATATTTATACAGTGCTTTAAGGTTTGAGCTTTAAAAATATCATTTTATCCTTACAATAACCCTTGGAGGTGCTATTATTTTTGCAGGTGAGGAAACTGAGGCAGATGGAGATCATGTGAGTTACCCAGGGTGACACAGCTAATAGGTGTCTGAGGGCAGTTACGAATGCATTTCTTCCTTACCAGCATTTTATCCACTGAGTTACATACCTGCTTAGCATAACAGGGTTTGCTACCAACAAAGCCCAACCAACTAAGTACAGTAAAACCATGTAAAAATTGCCAGGAATTGTTACATCAGTTAGCATTTATTAAGCACCTACTACACGCCAGGCACCATGCACCGTATTCCCCAGAACTATATAGCAATGGTCTCACTCAGAAAAAAGCAGGGTTTTCCCTATAACCTGATATTAAAAATGTATTTTCAAATACATTTCCTCTATTATTCTTTTCAAGCTCAGAGCACATATAATGATGAATATAGCTGGTTTATAACTGAGTATATTATGACTGAGCAGTAATGCTGAAAGCATCAGTCGGGAAGAAAAAACAGGAGTCATGTCACAAGGGATCACCATATGCTAGGGGACACTGCATTTAATTGAGGTGCACAGGTGTCAAATGCAGGACTATTTCTGTCAGGAGATTTATAGCTCAGATACTTTTTAAAAAAATTCCTTTTTTAACCCATCACTTCTACCTTCAATGGCTGGTTTCTTCTTATGATAGCAAGTTCAATGTTTTTTCCACCAGACTGTACGACCTAGCGTGATAAAAGCACAAGATCAGGAGTGTTTTCACAAAGCACTTTACATTTTAATAAACCAATAAGGTGAGGGAAAGAGAAACAAGCTCTATTTAAGGCCATTTGTGGTAACCAAGCACTGTACTGGACAACTTACTTCTAGCAGTGCTCTTATTGCTAATTTGATGGCTTCACTGTCAGTTGCTATAGTGCCTTCTGTGTAATTTTTTTCAAGAAATTCACGAACAGTCTTAGCACTGCGGCCTATTGCATTTGCCTGAAAAAGAAAAGATAATTAAAAATATTACTGCAATATAAACACATTTGTTTTCCAATAACTGAATCTAGGTAGTCCTAAGAGTTTTATATATGGGACTTGTCCTCCAGAATAAACTTGAAATTGTAGGCTTAAAAAGACTAACAAATATTTTATTTAATAATTCATATTTCACTGATGCTCTATGATTAAACAAAGATATGAACAAATAATTCCCAAAAGTTATAAACTATTAATCACCATATGAAGGAAGATCCACGCAGTTGTCAGAGGAAGAAACAAAAGCTATCAATAATCATAAGAAAAATAACTCCTTAATATTACCTCACACCTTTAAGACTAGCTAACATATGAAAATGGCAAATGATAGAAGGGATATGGGAAAACAGGAATACTAACGCACTGTTGGTGGAGCTGTGCAACTACTCTGGAAAGCAATTTGGAACCATTTGGAACCATGCCCAAAAAGCTATTAAACTGTACATACCTTTTGACTCAGTGATATAGTCACACTAGGTCTGTACTTCAAAGATATCAAACAATGGGGAAAAAGATTCAAAGGAACAAAAATAATCATAGCAACTTTTTGTGATGGCAAAGAATTGGAAATTGAAGGGATGTCCATGAATGTAATGGAAGACTATTGCGTGGCAATTAATGGTAAAGTTAATGGTTTCAGAGAAACTTGGGAAGACTTGTATGAACTGATGGAAAGTAAACAGAAGCAGGAGAACAAGTTATTCAAAAAGAGCAATTATGTAAAGATAATTAACTGTTAACACAATGGCCAACCACAATTCCATAGAACTCAAGATAAAACAAGCTATCCATCTACAGAGCTGATGGACTCAAAAATGCAAATATTTTCTTTTCTTTCTATGCTTTTTTTTTGGTTGGACATGGCTAACACCAGAATTTGTTTTGCATTACTATCCATACGTATGATGGGGGTTTGGATTTCTTGCTTTCTCAATGGGTAGGGAGGGAGGAGGGGAAAAAGAGAAAATTCAAGACTTAAAACTAAAATTTAATAAAAAGGATCCAAACCATTAATAAAATGAATGGAAATCAAAATCTCTCTGAAATTTCTTTCACCTCACAATTAACAAATTGGCAAAGATGACCAAGTGGTGAGAAGAGACAAAGAGTCAAGGAGCTAGCTGTGTAAATGGTCGAAATTGTTGACGGAAGCCATGAAATGGTTCACACATTCTGGAAAGCAACTTGGAATTATGTTTAAATGCCAAAATCTTTTGATCTAGAGATCCCAAGACCAGGCATATTTTATTGTATTTTTTTCCCCCACAAAAATCAAAAGTCCCATTTTTGCCAAAAGCAAGATTGTCTTTTGGATAGGGGTATGGGATTTGGAGTTGGGAAAATATGGGTCAAATCTTGCCTCAAATGCTTATTACCTGTGTGATCCTGGGCAAATTACTTTTTCTATGTCTGTTTCCTCATTTGTAAATGTTGGGGGTGGTGGTGACTGGACTCAGTGGCCTCTAGAAGTGTAGTCTAGTTCTAAATCTATGAGCTTATTGCAAATAAGATCGTTTCATTCTTTGTACTTATATCCCTAGCACATAGTAAAAAATACTTGTTTATTAGTTTTTTTTTTTTAGAGATATAGGAAAAGGCTGGGCAATTGGTGACTTGCCCAAGGTCACACAGCCAGTACGTCAAGTGTCTGAGGCCACATTTGAACTAGGGTCCTCCTGACTCCAAGACTGATACTCTATTCACTGTGCCACCTAGTTGCCCCTACTTGTTGATTAGTCTTATGAAAGATTTAAGGGGTAGGAACAATTATTTATCAAACACTGACTGTAAGTCAAGTGCTACTCTATGTGTTTTACAAGTATTACCACCTTTGATCCTCACAACAACTTCAGGAGGTAGGTGCTATTACTATCCCTATTTTACAGTTTAGGAAAAGGAAGCCATTTTTAAGTTAAATGGCTTGTCCAGGGTGACACAACTAGTAATTGTCTGAGGCTGCACTGGAACTTAGATCTTTCCTATCTCAAGCCATCTATCCGTTGCACCACCTAAGCTGCAACATTCATAGCTCAACTTTTTGTGGTACCCAGGTAGAGTCAGAGGAGATGCTTATCCTCTGAAGAATGGATAAACAAGTTGTGGGAGCCCTTCTCCTTGCTAGTTAACTCTTCTACTTATGCCCTCGGTCCCTAGTCACCTCTAGCAACTTATCCCTCAGTCATCCCCCCACTCCCCAGTTTCTAACTTCTTATTCACTGGCACCCAAATCCTTAAGAAAACAAAACGTTGTAACATCCACTTGACTCTACCATCCCTGCACAGTATAGTCCTATGTCTCACCTTCCTTTTCCATGGTAAATCTCTGAGAAAAACATCTATCCTTACTGCTTCCACTTTCTTATTTCTCAACCCCTGGCAACATGACTTCAGTGATCATCACTTAACTGCTGAATCTAATGGATTCTTCTTCGTTCTCAGTCTTTCTGCTGTGTTCATGCAGAATTACTGAATCTTAAGGAAGAAAATGACTCCTTGAAAATCAGAATTGGGCAAGGGGAAGCCAGTGAAGTTGTAAGAGATCAAAAAATAATGTTTATTTAGTAATAAATTTTTAATATAAATAACAAATATAAAAAGTAATGGAAGAATAGAAGAGAATGTGAAATATCTCAGAAGAAAAGCTGATCTAGAGAACAGATCAAGACAAGAAAACATAAGAATAATCAGACTATCTGAAAGAAAGCTATGATCAAAAAAAGAATCTTGATACAATAATACAAGAAATAATTAAAGAAAATTCTCCTGAAGCATTAGAACAAGAGGGGAAAGTAGAAATAGAAAGAATCCACTGATCACTACTTAAAAGAGATCCTATGAGGAAAACCCATAGGAATATTATAGTCAAATTCCAAAAACCCCAGATAAAGGAAGTATTAAAGCAACAAGGAAAAAAAAATTAAACATGGTGGTGCCACAATTAGGATCACACAACACCTAGCAGTGGCAATACTGAAAAACTGAAGATTTTCAAACACTATAGATAAAAGAGCAAAAGAACTGGGGTTCTGGTCAAAAATATCATACCTAATAAACCTAAGCATCATCCTGAATAAAAAAAATGGACATTTAATGAACTGTCAGACTCTTAGGACTTTATTTAAAAAAAAAAAACAAAAACTGAACTTTATAGAAGATTTGACATACAAGAGCCAAGGGAAATATAAAGTACATACCAAAGACTAATTACAAGAACTCAATAAGGGCAGACTGTTTATCTTTTATTTATGTAAATTATTAAACATCTAAAACTGTTATTAGTAATTGGGTAGTTTCTAAGAAAGATTGGGGTAAACCTGAGTATAAGACTTTAGAAGTTAAAACTATCTAGAAACAGTTAAAAAGAGTCATCATTTTATACAAATGAGGTGGCGAGAGGGAAACTGACACAGAGGAATTAAATGGGAGAGGAGGGCATAGTTGTAGAAACCTACTTTCATCAGGAATGTATTCAAGAGGGAACAATATGTATGTATCTAGAAGAGCATAAAAGTTTTCTAAATTCAGAAAGAAATAAAATGCTAAGGTGATGGAGAGGATAAGGGAGGGATCTTTGGTGAGGAGGGGGTGAGGGAACAGGTCAAAGTAGGGTATAGGCAGTGTTTAGATTTGGGATATGGGAATACTAAGATAGGGGAGGGATCCTTGGGGGGTGGGGGGAACCAAGCAATAGGAGGGTAAGGCAGTGCATAGAAGAAAAGCAGGAGTTGGGAGGTATAAGAAATAAGAGATATGCACAAACATAAAAACAAAGGTCAAGAGTAGAATTTGTCAGGGAAAATATGTCGATGTATGTATGTGCACATATATAAATATATCCATGCTGAATTGTAGCCGGAGGTGGGGTGGGGGGAAAGAACAAAGGAAGAAATGCACAGCAGAGAACAAAAGAAAACTTACAAGGAAGCAAAGAAAAGATGGACAGCTGTCAACACAACCCACAGTATTTATTTTACATATATATGTGTGTGTATATGTGTGTGTATGTGTGTATACACACACACAGGCTTTCTTGAAATGGAAATTTATTCCTATATATTTTGAATCCTTACATTCTGCTGTGCACATGACATTTTTTTTCTTGTTTTAATATTTGAATTTGTTTCTTTTCTCAGTCTTATTGTGCATTTGTTTTAGCATTTAAGTCTGAAATTTTTTTAAAAAGAATTACTGAAACACCTTCCCTCCATAATACTCTCTTCCTTATGTTTTCATGATATTGCTTTATAGTGGTTCTTTTTCAATCTTGACTGATCTATCCTTCCTCATCAGCTTTGCTGGAATCATGAAAATCCTCATCCACACACTCCATTTGTGAATAGACCCCAGTCAGGCCTCTGGCCCAGCTGGGCCCCCTTCATCATCTTTTTCAATAATCTCAACAGCTCACATGAGTTTAACTGTCACCTCACTGCAGGTAATTCTCTAATTTACATATTCAGCCCTCATCTTTCTCAGCTGTGATCCTACATCTCTAATAAACAGCCTGCTGGACATTTCCCTGTAGATATCACCACAGGTATCACAAACTGAACACGTTCAAAGTCAAATTCATTCTGTTCTCCCCTAAATCACCCTCTCTGTCTGACTTCTCTACCTACTGAAGGCACCTCACATATTATGACCACGTAAAAGGAAAAATGAATTTGGATAAATGGACAAAGAATACTGATAGACTCTGCTGGATTAGACCTATGATTCTCTCTATGTATGATACTCTTAGTAAATATTTACCTCTAATAAAGCAAATCAACACTTCTGTTGCAACTTCTTATCCTAAAAATTTGCCCCAGGGGATGGGGAAGGAAGAGAAACTAAGGAGTCAGGTGACTTGTACAAGGTTCATACAGCCAGTATATGACAAAGCTGGCCTTGAATCCAGGTTGTCCTAACTGGAAGTCACTGTGTCAGCTCTCTGAGACTGGGCTGGGGGTGGGCAGTGGGGCAAGCTGAGGGGGAGCCTGACATACAAGTTATGTCATTTTATGGAAATTAATTTAATTAAACTATAAATAGCTACAAGTAGGTATAGTTGATTTTTAATAATTCCAATATTTCTAATACGTCATTTTAAAAAGTATGGCAACATCAAGCATCTAAAATACAATTTCTGAATTGTAGTAACATTATGTTATTGCTTATATGGTACACCTAGGTTTCTAAAAAGCACCTATCACGACAACCCCATGAGGCAGCCAGGAATATTATTATACCCCATTTTATAGCTGAAGCACCTGAAGGACAGAGGGTAAGTGACTTGACCACTGTCAGACAGCTAGTACATGTTGACAAGGAGAACTGAACTCACGTCTCTTCGTTTGAGTCCAGCATTCCCCCCTTTGTACCAGTCTGCCTCTATAAAGAGTAAATTCTATATTCAATAATTTCATGATTACTTTTTCCATCCATAAACATTTAGCATTTCTTGTACTTTGCTCCCTTTTTATCAAAAGAAAGGAGACCACCATGTTTATAATAAACCAAGAGACTTCTCTAACCATTGGTACACAGTGTTACAGTGAATAGCAGTCATTTCTTCTGGAAGCATTCATGTCACAATTGATGTTTCTGACATGACACAGCTTCGTTGTGCGTCCTAAAGTGATAACATGCAAATACTTAAGAGGAATGAATTCCCTCTACTTCTAAATAAAAGAGTAATGCATACCTTCCAAGCATGGTAAGTACCAGATGGATCCGTCTGATATAGCCTTGGGATACCATCATCATCAAAACCCACAATTAAAGCAGAAATACCAAAAGGTCTGCGTCCGTTGCTCTGTGTGTATTTCTGGGGGTGTAAAGTTTTCATATTCATTAATTTCAGCAAGCTACTGTTAACAGAAGGCAATTTTCTGGCTGTATATAAAAATTAAGAAGCTTCGTTTTCACTAGCTAACCACATTCTCAATGGTAGCCAAGCAGACATATGCTGGGTGTTTTAACAGCCGGCTCTACGTAAGAAGGGTGATGACATACTTTTAATATGCATTCTTAAGTTTAGAAATGAACGATAATAATAGCTAGCATTTCCCTGGTCCCCACTATGTGCCAAGGCACTGTGCTAAGTAAGCACCTTTAAGTATATCTTACTGGATTCTCACAACCATCCTGGAAAGAAGGTAGGTGCCATTATCATCCCCATTTTACAGTAGAGAAAACCGAGGCAGATGGCAGTTACATGACTTGCCCAAGATCACACCACTAGTGTCTGAGTCTGGTTTCAAACTCAGGTCTTCCTGACTCCACGCCCAGCTTTCTCTCCACTGCACCACCCAGCTGCCATTGTCTAATAATAAATAACAAACAAGCAATGAATCAAGCCCTAGTTTGTATTGTTTGTTGAATTCTGAGGTATAAAATGCTCTCACTAAAAACTAAACAATAAGCTCAGTAAAAGCTGTGTCTAGCACACCCTACAGTGAAGTCTCCCAAGCTCAAATACTCCTAACAAAGTGAATTCTCTATGCACTGAGGTGCCTCCTACATGTTTTAAAATAAACTCTTATCCTATACTTTCTTTTTCCTTTTTGGAGGGGGGAGGGCAGGGCAATTGGGGTTAAGTGACTTGCCCAAGGTCATAAAGCTGGTGTGTCAAGTGTCTGAGGCCTGATTTGAACTTAAGTACTCCTGACTCCATGGCTGGTGCTGTACTCACAGTGCCACCTAGCTGCCCTCTTATCCTATACTTTCAAATACAGGTATATAGTTACTCCATTTTTTTTCTTTGTCATACACAGACATTAAGATTTCTGCCACTTTCCTGACTAAACCTTCCCTGGCTCCCCCACACCATAATGACTCATCACTTGTTGAAATTCCTTCAACACTTAAGTGTCTAATGACCGTCTGAGTATTTTAGAGTTAATAGGAACCTCAGCGGACATCTAGCCCAACCCCCTAATTTTGCAGATGAGGAAACGGAGGTCCAAAAAGTTTAACTGATTTGCCTTAGGTTACAGACTGTAAATGTCTCAAAGGCAAGGGACTAATCTTTATTTTCTCTGTCTTCCATTCTATCTTATATGTGGCACATCTCTATGTACAAAGTAAAAGCTTTATAAATGACTTGTTTGAATTTGTTTCCCAAATGATAATACCAAACCCTCCCCCAAAGTTTTTCATCTCCTTTCTAAAAACTTAGCATGACTTCGTAAGACTTAAGAGAATTCAAAGGTAATAATGGACTATATCTTTACAGCAACATTGTAAGGGTGAGAAGAAATGGAAATTTAATTAGATACTACCAGACTGAGCTGTTACTTGGTAAATACAAATCATTAAAACAGAAGTACCCACTGCCTCATTCTACTTAATAAACCTCTACATTTCTATCAAGAGGCAGCTGATGGCTCAGTGGATAGAACACTGGGCCTGGAGTCAGGAAGACCTGAGTTCAAATACAGCCTCAGACACTTCCTAGTTGTACGGCACTGAGCAAGTCAATTAATCTCTGACTGCCTGACAAAATGGAACCACTGGAGAACAGGAAATGGCAACTCACTCCAGTATCTTTGCTAAGAAAACCGCAAGTGGGGTCATGGAGGTCGGTCACAACTAAAATGACTAAACAACAACACTTTCTATCAACTGTCCACAGTCCTACTACTGAGGAAACTTGATCTTGTCCAATTTCTGAAGTTAAGCAGGTTTAGATATGGTTAGGGTTAGGGATGGGAAATAGTTGACACCAAGGACTATTGGATGCTGCACCTTAAAGGAAGAGCACACCCTAATGGACAGAGGGTCAATCTTGGAGTCAAGAAAGAGCTGGGTCCAAGTACTGCCTTTAATACCTGCTGACTGCCTGGAAGGTGGTGCTTGAGCTACGTCTTTAAGGAAGAGGGACAACCGTGAGAAGAGGGCATGCCCTCCCAGTATGGAGGATGTCTAGTGCCAAGCATGGATATGGTAGATGGAGTGCTATGCATGAGAAACAAACAGAAGGCCAATGTGGCTGGATTGTAGACTACCTTGGGCAGGGAGGACTAACAGAGAGATAGGTTGGAGGCAAGACTGTAAAGGGCTTTAAAAGCCCAACAAAGAAGTTTCTAATTTATATTAAGAGGCAATCATGAGCCATTAGAGTTTACTGAACAAAAATGACAGAGGCAGATTTGTGCTTGGGGACAATCATTTTGGAAGCGGTGTAGGAGGGTTTGGAGTAGGCTAAGACTTAATTCAGGGACATCGATTAAAAGGTAAAAAATGATGATGCCTTATATAAAGTGATAGTATGAAAATATGCAGAATGAGCCAGATGTAAAGACAGAAATGCCAATATCTGACAAGCGACTGGATATATGGGGTGAAGGTAATGCCTAGGTGGGAGTCCAGCAGAGGATGCTGCTGACTTAAAAAAAAAAAAGATAAGTATGAAAAAGGGAAAGATAATGAGTCTGGTTTTGTACAAATTGAGTTGGAGATGTGTCTGGAGCACATAGTTCGAAATATCCAATAGGTAATTGAGAGGAAGGGCTGTATTCCAGGGACAGCAGACAGCTTGTGCAGAAAGTATGGAAACAAGGTGTGGACTGCCAAGTTTGGAGAACAGCAGTTAAGTCTGGCATTCCAGTTTGGCTGGAATGTAGAGTACATGAAGGGGAGTAAATGGAGCCAGGTTAAAGGAGAGCAGAATGGAAGCCAGAAGGAACCTTCGAGGTCGTCTAGGCCAATATTCTCATTTCAAAGATGAGAAAACCCAGACTTGGCCTAGGAGAGGTGACTTCCCCATACAGGACCCATATATCTATAGTGGCTTAGAAATCTGTTCCTTTGACTCTAAATTCAGTACTATCTGGAGCTTTAAAGCAGGCTAAAAAGTCTGTATACACTAGAGGAAATAGGGAAGACCAGTGGAGCAAACACATTCAGATCTGTGCCTTAGGTAGATTATTTTGGAGGTTGTGTGCAAGATAGAAGAGAGAACTGAGAGAAGATAATGCAGTAAGTAGTCCAGGTAATGAGGGATGAGGTACTTTACTGAAGAGGAGGGGTTATGTAAATAGAGATGCTGAAAGGCAGAACCAACTAGACCTGGTAAATGACTATCAAGGAGGGCACAGGAAAGGGAAGATTAAGTTTCATTAGGGGTGGGGGAACAGAGTTCTAGTTTGGACATGCTTAGATTCAGATGCTCATACGACTTCCAGATGGTACTAACCAACAGGCAGCTTGAAAATATTGGTAGAACATTCTGTTTAATCCAACTGAGCAATCATTTATCAAATAGCTCCTATAAGCACCATTCTAGGTGTTAGAAGGGTAAATTCAAAGATTAGAAACAATTCTTGCTTTTATGGGGCCTAGTTAGAAGACAGGTCTAATAAGTTTCATACTGGTGTTCAAATACAAGCTCAGATACTTCCTATTTGTGGGATCCTGGGCAAGTCACTTAATCTGCCCGCCTCAGTTTCTTCATTTGTAAAACGAGGATATAAAAACAGGACTTACCTTCTTCCAGTGTTGTTGTAAGGATAAAATGAGTTAATGATGTTAAAATGAGTTACAATGAGTAAAGAACTTTGTAAACCTTAAAGCTATATAAGTGCTAATTACTATTGTTATTATTAAAGAGGAAAGGTAATCTGGGTAATCATGAGAGAATGTGTTGAAAGACAGGTGCTTACCTGCTTCAATGTTGCTATGAAACGTGTTATATACTCTACTGTGACTGGATCTTCAACGGTCAATTTATGGCTTTGACACTCCACACGGGCTCGATTAATTACTATTCTAGCATCAGCGGTTAGGCCTGCAAAATACCCAATATGTTATTAAATGTGGTGTCATTTTTAGGGATATCATTTTGTCAGCCTTGGTAAAAGAGTACTTATCTTTAAAGACTGGGGGTCAAACAACTTATAAGTCTCATTACTAGAAAATAGTCCTATTGATGGATAATTACCACTTACATAAAATTAAAAAGCTTTTTAATGAATAAAATCAATGAAGGTAGAAAAAGCTGGAGAGTGGGAATATATGTGCACCAAATATCACTAATAAAATCCTGATCTTCAAGATATATAAAAAATTGACAAAAGTACATAATACCAAGGCATTACCTAATGGAAATTTAAAAAAAAAAACCACAGACTCTAAATGACTATTTGAAAGCATATAATAAATTAGTAATAATAATAGCAAAAAAAAATTAAAATAACTCTTTGGATTCACCCCTACATACTAGCAAAGGTGACAAAAATTGAGCAGAGTTGAATGTTAAAAAGACTGTGGAAAAATGGGCATGCAAATATATTCCTGGAACTCCAAATTGATCCAACCAACACACAGTTAATAAGGATCAGAGCCAGGTCTCAAAACTAATATAGTCTGATAATACACTTTCCATTGCATCTGATTCTACAAATAGATTTTCAATGCCTGATTTTCTCCTTTATAGGTATATCCCTGAGATCTATCACGTTTGTTTCCAGATTAAGAGGAATACTGTAAAGAAAAGCAAACAAACTACTTTTCTTCTACAGAACTCCAAAAGTTTATAAAAAATTCTCTCTCATAATTCTTACAAGACTCCCAATATAATATCACAGCCACCAATGATGACTAATATTCATACTTCTTTATCAACTGATTTTTCCAGGAAACCCATAAATTTAGATCTTTTTTTCTATTCATAGCATGTGACCAACACTATTCTACCTTCTCAATATCCTTAAAATCTCATCCCTTCCCTTCAATAATAAATAGTATTCTCTCCTATTCCCTGCTCCCACTTCCTTCCATGTGTTCTCTTGTTCACCAACCAGAAAGAAAAATTCTGATCTTGAGAAAATACATTTATTGCTGGTCAATAGGGCAAGATCAATCACTGGCATTTTCTCAGTTACATAAATAGAAAAGGGCCAAAATAACCTGTTCTCTGTTCCAGAAACCATCTCAACGTGTAGTTGCCAACAGCATAAACATGGTGGCCTAAGACAAGATCAGTTTGGAGAGCAAGGTCATGTGCAAAATATCATGGAGGATGATAAAGACGATGAATAGTATAGTCACTGAACAACAGAAAGCAGTGGGGGCAGGGGGGGTTGGGGAGAGGAATAAAACCCCTGAAAGCTGGGTTAAATCTAAGCTCATGTACCAGTACTATGTCATATATACCTCTTATTAGTGACCATCAGTAAGTATCAGTAGACCACTTTTAAAAAAATGTGCTTCAATTATATAGACTTAAAAATCATGGAATCTTAAAAGTTAGAATCTCAGAGCCAACTAGCCCAGGCCTCTACCATATGGAGAAATACCCTCTGATCTTCTAGCTTTGGTGGCTAGGTGGTACAGTAGATGGAGCGCTGGGCCTGGATTTAAAAAGATCTGGGTTCAAACCTGACCTCAGACACTTACTAGCTGTGTGATCCTGGTCAAGTCATTTAATTTCTGACTGCCTCAGCTTAACCAGCTGTAAAATGGGGGTGATGATAATAGTACCTACCTCCCAGGGCTGTGAGAATGCAGAGATATTTTTGTGAAGATCTTAGTATTTGTAAATCTTTATTATCTATGTAGATCTTGGTATAGCAAGGGGCACATAGTAGACAGCATATAAAGACAGCATATATATATATGTATATATACATATATGTACATATATATATGAGATATAAGACAGCATATATATGAGTTATCTTCAGTGTCGGAGAACTTACTATCATATTCTAAAGCAGCCACTTCTACTCTCAGACAGCACTAACATTTTAGGAGCTCCTTGGTCTCTTCTTGAGGCTCCCACCCAGTGGTCCTAGTCCCAGCTCTGCCCTCCAAATTCACAAAGGATACATCTCAAGGACGTTCCTCAATATAGACAAGCCTTCAACTATCTGAAGACAGCTACCATGTCCTCCCTAAGTTTTCTCAGTAACCCCACATGTTCTTTGACTGTCTCTCATACAACACAGATCCTGCTCCAGATGTAGTCTGAAGATGACAGAATTTGTTCAGGATATCATATGCTGACTAGTGAAGGCCAAGATCACGTGTGCTTGGGGAAGATGGGGGAGCGAGCGGCTTTGTCATACACACTACTGTCTGAGAAGGAGGCAGACTGGCACAAGAACTTACTAGAATACTTATGTGCTGGACCGTGTATTATTTTCACTGTGTTTACTCTTTTTGGAAAACTCTAAACACTGATTTCTAATGCTACATTCACGCAGGGATTTGCAATTGCTGCCTAACTAATGTTTTCTGTATGTTCTTCTGTGGCCTCATAATTAAAAAAAAGGTAGTAAGTGCTCATTTGGAAGAGTTAATCATGGCATTTTATAAAAAGTTGAGTCCAACTAGCTCCACCACTGTGCTTCTGATACTACTTTTATACAAACAATCACTTTGGCTTCAATGCCAAAACTATTTTTTTTTTTTTGGAGAAGGGGAGGCAGGGCAATTGGGGTTAAGTAACTTGCCCAAAGTCACACAGCTAGTAAGTGTGTCAAGTGTCTGAGGCCGAATTTGAACTCAGGTCCTCCTGACTCCAGGGCCGGTGCTCTATTCACTGAGCCACCTAGCTGCCCCAAAACTAAACTATTAATAAAGAATTTAATGAAAAGACTCATCAAAAAGTTTAATTGAAAAATGCAAAATTTGAATAACTTCAATTCTGAAAACCACATAATTTCATAAAAAGTGAAAAATGTAGAATACTGTAAATAAATGAGATGGTACCCAAGTTAACCTAAATGTACCTTTGGAGTCATACTTATACTTTAACCTTGAAAAGTCTCCTAATCTCTCCAGACCTCGGTTTGTAAAATGAGGGTGTTGGACAAGATTCCTTGCAATTTTCAGCATGCTATGATTTATCATTTATGAATTTTTCCTGGTCACACAAACATCACTTATGGAGTTGTAACAAAAATGCAAAAGACCTCAGAATTAATGGCTATAGCTAACTGACTATGCTAAGAACGACTGATTTAGTTATTGAGAAGAAAAAAAATACTTTATTTTAGCTTTTCTCACTATATTAAGACCTCAATTTGATTTAAAAAAATGACTGGGAAAAAAAACCTCTCCATCTGCCTATTTTTTACTTGGCAGATAGAATTATATGTATGCAGTAAAAGAGAATACATATTTCTGAGCAACATGTTTAAGAAAAAAAAGAAACATTTTCAGTATTTTACATATTTTGGGTGAGGAAATCAAAAAAATTATCCCAGTATTTTACCAAAATAAACTTAACTTCTAATTAAAAAGTCTTCCAAGTCTTTACTAAGTGCATCCTATGTACAAGTTACTATGGGAAGTCCTGAGTAAAAAAAAAAAACAGTTAAAAATGACAGAATGCTTCTCAAGGAACTTAGCACTAATTAGTGGCTAAAGCATATATGCCCAAAGTATTACACTGGGTAGGATGCAATGTGAGCAATGGAGAGATAGCACCCAAAACGAGTCATGAAGAGAGACAAGAATTCTCCAAGAATGTGTATCACAGGTAGAGGAGGCCTGTCCAAACAAAGGCAGCTGTCATGTGAAAATGCGGCCAACAGCTCACAATCCATCTGTCCAGAATTTTAGAGTATGTGAAGGAGAATAAGAGTGCAATAAGGCTAGAAAGGTTATTTTGGAAACAAATTATTACCAGAACCTGAAATACTAGGAAATGAGTTCGTATATTAACTGACAGTAGAGAAGAGGGAACCAGAGATTTTGTTTTTGGTGGGGGCAGCTACGTGGCACGGTATTTGAAAAGCCAAGCTGAAGTTCCTAAGCTCAAAACTGGCCTTAGACACTTACGTGCTGGGTAACCCAGGGTAAGTCACTGACCCTGTTTGCCTCAGCTTCCTTATCTGTCAAACGTGGATAATAATAGTACCTACCTCCCAGGGTTCTTGTGAGGATCACATGAGGTAACTCTAAAGTGCTTAGCACAGTGTGGCACACAGTAAGCACTATATAAATGTTAGCTATTAATTTATTAAAGAGAATGATGACTTCAGGATAGATTTCATCTTCAAAGAATATGTCGATTTGTTAGGGTTTATCTGTTTTCAGAGGATTTGTCTTTTTCCTTCTAGACTGCAAGCTTCTCAAAGGCAGGAACTGTCTAGTCTGAAATTTCTTTTTCTCCCAGCACCTAGCATGGTACTGGTGCTAATGCAGAACACAAGTCAACCAATTTTGTAAATTCTAAGGTTATTTTATATTTTTATAAATTTCCAAAATTGTTCTTTATTTTCCTCTCATTTCCATAGGTAGACCATCCCGGATTTCCTGATCTTTCCTGTAAAGCAAGATTTCTTATCTTTGCGTTTGTGAATTTTTTTTATTTATTTTGATTTACTTTATTAATTTTGATAACCGTATTTCAAAATAATTGCTTTCTTTTGTAATACTATGTTTTGTTTTGAAATTTCCTGTATATGCAAACAATATTCTGAGGAGGCAGCTAGGTGGCTCAGTAGATAGAACTCTGGGCCTGGAGTCAGGAGGACCTGGGTTTAAATCTAGACTCATTACACTTAGTGGGCAACACACTTCACTTGTTTGCCTTAATCCACTGGAGAAGGAAATGGCAAACCACTCCAGGATCCTTGCTAAGAAACTTCCGGGGCCAGTACTGTCCATAGGGTCACAGTGAGATACAACTAAACAACAAGATTCTGAAAAGAGACCTTTAACTTTCAACAAAGATCCATGACCCAAAAAAGGTTAAACGGAAACCTTGCTATAACAGGGAAAATCAACCCAGATATCACATATTCTGTATGCACACTAAAAATGCCTCATGCTTGTATAACAGATTACAAAGAACTTTTCCATCTGTTATCCTATCTGAGCCTAACAAGCACCCTGTGAAGATAGGTTGGGCATATGTGGTTGTCCCCATTTTACAGAAAAGGAAACTGAGGCTCAAGAAATTATATGAATTGCCTTAAGTGGTAGAAGTGGGACTCAAACCCAGGCATTCTGACTCCAAGGCATTCTTTCCAATATACCACACTATTCCTACCTTCCCCCTCCTATGTTTGTTGTGAAGATAAAATAGTTATTTTATCTCTTTATGATGATAAGGTTATGATTCTTAGTTTTTCATTTTTATATCTTATTCTTATCATTCTTATGATTATTTTATCATCTTATGATGATAGGGTGAATTTTCCATGAATGAAACTAAATCCAGTTCTACAATAGCAACTTTGCTATTGCAAATTCTATTGAGTAACTCTTCTCTTGTATCTCTGATCTTGGCCCATAACTACCAGAAAGGCTCCAAAGAGGAGTTATCTGTAGTAATATGCCCATGCAGCCCCTGTCCAGATAATGGAGCCAAGTAGGTGTGGTCATTAAGTCCAATTCCACAACAGTGGTTTTGCTATGGCAAATTCTTTGAGTAAGCTATACTTTTGCACATCTATTCAAACTTGGTCCATAAATACCTGCAAAAGCCATGCAGACATGGTCATCGAGGGCACAGATCTTCCTTACGGTTCTTTCATCTTGAAGTTTAGCAACAGACTTTTTTTCTACTCCCAACACAACTATATCAGTGCCTCGAATGCCAACCTAAGTCATAAAAAGACAAAAAAGATTAGCAGTTCTAATAATAAAAATAGCATTTACAATTATTCAGTTAAAGAAAAAATTTATATATATCTAGGTAAATACTTAATGAATGAACTCAAGGAAGACCAAAGGTGCTCTGCAGCTGGGCCCAATTTTCTTTTTTGAGTTGCTTTTTATAAGTATCTATAAAATTAGCTCTAAATTGCCCTTTCCTCATGAGTTTTGTCTTTCAAGATTAAACAAAGAAAGGGAATCAAGGGAGATGTATGGAACCTTTCCAAAAGAAAGCTGCAGACAGAGCATTCTTGATACTGATAATCAGAATTTTTTTTTTTACTACACCCTGATTGAATTGCTGGCTTTCCTTTCTGGTTCTATTGCTGGCTGCCCTGTTTTCTCCCTGCCTTGGTTTCCATTCTTTTTCAAGTCTCTTGATCTTGTGTCTTTTTTTAAAACAAGTTAATCTATTTACTTTTAGTTTTCAATATTCACTTCCTTAAGTTTTAAATTTTCTCCCCTCCCTAAGATGGCATGCAATCCGATACAGGTTCTACATACACATTACTCATGTTGTTTAGAAGAATTAGAAGGAATGAGAGTAACCATGAGAAAGAAAAACATAAAACAAAACAAAAAAAGAAAATAGTTTGCTTCAATCTGCATTCAGACTCCATAATTCTTTGTCTGGATGTGGATAGCATTTTCCATCATGAGTCTTTTGGAATTGTTTTAGGTCCTTGCATTGCTGAGAAAAGCTAAGTCTATCAACGACAATCATTGAACACTGTGGCTGTTACTGTGTACAATATTCTCTTGGTTCTGCTCACTTCACACAGCACAGTTCACATAAATCTTCCCAGGTTTTTCTGAAGTCTGCCTGTTCATCATTTTTATAGCATAATAGTATTCCATTACCTTCATATACCAGAAGTTGTTCAGCCATTCCCCAATTGATGGGCATCCCCTCAATTGCCAGTTCTTAGCCACCACAAAAAGAGCTGCTATAAATATTTTTGTTCATGTGTCCCCACAGTGGATCTATTTGCTGAGAGGAATATCAAGTGGCTGTTAATCCCTTGCATCCTGCCTTGGACATGAGAATTTGGCACAAATAGCTTTTGATGAGTGTGTCAAAGAGACATTAAAGTAAGCATGGGATATCTGATGTTCAGGCATATCCAATCTGATGTAATTAACTCTGCTTTCTCAAACTAAATGCTAAAGGCAGTTTAGTTGGAATGACTGTATTATGTATAAATGAGAGATGTCATTTGGTGGTAATGTGTTAATGATGACTGAAAAACCAGGGGTCATCACCATGCAAATATGCTCATTATCATAAAAGGAGGAATAAAATAATGGATTTAACTTTTTCACATCCACTGATATGGAGGGTGAATATAAAGTAGAAAACAGGTTAGCACATGACAAAATTAAGAATTTTTAGGCAAACAGGTGGTAAAGAGATGTGTTTTTAATTAGAAACCCAAAAAGGATCCTCACAACACTGAGAGACAGAGGCAATTATGTCACAGTGCTACTAAGTACCTGAGGCAGGATGTGACCTTGGGTTTTCCTGATTTAAGTCTGCACTCTAGCCACTCCACCACAAAGAAAAAAAAATGAATATATTATCTATGTTCAGAAACAGTTCTATGGCACAATGAAGAGCCCAAGGTCTCAAGTCAGGAAGACACATCTTAAGTTTGGCTTCAGTATGACCCTGAGCAAGTCACTTAACTTTTGTATGAGGATAACGACAGCACTGCCTGCTGAGGTTGTTGTAATGACTGAATGAAATATTTGGAAAATTGATCTGCAAATCTTCAAATACTATAGGAGTGATAGCTATTAGCAATTATGTTCCTAGGATAGGCAAAAGCTCCTACTTCAGGGGTGTCAAACAAGCAGCCCACAACATTCCTGAGTGCAGTCCAAACCAGATTAAAATGTAACTGGGAAATACATAACAAAACAAATAACAATTTACAATAAAACATATACAAATATGAATATGTGTTTTCTCAGTCAATATGTGACTTATGGTTCAGTGGCCCCCATTTCTATTCGAGTTTGACATCACCATCCTATATGACTAACAACCAATCAAAAGTAGGTAGTGTGCTAGGCAGTGAGAAAATAAACAGAAGAAGAAAAATAAATAGAAGATGCCTTGCCCCTCAAGCAGATTACATTCTACTGGGAGTTGGGCAGGAGAATACACACATAAGGACATCAAAATGAATACAAGGTAATTTGTGTAAGGCATCATTAGCACCTAGCGGCTATCTTCACAGAGAAAAGGTAGCAGATGAACTGAATTTTGAAGGAAATAAAGGATTCTAATAGGCAATAAGTAGAAGTGAGAAGAGAGTGCATTTCAGGCGTGGGAATGGAGAGATATATGTGAAGAACAAGGAGGCCAGTCTAGCTGCACTACAGGGTGCAAGAAAGGATATATGTATATAAAAACAGTTGAAAGGGCGGATTGGGGCCAGGTTGTGAAGGGGCTTAAAAAGCTAAATAGAGGTATTTGTACTTTGATCCTGAAGGCAACAGGGAGCCACTGAAATCAATTGTGTAAGGAAGTCAGTCAATAAAAATTTAAGAGCTGGAGTGACATGGTCATATAACTTCACTTTAGGGGAAAAAAATTGGAGGTATATTCTTAAAAGAAAAGCAAGTTGTATATGACAGAGACCCACAGTTTAACATATAGTCCTCTAATTTGGTGTTTCCTAAGATCAGAATAGAAACAAATTAAATACAAATAATTAGTCCAAATTCTTCATTTTCAACAAATGAGGAAGCTGTGGGGTACTGAGAAGTACCCATAGTCATGCATGGAGTTAACAGGCAGGATTTGAAACCAGATCCTGATTCCAAATTCAGTACCCCCTTCCACATATGGCCAAGTCTTGACCCATATGATGGGAATTCTCACTGAGAAGTCAGTTAATTCCGGCACCCAGAGCCTATGAAGTCAAGTTTTATTAATGACTTTTTCTTTTACATCATGCTCATTTCCAAATACCTACTTCCCTTCCGAGGAGACTTTGGAGGGAAGCGGTTTAGTTTTTACAGTCTTCCTTTTCTGTTTTTCCCTTCCTACTCCACTCAGTCTACCCTAGGGCCAGTGACCTTAAGCTCCCAAATTATTCTTCTTCCTCTCAAACCCTCATCTTAGAAAGCCTTTTCCCTTGAGTGGCTGTCTGGGGATCCTTCACAAAAGGTGTAGCTGTCTTCTTAGCTTATGTTTAGGGGCCACTATTTCCTCTAACCCTGAAGTCCAGCCCAGGAGATCCTAGCCCCCCTGATGGAATCCTTCCTTGTAAAGCTGTCCCCAGCCCCAATATTCTAACTTCCTTATACGCCCCATTGAACAGCAGACCCACTGCACCTACCTAGCCACTCTCCCCACCCCCTCAATAGCCTAACTTCTTTATACATACCTCGCAGCTCACTAGAACAATAGGTGTGTCCATGAACTCACAGTTCTAACAGAAACAGCAGGCATGTTCATGTGATGGGATTCCAGCCACTGTTTCTAGCTAGGCACTGCCCACAGACCCATTCCTCATATTTCCCACAGAAACAGGAGGTATGTCTATGTACTCAACCACAATCATATCTGTCTAGCCTTAGACAGGACCACAATACTCGGCCAATCAGAAAGCAGCACCACCAGGATGCCCAAGCAGGATGTGGACCCCAAAACAATAGAAGCAATTTTCCTTAAGTAGGCACCTGAGCAGTAATAATAAAGAACTGACTGAGTAAACTTATGATATAGAGAGGTTTATTATAATATCATTATTATACATAAGTACCACCCCCCCCAATGAATTTTTCTGTATGCATTGTGGGGTAATCACACGCGTACTTTCACTGTGGCTGGGACCCCACCTCCATTACCTAGTCCCTTAACAAACTCCTCCTGCCTTTTTAATATTAATCATATTCCTATATTCTATGTAAATTTTGATTGTATAACCTGCACCTTTACTCTACAAAAATTCATCTTGCTTTCTCTGAAGTTGCTCTTTGAACTTAGCTCGCTTTATGAGAGGTGTCAATACACAATAAATGCTTATACTTGGATTAGAGGTGATCTGACTGAATTCTTTGAGACGGTTCCACCACAATACATCATGAAACTACCACACCCTCAAGATACTCTGTTCTTGGAATGTCTCCCCTTTCTTTCTAGGAACTTATTTGAGCCTGTCTAGACTCTAACAGCAGCAAGAGAGAGGACTAGCCAAGTGTGAGCTTTTTCTTCCCCCAACTTAGTGTAGTTTCTGATGGAGTTGGTTATCTGTAAGCTGGAGATCAGATTTGGGGGGTAAAGGAGGTCATGACAGCTGTCTTTGAGATATCTGAAGGCATATAACGTGAGAAAGAGGGAAAAGATATGTTCCACTGGACTGCAGAATGTAAGACAAGGACAAAGTTATAGGAAGACAGATTTCTGGAACAAAATCAAGAACGCTCCTCAAAATAGAGTACACTACACTTTGGAAAAGTGCCTGGTTTGCTTTCGTTTGACTAGAAGATCAACAAGGACCTTCCTATCTATCTTTGGGATTCTTGTGAAGTTAGTAACTCATACTTCCACAATGTTTTGTACAATTTAGAAAGAAGTGCACTCCTAAGTATTTACACATTTCATTGGGGTGTACCCCCAGGAAACATTTATTGAATACTCAGTCATAAAAGGACATTTTTATTCATAAAACAACTCAATTTAAAAAAATTTAACCAAAAATACAAACTTTAAAAATGAAACGCAAAATTTCAAATTTTTACCCCGGTGCTGACCAAGGGCATGCAATTTTTATGATCTTTCTCTCTAACTGGATAATAAGCTAACCCAAAAGGACTCAACTAGATAAAGGTTTCTCTTCCTGTACCACAGAATGTGAGATACAGAGCTCACCAGGATTGTGGACTTAAATTTTCATTCACATCATTACAATTAACTGAGGAAGCTAATTCTTACTTATTGATCAAAATCATGACAGTGTTACCATTTTGTAAAGACTTCACTGGGAGCCAACTTCTTGTGAAATATCCTCCATTAATTGAAAAGCATTTACTCAAAGCACTATTAGTATACTGATTATTTTTAAAAATGTGTTTCGGGGGCAGCTAGTGAATAGAGTACTGGCCCTGGAGTCAGGAGGACCTGAGTTCAAATTCAGCCTCAGACACTTACTAGCTGTGTGACCCTGGGTAAGTCACTTAACCCTGATTACCTCTCAAAAACAAAAAGTGTTTATTTAAAAAAAAAAAGGCTCTTCCCCATGAACAATTTATCATGGGCAAGACTGCAAAGCACTGAATCGATTTGTAAGAGGGCTAGGACAAAAAAGACCAATCAATTTCTTCAGCCAGAGCAAGTCACTGTCCAGTGTGTTTACACTGCTTCCTTTTGGAACAGATCTGTCATAATCCTCAAACAATCCAACTTTAGCCTTCGACTTCTCTGGTAACACTAAATTTGTTGGTAATTGTTCTCATATCTATCTGCTAATGTCTAAGTTTGGCAATTTTACCATAGCAATCCCAATTCTACACGTTTCCTGTTCAATATGTTGGTCAATGCTAATAATCACTGAATGAAGAAATGGATAAGATGAAGGTCCTTTCTTCTGTTCCTCTTATATATCAAAGTAATGCTGGTATTCAAGAAGTATTGGAATTGCTTTTGGCATATTTATTATAAACTCAGTATGTCTTATTCACCTCTGACACAGAGGTAATAAACTTATCATTAAGAATGAAACACATATCCGGACATGGAGTTTGTTTGGACTACGCATATTTGTTACAAGGATTTTGTTTTACTTTTCTTTTTTCTCCTACCAGTGGGAAAGTAGGAGGAAAAGAAAATGAATTCTTGTTAGTTAAAAAAATCTAATTAAAATTTTTTGGCTAATATTCATTAGAATATTGGTCTCTAACAGCAGTTCTCTAACTTTTTGGTCTCAATACCCCTTTACACTCTTAAAAATTAACGAGAATCCTAAATGTGGCTTATATCCATGTGTGGCTAAGTGGGTTATATCTGTAAGATAGTTTTAATTTTTAGTACAGTAAATAATACATCTTAGAAATATTTATTAATTTATTTGAAAATAACATCATTCATGGTAACATACATATTTCTTTTAAAAAATTATATTCCCATGAACTAAAAAAAATTAATGAGAAAACTGGCATTGTTTTATGTATTTTTGCACATCTCATTAACATTAGGTTTAACAGAAAACAACTAGATTGTCATATCAGCTTCTGAATTTAAACTATGCAATATGTTGTTTTGGTTGAAATAGAAGAAAATCTCGTCTTACGGAGTTACATAGTTGGAAAAGGAAAGAGGACTCTAATAGGTAATATCTTAGTATTATTATGAAAATAGCTTTGACTTTGCAGATACCCTGAAAGGGTACCAGGGGCTTCAGGAACCCCATGGACTACTCTTTGAGGATTTTTTCTTTCTTCTCCATTTTTTCCCCTTGCTTAGGCATCAAAACATCATTTGTATCATAAAATAAGTTTGGCAGGATCTCTTTTTTCTATTTTGGCAAACAGCTTATATAATGCTGGCATTAATTTTTCTATGAATATTCCAAAGATTTATTTCATAAATCCATCTGGTCTTGGGTTGTTTCTGATGATAGAGGAGGAGTTCATTTACAGTTGGATCAATTTATTTTTTCTTAGAGTTATTTACATTCTCTATTTCTTACACTGTTAATCTGCATATTCAAAAAATTTGTAAACATCAATTTCATTTAAATTATCAAGTTGTTGGCATATAGAGTTGGGAAAAGTTTCTGATTCCTTTGTTGTGAATTCTTTTTCAATTTTTGATACTGGTAATTTGGTTTTTCTCTTTTAAAAAATCAGATTAGTTAACTTAGGGTTTTAAAAAATTTCCTAGTTTTGTCAATTTAGTCTTTTTTTGCTTTGCATTTTTTCTTTGACTTTCTTTGAATTTCTATTTTTGTGTTTCATTTAGCGCTTTTGACTCATTGTTGTTCTAGTTTTCTTTAACTTATTAAATTTATTGTTCTGCTCTTTTCTGTTTTGTTAGTGAAAGTGTTTGGGAAACAAACTTTCTAAGGAAGAAGACCGCATTATTAACAAAACCAAAAAAACCCTCACATGATTATATTAATAGATGCTGAAAAATAGCTTGACAAAATACACTTTGACACTTCTGTTAAAAAAGCAGGAATCCATTCCGATCTTATAAACATTTATGAAGTGCCTACTTTGTGCCAGGGATTGTGCTGAGTGCTGGAATAAATGGACCTTTCCTTATTAATATAATAAATAGCATCTATTTAAAGTAAGGGCAACTATTATATATCATGGAAAAATACTTGAGGCCCTTCTAATAAAATGTAAAAGTGTCCATTATATAATCACCATGATTTTGAGGTAACTATACAAAAATGTTTCATATAGCAATAAGACAAGAAAAAAAATTGAAGGAATATGCAAAGAGGAAATAAATCTTAAGTTTTTTGTAGATGACGTAGTGATTTACTTAGTACCCTACAGTGTCAACTAAAAATTAAGTGAATTAATAACTTAAGTAGCAGAACATAACATAAATCCACACAAATCATCACCTTTTATATTACCAACATAGCCCAGGAGGAAGAGAAATCCTATTCAGAACTACTGCATGCATAAACATTTACCAAGACAATACCCAAGACATATACAGGATCTGGATGAATACATCTACAAACTATACAGAAAAAAGACAGACAAAAATAGTTAAGGGGTTTATTAATTGTCCATGTTTTGGGATGTGCCAGTAGAATAATGATTAACACTACCTAAATTAGTTTACATACTCAATTCTATGCCAAACAACAAGAGGAGTATTTTATAGAGCTCGAAAAATAAATTTAAATTTACATAATAGTCCAGTAGTAAAGAAGAATTGTAACGAATAGAATGAATCATGAGAAAGAAGAAATAAAACCAAAAAAGAAGGAAAAAAAAAAGAGCAAATAGTTTGCCTCAATCTGCATTCAGACTCCACAATTCTTTCAATGGATGTGCATAGCTTTTTCTATCATGAGTCTTTTGGAGCTGTCTTTGAATCTTGTATTGATGAGAAAAGTCTGTCTTAGAGATACCATGTGTATGTAATCATGTATAATGATCTCCTGGTTCTGCTCTCCTCACTCAGCATCAGTTCATGTAAGTCTTTCCAGGTTATAATGCAGTCCTTCTGTTCCCCATTTCTTACTACGCAATAGTATTCCATTACATTCATATACCACAAATTGTTCAGCCATTCCCCAATTGATGGGCATCCCTTTGATTTCTAATTCTTTGCCACCACAAAAAGAGCTGCTATAAATATTTTTGTACATGTGGGTCCTTTTCCCATTTGTGTGATCTCTCTGGGATACAGCCCTAGAAATGGTATTGCTGGGTCAAAGGACATCCACATTTCTATGGCCCTTTGGGCATAGTTCCAAATTGCTCTCCCAAATGGATGGATCATTTCACAACTCCAACAGCAATTTTACCAGGTCTTTATACAAGTGTTAGAGAACGAGAAACGGAGAAAAAGAGAAGCCAAGTCTCTTGTCTCAAATCATGCCATCAGTCAATGTACTGGAAGCAGGGCCCAAAATAATTACTTCATCATCTCTTTTTCAACTGCAATTAAGGGAACACTTTTTACCTAAGAATATCTCATCTATTTTACGCAAAAAAGCATAGAGGAGGCCATGATCAACATAGATGGATAGATATCGTATCCACATGGATAGAATCAAGTGTCTCATCCACATATCAGTCAATGCTGGCTTTTCTTGGCTCATCCTAACTATTTTTCTGTGGGTATACATACTGCACTCCTACACTACTATTCTAGCATTCTTATTAAACGAGCGTCATTATAAACTTTACACTATGTAAAAAAGGTCACTGCATCCTCAAGGAAACACAGACTAACGGCATACAAAGATATAAATTGTAATTTCAGAATCCACTAAGATAAAACTGTCTTATGCTTGTAATGTATCTTTAAAAATACCCAATATAGGTATTTTTATATCCTTACCCTTTTACAGCTCATTACAAAGGAGCTATCCATCAGTTCTATGGCATTTCTAAAACATTTTAAATGAGCCAAAGTGGTTTCTTATTACACCTTAGTCTTCTCCCATTACTCTTTTCATTTTCAGCTCTGAAACCTGGGTTGTATTTTCTAGCCAGATGCTACATACCATATTGGGAGGGGTTAGGAAACATTTCTATCAAAATAGCCCCCCTTTGGTTTAAGGCATAGGAGGCTTTTCTTAAACTTATCATTACCAAAAAAAAATATAAATTACTCATAAAACAGAGGCAAAACTTTGGGGGACCATTTAATTTAAAAATATTATAGGATGACTTGAAAAAAACCTCATCTTTCTTCCCAGTGTTATTTTTTTTCAACACTTTGCATATGAAATACTTAGTGAAAGTGAATTAAGTCTCTTTTCCATGATTTACCACATAGGAAAAGGGAAGAAAAATGAATGCATAAAAATTAGCTGTTCCACAGACTTCTGAAATTTTACATATGCATACAAAATATTTACACATATCAAACATGTACATATGTGCACACATACATACATGTACATTTCTCTTTCTCTCTCTCTCTCTCTCTGTATCTAGAGAGAGAGGAAGGAAAGAGGGAGAAAGGGGAAAAAAGAAGGAGGGAGTTCTGGAATTCCAGAATGCACAAGGACCCAAGGGAAGAAAGAAGAAAAAACCTGGTTCTTTTTTGTTCCTATGCTTATATAGGCATAGAACAAAAAGACTGGAGAAATGCAACCTTAGCTGATATGCATTTGTATACTTTTAATTTTAGTAAGTCTAGTGTGGTTATAACTTGGCATCAGCAATAATGCAAATATGTCAGCTGTTGAGCATGTACTATGTGCTCAGAATTGTGCATTAAAGCATCAGGGAAAGAGAAATCAGAGAGCGATATAGAGGTCAATTAGCCCAAACTCCATGTTTTATAGATGAAGAAACTGAGACCTAGAAAAAGTGACTTGCCCCAAGGCCACACGTATAAGTAGCAGAGAGCAAAAGCCTGAAGCACAGTAATAGTTCTTGTCCTCCAGAAGCTTATAGTCTACTAAACCAAAAAAGTTAATGTTCAAATTTACATAAGCTTTGCCATTTATAATACTTTCCTCATTATCAACCCTGTGAAGTAATTATGGCAAGTATTATTATGCTGATTATTTAAAGTTCCAAATAAGTGATGTTACAGGACTCAAAGCTGTATATTGTTGTCCATTAGTTTCAGTCATATGTGACTGTAACCCAATTTGAGGATCTCTTGGCAAATATCCTGTATTATGCTGTTTCTTCTCCAACTCATTTTACAAAATAGTAAACTGAGGTAAACAGGGTTAAGTGACTTGCCCAGGGTCATAAAGCTAAGTGTCTGAGGCTGGATTTCAAGCCTTTCCTCTTCTATATTATGATAACTGCCTATTACTTGGGCCAACAGATTCTGAAGGTTCTATTCCCTACCATTACAAAACGTCCAATAATGGTGAGGCCCCATTAAATCTCTTAATGTCATGCTCTTGTTAGTTGTGTGCTTGAAAGATTCATAATTGTATATTTGGTAGAAAAGTGGATTTACAGAATTTGTGCCAAAAAAAAAATTCGAATAGGACTTATAGCAAAACCTGATGTGATTTCTTAAAAAAGCAAGATTCTGGTTCATTTTTAAATTAGAAAACTAGGCATAAAGCAAACAAATTGTGAAATACATTCTTAACTGACAGGCTTATTCTTAATTTCTATGAATTGATTCTGTTAAATATTATTTAAATTATGTTATCATCTATTACATTATATATTATATAAATACTACTCCATGTTGCATTGCAGGCACCTCAATTTGCCTTACACTACTTTCTTTATGGCATTTAGGCCATAACCTAAAGGAAATTACCCCATCAGCCTTGTTTTTCTAAATAGTGAATGAAGCTCTAAGCTCTGACCCTTCCATTTAACTTCTTTAAGACCTTGGGTAAGACTTGTCTACGCCTAAGCTTCAATTCCCTTATAAGCAAAGTGGGGCTGATCCATACACTGCCTAGTAACTATAAAAAACTGAGTGCTTTCATATCGCAGAGAAGAAAAATAGACCTCAGTCTGGTTTTTTTTTTGTATAGATAGCATTTGGTACTAGACTGTGAGGTAGAAATATGAAGTATTTGATTTGTTGATCTTTTTTGCCGTTGATAAAATTTAATCTATGTACACAAATACACGAATATAGGGGGAAAATATTTTGAACTTTGTCAGCTTGGGTGAATCCCAGGGTGGAAAATCCCTCCACCAACGGATTGCACCCTGGGGTTGCTAATTGACCATCCCGGGATCATTCATTTAACGAATGAGAGGAAGGATTTAAACCCTTAACTTCTGACTTCACACCTAAGCACTCACTCCATCAGCCACCAGCTCGAGGGCACAGGAACCTTTACGTACTACACAAGTCACGCCGGTTATATAGCACCCGACATTTTCCAAAGCCCTCGTGATTTTCCCAACTGCCCTAAGTACTTCAGGCAATGCTACTCTTCCCCATCTTATAGCGTGGACACTAGAGCATCAGGACATGGGACCCTCAGTGATCACATTGGGAGACAAGGCCTTTTTTTGCGGGGGGAGGGGGGAAAGGAATGACCCTCCCCCCGGCTCCCGGTCACGGACAGGGAGTCAACAGCAGCTTAGCCAAATACATAAAGAACGGGACCCGGAGTCCGGGGTTTGAATCCCTGGAAGGGGCGGGGCTACGATGAAGCGCGCGGTTTTCCAGGGTGTGGCTGCGCTAGTTTTCGGGTTTTCCCTACAAGCGCCAAACTCCGGAGTTTTTTCCCCTTATTTTACTTTTTTTTTTTTTTTGCCGGTTAACTGGCACGAGCGGATGAACCGAGTTTAAACCCGCACTTGCGGCACTTAACCATCGCAGGCCTGGGCAAGCTGCTGGCGCCTCCTCCGCAGAATGAGGACAAGCACCGAACCGACCTCGGCCGCCAGGAAGCTCAAAGCCTCATTTAAACGCTCGCAAGGATTATTCCCGCCTAAAACACCCGCCGCCTGCGCAGGCGCTAGCTCTCTCACTCGAGGGCCTCTGTACCCTCGTCTGCAAAATGAGGGTGTGGCCTCTGGGACCTAAATCTACGATCACAACTGGGCCACGGCGGGCCGGGGCAATACTTAGAGCCAGGCCCCGAGCCGCGGTGCGGACTCTAAAACCATCGAGATCCTTCCCCATCGCACCCCAGCACCTCGATCTAGAATACGGGGCGGGGGGGGGGGGCCGCGGCGTCTTTCCCTTCAGCACGAGTTTTAGAGGCGTTGGGGATTTTGGCGCTATCTACTCCAACCAAAACTAAGTGGCGCTGTGGCTGAAAACGTGGCGTCAGGGAAGACCCGAGTTCAAATTCTCCTTCAGAGCTATGGAAGCTTGCTTTGCAAAAACCCTTAAAACCAACCCCCGCCTGCCTAGTTTCCTGGTCTGTAAGAGGAGGGGTCATTCACTTCTGTAACAGGGTTGTTGCGAGGATCAAATGAGTTTTTATATACAACCTTGGGTCTTCCTGACGCCAGGTTCAGCTAGAGGGAGTGTTGTAACTTTAATTCTCTATTATACTGCATAGGTAAGATAAAATTCCACAATTATGACTATTTCCTAGCTTAAATTATTAAGAGAAATCCAGGGAAGTTAAGAGGTTTGCCCAAGGTCACCCCGGCAAGCTCATCTATCTCCCAGGACTGTTGTGGGGATCAAATGCGGACACACACGTACACTACACGCTCTGTAATTCTCTACTATAAAAAATTATACTGCATATACAAGAATATGATTATGATTTGCTAGCTCTAACCATCGAGACACCCAGGAATTTTCAAGAGGTTTGCCCAAGGTCACTCTGGCAAGGTGATCTGTCCCTCAGGGTTGTGGGATCAAATGAGAGAGATTTATATATTCACACACATATGCATGTGTATAGCGTAGATACCTACATATTTGCTCATATAGATTAAGATGTACACATATATTTTCATTACATATTATGCCATTGTATGTACTTATATTTTTAGGACTACTTGCTAGCTTTAATTTTTATGAGACCCAGGAAAGTTAAAGATATTTGCGGGCAAGGTCATTTATCTCTCTTGGGAGAACCACTGAGGGGAAGCAAATGAGATTACATATAATTAGATACATATACACATACACATACAGACCAATAACGTACATATATGAGAACTTTAATTTTCTAACATATAACTATACAACATTACTTGCTAGCTTTAATAGTTGAGAGACCCAAGAAAGTTTAGAGCCTTACACCAAGTCAGCCCGGCACAGGCGAGATCCGAACCCAGGGCCCGCTCCCGGTGAACACGTGGGCTTTCTTTTCTTTGCTTCCCCCCCCCCGGGCCACCGCCCTTCACACCTTCACGAAGCACGAGCCGCAGCCTTTCCTCACCCCGAGGGAAAAGGGCATTTCCCACCACCCACCCACCCACCGGGTCTTCCGCGGCCCCGTGGCTGCTGCGGGGTGAAGCTGAAATGCAAAGAGGGCCCGAGCCTCCCCCGGGGCCTGGAGGGCCGCGCGCTCGGCGGGAGGCCTGCGCACCTCGGGGACCCGCGCGGAAGCTCGTGCGCTCTCGGAAGGTGGGCCCGGGGTTCCCCGGGAGAGTCGGGAAGGGGCGTCCCGGGGAAGCAGGGGTCCCGCGGGAAGGGACGCGGCGAGGGGAACCCGGAATGACGCTAGGCGAGGGGGAGCAGACTCACCGCCGTCGATCCCTTCTTTACCGCTTCTTGCGCGTATTCCACTTGAAATAGGTGACCGTCGGGGGAGAAGACGGTGATCGCACGATCATAACGCGCCGCCATAGCAGCACGAGGACGAGCCGGAACCGAACCCGTCTGACGATGAGCCGTCGCCTTTTGGGCCAATAGAGCAAAACGAGGACTCGCCCCATCCGCGGCTGCACGTGCGAGAAGAGCGATGCACCTGCCTGGGAGCTCCGCATCGGCCGACAGCAACACGACTAATGAGCGGGAGGATGCGGCTCGGCCGCTTTATAAACCCTTGCGGGCCCCCCCCCCCCCCCCCCCCCCCCCCCCCCCCCCCCCCGCCGCTCTTCCTCTCCCCTGACGTGCCCCTCCCCCAACCCTGCCGCTCCTTCCGACCGCTTAAAGCTACTTTGTCGAACTATGTTCCTCCCCCACTTTTTTTTTTCTTTTGGATTCAGTGATAGAAAAATGTGCGTAAAACCGAAAGCGCTTTAACCCCGTAAATCGTTACGATGCGGGTGAGGAGAAGCGCTTCTGCATCCTTTCGTGCATTCCTGCATCCCGCAAACAAGCAGGTACGGACGGAGATAAAAACTTGCACTCATTCCCACGGCTGCGGGCTTGTGAATTTTGCGGAAACAAAACGTTTAATTAAAGCTCGGGTGCACTAGGCAGGTGACCAGAACAGATTGCTCCTTCTTCCTACACACCCCACTGAGTAGAACAGGCCCTCTTCCCCTCCCTGCTCCTGCAGCAGCCCTCTTTTATCCCTAACTGTAAGTTCGACAGCCCAAGAGCTCCCTAAACTTCCAAAAGGGCAGCTGGCCTTGCGCCTCGGAGATGGCGCGAATCCCCCACTATTATCCTCGGCGTTCTGGGGCTGTTGGCACGTACTTGGAATTGTTCCATTATCACCTGTAGTATCAGAGAGTGTCATAGCATCGGGAAGACCAAGAATGCGCTGTTAAGTTTGTATTTGTTTGATGCACTCGGAATTGTTCCATTTTTACGTATAGTGTCGGTATAGTAGGACGGCGGGAAGAACAGGAATGAGTTGTTAACTTTTTATTTGCACGATGTGCTAGGAATTGTTCCATTATTACCTTTAGTATCAGAGAGTGTCTAGTATAACATCGGGAAGAATAAAAATGTGCTGTTAACTTTATGTTCTGTTCTGGGCTTTTGTTTATTTCAAAAGACAATCTGCATTTTTTCAAAGTAAGGAGGATCGCATTTATAATGATTTATAATATATATAATTTATAAATTATAATTTATAACTGCTTGCCCCTCTCAGTGGTGGTGGGGGGCAGGGCATTACGGAGGGAGGGATAGAATTTGGAACTCAAAATTTAAAAATGGATATTTAAAAAAAACTTGTTGAGGAAGACTAAAAAAATACATAATAAATGTTTAAATAATGGAAGAAATATTAATTATCAATAACCACTTGAAAAATTGTTAAAGCTCTCTAATAACCATGCAAATAAAAACAAGTCTGAGATATCATTATACAGCCATTAACTTGGCAAAGATAGAGAATGTTAACAGCAAAAAAACTTACCTATAAAAAATTCATAGCATTACTAGGAATAGCAAAAAAATTTTAAAAGAGCAATTTGCATCCCATAAAGAATGGTTGAGCATATTAAGCTATATGTACGTAATGAAAGAGTATTATGCCATGAGAAGTGTATGAAGAATCAAGAAAACAAAGGAGAACGTGAAGTGATAAAGAATGAAAAAGGCAGAGTTACAACATAATCACTGACTGCCACAGCTGTTTAAATAATAGCAGCAAGAAAATCTGGGAGGAAAAAACATCAAAAATAGTTCAGAAGAGTACACAGAAGTAAACGTTTTATTTCTGTTACTATCTTAATAAATTTAACCTGCACAATTTTAAAAGCCACAAATTACATAATTTTTGTTGTGGACTACCAAGTGTAGAATTTTTTTTTAAAAAGTTAGCATTATCTAAGATGAAGAAAGTGATTAATCTTAAATGCACTAAGTGAATTAACCCATCATCTTAGTACACAGTGTGAAATTTGTGTTTACCCAGGAGAGTGCTAATTTTAAATCTTTTGCCCTGTAAATGAAAATGAACTCCAATTTCCTTATTGGCGAGAATTGTAAATAATGCTGAGAAAAAGAAAAAAAAAGTGGATTATGTTTCCATTTTTGGGTTTTACTTATAAAATCTTTAGAAATAAATTTACACATAACAACAAAACAAGAAACTGTGATCTAAAATTTTTGGTTCAGGACTTTTGCCAAGAGCAAATACTGGCAGCATTTTATTATGATAGAGAAAAGTATTCTGTTATTAAAGTTCTCTTAAAAAAGTATTCTGTCATTAAAGTTCTTTGCCAAGAGCAAACATTGGCAGCATTTTATTATGATAGAGAAAAGTACTCTGTTATTAAAGTTCTCTTAAACAAACTATATCTAGAGTACAACAGTCCAAAGCTAAAATCACGACATTAAAATAGCTACTGTACAAGGTTGTGATAAGCTAGTCAGAAGTTAGCCTTTTGAGAGGGGAAATGTTTTCTCATACCTCCGCTAAAAACAGGTTTCAAAGTTATTTAGCATCTGAAAGGCAACAAAACACAAGGCCAGTGTATAAAGAAGAACCACATTTAGAAAATCTAGGGTAGAGACCTTGCAGTTTGGAATGCAACTGCCTTTATAATCCTTTCCCTGATCCCCTATGCCATTACTACACTTTGGCTAGAATATTTGAAAGGAAGTGATTTGATGTGAGAAAAGTCAGTGTGCAATTGCGATTTTCCCAGGTTTGTCCAGGCAATTGATCCAGATATAGGCACGGAATCCAGTTGTATTGTCCAGATGGTTGGGTTTAGAGTTAGTAGATCTGAGTTTAAATACCAGCTTTGTCATTTACTAGCTGTATAACATTGGGTTACACTTCACCACTCTCAGTCTCAGTTTCCTCATCTGAAAAGGGAGGGTTTCAGACTAGATGATCTCTGCAGTCCATTCCAGCTTTAATTCAATGATCTTATGATGTAGTTCTGGGTTACTGAGTTCTGTTCTGCCCAGTTACTGATTTATGTTGTTGTGCAGCAAATGATTTAACCTCTACCTTACCACTCGTTTACTTCTTTTAGAACAAATTGATACTACGTGTATTTCTTTACCTGAAAAAATTAATTGTACTTTGGGCCTTACATTAACAAGGCTGAGAACAACTGTAGACAAAGGGTACTTGTAATCCATATATGGGAGTGCCTAAAGCATTGGAAAAATTGTAATTAGGGCTTAATCTGTGAGTGTCCATTTTCTGATAACTAGGAAATGTTTTTTAAAAGTAATTTTTAAAATTACTGAAAATCCACCTTCTCTTCCTTCTACCTCTTCTTTCCCTCCTGAATTAAAAAAGAAGAGAAAAACAAAGCCCTTATGACAGATACATATAGACAAGCAAAACAGATTTCTCTATTGGCTGTGTTCAAAAAACATGTCAGGATGCACTCTAAGTCCATCACCTGTCTCTCAGGAGGTGGGTAGCATATTTCATCATGAATTTTCTGAAATTGTATGCTATTGAGTCGATCAGAGTTCTTAAGTTTTTCAAAGTTAGGTTTTGTTTTTTACAATATTGTTTCTATTCTTTATTTGTTCTCCTGGCTCTGTTCACTTCATTCTGCATTAGTTTGTAAAAATCTCCCCAGGGAAGATATGGACTTCATAATAACCTGGAAAAACCTACATGATATAATGCTGAATGAGCAGAGGAGAACCAGGAGAACATTATACACAACCTAAGTCACCTAACCTCTCAGTGCCCCCAGGAAACATTCTAAGGCTGTAACATTACAGAGAAGATGCCAATAGGTAAGGGTAGGGAAAGTTCCTGAACTGGATCTCCCTACTCAAATGAAATTACAGGTCAGATAGAAAACACAATAAAAATAGCTAGCGTGTTGCTCCTACTCTCAGCTCTGTGGGCCTCGCCCTGTAACTCCTGGTCATCCATGTGAATGTTTTCAAATTGTGCTAAGTTTAAATAATCAGGGCTCTTATAAGGAACAGTGCTTCAGTAAGGAACACATTTACCTTGAATGAAAAGGTTTTTTTGAATTATGTAAATAATTTAAAACATTATTATTTAGCTTAGAGAGCTATAATTTGCACTGGTGGAGGGATTGTCCACTCTGATGAAACTGCAGATCCTTGAAATATTAAAACAGGCAGACAGTATCATGCAACAGGAAAACCTTGATTTTTTGAGTCAGAGGACATGGGTTCAAATCCAATACTTGCAAATACTATTTAAATAGGGAAAAAAGAAAAGGGTTACTATTTGAAAGATATATCTGGTATCAAGGAAAAAAATTTGTCTTCATTTTTCCTTGTTCTAGGAAATGTACAACTTGTTATGCTTTTAGCTTAACTTTCGCTTTACTTGGCCCTGCGCCATTTGACATTTTTATTAATGACTTGATTAAGTCATAGATGGCATGCTAATCAAATTTCCTGATGACACAAAGCTAAGAAGTGTAGCTAATATCCATCAGTCAGTCAGCTAGCATTTATTAAGTGCCTACTTAATACTACTTGTATACTACTTACTACAACTTAATACAACAATAAAGGCTGTTTTAAGTGCCTACTTGTGCTAAGCTCTAGAAGAGAGGTAGGACCCAAAATGATCTTAACAGAGTAGCATGCTGGTTTGAAACCAGTAAGACTAGCCAGCTAGATGGCGCTAGGCTTTAATTCAGGATGATCTGAGTTCAAATCCAGCTTCCGATACTAGCTGTGTGACTTTATGTCAATTAACTTCTGTCTGCCTCAGTTTCTTTATCTGTTAAATGGGGATAATAGTAGCACCTACCTCATGGGGCTGTTGTGAGGATCAAATGAGACAGTATAAAGTTCTTGGTAAACTTGAAAGTACAGCATATGTGCTAGCTGTGACTAGCTATGACGGTTGTGGTATTTAATAGAGATAAAGTCAAAGGCTGAGAGATTTAGAGCTGAAAAGGACCTCAGAAGTCATTGAGGTAAACCCTTTTCGCTTTACAGATGAGGAAACTGAGGTTCAGAGGTTATGATTTACTCAAGGCCATAGAGGCATCAGGGTAGGTTGGTGGCACAGTGGAAAGAACTCTGGGACTGGAATCATGAACACCTGAGTTCAAATGTGGCCTCAGATACTTACTACCTGAGTGACTCTCAGCAAGTCACTTAATTAACCCTGTTTGCCTCAGTTTCCTCATCTGTAAAATGAGCTGAGGAAAGAAATGGCAAACCACTCTATTATCTTTACCAAGAAAACCCCAAATGGGGTCACAAAGAGCTGGACACGACTGAAAAATGACTGCAGATTGAAGATATTCTTAAACTTGGGTTAAAAAAAATCTCATTCGCAAGTAAAAAATGGGACACGTGGCCACATAGTCATTCAGCTAAAAAAAAGATCTGTGGGTTTTGGTGAACTGCACACTCAATAGGAATCAATAATGTTATATGGTGCCCCTCAAACCAGAGATTTCAAACTGTTTTAAAAAAGGCATATTGTCTGAGAACTAGGGAGGTGATTCATTGCCCTGGTCAGACCACAGAGTAATAAACATGCTGGAGAGTGACCAGGTTGGTAAGGGCACCTAGAAATCATACAATATGAGAATCAGTTAAAGAAACTAACAACGTTTAATTAAGAGAGGAGATTGTGGAGGGGATGTGATGATAGCTGTGGTCCCTTATTTAAAAGATTAACTTACAAAGCCAGAGAGGCAGGATGACATAGTCAGGAAAGAATACTGGCTCTAGAGTCAAAGGAGCTGGGTTTAACTTCCACTGGTAACTCATCAGTAGCCACAGGCAAGTCATTTTACCTTCGTGGGCCTCGGTTTTAGCATCTGCCAGGTCAGAAGTATCCAGTATCTGAGGCTTCCACCAAATTTTGAATTTTTATCCAATGATTTGTTCTCCTTGGCCCCAGAGCAAGGATTCTAACCCTAGAGTTAGACATGTCTGGGAAGAGATTGCAAGAGGTCTGTGAACTTGGGTGGGGAAAGAAATTACATCTTTATTTTAACTATCTTCTAACGGATTACTTCCTTTGTTATTATTTTTATTATTTATTTATGTATTTATTTTTACTTGCAAGTGAACTGTTTTTTTTGTAAATTTAAAAAAATTTTAAACTTAAATACAGAATGAATAAAGAAAACATTTCCATGTACACAGCAAACCATAAGAGAGGATTCAACATAAAATAATGTATTTCTATTGCAAGAAAAGCTATATAACAAATACTACACATTGTTTTCAAAGCTACCTAGCTTTTCTTTGCTTCCTTGTTGGTTTTCTTTTGTTTTCTGCTGTGTACTTTTTACTTTAATTTTTTCCTCCTCCCTCCCCTCACCCTAAAGAAGGCTACAATTAAGTGTGGATAGATATACATATATAGATATCTATAAACATACACACATATACATATATAGACTCATACACATATATGTAAAACTGTACTATGCTTATTTCTTCCTGTCATCTGTTTCTCTGAAGTAGATAGTTGTCTTCCTTCATAAGTCCAAGTCTTTCCATGTTTTCCTAAGTTAACCAGCTCATCATTTCCTGTACTACAGCAATATTTCAACCCATCATATCCTGAGAGACTGTCTATGAAAGTTTTCCCCCCAATTTTCTGCATTACTTCTATTCTTGGCTACATAGGATTTATTTATGCAAGAAAATTTCAATTTAAAATAATTGCAATTATTCTTTTTACACTTCAACAATGCTCTCACATCACAATATAATTGAAGGTCTGATACTGCTGAATCTTCTTCCTTTACGTCTTTTTCCCCAGGTTTCTTTGAAATTCCTGACCTTTTGTTCTTCCAAATGAACTTTATTAATATTTTTTCTAGGGACAGCTAGGTGGCACAGTGAGTAGAACCACCAGCTCCGGAGTCAGGAGGATCTGAGTTCAAATATGACCTCAAGACACTTGACACACTCGCTTTGTGAGCTTGGGCAAGTTACTTAACTCCAAATGCCCTGCCTTCCCCCTTGCCAAAAAAAAAATGATTTTTCTAACTCAGTAAAATAATTTTTTAGTAATTTAATTAGGATAACATTGAATAAGTAGATTAGTTAGGTAAAATTGTCATTTTGAAAATTAAATTAGCTTTACCCAATAAAAATTATTCAATTATTTAGATCTGAATTTATTTGTATAAAACATGTTTTATATTTATATTCATATAGATCCTATGTTTGCTTTGGCAGGTATACATTCAGGTATTTTATATTGTCTAGGTATTTTAAGTGGTCTAAAACAGTATTGAATAATATTGCGGACTCATAGTATAGTTTCTCTGTTTTTCACTTTTGATGAAATCTATTTTAACTTTAACTTTGTCTGAGATCATGATTACTATCCCTGCTTTTTTTTACACACTGAATTCTACTCCTGCCTTTCATTTTATCTGTGTGTCTCTCATTTTTATAATGTTCCCTGAAAGCAACATATTGTGGAATTCATGTTTGTAATCAGCTATCAGTTTCTACTTTATGGATAAATTCCTCCCATTCCCATTCTAAGCTACAATTACTTGTTGCATATTTTTTTCCTATTTTTTGTCACTATCCTTCTCACCCTATTTACTCTATCCCTTCTCACTTCTCTGCTTTATTTCTACCCACCACCCTGCCCTCTTATTCCTTAACCTACTGTAATGTTAATGAATAGGAAATCTTCCCTGTCTGTTAATAGGCCTATGTGACCACATGTGTTCAGTCATAGCTGTGATACATCCTGAGTCACATAGAGCCCACTGGGGGATGAACTTGCCTAAGGAGGAGCCTGCTTAAGGTGAGGCTTCTTACTGGGAGACTTACTTGTAGGAAGGCTTTCACACCTTTTGGTACTAGGCACTGAGTAAGAAGAGTTGTTGATGCCTTCTAGCTCTGAGGCTATTAGCCTAAAGTGTATATATATTCTGAGATTTTGCTTTGGGGGCTTGCTCACAAGAAAGACTTTTTAGCCCTTTTGTTAAGAGCCCCCCATTTCCCAACTACTCAGAGGTTTGATGCACCGCCCCCCCAATCCAGAGGTGTATGTAGGTGATTGCATTACTTTGTTCAGGCAGTTGGAGCCCTGTCTGTTGAATCTCTGTGCTAATTTCTCTGCTTGTATTTTCTTTCTGCTTGCATTTTCTCCACATTCAGGGTGCTGACCTTTCCCCTGAACTAGCGAATATAATTAAAGTAAGATTGTTGACCCCTTAAAAGTTGCTTTCCTTTAGAAAAGCAGATCAAAGAACATGTGCTAGCAGGCCATCCTGGGTGCTTGAGGTTGCACCTATCCACCCCTTTAAGAGTTTCTCCCTTATGCCTTATCCTCTTCCCTGACCCTATCCCCTTGCCCTCTTATTTCTTTCTGAGTTTAGAATACTTTTATGCCCTTCCATATATATATATATATATATATATATATATATGTATGTATATGTTGTTCCCTCTTTAACCCATTCCCCATAAGAATAAGGTTCTACCACTACCTGCCCTCCCCCTACTAGCTTCTTCTGTATCAGTTTTTCTTTTTATGCCTCATTTGTATGAGATAATTACTCCTTTTCATCTCTTCTTACAGTTTCATTTTTTTGGAATCACTCCATCATACTCAGCTCAGCCCACACCTTTCTTCAAACTACTCAAATAATGCCGACAATCATAAGAATACTACTAATATTTTCATATATACAAAGTAAATGAGTTGACCTTATTGAGCCCCTTATAATTGGTCTTTAATGTTTACCTTATATTTCTCCTAGATGTTATATGTTGAATTTTCTCTTAAGTTCTGGGGGTTTTGTCAAAAAAAACAAAACAAAACCAAATAAAACCAAACCCTGAAAGCCTCTGAGTTCATTAAATATCCTTTTTTTTTTTTAAATTCAGAATTATACTTAACTTTGCTGGGTAAGTTACCCTTGGTTGTAACATCAGCTCTTGCTCCATGGAATACTATTCCATACTATTCCAAAACCTGTGGTCCTTCAACACAGTAGCTGCTAGGTGTGTAATTCTGATTGTAGGCTAATGATATTTAAATTTTTTTCCCTTGTTGCTTTCAATATTTTCTCTTTAACCTGAGAGCTTTGAAACTCAGATATGATATTCCTGTAAGTTTTCCTCCTAGAATCTTTTTCAGGTAGGTGGTAGTTGCTGGAATATTTATATTTAACATCAGTGCAATTTTCCTTGACAATTTCTTGTAATCTTGTATCAAGATTCCTTTTTTTTAGTCATAATTTTCAAGTAGTCTGACTATTCCTATATAATTTTTCTTCAACCTGTTCTCCACATTGGTTGTTTTTCTTTTATTTTTTTTTAATTATTTAATATATTTAGTTTTCAGTGTTGATTTTCACAAGAGTTTGAATTACAAATTTTCTCCCCATTTCTACCCTCCCCCCCCACTCCAAGATGGCGTATATTCTGGTTGTCCTGTTCCCCAGTTAGCCCTCCCTTCTGTCACCCCATTCCCCTCCCATCCCCTTTTCCCTTTCTTTCTTGTAGGGCAAGATAAATTTCTATGCCCCATTGCCTGTGTATCTTATTTTCTAGTTGCATGCAAAAACATTTTTGTTTTTGTTTTT
>CM053622.1:210945623-210961682 GCA_028646595.1 Phalanger gymnotis | reverse complement strand
ATGGAGACCAGCATGACCGAGGCATGTTGTCTTAGTAACTAATGTATTGCAGGACTCATTCTCTTTGGGGCATGGTGTTCTGATGCCTTGTCTCTGGCAATATACCAGAGGGTGCGGTAGTCCAACCATCCCTGAAGGAATGACTCTAACCTGCTATAGTAACCTGCTATGGATGTTAACCCTTAAAGGGCCCTAACATGTAGCCTTGAGGCAAAGAATCTAGCAGCTGGGAAGATCAGGAAAGGCCTCCTAAAGAAGATAAGCTCAGTCTTAAAGAAAACCAAGGTTTCTAAGAGAAGAAAGAAGAATTGTCGTCATGTATCACAGGCAATGTAAAGTCAGTGTCAAGGTGCATGCGAGGCGTAGCAAGTAAATCATTTTGGCTGAATTGCAGAGTGTATCAGAGGTGTGCTAGAACCATCTCAAATAGACTTTTGATATCTGATTATTAAATTTGGGATGTATTTACACCTCAGAAATCAGAAAATGTTATAAATCAGGGCTTGATTTATTATTTTGTTGATTGTCTAGATTTAAGAAAGTGATGCTTAAAATATGAATAATTCAGATTAAGCTTAAAAGTGAATAATGTGAATTAAAAGTGTGTCTTGTGTACATTTTTTTTTCTTTTTCAGAAAATTAGTTGTTAAATGGAGGCATAATGTGTAAGGAGTCTGCAATAATAAAGGGTCAGGTTGTGAAAAGCTTTAAATGACAAAGATAGAAGTTTATATTTAATTTTAGAAATAATAGGGAGCAATTGAAGCTCATTGAGTAGAAGAGTGACATGGTTAGAGCTATGCTTTAGGAAAATCACTTTGGCAGCTGTATGAAAGGTAGACTGGAGCAGGGAGAACTCGAGGCAGTAATTTCAGTTAGAAGACTCTTAAAATGTTTCAGGTAAGAAATTGTTGTTGTTTTTTGTTGTTGTTGTTTGTCCTTCATTCTTGAAGAGGACCAATGACATCAGGAAAGTGATGCCTTAGCTTGCACGTGAATTAGTTTTAAGTGAGGCAGGGGTGTGCAAAGTCACCAGCCTCACCCTCTCCTCCAGAGCCATCTGGGTCCAGTGGCAAGATACAGATCAGGAGGACTGGAGATGGTCCCCTCTAGTAAGAAATAATAATGGCCTAAATTAGGTGATGACTGTTCAAGTGGTGTAAGTGGGCTGCAGGGTGTGTTCAGGGAGGACTGGTACCTCTGGTGTGATGGCTGCCGAGCTGCTTTCCACCTTTGGTGTCCACCTCTTCCACTCAACTCTCTTCTGTGGCTTCAAGAAGCTGTGGCATGAGCAGTAGCCGCACCCCGGTAAACTGTTTTGGCACACAGATTGAACCAGGTTGAGGGTGACCAAGGGGTCTCAAACCCATTGGTGAGTTAGAAGGGTGTCTACTCCAAGCGTGTGAAGACTTCCTTTGGTGGAATGTGTGGATGAAAACAATTTGTTCCAATGGTCATGAAGGCAGCTGAAGTAGGCACTGTGGAGTGGTTAGAGCTTGGTTAGATATCGAAGATGCCAAGGTCATCCACTGCATCGTGAGCCATCACCAGTTGTCTTGACTGTGTCCTGCCACTGGACTGTGATGACTCTGAAGGAGAGAGTGAGGGCAACAACTTCATGCAACTCTGCCTCGCTTAAACCCAATTTACACATGAATCAAAAGACATCACCCATACCATTTTACTCTCATACCAATCTCAAAGTCCTGTGATGACAAGCAATTGAGGAAGCAGCAGGTGTGGATACACTGGGAGTTGTAGTCACAATCCTGAACACAGGTGGCCCAAGCCATAGGGTTGTTTTTCGCTGGAAGCAGCAGTGTAATTTAGCAGCCCCCTGGGTGTCTGAGCAACCTTCCTGGAAGGGGCTAGAAAAGATGCTCTAAAAATCGTCTGCTTACCCAACCCTGGCCTGATTTCCGCAGCAGGCAGAGAATCCCACTCTGTGGTCAAAACACAAAGAAATGTAGAAAAACATCTGCAAAGACAATTCCACTCACCATTGGCACATGGAATGTGTGCACACTTAAAGACAACACAAAATCCAGTAGATCTGAAAGAACAGCTCTTGTTACAAGAGAACTCAGCTGTCATTACATCCAAATAGCAGCCTTGAGTGAAACAAGGCTGGCAAATGAAGGCCAACTTATTGAAGCTGGATACACATTTTTCTGGAGTGGCTGCAGTGAAAGGGAGTACCATGAAGCTGGTGTAGGTTTTGCGATCAAAACTAATCTAGTCAACAAGCTCATAGCCTACCAAAAGGAGTGAATGACTGGCTGATGACAATATGATGATCACTTGCAGGAAAACGTCACACCACCATCATCAGTGTCTATGCTCCCACCATGACAAACCCTGATGGAATCAAAGAAAAATTTTATGAAGACCTGGAGGCCCTTATCATCAATGTGTCAAAAGAGGACAAGCTTATAATTTGGGGTGATTTTAATGCTAGAGTAGGCTGAGACTACCATACTTGGCAAGGAGTCCTAGGGAGGAATGGAGTTGGAAACAGCAACAGCAATGGTCATGTACTACTGAAGACTTGTGCGTCTCATGACCTTATCACCAACACTGTCTTCCGTTTAACTAAATGCAATAAAATTTCATGGATGCACTCTTGCAGCAAACACTGGTATTTAATAGACTATGTGACTGTAAGGAGCAGAGACAGACAGGATGTGAGAGTGATGAAGGCAATATGTGGTGCAGAGTGCTGGACTGATCATAGACTTTTCCTTTCCAAGCTAAATATTTGCATTCAGCAAAAGTGGTACCCCGGAGGCAAAATGACTACCAGAAGAATTAATGTCAACAAATTAGAGCTCTTCTCTGAGCAGGAATAGCTTGTTGCTAACTTGGGGGCAAAATTGAGCCAACACAGTTGGCAACAGTGGAGCAGAAAAGAAGTGGACAGCTTTCAGAGATTTGGTGTACAGCATGGCATTTGCTCATCTAGGTCAGAACACTCACAAACACCAAGACTGGTTTGACGAAAATGATGGGGAAGTTCAGAAGCTGTTAAATGAAAAACAGGAACTCCACAGAGTTTACCAGAAGGATAGCTCATCTATCTCTAAGAAGGCAGCACTTAATTCTATCAAAAGTAAAGCACAAGCAAAGCTTAGAGAGATGCCAGATTCTTGGCTCAGAAAGAAGGCAGACGAAATTCAGTTTTATGCTGATAGCAATAATCCAAAGCACTTTTATATTGCCCTGAAGGCTATTTATGGGCCAAAGACCTATGGTGCATCTCAACTACTCAGTGCTGATGGAGCCACATTGATTGGTGATAAGGACATGACACTGGAGAGACGGGCTGAACACTTACATAGTGTTCTCAACAGACCATCATCAATCAATTCTGAAACCACTGACCATTTACCTCAAGTTGCAGTCAATCCATCCCTAGCTGAAGCTCCAACTGAAGAAGAGGCTTTGAATGCCATTAGACTCCTCTCATGTGGCAAAGGACCTGGTGCGGCTTCTATTCCAGCTGAGATTTACAAGGTATGGGATCCATTGTTTATACAAAAGCTGACTGAAATTTTCCAGGTTATATGGCAAGAGGAGGTTATTCCTCAGGAGTTCAAAGATGCCTCCATTGTCCATCTCTGTATCTCTATCTCTATATAAAGGTAAAGTATATCTCTATATAAAGGTAAAAGCAAAATATCTCTATATAAAGGTAAAGGAAATAGATTGTCCTGTGACAATCACAGAGGGGTCTCTCTGTTAGTCATTGCTGGCAAGATTCTTGCTAAAGTCCTCCTTAATAGGCTGATCCTTCAACTGGAAGATGGTTATCTACCTGAGAGCCAGTGTGGCTTCAGAAAGGGGCATGGAAGAGTCAATATGGTGTTTGCTGCCTGAAAACTCCAAGAGAAATGCCAGGAGCAGAACAAAGGTCTGTATACAACATTTGCAGATTTGACCACAGCCTTTGATACTGTTAGTCGTGAGGGCTTATGGAAAATTATGTCAAAATTTGGTTGCCTGGAGAAGTTCATTAGCATTGTACATCAATTTCATGACAGTGTGTTTGCTCAGGTTCTAGATACTGGACAATGGTCTTGTGCCTTCCCAGTCTCCAATAGAGTAAAACAAGGCTGTGTGCTCGCTCCCATGCTTTTTAGCATGATGTTTGCAGCCATGTTGTCAAATGCTTTCAATGAGGATGAACACGGCATCAAGGTCAGCTACTGTACTAATGGTAAATTCTTCAACTTGAAAAGGCTACAAGCCAAAACCAAAGTGAAGGGAGTATTGGTGCATGGCTATGTTTGCAGATGATTGCATACTCAATGCAGCCTCTGAAGATGAGACACAACAAAGTATGGATAAATTCTCTGTTGCTTGTGCTAATTTTGGCCTAACAATTAATACCAAGAAAACACGGGTGCCATCAGCCACCACCACGCCATCCATACGTGGAACCATCAGTTACAACAAATGGAAAAGTTTTGAATGCTATGGATAAATTCATTTACCTTGGTAGTATACTTTCCAGGGATGTACACATTGATAATGAAGTTGACGCACGCATTGTCAGAGCTAGCTCAGTATTTGGGAGGCTCTGAAGGAAAGTATGGGAGAGAAGAGGTATTAGACTGATTATGAAACTGAAGGTCTACAAAGCTATGGTGCTTACCTCATTGTTGTATGCCTGTGAAACTTGGACAGTGTACCAGCATCATGCCAGGAAACTGAATCACTTCCGTTTGAATTGTCTTAGGAAGATTCTGAAGATCACCCGGCAGGATAAGTTACCAGACACTGAGGTCCTTGCTCAAACTAAACCGCCGAGCATTCAAACTGCTTCAGAGAGCACAACTCCAATGAGTTGGCCATGTTGTTCGAATGCAAAATGTACACTTGCCAAAAAGACTATTTTATAGATAACTCACACAGGGCAAGCATTCACACGGTGGTCAGAAAAAGGGATACAAAGACACTCTCAAGAACTTTGGAACTGTGTGACATGGGAGATATTGGCACAGGACCGCTCAGCATGGTGTGCCCATATCAGAGAAAGTGCTGTGCTCTATGAGCAAAGCAGAATTGAAACAGTTCAAAAGAAACACAGGATGCACAAGTTTGGAGTATCCACCCCAAATGTTCACATGGACTATTTGTGCCTGACCTGTGGTAGAGCATTCCGAGCTCATACTGGCCTGATCAGCCATAGTCGGACTCAATCTTGACTCAAGCATAGTGCTGTCATTTTGGTCCTCTTTGAGAACAACGGACAGCAACCAAGCAACCATTGCATATATGCTATAGACAAAATTTTTTTACAAGATTTGGCCACTGATTGGATATGTAGATTGAGTAAGAGTAATGTGAGATTGGAGTTTGGGAAAGAGACTAGGGATGGTGACACAGATCTGGGAATCATCTTCTAAGAGAATTGGACCCATAGGGGTGAACGAGATTCTCAAGTGGGAGAGAGTATAGACAGAAGAAAGGGCTTCGGACAGAACCTTTGGGGACACCCATAATTAGCAGGCATAAAAGGAAGGAAGACCTAGAAAACAAGAATGAGGAAAGGTGGTAAAACAGATAGGAGGAGAACCAAGGGAGGGAGCAGAATCACAAAAAGACAAAGAGGAGAGAGAGGATGGCATGAATTGGTTTTAGACCTACTCGGCAGTTTTATGATTTTCTCTAGTTCCATTTAGTTGCACATGGGTAGGGGGCTAAAGAGTTGAAGAGTAAGTGCCAAACTCCATTGATATAGAGAATTTCCTCACCAGAAGTTCTCTGTGCCAGTGAAATCATAGCTCTGTTCCCACAAAAGCATATGTCAGTAGATTGGTATATTATTGTAAACAAGACTAGAAGAAATTTCACAGCTGAAGAAAGTCCAGGAAATGATTTGCTCAAGAGAGTTTATATAAATAGAGTTAGTGGCTGAGTCAGTACCAGATCTTTTGACTTCTAATTAAAGGTGCTATACTGCAGGCGCAAATCCAAATTTTTAAATCATCTGAGGCTAATTTATACAATACTATAATATGTATACAGATCATGGAGACTTGACTAGTTTTAAAAAGAGATTTCCTTAATATGGATTTTTCTCAATTAATTAAAATAACTGTAAAGACTTTTGTCAAATGATTCCAGGAGGTTTATGCCTCTGGGGTGCCATAAATTCTTCAGGATCTAGTGGGAAGGGACATACTTGCTTGCCTCTTTTAATTGGACTCAGAGCAAAAGCCTTCAGGTAAAATACTTTAAAATATTTTTGCTCAGCATCTCAATGGCATTTGAGGAGTCACTTTGAATTGTGTCTTCTGCAGATTGCAAGGTTGTAAGAAGAGTAATATGCATCTACGTATGCCTGTAATCATTATTCCTTGCAAGAGCAAGTTACGTTACTTAATTCTCTGGGAAGGATTCACTTTTCAAGTCATCGCTAGATTTTAATAGTTCTACATATGACTTTCTATATATTGATCACTTAAGCTAATTTCTCCCTCTTTTTTGTCTTTTAAAAATACTCTTTGTTGTATGAGATGGCTTTCTGGGAGGAGGGAAGGATGCTAGGAGAAACTATGGAATGTAAAAAAAAGACATCAATAAAAATTTATTTTAAAAAATGATCAAGCTACCACACTAAGAGCAACTCTATCATCATAGCACTGACAATAAGCCCTCTGAAAGGAATTACAGATAACACCACACAAACACAGACATACAGGCAGAAGACAACTAGATATTTAATCCTATTTGGAGCAATTTCATGGTTCTGATTGCTAATTTCAAGCTGTATAAATTTCATGTAAAATTACAAATCGTAAGTTACAAAACTAGATTTTTTAAAAAACAAATTAGGTTCAAAAGAAAACTGCATCGACCATTCTAAATTTAAACTAAGAATAAAACAACAGTTTTTTAAAAAGAATTATAGAGTAATTTACATATATATTTATTTCTTTTGATGCTCATAAAAACTTATGCGATAAGAAGGGCAATTATTATTCTCTTTATTTTATAGAGGATGAAATTGATGTGCAGAAAGGTTAGTAAATATACAGAATAAACCTTGTTTCAAGATGTCTAAAGCAATAGTGGAGGAAACCTCTTGCCACATTTTGGAGGTCTAACAAGGTGTTCAGTAAAACCATCATCTCTTCCTATTTGACCTCTGTCTGGCCTATTCATGTGCATGAATATCTTATTTGATCATATCTGAATTAGGGTAAGAAAGGGCGGAATTATTAGGTTATGATAATGACAGGAAGGGCTTTAGAGAAGCCCAACAAATACCTGAAAAGGGTCCTATTATGTCTAATGATAAATCTGAAAAAAATAGGAAGGAAGTGACAGTGAGAAGGAGGAGGTGGAGGAGTAATGAAACATTTTTAAAATGTACAAGAGAGAGCAGAAGTTCAGAAGGGGACGTATAAGTTGGCAGTGTTAAATTTAGTATGTTACAAAAAGCAAGCTGTGTGCAATAGATGCATGGTTTTATATGCCACCTTTTCCCTGACTTCTTTTGCATATGGAAATGTTCATATTTGTTGATGCTTTTCTAGCTCATAGTAATTAAAAAATTCCAATCAAAAATCTGGAATCATTGTCCTCATTCATCATCTTCCCCCTAAATTATCTCCTCCTCCCTGTCTCTGCTGATGACAACCACCATTCAACCAAGCACAAAACCTCAGTCGTAGGTATTGGAAAAGCTCTGGGAAAACAGGCACACTAATACACTTTTGGTGAAGCTGTGAATTGCCCTAGTCATTCTGGAAATCAATTTGAAACTATGGCCCAAAACTCATTAGCTCTACATACCTTTTGATCTATTGATACTGTTAATAAGCCTATATTCTAAAGTGATCAAGAAAGAAGAAAAAGATCCATAAGTTTAAAAATATTTATAGCAGTCTTTTCTGTAAATGATAAGTATTGGAGGTTAAGGGGGTGCCCAACAATTGGGAAATGGTTGGATAAATTATAAAATTAATGGAATATTATTCCCTTGAAGAAATAACAAATGGGATAAGTTTCAGAAAAACCTGGAAGGACAAATGGATGGATGGATGGATGGAAGGAAGGAAGGAAGGAAGGAAGGAAAGAAAAAAGAGGAGGGAAGAAATATGAGAAAAGAATGGAAGGAATCACAGACAAGACAGACTTCAAACATGCATGTCGAATATAATACATACTTGAAAAGAAAAATCAAGCTCTACATAATAGAAATTCATAGTTCCATGTATAAAATCCTTCTGTTCTACACTGTAAAAAGTGGAAATACTCATTTTATTGGTGTTTGTCAAAATGAGAATAAAAAATTAAATGAAACCTTTGGCTTAAATCTTTGGTCTTCCCTGTTTTTCACTCCTCATCACCCATCTATTGCCAAAATTCTGTCAGCTGTACTTTTACTACATCTCTCCTATCCATCTCCTTTCCTCTATCAATGCTGCTCCTGTTATTCAGTCATGTCTGACTCTTTGCAACCCTGTGGACCATAGCATCCACAGGGTTTTCTTGATAAAAGTACTGGAGTGGTCTGACATTTCTTTCTCCAGTAGATTAAGGCAAACAGAAGTTAAATGACTTACCCAGGGTGACACAGCTAGTAAGTGTCTGAGACTGAATTTGAACTCAGATCTTCCTGACTCCAGGCCCAGCACTCTATCCAGAGTCAACTAGCTGCTTCCATAAACATTATTCTGCCCTAATTCTGACTCATTACCAATCACCTTGTATCATTATTGCAATAATATTCTTTTAAGTACTCTATCTACCTCTAGGTATTTCTCCTCCAACAGTTCAGTCCTCTGCCTTGACACCACCTTATCTTTCTTTTTTTTTTCTTCTGTGTATCCTTCCATTAGAATGGAAATTGCCCAAGTTCAGAGAGGGCAACTAGGTGGTGAAGTGGATAGAGCACCAGGCCTGGCATCGAGAAGACCAGAGTTCAAATGTGACTGCAGCTGTGTGACCCTGGGCAAGTCACTTAATCATGTATGCCTCAATTTTCTCATCCATAAAATGAGCTAGATAAGGAAATAGCAAACTCTTCCAGTATCTTTGCCAAGAAAACCTCACCTAGGGTCATGAAGAGTTGGACATGACTGAAACAACTGAACAATAACAAAGTTCAGAGATTATTTTAGATTTTGTTTTTAAACTTCTGGAGTACAGTGTGGTATATGGTAAATTTAATTAACCTGCTACTGAACAGAGCTATGACTAGAGGAGGTAAAAGGGGCTTTCCCTGAGGGAGGACAGGGATATCACTTCCTCCCGGGACCATACTTCATCCCTCTGGTGGTCAGAGGTCTCTGCACTCATTTCTTATAGTCAGCGGTATGCTGGTAAATGTTTAAGACACACTTTTAAGTTTAATCTACATTAATTAATATTTTCTCCATTATTTTCTTAAGACTAGACAATCAGCAAACAATAACTCAAGCCCTAATTTCTAGTATTTCCTGATTTTGGAGTTGCAATTCCTCATACTCAAAATTTAACAATAGGCTTTCCTAAGCTGGTATGAGCTGGCTCAAGCACATCCTTGTCTACCAGTCTTCAACCTAAGCCAGAGGTTCACAAACTTATTTTGGTCTACCGCCCCCTTTAAAAAAAAATTACTCAGCATTCCCCCCCTCCCAGGGAAATTTACTTTCTTTAATCCTTTAATTTTTTTTAAGTTTGCATCATTGCAAAAATATATAAAATATTTTTTCTTTAAAAATGACATCTTAAATTTAATAATTTACTGTAAATTTGTGGAGGTTTTTTTGCATTGAAATTTTGCTGATGTGATTTTATGTCATATAACCATATAATATGGTATTGTAAACAAGTCATTATACACGCATATTCCTGTGGCTACATGCTAGACTTCCCACAATGGGGGACATGCTCACCTGCCAACACTTGCTTGTTAAGACCTGTTGGCAGACTTGACCACCGATGCGTTATAACTTGCCTTTTGTGTGTTTATTTGGAAAATAATGTAATTACTACAACTTTAACTCTGTTACACAACAGATGGTTTCACGTATGAACAGTTTTTTTAAAATTTTCTTCTTTCCTTATGCTTCCACCTCCCCCTTATTTTTATTCAATGCCCCCCAATTGCACCCGAGGCTACTATGGACCCCGCCCCCATCATTCCAGTGCTCCACAGTGGGGCAATATTTCCCACTTTGGGAACCTATGCAAGCATGACTTAGGTAACAGACTGCTGTACACATTTCCAGACATGTCAATGTGTTGGTTTGTTTTATGTAACTTTTTCTTTGTTACAAGGGAAGCCTCTGTGAAGGTGGATTTATTGGGAAGTAGCAGAGTTGTTTTTTTAAAAAGCACTAATAAAACCTAAAAATAAAGTTAAGCTCACATTCTTCAATTGTCCCTCATTTTATTAAATGGGATTGCGCCACTAGGAAAAGTAAGTATAATTTTTTCCCACTTGATGACAAGATTTTTCATTTCTAACCTTTTCCATTCTAATAATTTTGTCTAGAATTGATCAGTCTATACTTATGAGCATTAATTTCAATTACAAACTTTAGTATCCCAATATATGGAGGCAGCTAGGTGGCTCAGTGGATCGAGTGCTGGGTCTAGAGTTCAAATTTGACCTCAGACACTTACTATCTATGTGATTCTAGGTAAGTCACCCAGCTTCTGTTTCCCTTAATCCACTGGAGAAGGAAATGGTAAGCTACTCCAACATCTTTGCCAAGAAAACCCCATGAACAGCATGGTCCATGTGGTCACAAAGAGTCAGACATGATTTAATCAGCTGAACAACAACAACATCCCAATATACATTGAAATGCCCTAACAATATATAATAGAGATTTTGAGTCATAGCCACCTTCCAAAGGAACAATAACATGTGGAAAATCAGTGAGATGGTAAATTTTTATTCTCCTAGATAAAATGTTAGTTTGCAAGTGTAAGTATCTTGAATAAGTAAAAACATGTCAAGTTCAGCAGTTGGCACAAATGGGAACAAAAGTGACAATAGGGATGAGAAATCTTATAGATTTCTGAGTAAATTATCAGGAAAAGAATCCCCTACTAGCAAAAGTACCTAACATAAAGCAAAAATAATGTAACATCTTAGTAAAATTCCCTTAGAGTTAAGAATTTGATAGGAACTCCTAGTAGAGGTTAAGATTTTATTTCAAGATACAAAGCCACACTTGTGATGCAGCATCATTTCCATTCTTCACAGGCACACTGCAACGAATCAAGTAATATACATTGGAAGAATGTGCACAACTTAGTTCATCCTCAGTGTTTATTGTCCAGGAAGGAAGGACTATTTGTTCGCCACCATTCTTTTTGAAAGGAAATTTTTGCAGCAGAGATCACTTCTATCTTTTGTAGTGAAATGGTTCTTTGATGCCTCTCCCACTGGGAAATACCTTTCAGGGCAACAGATTAGCTTCCACTCAGAGAATCACAGAATTTTAGAACCATAAGACCCCTCAGTATCAATCTATTCCAATCCATACTTCATACCACCTCCAACCTCCAACTACAACATTCCCAACAAGAAGACATCCTTACGTTGCTGAACACCTCTACTGAGTGGGAACCTGTTGCTTTGTGAGGTAACCCATTCCACTAATGGAGAGCTCTGATTTTAGGAAGTTTTTCCTGACATGAAGTCTAAATTGCCTTTTTGCAGCTTCTATCCATTCCCCTAGGATTTTGCTGACCATGGTCAAAAACCTCTTCTACTACATAGGCCTTCGAATCCTTGAAGGAAGCTTGCTTGTCCTGGCTTCTCTTCTCTAGGCTGGACAGTCTCAATTCTTTTAAATGGTCCTCATATGGCCTGGCCTTTCACTATCCTGTTTACCCTTCCTCGGAAATCTTCCAGCTCATCAACATCCTTTGTAGCCTACGGTAGCCAGAACTGAGCACAATGCTCTATATCCTGACCAGGACTGAATACAACAGGCCTATAACCTCCTTACTACTGCACACTAAGCCTCTCTTAATGCACTCCCAAGCCTCTCATAAAATCAAATGAGTCTTTTTGGCCACCATATTACACTTTTGATTCCTTGACACCGTTCACTCAAAAAGCCACAGATCCCCCTTTCATCTTGCCTTTATCCAACCAAGGACATCTATTGGAAAAAAAAAAAAGGAGACGCAACACTATGACTGGTTATCTTCAGAGATGAAATCCATTGAGCGCTTCACCTTTAACTTAAAAGAGATGGCTCTGTCAATATACAAAAAAATCAAGATGCATTTATAGGACATTCACCGCTCGCACACCACAGTAACAAGTGCTTTGGGAAATGCAAAGAGAAGCAAAAATACCAACGATAACAACAGAAAAACATAGTTCCTTCCCTTAAGGAATTTTAGTTCAAGAGGAAAACCATATACACTCAGAAATTAAAGAACAATCGCAAAGAAACAAGATTCTATGAAATATAAACCATACAGAATACATCGGCGCTAATGGAATAGTGGGGAAAGGAATACTGAAAATAGAAGGAATTTAATCACTAACGATTTCTTGAAAGAGATGTCTTCGGAGGTGGCTCTTAAATAGAATAAGGGTGGGGAAAGAGAGAAAGAATAATAGCGCCTTGGTAGGTAGGTCACAGGCTCGCAGAGTTTCAGAGTTGGAAGGGAGCTCAGAGGGCCGTGTCTGAGATGTGGGAGAGGAGATTCCAGTTACAAAACTCAATATGCATGCAGTGCAACACGAAACTGAATACCCCCTCTACACACATCCCAGGGAAATGGTCAACCAGTCTTTTCTTGAAGCCCTCTGATGAGCGAAAACTCTTTACTGCTTCAGGCAACCCACTGATTCCTTCAAGGAAGGTTCTTCTTACAGCAAACCTCAATTTGCATCTTTGCAACTGGCATCCAGTGATCCTACTTCTTTCCTCTAAGGCAGCACTTTCCAAAGTATGATTCCTGAGACCTTTTGAGAGCATTTGCAAGGTCAAAACTGTTTTCATAATAATACTAAGATTTTTAAAAATTATTTTCACTTATTTCATTGAAATTTCCCAAATACATGTAAAAAATTTAACAAGCATTTTTTAAAATTTTGAGTTCTAAATTATCTCCCTCTTTCCCTCCTTCCCTCCCACTTCCTAGAGAAGGCAAGCAAATCGGTATCAATTATACATGTGAAGTCATACAAGATATACTTCCATATTAGCCATGTTATAAAAGAAAACACAAAATAAAACAATAAAAATAAAGAGAGCAAAAAAAAAGCGTCTTCAATCTGCATGCAGAGCGCGTTAGTTCTTTCTCTGGAGTTGGGTATTGCTTTTTATCATCGTCTTGATCAGAGTAGCCAAGTCTTTTACAGATGATCTTCCTTATAATATCGCTCTTACTGTATATAATGTTCTCCAGGTTCTGCTAACTTCACTTTGCATGAGTCCATATAAGTCTTCCCAGGTTTTTCTGAAACCATCCGCTCCTCATCTCTTATAGCACATTAGGATTCCATCACAATCGTATACCACAACTTGTTCAGCCATTCCCCAACTGACGGGCATCCTCTGGATTTCCAGTTCTTTCCCATCACAAAAACTGCTGCTATAAATATTTTTGTGCAAATAGGTCCTTTTCCCTTTTCTTTGATCTCTTTGAGATATAGACCTGACTGTGGTATTGCTGGGTCAAAGGTATGCACAGTTTTAGAAGCTTTCTGGGCATAGTTCCAAATTGTTCTCCAGAATGATTGCAGTAGCTCCTAAGATGTTTTTATTTCTAATACAGTAAATATCAATAGTTATAATTCACATAAACAAAAGCTCTTGGGGCAAGGGTCCTCAAAAACTTTTAACAGTATAAAAAGGTCCTGGGGCCAAAAATTTGAGATGTTTCTAAAGCAAGAATTTCATAATTTTTTTTGTGTTGTGGATGCCCTTTGATAATCTGTAGAATCTTAAGGACCACTTCTCAGATGAAAAAAAAAGTTTTATATAATAAAAGGAAGTATTTAGAGAGGATTCTGGGTAGATGGTAGATAGAATAGGTCAGAAAACTTTCAGCTCTCCAAATTTCACACACACACACACACACACACCCAGGACAGAGCAAAGCCTCAAAGAAGCAAAAATAAACACTGGGTAAAGCAGGTGTCTTCCTAAGGCAATCTGAGAACACCCAAGACCAAACCTCCAGGGGCAGAGGTTTGGCCTGAGTGAAATACAAACACCTCTAGTCCAACTCTGCAAAATTAACAAACGACAAGCCCTGGGGGCATCTGGGTTTGGGAGGCAACCTCAGCCTTAAACTTTAATTTCCAGGACAGTGGGGGGAATCTCATGGTTGAGTAGGAGAAGACTGAAGGACCTTCCACTGTCTAGCACAACTGCGCTGACCACATGCATCCTGGGCTGTTGCTGTGGGGAGAACGAACTAGCACACACCTGGTGAGTGCAGTAGGGAGAGGCAGGAACCCTGTTGTCTGTGGGCACTTGCAGGAGAGCAGAGTCCCGGGTTTCAGAGTTTCAGCGTAGAGAGGACAGCTATAGTTTGCAGCCACCAGAGGGGCAACAGGGAGCAAGATCACTTGTAGGACAATGTCCTAGAGGCCCTAGCTGTGGCTTAGGAATGGAGAGGAGAGCCCAAGGTTTGGCCTCAAGGGAGACTCCAGAAAATAACAGTAAGAAGGACCTAAGGCATGGGGCATCACTCCTCATACCTTGGGACTACAGTTTAATTACACTAATAGCTACTAAAAAAAAAAATAAAACAACAAATAAAAATTAGTAGGCAAAGGAGAAAGAACCCAACCATAGATACATAGAGAAGATCTGGGTTCATATTCAGAAGAAGATAATGGACCTAAAAAAGCCCCTCCTTTTTCAATGAGAAATGTCAAATGGTCCTAAGCACAAAAAGAGTTCTTAGACAAACTTGAAAAAGGACTTCAAAAATGAAATAAGAGAAATCAAAGAAAAGTCAGGGGAAAAAATAATAGCCATCCAAGAAAGCCAAGAAAGTTATGAAAAGAAAGTCAATCAACTGCAAAAAGAGAATCAAAAACTTATGGAAGAAAATAATTCCTTGAAAACTAGAATTGGGCAAGGAGAAACTGAGGGCAAAGGGAAGTTCTGACACACCAAGAAATCATAAGACAAAATCAAAAGAATCAAAAATAGAAGAGAAAGTGAAACATCTCATCAGAAAAACAACAAATGTGGCCAAGATGGCGGCTGGAAAGCAGGGACTAGCGTGAGCTCCCCGCCAAGTCTCTCCAAAAACCTATAAAAAATGGCTCTGAACCAATTCTAGAACTGCAGAACCCACAAAATAGCATAGGGAAGCAGGGCTCTAGCCCAGGACAGCCTAGATGGTTTCTGGGTAAGGTCTATCCTGCAAGAGCTGGGAGCAGAGGGGAGCGGAGCTGAGCAGAGCAGAGCCCAGTGTGGGCGGCGTGGACCGACCAGACCGATCAGACCAACCAGACTGGGAGCCGGGCGGAACATGCCCTAACGCCCTGAATCAGTGAGCTGTGGCAGTTGCCAGACTTCTCAACCCACAAAAACCAAGGACAACAGAGGAGGTTAGTGGGAGAAGCTGCTGGGGACCGGGATAGAGTTTGTGGTTAGGCCACCACCCCTGGGGCAGCAGAGGTGAGGCAGCTTTAGAACTACAGTTGTAGTTGCTTCTGGACCCAGGCCCACCTGGTGGGAGGAATTAAGTGGCAGATCAGAGTAGGAGTGAAGAGCCTGCTGAAGATCTAAGTCCAGTCCAGGTTGGGGGTTCAAGCTGGCGCATTCCCCCAGGCTTGGAACATAGAACTCTTTAGTCTACAAGCAGTCATACCCCGCTGAAAAACTCAAGGGTCAACTGAGTTGGCTGGGAACATGGCCAGGCAGCAAAAATGCACCCAGATTCAGTCTCAGACTCTGGAATCCTTCTTTGGTGACAAAGAAGACCAAAACATACAGCCAGAAGAAGTCAACAAAGTCAAAGAACCTACATCAAAAGCCTCCAAGAAAAACATGAACTGGTCTCAGGCCATGGAAGAGCTCAAAAAGGATTTGGAAAAGCAAGTTAGAGAAGTAGAGGAAA
>CM053622.1:210919722-210945123 GCA_028646595.1 Phalanger gymnotis | reverse complement strand
ATGAGTATTGTGGAAGGGTTATACATAATGATACGCATGTGGCTCATGTTGAATTGCTTGACTTCTTAGGGAGGGTGGATGGGAAGGGAAGAGGGGAGAGAATTTGGAAGTCAAGGTTTTAAAAAAATAGATGTTCAAAAGTAAAAAAGTTTTTTTTTTCCATGCAATTAGAAAATAAGATGCACAGGCAATGGGGCATAGAGATTTATCTTGCCCTACGAGAAAGTAAGGGAAAGGGGGATGGAAGGGGAATGGGGTGACGGAGGGGAGGGCAGACTGGGGAACAGGGCAACCAGAGTGTATGCCATCTTGGAGTGGGGGGGTGGAAATGGGGAGAAAATTTGTAATTCAAACACCTGCGAAAATCAATGCTGAAAACTAAACATATTAAAAATAAAAAGAAAAATAAAGTAAAAAAAATTTCATGAGCAATAAACCAAATAAAAATATTTTAGCTCCAGAAAAATCAACTTCATTTTTCAGTGGATCTATGATCTTGTCAATGTGGGTAGCCCTTCCTGAGCCCAACTCATCCATACTTCCCCATCCTGTGCAACAATTTACATGTCTTTCTATAAATCTGTAGGGAATCCATCTAATATCCTGGGACCTTCCTCTCAATTGGTTAGAATTAATTTCATATAAATACATGAAACATGTAGCATAGGGTAGAACATATACCCTGGCTCCCTTTTGGTAGACCACATCCTCTGGCTTATTGCTAAGATGACATAAGTGACCAAGAAGCTCCTGATTGTCCTCCATGTGTCCCCATTATTGGGGATTGTGTCAGACGTGACTGGTGACTGAAATAGGAAGCAGTCTCAGAAGGAGCAAGTAGAGATGGCTTCTTCCTTCCTTTCTTTCTTTTTTTTTTTTTAAAGACCTCTTGTTGGAAAATTGCCAACACTGATGTTCTTTTGTACTTCCAGTGAGGTGGTGATGGTGGTGGGTTTCTCTACCTACTGTCTTACTCCTCAACTCTCCACCAGCAACAATGGAAACTTCATGTACATGGTATTAAGGTCATGTACTTGCCTGGAAGAGGCTGATACAGGACCTCAGGTCCTTGGCTGCTGCATCTGTTTTGTGTTTCTTTTCCTGAGCCAAGGTCACCAAATAGTAATCTCATGAAACGGGTATTTCCAGCCCTATTAGTTACATTTTGAGTTTGAGAAGATAGGAGCTTGTTACCAAGCAGGATATGATTTTCACAACAGCTTCTTGGAGAAGGGCACCATCACCAGGAGTATTATGCAACTGAAAGGAATAAAAACCCTGGGAGTATAAATCTGAGGTGAATGCGAAATACATAATTAGTAGGCCTACAGTTATCTTTACCTCCCTGGAGAGTTTAATGGCAATGATGAGTTAATTTTTTAAGTATCTGTAAATCTGTGCTTATGAGTCTAGCACTTAGCACAATGCCTGGCACATAGTAGGTGCTTAATAAGTGTTTATTGACTCAACTATTGACTTTTGCATTTTAAATTTTTTTTTGGTAGAAGAAATAGCTGACTTACAACTGATACCTAGTTTGTTCACGGAGGACTTTGTTAATCTCTTTTAGGGGAGACCTCAGGCTGTAGTTGAATTCTATATAAATGCACCCCAGCCTTCCTATATTATATGGATCAGGTTTTCTTTTGGTTCATTTTATTCATGCCTATAGTTCTCTTGATAATCTCAAACTATTGCTTAGGTCTAGATCTCCATAGAGGTGTGTAAAAGGGTCTCCAGCTTCCATGAAAGACCTTAAGATAACAATTCTATCCTAGTCATATTGGAAATAAGGAAGGAGTAATTGCAAAGGACCATGAATAGGTCATGCCAAACGAACCTCATTTCCCTTTTTGACAAAAATTATTAAACTGATAGATGAGGGGAATGCCATAGATATGAGTTTACCTTGATTTTAACTATGCTTTAGAGTACCTCATACTATTCTTGGGGAAGAGATGGAAAAGTATGAACTAGATGATAACATCATTAGATGGATTTAGAATTGGTTGTATGTCTGAACTAAAAGAGTAGTTGGCAATTGGTTCAATGTCAATGCGGCAGGAGGTCTTTAGTTGTGTACCCCCCCCCCCCATCCGTGTTTGACTCTTAGGTAGTATTTCACATTTGCCATGCTAATCACATTTGTAGGTGAAACAAAACTGGTAGGGACAACTAACACTGTATTAGTCAGAATCCCCAAACTTTTAATCAGGGTCTACTAGATGTTGTTTCACAGAATGTGAGCTTCTTTAGGGGAAGACCTGTTTCACTTTTGTCTTGCTAGCCTCAGTTCCTAGCACAGTGCATACTTCAGGCACTTAATAAATGCTACCTGGATGATTGGTAGAGAGGCAACCCCAAAGCTGCTGCTACCCAAGAACTCCTCCTTCTGGCAAGAGAATTCTCAAGGAACTTAGCATTGTTCAGAAAATGGGTCCTAGATTCTTAAATTTGGGGTTGCTAGAGAGATATCTCTGATGCTTGTGATCAGAAACCCATCTTCTTTGCTAGAGTTTTAATTGGAGTGTGCCTCTCCTTTCTGATGCTCTTTTCCGGCAACTCTTGTCCAGTTTCCTCGGGAGGTCAGTAATGGGGGGACCTTTAATTTTGGACTTGGGGTACATGGGATTCTCCGTTTACTAGTTCTGTGCCCTTGAGCAAGTCGTAATCATTCTGAGCCTCAGTTTCCATAGCTTTTATACGGAATAATATTTGTACTGATTTTGTCACGAGTTGCTCTAAATAAAATGCTTCATAAACCCTAAAGCACTGTGGAAATGTGAGCTTAATGTATTATGGATTACCAATCAACAGGGTTAACAAACATTTATGTCAGTCAACTAGAATTTATTAGACTTATGTACCAAGCACACCTGAGGATACCCAAAAGGCAAATACTGGATTCTGCAAGGAACTTATTCTAGCGTGAGAACCAACGTGCAAACAACTGCGTACATACAAGATATATACAGATAAGATACAAGGTTTTGGTTTTTCTTGGGATAATATTATTTTTGAGTTGTAAGGCATTTATAGAAAAGGTCATTCCATCTCCAAAAGTGATCAGCAGATGCTAATATTTTCCCTTTTTTAGACAAGGTTTTGCTGTTTCTGCATACAACTGAAGAGACAACTTGAAATGCTTAAATTGGTGTGATTTATTTTTATGGTAAAACCCATAAAATAATACACTTTAAAAGTAACAACGGCAGCATAGTCTCGGGGAATTTAGGATTTTTCCTAAGAGAAGGGCGGTTTCATCAACTCCGTCCAGCCATTTCCACCGCAGTTTGGGGAGCTAACTTTCCTCCTCCTATTTTGAGATTTGTAGCGAAAGAAAAGCAGTGCCCCGTGACCCGATTCCAAACCTGACGGTCTAAACTGGGAGGGGTTCCAGGTTTCCCCTCCAAGAATCGTCTCAAGGGTTGCACCAACGAGCTTCTGCGGTGCTCTTGGGCAAACAGCTTCTGCTGCTTGGGGGCCATTGTGCTCTCGCGCTTTCCTTCGAGCGTGGGATGACCCCGAGTCCTCCCGCACTCTTCCCCCGCCCCCCATCCTCCCAGGTCCAGCTTTGTGTGGGTCCGTGCACTAGAAGCACAGTCCACCGAGACCTGCGGTCCGGACGCATCTCCTAGGTTTCGCTGTTTACTTTCGGGCAGCAAACCCGCTCTCCCTCCCTCCCTCCTCCCAGCCTTTCCCCTTCTCTTCGTTCAGCAGATACTCTAGGAGTTTGGAGAACTCCAGTGGCGCGCCGCCCGCCCCCGCGGAGTAGCGAGCCTAGGGCACAACTTCTAACGCGGGTGTGTGTGTCTGTCTGCGCGTGTGTGTGACTCTGGACAAGAAGAGTAATCAGTTGTCATCCACGCAGTAGAGGACGCCGGCTCGAAGGATGCTCCAGCCCACCAGAGAAGGGGGTTGCGCTGGGGTGGAAGGGGCGGGCCGGTTTCGGCCTCTCGCATTTCCTGTGACAGGGGCAGCTCCGGCCTCCCCCCGGCTCCAAGCGGGCGGCCCGACCATTTCCTGAATCGCTGGAGCGTAGGGAGGGCAATAGCGGGACTGTACCATTATGACAAGGTGTATGTGGGGGAACGCTGGAGAAGGAGGAACGCTCGGGCTCTTCTCGATGACGACGCGATCACGAAGCGCTGCCCTAGCCCCACCTAGCACTATGCTGGGAGTCGTGGGGAGGGGGGTTCGTCTAGAAAGAGAGTGAGAGTGCGCCTGGCGGGCGACACTTTCCGGCCGTGCGCACGCCCCCACGGGGTCCCCCCTCTTGGTGTCGGCCAGTGGTTCCACCCAAGAGGCAGGCTTCTCTCCCCCAGTTTTCTGTTCACCCCGGAGCGCCCGGGACTTGCTGGATCTCGGGGACGGCTGCGAGAAGCCGATATGTCTGTGGCGTTCGCAGCTCCGAGGCAGCGGGGCAAGGGAGAGATTACTCCCGCGGCCATTCAGAAGGTAAAGCCGCGCTCCGGGGAGACGGGCTGGGGCGAGGGGGCGGGCATGACTGGGAAGCGCCTGTATGTGATCGTGCGCGCGCGTGGGGGAGAAGCGGAGCCGCGGGCTCTGGCCTAGTGGGTGTTGTGGGGGCGGCGGTGGGGGGGAACACCGCTTCCTCCGACGGACTTTCTCCCGCGCTCTTGCACACTTTCCCACACGCTCAAAAGCCCCGTTAAGCGCCGCCTGATTTCTCTGGGGATGGGGCGGTGGCTGGTTTGTGTGGGAACCGCTGGGAGGGGGAAGGCGGCGGGCACGCGCTACCCTGGCTGCCAGAGGATAACTTGAGGAGGAGGGGTAGGTTGTATGGGGGTGGGTGGAACGCGGGCAAGTCTCTCGGGAGTTCGTGGCCCTCGCGCCCCCCACATGTCGCTTCTGGAGTTACTTTTGTGACGCCCCGCCCCCTCCCCGTCGCGCAGGCTCCGTGCGGCGCGGGCGCGCGGGTGGGGGCGGGGAGCGGCGGCGCGCCGTCCCCTTCCCCTCCTGGCCCTCCTGGCACCTGGAGTCCTGGAGCCCTGGGGTGGAGTGAGGGGAGTGGAGGCATCTGTGAGGAAGGGGAGAGAAGGCGAGAAAAGCCTTGGGGTGCTCGAGGCGGCCTCTTCTCGCCTCCATCCTTTCCTCCTCTCCCGCGGTGCCCTGACCTTTGCCTGAGGTGGGATGCAGCGCGGTGGGAGGCACCGAGGCCCCCCTCCTCCCTCGTATTGTCTTTTGGCCTTTATTGGCCTCCAAGGGAGAGCGGCGGCAGCATCCCCACCTTGCGGGAACTGTAGTTCCGGAACTTTTAAAAACTTAATTCCTACGTGATTTTTGTTGCTCCTCAAACATTTAGGGGGTTTTTCCTTCTGTTTTACTTTTGTTAAAGTTGGAGAAAAGGCAACTTGAGACATCCTTAAGTCACAGTGCCAGGACAGGATCGACCACCCCATAAATATTGTGGATATGCTGCTGTTAACTGCCATTAAAAAACCAAAAAAACCCTATCAAATGAGTGTTCTCCTGTGGATTTAAAGGTTTGCCTAGGTGTTTATTTTTTGAACTTAATACCTGGGCTGCGTGCTTCGATGATGTAATTTTTATGTTTTATAACACATTAGGGAGATTTCTAGCCTTTAACACTTATGCATAAAAAATATAAACATTTGGAATGGGAGAACTCGGATGTGAATTCTGGCTTGGCGACTTAATGTGTTTTCGACTTGTCGGGTCACATCATCTTTTGGAACTTCCTCATCTGTTTAAAAAAATGAAAAAGCAAAAACTACTAGATTTCTAAAAGTGCTTTCTAGAGCTAAATATCATAAACCTAAATATTAATTAGTAATGATAGTTCACATTTTTATATATGTCTTTAAATTTTCAGAGCCTTTTATTTGCATTTTTTTTTGTACTTACAAAAATTCTATTAGTGTAGGTCCTGTTATCCTTATTTTTAACGTAGGTGAGTAAATGAGACTTAGATGAGTAATAGTAAAGTAACTAGATGAGTATGAGTAAACTGAGACTTAGAGAAGATGAGGGTCACAAAGCCAGTCAATGTTAGAGGTAGTACAAACCCAGCTTTTTCTTATTGTGAGTCCAGTACTCTTAATTCTTCCTTCAACGCCTCCTCTTGTTCCTCTCTTTTCCTCTTCCTTCTATCCGTCAAGATTCCTAGGACTTTGAGTCAGTCAGAATGTTTATTAAAGACCTACTGTGAATGAGGTGAGCCAGGCATTATGTTAAATATACAAAGAAAGGTAAAAAGACAGTCCTTGCTTAAGGAGCTCAGAGTCTAATGGGGAAAAAAATATGGTAACAACTATGTACAAACTACATATAGGATAAAGTGGAAATAATCAAGGGAGGGAAGGTACTAGCATTAAGGGGGAATCAAGAAAAGCTTCCTGTAGGAAGTGGGACTGAAAACTAGAATTTTAGAAAGCTCATCTAGTCCAACCACCTTCACTTCATTTAAAAAAACAAGTTCATAGGCTTAGAGCTGGTAGTAATTTCAGTACTCATCTAGTACAACCTTCTAATTTTTAAGATGAAAAACTGAGACCCTGAAAGGTAAATTGTCTTAACCATATTTTTGTTCAGTAGCATCTAATTCTTTATGACCCCATTTGAGGTTTTCTTGGCAAAGATGCTGGATTGGTTTGCCATTTCCTTCTCCAGCTCATTTTACAGATGAGGCTGACAAGGTTAAGTGCCTTGCCTAGGGTCAGACAGCTAGTAAGTGAAGCAAGATTTGAACTCAGGAAGATGAATCCTTCGGACTCCAGGCTGGGCACTCTATCCATTGTGCCACCCAGCTGTCCACTAGTTACACTGGTAGAAAATGGCAGAGGTGAGAGGGAACTGAGACTGTAGGAGGTGAGTAGTTTGCCCAAGGTCATGAAGGTTTAGTAGTATGTAAATGGGGTCAGAATATTGATAAAATTGAAAGAAAAGGTAACCTATTCCTTGAGAGGGGATGGAAGACTTTACTTCTACTGACTATAACATTTAGGCAGGTGGGTTTAAACTCCTTGTGAAACATTTATGGTCCAAATAATAAAGACAAGAGGTAACTGTGCTTAGTTCTTAGCTGGCCTTGGTGGCAGAATGGATTCAAGGCCTGCCTCTGATAAATAGTAGCCGTATGACTCTGAGAGAGTCACTTAACCTCTCAATTTCCTTAGGCAACTAAGACTGTAACTTATAGATCTATGCCAGGTCAGACATTCCTCCCACACCTCAATAAAGATAGACAGTGAAAATTGTCAGATTATGGAGTGGATTGCCAAGGTCTTCTCAGTCTCAATTATTGGAGTCTTAAAAAATAGCATAGAGTACCATCTTCCAGAGGTTATATGGCTCTTTTTAAAGGCAGGTACTATATTAGATTATTCCTCGAGGTTTTAAAAAATCTTAATACAAATTATTTAGCCTGCATTGAGCAGCCTTCTGTTGGCACAGAGTTACAACCTAGTAGAGCTAAATATTAAACCATTGCTACCATCTTGACCTCCTCCCCTCAGACCACAATGGAGTCAACCAAGGCTCTGAACCCAAGAGTCCAGGAATAGTAGTGTCCCCCAGAACAACAGTCTACCTCTCACAGTTATCATCGAAGGGGACGTTTCATGTGGAAAAGGGGCCTTCCCTCCTCATTAATCACAACACCAACCACTGACCAACTACCATGGTTGGACAGGTTAGCCCAAGCTTCTAGGGGATGGCAAATTCCCTCAGTCAGTCTAATCCAATAAACATTATTAACTGCCTACTATGCGCCAGGCACTGGTAAGCACTGGGGATACAAAAAAGAAAAGCAGTCCCTGCCCTCAAGAAGTTTAAAATCTAATGGGGTAGGGGAGACAACACACAAAAGGATGTAGGAAAATGGGGGTGGAGGGAGAGGCCAGGTGGTACCTGGTGCTGGGGCAGCTTATTCTCTGGAGTTGAAACTAGGCAGAGCCAAAGATGCAGAATGCTTTGAATTAAAAAGTCCAGTTTCTGCTCTCTATAAAGAAAGGTATTGGGAGAAGTTTGGTACTCCACCCTCCAGTCAGAGGGCTTAGGAGGCTGAGGAGGAGGTGGTGTTGGTCAAGGCTTGAGTTAGCATGGTGATAAGTGATGAGCTTAACCTGGGTGGAACTAATTATTCTGTGGAGTTGAGGCCAGGCAGAGTAGTAGATGCAGAATGCAGTGAGCTCAGCACCAGTCCTGCTTCTAGTCTTGTCCCCTCACCCATCACTGTGGGGAGCATTTCTGTGGAGAAGTAGGCCATCTTTGGCACCACTACCACTGCCACCACCAATGACCAGCTGCCACCAATGGGGGCAGTTAGGCAGTTAGGTGGTGCAGTCAATAAAGCTCTGAACCAGGAATCCAGAAGACCTGAGTTTAAATTGACTGAGTTTAAATTGAACTTTAGATCCTACTTGTATGACTCTGGGCAAGCCATTAAAGATTGGGTCAGTAATAGCATCTACTTCTTAGGGTTGTTACGAGGATCAAATGAAGTAATGTTTGTAAAGCCGTTTGCAAACCTTATTATATAGATGATAGCTATTATTAATGGTCTTTCTTCAAGCCCAGTTTCCTTGGTCGTCTTCCAGGGATGCTGCTACTGTTTGGCAATTGGGCTAGCCTTCCTTGCCACCTGCCACCTATGGGGAAACCTAGTTGAAGCAGCAAGGCATACTGAATGAGAGACCAGAGGCAGTATGTGTTGAGCAAGTCAAATTACTTATACCACCGATCATCTATACTACCATCTCACCTCGAACTTTGATGGAGATTGCCCAGGACCCTGAATTTAAGAAAATCCCCCAGTCCATGTTATTGTTCAGTCGTGTCTGACTCTTTTTGACACCATTTGGGGTTTTCTTGTTAAAGATACTGAAGTGGTTTGCCATTTTCTTCTCCAGCTCATTTTACAGATGAAGAGCTGAGGCAGACAGGGTTAAGTGACTTTCCCAGGGTCACACAGTGTCTGAGGCCAGATTTGAACTCATGAAGCTAAATCTTCCTGACTCGAGGCCCAGTGCTCTATCCACTGTGCCAGCTATCATTGACGAATAATTTCTGAGGAGAAGGCACTCACCTTCTTTGCCACTGCCAACACCAATCACTCATCAGTTAATACTGTTGGACAGATAAACTCAAGAGTCCATGGTTCCATCCCTGGCCCAGGATCTATCATCCTGGGAATTGACCCCTATGGGGATGAGTCCTGGCAATTGCTTCTATAGCTTCTGAAGCAAAGTCCTCAACAATCACAGCTACTGAAGACCCAGAAAAGAAAGTTCTCAACCCAACTGGCCTTGGTTTCTGTCACATGATTCAACATCAGGAAAAAATATCGATGGAAACAACATTAAAGAAGATACAGCGCCATCTACTTTGCAACTGTACTCTTAAGGAGTCACTCCGCTTTTCCCTAGGATTTGAATCAGAAACCTCCTGTATGTCTTGTTTCCACCATTAGAATGTGATCTTCTTGAGAGCAGGGATGGTCTCCAATTTTGTATTTGTATCCCTAGTTCTTTGTACAAAGTGGTCACTTAGATGTTTATTCTTTCATTTCTTAAGGCATGTATCCAAATTTTAGTCTGATAAGTGTATGGGAAAGGCTTAAGAGAATTCAAAGAAGATAGATGTGCTAAGATGATCGGGATAGGCTACCTGGAAGAGGTAGTTTTTTAGCTGAACATTCTTAAGTGGGGTAGGATTTCACTCTTGGAGTTCGTTGGGATGTAAGTAGTAGTTTGTGTGCTGTGGGAAGGTGGGATGAGATTGTTGGGAGAGGTTGTTATAGATTTGGTGATAGAAGAAGAATAGTATGAGCTAAGGCTAGAAAGCCTTAAGTGGCATCCATACTGCAGAGAACTTCAAATGCCAGGCTAGAGAATTTGGACTTTAGAAAGCAATGGGGAACTTGAAAGTTGCTGAGTGACTTGACTTTGGTCACATTAGTAACCCAGGACTTCCAGGCTCCAAGTCCTCATTTACTTACTTTGCCTGACTTCATCTATATATTTACTATACTTATTATCAGTTACTGTAGTAATGGCAATATATATTTTTTCTTTTATCAAGTAAGAAATATAAATATGAATAAAATGTCACAGTTAATGACTTACTGAGATAATGTTTTAAAGTTCACCAAGTGCTTTAATGAACATATCTCTTTTGAGCCTCACAAGACCCCTGTGAGTTGGTATTAACTCCCTGATGAAGAAAGTAAGGATAGGAGAAAGGGCTACCCATGGTCACACAGTTAATTAATGTTAGAGGTGGGGTTCCATCTCAAGTTTTCCTTATTCCCATGCCTAGTATTGTAGTTACATTGACAAGCTGTCTGTCTAAAATTAATGTTGATACTCATTAAAAAAACCGATGAATGCTTTTTAATATCCCTGTCACTTTCCACTGATTCTCCCACAATAGTATATTGCTAGTAACTTAATCATTAAGTTTAATATGACTTGTTATATTTAAAAGTAAGTAATACTACTTTTAAAATGTTTTAAACCCAGGAATGCTTTGGATGGTGGTAAGTTTGATGAGATGAAGTAGTATTGATTTTTAATGCATTTTGTTTTCAGCTGTTATCTTTTTTTTTGTGTCAAATCTGTAATTCATTCTGAGTAGTCTAGAATTAACTTTTACTGAAAGATGTGTTTAAATTCAAAAGAAGGAAACCTTCAACCTTCCCTTCTAGACTTCAGACAATAATTTAGATCTAGTAGAGGAGACGGTGATAACTTAAACTTACATTTATTTCCGAAACAAAAGAAGACTCTACAGTGAAAAAAAAAACTCAAGAGTTCACTAAATAGAGATTATAATATCATGTGTTTTTAGAAATCTTCCAAAACAAGGCAGTGAGGTATAGTGGAAAAGGCTGTAGTTTTGCAGTCAGGAAAGTTTTTGATTCAAATCTGCCCTTTGACACTTCATATTTGGGGACTCCATGACTAAGTTAAATATTCAACTTTTCTCACCTTTTGGTCTAGACCTGTGATTGAAATGGTGCAGGCAACTCCCAGTGAGGAAACTCTCTCTGTCGAAGCACATCTATAACTGTTCCCTGCACCTTACATGTTTAGAGAGTTGGGTCAGTGAGAGGTTGAGTGACTGATCCAGGCAGAGGCAAAGCTTGAATGTGTGACTTTGTGAGTCCCATCTTTTGTCCATTGGCACCTCATTGCCTCTTACCAGGATTGTTATAAAGATCCAATGAGGTTTTATATGTAAAGTGCTTTACAAAACTTAAAGTGTTCGCCTAAAAAGCGTCAGCCGTTATTCTTAATTCTTATTATTAGACTTGAGTTAGGAAGTTCTGCCTTTAAGTCTAGTCTCTGGGGTACTGTGATTTTGGGCAAATTGCTTTTACATCTCAGAATTCTGGGTTACTCATCAAAATTTTAAGGTACCTACCTATCTGCATTGGTAGAGGAAGTTCCTTATGAGGAGGAGCTTTCTGCACCTATGAAATTAGAAGTCCATTCTAAAAAACTTATTGTTTGCATTAAAAAATCCGTTTTCATAGAGGCTTTATGTAAACATTTCCATTTTAAAACTCAAGTAGAGCATGTAATTTTATGTAAAAAGAAATCTAATTTCTTTTTAAAAAGCTACATAAACTGTTTATTAAACTAAACTAAAAACTAGGGAGATGTCGGAGTAAGAGCAGTTAAGAATTTTAAGGTGTCGCTGTTTCTTTATATTTCTATAGGATGCTTTTATGATATGTAATAGTTGCTTTGGGGCTTTTATCATAGGTAAGAGTCAGAGTCATTTAAAAAAATAGCACTTACTGAAAACACTTCAGACAAATATAGTCAGATCTAAATAATGGGAAAAATATCAGTAGCTCATGGGTAGGCTGAGCTAATATAATAAAAATGACAATTCTACCTAAATTAAATTCCTTATTCAGTACCATACCAATCAAACTACCAAAACAGTAGAGAAATGCAAATCAGAACAGCTCTGAGGTACCAGATCACACCTATCAGATTGGTTAACATGACAGAAAAGGAAAATGATAAAAGTTTGAGAGGACACTAATGCATGTTGGAATAATTATGTTGATCCAACCATTCTGGAGAGCAATTTGGAACTATAAAACTGTATACCCTTTGACCTAGTAATATCACTTGTAGGTCTGTATCCCAAAGAGATTATGAAAATGGGAAAAGACCTACACGTTCAAAAATATTTATAGCAGCTCTTTTGTGGTGACCAAGAACTGGAAATTGAGGGGATGCCCATCAATAGGGGAATGGCTGAACAAGTTGTGGTATATGAATGTAATGGAATACTATTGTGCTATAAGAAATGGTAAGCAGGTGGACTTCAGAAAAACCTGGAGAGACTTATGTGAACTGAGGCTGAGTGAAATGAACAGAACCAGAACATTGTACACAGCAACAGCCACATTGCGCGATGACTGACTAATAGACTTAGCTCTTCCCAGCAATGCAAGGATCTAAGACAACTCCAAAAGACTCATGATGGAAAATACTATCCACATCTAGAGAAAGAACTTTGGAGTCTGAATGCAGATGGAAAGATACTATTTGCTCTCCTTTTCTTTTGTTGTTCTGTTTTGTTTCTTCTTTTTTTGTAGTTTCTCCTATTAGTTCTAATTTTTCTTTATATCATGATTAATGTGAAAATAATGTTTAATATGAATGAATGCATAAGTAGAGCCTATATCAGATTGCATGCCATCTTAGGGAAGGGGGAAAAGAAGGAGGGGAAGAAAATTTAAAACTCAAAATCTTATGGAAGTGACTGTTAAAAACTAAAATAGAGTAATTATAAAAAAATAGCACTCATTAATATTACTGTAGGTTTTTGAGCGTATGATACTTTTATCTGATGTTCGTGTTTATGACATACTTTTTCAAATTTTATTTCAGATGTTGGATGAAAATAACCATCTTATTCAGTGTATAATGGATTATCAGAATAAAGGAAAGACTACAGAATGCTCTCAGTAAGATTGATCTGAAACTTTTTTTTGGTATTGAATTTTCCATTTTTACAAAAAGTGAAATGTATTGTTTGAGGAAGTTAAATTTTTTTAAAACACTTCTCACACTGCTATACAAATAAATGACTTAAAGCATATATTATATCATTCATGGAAAAATTAGATATCTCTGCACCAGGAAATTGTTACGCTCTGAACTATTGTTGAAGAAACATGGGTAATTTGTAATAAAATAATTATGTAGTTGATTACAGTATATTTATAGAGACCAGACTGTCTAGATGTCTTCAAGGTGACCTAAATATCTTCTCTAAGTTCATGTAATAACTTATAATTTCTGCAATGGAAGAATAAATAGAATTAAAATGTTTAAAAGGAATATAGAACATCTGTTTCCACAATGTGTCAGCATAGACAAAAACTCCAGGAAGAGCTTGCTGGCATGCCCTAACGAGCCAGGCTTTCCCAACAGATCTGGCTTGTGCCCTTCATGAAGCTTTCTCTCATTTTTCTCATTTTTTTTTCTGGATTTTCTTTTGCTTTCTTATTATAGTAATATTTATTTTTTTACAAAGCTATTCGGCCTGTTCCATCAGGATTGTGGATCCCATAGAAAGAGTATTGAATTTGAAGTCAGAGGAAATGGGTTTGAATCCCAGCTGTTCTTGCCTTTGTGACCTTGGGCAAAATACTACTCTTTTTGAGGCCTCATTTCCTCATCTGTAGAAGGACAAGGTTAGAATAGGTGATCTCTTAAGGTCCTTTCCAGTTCTAAATTTATGATCCAATAGTTCTTATGCTCAACAATTTGATTGTTGGGTAGGGTACCTTCAACCTGTGAGTTATTCAAGTATGCTTTAACCAGTTTTGAAATTTATGTCGTAGAATGATTAAGCTTGGAAAACACTGTTCTAGAAAAGTTATCAAGTGTGGTTGTTACTTTTAATCAATCTTCAAAACAGCCTTTAGATAAAGAGATTTCTATTTCTGAAGGGACAGTATTCTAGAGTAGATAGATGACTCAGAAAATAAGTAGGAAAGAATCATTGGTCTGAAGCTAACTTCCTGTTTCACATGATAAAGTGACCTTACTCCTTACCAAGACTAACCTTTCTACCTGGTCAGCATAATCCCATTCCATCCCATCTCTTCCAACAGATTGCCTCTTTTGTCGTCCCACTCACCTATTTTCAGTCTTCCTCTGTACTGGCTCATTTCCTGCTACCTGCTAAATATCCCCTTTCTTCCCTATTCTGAAAAAAACCCTCACTTGACTCTTCCATCCTAACTCTCATTCTATGTATCTCTTCTGCTCTTTGTAACTAAACTCAAAAAGACCATCTACAATAGGTGCCTCCATTTTCTCTTCTCCCACTCTTTTTAACCCCTTTTAAACTCTTCCAACCTTATCATTGTACTGAAACTGCTTTCTCCAAAGTTATCAATGATCTCTTAGTTGCCAAATCCAGTGGCCTTTTCTTAGTCCTCATTCTCCTTGTCCTCTCTGTAGCTTTTGATACTGTCTATTATTCTCTTCTCCTTGGTAACTTTTTTCTCCCTAAGTTTTTAGCATAACTCCCTCTTTCCTGGTTTTCCTCCTACCTGTTTGATTGCTCTTTCTCTTTTTCCTTTGCCAAATCCTTCATATCATTCCCTCTAACTGTAGGTGTCTCTTAGAGTTCTGTCCTGGGCCCTCTTCACTTGATGATTTCTGTCAACTCCTATGGATTTAATGACCAACTTTATGTAGACTCATATCTACCTTTCCTGTCCCAGTCTCTCTGCTGACCTCCAGTTTTGCATCTCCAGCTGCCTCTCAGGACATCTGGAATTGGATGTCCAGTAGACATCTTAAACTTTGTCAAAACAGAATTGAATATCTTTCCTTGAAATCCTACCACATCCTACCTTCCCTATTACTATAGAGGGCAACATTTTCCTCCTAACCCCTCATGCTTGCAACCTAGGAATCATCCTGGACTCCTCACTCTCCATATCCAAGTTGTTGTCAAGGCCGTACAACATTTTTGCACCCCTTTTCTCATCTGACATTGCCCCAACTTTAGTACAGCCTTTCATCATCATGCATCTTGATTATTGCAATAGCCTGCTGTTGGGTCTTCAGCTTCAAGTCTCTCTCCATTCCAGTCCATTCTCCATTTAGCCACTAAAGTGATTCCTAAGACACCAGTCTGATCATGTCATTCCTCCTCCTGTTGCTTCCAGGTCAAATAGAAAATGCTGTATTCGGCATTCAAAGCCCTTCATAACCTAGCACCCTCCTACCTTTCCAGTCTTCTTATATCTTACTGTCTGACGTATACTCTACAGTGTGGTATCAGCCTTCTTGCTGTTCCATGAAGAAGTATTCCATCTTTTGGCTCTGAGTGTTTTCTCTGGCTGTCTTCCATGATTGGAATGGTCTCCCTTTTTCTACTCTGACTGCTGACCTCCTTGGCTTCCTTTAAGTCTCAACTAAAGTCTGACCTACTACAGAATGCCTTCCCAACCCCTCTTAATTCTAGTGCTTTCCCTCCATTAATTATCACCTATTTATCCTGTATATAGCTTGCTTAGTAGACATTTGTTTGCATGTTGTTTCTCCCAGTACATTGTAAGTTCCTTGAGGTCAGGGACTGTCTTTCACCTGTTTGTGTATCCCCAGTGCTTAGTACAGTGCCTGGAACATAGTAGGTGCTTAGAATTTGTTTATTGATTCACTGATTGACATGCTGCCTCTCTAGTGTTAATGGGAGAGGAAAAAGGAATGCGAAGAGAAGGAAAAAAATCATGAAAATCATCAGCAAACTGTTAAGTCTATATAAATTTCCCCAACATACTGCACAGTCCAAACCTTTGCCGATGTATAAAATTTACAGATATTTGAGGCTCTCCTATTTGAAAAGAACATTGAACTAGGAGTTAAGTTTCTTGTCCTAATTTTGCCATACTACTTATGTGGCCTTGGCCAAGTCACTTCTCTTTGGGCCTCAGCTTTCTTAATCTTTAAAATGGATAGGTTAGGCTTGGTAATCTCTGAGGCCCCTTCCAGGTCAAATATAATGTGATTCTGTGAGCTTTGTGACTCAAGAAAAATCCTGGTGGAAGACTTTCTGTACAGATGATTGTTGTGACATTTAGGGCTTTCATAGTACAGAAATTGATATTGGAAATTAATTATGTTACCTCACACTTCTAATATCTTTTCCCTTAGTACTTAATGTATCTTGTATTTGGTTGCAGATAATATGAAGTCTTCACTTACTTACCATAGCTCTCTTAATTACTTGCAGCACCTTCATTACTCTTAAGCAATGGGCCATGTGCTGACATGTGTTTACTCCTTTGAAGAATTTCTTCTGCTCTGCTCCATCTCTGCCACATATACCTGAGAGGGCAGAATTATTATCCTAATAAATATGTTTGGTTTTCTAAAAAGATTTTTTTGAATTGCTATTAGTTATTTAAACTTTTTTTGCAGTAGTCCTTACAGTTGTTGAGTAACTTTCTTGACTTAACTTGAAGTATACTAAATGTAAGCTGGGCTATTCTTGGGTTCACTGTTATACTTTTGTGAGGGATGAACCAAAAGTATCAAATTAATGACATAAATGAAATTGTAGGGGGGAGTGCTTTTTTTTTTTTAGCACCTTGTAGTATGCATAACTTCTATCTTTCTGTGTTGTTACTGTATAATATTGTTTCTGTTGGAGTGAGAACAAACTAATACATGGTGATTCCAATTTATTTTATTGTGTCCACTAAATCCCAGTGGATTTGATGATTTCAAAGGGCCTAGATCTTTGGCAGTTTCTTCATTTGTGAGAAGAGAAGATTATGCCGTTTTTCTACTTTTCTACATTCTAGCAAAACCTTGGGTTTGTATTTGGGTTTCAGATTCCTTTGTGATCTGAAAATGATACAGTGAAGTGAAACTTCCCCTCCAGTCCTCTTTTCGTGGTTACTATGGAAATCAGTTATTACAGTGAAGTAGGCATAGATAAAATATATTTTTCTGACTTATTTTGCATAAAAGTTTGAAAAAACCGTTTTGGGATTCCATTGCTTTTTTGAAATTTGAATTATAACCTTTATATACAATTCCCGACTTGATTATAATACATTGTTCATATACCTAACTAAATGGAAAACAATTTCAGCTTTTAATTTTGGTATTTGGTTTGTTTTTAATAGGTATCAACAAATGTTACATACAAATTTGGTTTATCTTGCTACGATAGCAGACTCCAATCAAAATATGCAGTCTCTTTTACCAGCAGTAAGTACCCTCCACTGTGGTTTAAATTAGGCAGTATTCACAAATGATTTTGTCTTCCTTTTGAAACAGTAAATTATCAGGGAGTCAACATAATAAATGTATTTGCCTTTCCATCTAAAGTGGAAATCTTATTTTTTTGTTCGTGGCCAGATTTAGGGGGTAATCAGGTAATTCACTTGAGTACTTTCCTTTTCCTTATCATTTCACCACCCCTTTTCTCCTCCAGATGTATAGCATTTTTTTAATTGGGAAACTAAATCCTGAATTTACCATGTCTTTTAGTTGAAAGACCACTTTGAATGTTTAAAAACAGAACATTTTTTATTCCCATTTCTGGAGAAATCTACTTGATAGATAGATTGATCCAAAGAGGGTAAAGGAGAGTTGATCCTATAGAGCTTTAATTAAACTCTAAGCAGGGAAGATATAAAACTTGGAAACAATAATTATTTTTGCTACCTTTGAAGAATCACTGGAGTCATGTGAGGCTGAGTCAGTCTAAGCCTGCTTTTTAAAGGGGTGTTTTTTTTTAATGCTTTACAGACTGCTGTTCTCATATTTTAAAAATCCTGCCATATACTAGATTACAAAGTATTTTTCTTCCTCAGTAGGGACCTCATTCCTCTCAGTTACGTGTTATAGTGGATAGTGTATTGGGCTTGGAATCAGGAATATTTGAGTTTTGAATCCTGCCTTAGATACATACTGCCTGTGTGACTCTGGGCAAGTCGTCTACTCTCTTATCAGCCTCAGTTTTCTTATCTGTAAAATGGGTATGATAATAGCACCAGTGAGATAACAGATGTAAAGTGCTTTGCAAACCTTAAAGTGCTATATAAATGCTATGATGATGATGATAATGATGCTATTGAGCTAGAACAGTTATAAAAAATACTCACAGTTCATATTTCAATGGACCTCTTATTTTACCGCTGTTGGGTACCTTTCTAATGCTGCAGAATAGATAAATCCATTCCTTATTCTGTGAGACTCTTGTCCATGTCCTCTGATAAATCTTCCCTCCATTGGGAGAAGCAAGGGAAAGAATCCATGCTGAGGGACCTTTCAGGTCTCTTAACATTTCTTCTTTACCAGTGCAGCATATGGGCTATCCATTTGTCACCTATTTCTTGTTATTGCTTTATGACTGACCAAGTCCTCATTTATGGTAGCGGCTGCTTGAATTCTTTGTCTCTGGCTGCTTACAGTATTTTTTCTTTGACCTGGAAGCTCCGGATTTTGGCTATAATGTTCCTGAGAGTTTTCATTTTAGGATGTCATCTTCCAGGAAGTGTCTGATAGATTCTCTTTCCACATTGTCCTCTGTTTCTAAGAGATCTGGGCAATTTTCTTTTATTGAAATATGATGTCAAGGCTCTTTTTTGGTCATGGTGTTGAGGTGATCCAATGATTCTTGAAAATTTTTTTCCTCCTTCATCTGCTTACAGGTTAGTTGCTTTTGCTATGAGATACATTACTTTTTTTTCCCTTCTCTTTTTCATTCTTTTCACTTTGTTTTAGTATTTTTTGTTGCCTTGTGGAGTCATTGGCTTCTATTAGGTCCATTCTAATTTTCAGGGAGTTTGTTGCTTGGGTTGGGTTTGTACCTCTTGTGGCAAGTTGTTAATTCCCTTTCCAGTTTTTTTCTTGCATAACTCATTTCTTTTTCAATTTTTCCTTACATGCTTTTATTTCATTTATAATAAACGTTTAAAGTTTTTTTTTAATCTTGCTTTATCTTTTTCAGGAATTGTGGTTGAGTTACGCTAAATCCGATTTCCTTTGAGGTTTTGCTTTTAGATGTTTTGGAGTAATTTTTTTTTTTCCTTCTGGTTTGCGTTTTAAACATCCCTGTCATCCTAATAGCTTTTTATGGTGAGATTCTTTTGTGTTTGCTCATTCTTCCAATCTCCTTCCTGACTTTAGACTTGATGTTAGGGCTGTGCTTTGCATACTTCTGGAGGGAAGACCTGGCATGGTCCTGTTGCTGCTTTCTTGGGATGTCGAGTGTTGTATTATTCTAGCCCCTCAGGGATAGCTCAGATTGGGGACCTGCAAGCTTTCAGAGCCCCAGAAGTACTGATCCAGGGAAAGGTCTGATTACTAACCTATTTGTCTGACCTCTGCAAGTTTCTGTTCTGGGTTTGGGTCTGAGCAAGAATAGATGCTGATGGCCTTACACCCTCTCCGCCAGCTGGAAAACTCAGCTAGTTCAGAGTAGCAGCACTGTGGGCTCCCACTGCTCTGGGATTACTGCCCTGGTTATTCCTTCGCAGGCTTCAGACTGTCTTAGAAATTGAGACCCTGTTCTGCTCCTGGGGTCTGAGCCACAGTGCTGTTGTACACCTGCTCCTTTCTAGGTACACTGCCTAAGGGCTTTCATGTCTCCATCTCCATCCTCTGTGCATCTGTGACCTGGAAATAGGTGATGGGTGATGAAGCTGCCACTTGGCATTTATTACTACAGTGCCCCTGAAGTTCTCTTCCATAACTTTCATTTCTATTATGATTTAATTTCAAAATTCTTTAAAAATTCTAACATTATTTCTTCTAGGAATTCTGATTGTTCCTGTGGGTAAGCTGTTGTCTTGGTCATTTCTGGCTTTATAACAATTCTTTATTTTTTGTTTACTCATTTTTGGTGTTGAGGCCTCTGCCCTGAGGGTCCTTTTTTAGTTGCTTTTCCCCTTTCTTGGGGTTAGTCTGAGTTAGTGTCTTTTCTCTTGACCCATGATCACCATGGTTCTTCCCTCCTTGAGTTGGAGCTCCTTGGGATGGGAAGAGAGAGAGAGAAAGGAGGAGAGGTCTTTTCTATAAATTTTTGTTAGAGGCTGCCCCTCTTTTGGTTGGGTTTTTTTCCTTGGGCAGAGGAGGATAGGGAGAAGGGACTTTTTATTTCCCTCTCTGTTGTCCTTTTTCTCTTTCAGTACCCTGTCACCTTCCCCATTTTTTCCCTCTTTGCTCTGAGACATTTAACATTTTTTTTCTTCCTTGAGAGAAATCTTTCACTTTGATCTCTCTGGATTTCTTATTGTGGAGGCTTTTTGCCTGGGAGTTTCTCTTCCCTAAGGCTTTCACTTTTATCTTCACCCTTCTGGGGATTTCTTTGCCCTGACTTTTTTTTTTCTTGCGGGAAGCCTTTCACTTATACTTTCACTTTTGCCCCTCTGAGGATCTGACTCTTAATTGCCATTGGCTCTAGGGGTTGTGTCTACATCACTTGCTTAGTTGTGTGGTTTATTGTGTGGGGATGTTGAGTATAGTTTCTTTCTCCTTAAGCCATCTTAATGTCTGTTCCCTCCCAGCTCTAATTGTTAGGAAATTCTTCTGGGCAGCTTGGTGGCACAGTGAGCCCATCAGGCTTGCAATCAGGAGGACTTATCTTCCTGAGTTCAAATGTGGCCTCAGACACTTATTAGCTGTGTGATCCTGGGCAAGCTATATTTGCCTCAGTTTCCTCATCTGTAAAAATGAGCTGGAGAAGGAAATAGCAAATTACTCCGCTCTCTTTGCTAAGAAAGTGCTAAGAAAATGCGATCACAAAGGTTTGGACGTGGCTGAAACAATTTAACAACATTATTTTATAACATTATATATTATATGACAAGACTGAACAACAAATTTACCTTTTTGCAGCTGCCAGCCTTACTCTCTGTTTTGCCTTCAGTGGCCAAAGAGGAAAAGTCTAATGTCTTCTCCACAAGAGAGCCCTTTAGATACTTAGAGACAACTATTGTATTCTTTTTAAATGGTCTCTTATCCAAGCTAGATATCTCTAATCTTTCATATTTGATACTTCATGGCATGCTCTTTAGGCCTTTCACCATCCTGGTTTTTCTTGGACACACTTATCATTGTCCTGTTTAAATAGTGGTTCTACAAACTGAACAAGAATACTCCAGATGAGGTCTAGTACAGAGTACACTGGGACTATCGCCTCTTAATGCAGTCTAAGATCACATTATCTTTTTAGTTGCCACAATACACTACTGATTTGTGAGTTTGCAGTTCACTGAAATCTCCATATCTTTTCCAAACAGTTACCTAGCCCTGTCTCCCTGCCTTACTACTTGTGAAGTTGATTCCTTGTGCTCATGTATAGAACTTTGCATTTATCCCTATTGAATTTATCTTTTTGGATTTATTGTAGTGATATAGTCTGTTGAGATCTTTTTGGATCTTGACTCTGTTATTTAGTATGTTATCTATCCCTCCTAGTTTTGTTTCACATACAAATTTGATGAGCGTGCTAGCTATTCCTTTTGCCAAGTCTTTGATAAAAATATTAAACAGCACCAATTTCATCATGTATTGAAAAATATATTGTAAAGAGTGAGATAGGATCCTTCCCAGGGGGTAGGTAATTCATCTTTCAGCCTGAACTCTTACCAAGTCAGCAAATATTTGTTGATTGTTTATTGGGTACATCTAATAGGTTTTGCGGGAGAATAAGGAAGTAGGTGACTTTTTTCTTGCTTTTAAGGACCTTACTATTTAATTGGGAATACAAGATGTAAACATGTGAAAAGTTATATAACAAGTAAGAAATATATCTAACAGCAGTGATGGGAGATGTTATATGCAGTATAGGACTAATTGCTAAATGAATAATACAGATTAAGGGCAATATAAATTAAGAGAATGATAAGATCATTTATGGAGGGGTTGAGGTTTTATCAGTAGTCTGGAAAGCTGCCCAGTATTTGATAGTCAGTCATGGAGAACTTTCTGGGTGGAATATGATAACAATGTTGTAGTAAAATAGGTTGCCCATGTGTCACTGCTACACAGGTCCTAGAAGAAACTAGATGATATCAGAATGACCTTTCAGATTTCGTCTAAAGATTCATTGGGGGAGATTTTAGCCACAATCAAATAAACATTTTTATGATGTCGATCGTGTCATTAAATACTTACTAAGCTCCTTCTGTGGGCTGGAAGGAAACTTAGAGGTCATCTGATCCAACCCCCTCCTTTTACAAAGAGGAAGCTGAGACCCAGAGAGGCAAGGAAGAAAGAAGAGTTAAGGAAAATATCAAGTTTTCTCATATGGGAAGGTGGGTAAGTAGTAGTTCTGTTGATAGAAAAATGTGATTTCAGAAGAAAAAATAGATTTTGGGGAAAGGACAGTAAATTCACTTTTGAAGTCAGCAAAGAGAGACAGTGGAGTAGGAAAGACCCAGTTCAGATCCAGACTCAGACAGTTACTAGCTGTGTGATCCTGGGCAAGTCATTGAATGTCTGTTTGCCTCAGTTTCTTCAAGTCTAAAAAGGGGATAATAATAGTACCTACCTTGCAGGATTGTTGTGAGGAATAAATGAGATTGTAAAAGCACTTAGCACAGTGTCTGGTGGGTAGTAGGCACTATATAAAATGTCTGTTCTCTTTTAAGCTAGTAGTTGGCAAAGCTTCTGCTTGCACCAGGATCTTTGGATTCAAATTAAATACTCAATGCACTCTGCTGTCCTGCTTCCCCAGAAGAAACAGTTGGATTGGAGCTGAACTGTTAATTTGGGGATAGGAGAACAGCTGAATTTGTAAGGTACACAGACAACTTCATTTTGTACACTTGAGGGAGAATACAGTGATTGATGATAACAAATGATAACTCTGGGTCTTGATCAAGAATTACCATTGTTTTCTAGTATGGTTTCATTAAAACATTCTAAAAATTATTTTTTAAAGAAAATCCCTTCACGTTTGTTTCATTTTAGCTGTATTGATTGCAAAAGTTAATGATTAACATTTTAATTAAACTTTTTTTCCTCTCATGTTTTTAATTATATTAAAAAAAATAAACTTAATTTGGAATAATGTAGAATGCCAAGAACTAAGCAAAATAAGCCTCTCATTGCTAAAATAGATATCACAAATACCAGGCACTAGATACTCAAGTACTCTAAGAAGAGGCTGTAAGGTTCATAACATTGAATTTGTTTTATTTTACACAAAATTCTAATTTCTGGATTTTTAGAGAACAGGTTTGAGGTCATAAATCAGAAGGGGGGAAAGGACTGTGCAGTGAGAATAATCATCCATATTTACAGAGTGGTTGCAGATGTGTAAATCATTGTACATTTGTTATTTCACTTGTTACTTGCAACAACACCATGAGGTAGGTGTTAATACCAGTCCCATTTTACAAAGGAGAAAGAAACTTAGACAGGTTAGGTAGCTGCTAAGGGTCATACACCATGTACGTGTCTGAGGCAGGATCCACACTCTCATCTTCATGACTCTGGAGTCCAACATTCCATTGACTATGCTGTGCTGTCCCTCCAAGTAATAGCAAAATAAGAGAGAAAAATAAGCCTTTAAAAAGTACAGTGGTCTGGGCTCAGAGAATCTTAAGACACAGACCTCTTTAATAAACCTCACTAGGCACTATATTATAGACTCTTACTTAAGTACATCAAAATTCCATGATCTACATAGTAACAGTTTTTGTAAAATATGAAGTAATATAATTGTTATTCCTAATTATATGACCCATAATTATTAGATAAATTTTTTTAATAATATTTTATTTTTTCCCAACTACGTGTAAACACAATTTTTAACAATTTTGAGTTCCCAGATTCTCTCTCTTCTATCTGCTCTCCCCTTGCTGAGATGGTAAGCAATTTGATATAGGTTGTACATTTGCAATCATGCAAGACAAATTTCCATATTAGTTATGTTGTGGAAAAAAACACAGATAAAAAAGTGGAAAGTAGTATGTTTTGATCTGCATTCAGACCCCATCAGTTCTTTCTCTGGTGGTGGAGAGCATTTTCTATCTATCTATCTATCTATCTATCTATCTATCTATCTATCTATCTAATATTTTTAGTTTTCAGCATTGATTTCCACAAGAGTTTGAATTACAAATTTTCTCCCCATTTCTACCCTCCTCCCCACTCCAAGATAGCATATATTCTGATTGCCCCATCCCCCAGTCAGCCCTCCTTTCTGTCATCCCACTCTCCCCCATCCCCCTTTCCCTTACTTTCTTGTAGGGCAAGATAGATTTGTATGCCCCATTGCCTATATATCTTATTTCCTAGTTGCATGTAAAAACTTTTTTTTTTGAACATCTGTTTTTAAGACTTTGAGTTCCAAATTCTCTCCCCTCCTTCTTCCCCACCCACCCTCCCTAGGAAAGCAAGTAATTCAACATAGGCCACATGTGTATCATTATGCTAAACCCTTCCACAATACTCATGTTTTAAAAGACTAACTATATTTTGCTCCTTTCTATCCTATCCCCCTTTATTGAATTTTCTGCCTTGACCCTGTCCCTTTTCGAAAGTGTTCTTGATTACCTCCTCCCCTTATCTGCCCTCCCTTCTATCGTTCCCCCGCCTTTTTTATCTTCTTCCTCCTTCTTTCCTGTGGGGTAAGATACCCAATTGAGTGTGTATGGTGTTCCCTCCTCAGGTCAGATCTGATTAGAGCAAGATGTACTCATTCCCCCTCATCTGTCCCCTTTTCCCTTCCTACAGAACCGCTTTTTCTTGCCACTTTTATGCGAGATAATTTACCCCATTCTGTCTCTCCCTTTCTCCCTCTCTGAACATATTCCTCTCTCATCCCTTAATTTGATTTTTTTTTTTAGATATCATCCTTTCATATTCAACTCACCCTGAGCCCTCTGTCTCTCTCTCTCTCTCTCTGTCTCTCTCTCTCTGTGTGTGTGTGTATCTACATATACGCACACACACACACACACACACACACACACATGCACATTCCTTTCTCTAATACTGAGGTCTCATGAATCATACATATTATCTTTTCATGTAGGAATGTAAACAAAACAGTTCAGCTTTAGTAAGTCCCTTGTGATTTCTCTTTCTTGTTTACCTTTTCATGCTTCTCTTGATTCTTGTGTTTAAAAGTCAAATTTTCTATTCAGCTCTGGTCTTTTCACTGAGAAAGCTTGAAAGTCCTCTATTTTATTGAAAGTCTGTATTTTGCCTTGGAGCATGATACTCAGTTTTGCTGGGTAGGTGGTTCTTGGTTTTAATCCTAGCACCATTGACCTCCGGAATATTGTATTCCAAGCCCTTTGATCCCTTAATGTAGAAGCTGCTAGATCTTGTGTTATCCTGATTGTATTTCCACAATACTCAAATTGTTTCTTTCTGGCTGCTTGCAGTATTTTCT
>CM053622.1:210891321-210919222 GCA_028646595.1 Phalanger gymnotis | reverse complement strand
TCATAGAAGGCTGTAGCTTAAGCTCTCATATATCTCTCCAGTGCCTTTTGCGTTACGCACCAATTTTCATTCTTTGGGATTATGTTTCCTGATTTGTAGCCATAATAATAATAATATTTGCATCTTATTTGATACTGAAGATAATTCTGTGAGGCTGTGACTTCAGATATTATAATTTCTTTTTTATAAATGGGCAAATTAAGGCTTAGAGAGTTGTAACTGCCTTTTCTGTGCTCAGAGAGCCAAGCGTCAGGGTTTGACTTCTCATTCCTGACTTCCAAGTGCAGCACTCTGTGTTTAATGCTATGGTTTTTCTAATAGTCTTCGTAAAGTTCACTAGGACAGTATTGTTATTTAAAGACAGAGTTTTGTTATTTTCCACATGTACTTCATATAGTTCTGGCTCATTTTCTATGTCTAGTGCTTATCAAAGATAGACTGAAGTCATGGCACTGCTCATCCCGGTCATAGACAGTACACATTTTCCATAAATTCCAATGGGTATTTATTCTCTTTACATTTCTCCTGCATATACCTATATCTGTTCTTGTGTTAGAATGAAAGCCTTTTGCAAGTAGGGAGTATTCGTTGTATTTGTATTTCCATTGCTTAAATGCTTCTTACTTGTTTGACTTAGATGAACTAATGCAGAGTATATAGTAAGTGGACCAAGAAAGAAGGGTGCATCAGTACAACAATGTAAATAAAATAGAAGAACAAAAAACCTGAAATGGAATGCTAGGAATTATAATGACCACAGCTGGCTCAGCAAAAGAGCTGAAAAAAAGGTGTCTTCCTATTTTTTATAGACAAGGAAGCTATGAGTATGGAATATTGCAGATGCTTTAAGATATGGTAATTTAGTCGTTGGTCACTACTTTTTGTTCTCTCACTGATTCGTATTTTGTTACAAGGAATGGCTTGTTGGAGAGAGGTAGGATATATTAAAAAATGAAGGTATCATAAAAACAGAAGATATTAGCAAGATTTTAAAAATGAAGAAAATTTTAAAAAGTACTCAAAATTGATACTGTTAGCAAAAAGTATATCTGGAACGTTAGCCACCACCACCTACGTTAAATACACATCTAGTTTTTTCATCTCTATGAAATATTTAGAAGAACCATCTGTGCACATCAAAGTTAGAGTATCCTTGATGAAAATATGAGAAGGAAACAGGCTTTTATACAGTTTTCTATAGCATACATCTTCATCATAAATCATAATCAAAAGGTGTAGAGAGTATAAATAATAGATTTGAAAAGAATTTGATCTAGTAAAGCAAAACACCTTAAAAACTTTTCTCCAACAAGGTTTTTCCCATTTAGATGATAAGCCTGTAAATTGTTCTTTAATAGATAGAATTGCAGAGTTCACTTGATTGATCCTTTGATTATCCCTATCACATGAGGGATAAGCAGGCTTGTGTTCTTCATCATATAGAAACAAAAAGGGATTAGCTATGATTGATATGGTCCTGCAGATGTTCTTTTGTGCAGGTGACATTATACTGATTCTGTCTAGTCTTAGAATACTGTCAGAATTTTTCAAGAAAATCATGGCTGCTCAAAAATGATGTCCCCAAAAGTACACATGAGAAAATTATTATGTGAGGTTGTGTAGTGGCAGAACAATCAATAAGCATTTATTAAATGTCTGCTGTGTGCCAAGTATTGTAGACCTTAGGGATATATCTATATCTACATCTACATCTACACACAATGAAACAACCATCATTCATATTCACAAGGAGCCTTCATTCTAATGAGAGAGACAGCAAAGATAGATGTAAGTATATGCAGGTTAAATATAAAGATAATCAATACAAATAAATATATAGTAGCTAAATACAGTGTAGTTTGAGGAGCTGGACACTAGAAATTGAGGGGATCAGGAAAGGAAAGGCTTCATGTAGTTAGTATTTGAGTAGTATCTCAAAGAAAAAGAAGGATTCTATGAGGTAGAACTGAGGAGGAAGTTCATTACAGGCATGTGCCAATGCACAGAGATGGGAAATAGAGAGTTGTATATGTATGTGATCGAAGGAAGGAGAGTAATGTCCAATGATATTAGAAATACAGGTTGGGGCTATGTTGGGAAGGGCTTTAAAAGCTAAACAGGAGTTTAAATTTGATTCTAAAGCAGAGATTCTTAATCTTTTTTGGGTCATGGACCCCGTTTGGCAGTCTTTGTAGTCCTCAGAATAATGTTTTAAATGCAAATAAAATTCTTAGGATCACAAAGCAAACCAATTATATTGAAATAGCAAAATACGAAAAGCAAAAATTGACTCCATAAAATTTACCCATAAACCCCTTCAGAATCTGTTGACCTCAGCTTAAGAGTCCCTGTTCTAAAGACAAAAGTAAACCACTAGGGTTTTATTGAGTAGGGGAAGTCATATGGTTAGATTTGCACATAAGAAAAATCACTTTGATAGGGACTTGAGGCAAGGGAAACAGGAATCTTTTATAATAATCCAAGTGAGAAGTGATTAGGGCTTAAGTTAAGGTGGTATCTGTGAGCTGAGAAGGAATTGCGTGCAAGAGATGGAGAGAGAAAAATGGCAAGATTCGGTTGCTGGTTGTGTAAAGGAGAATAAGGAGTTGAAGATAGTACTGAGGTTATAAAACTGGGAGCTAGAAGAATTGGTGATGCTTTTAACATAAATAGGGAAGTTTGGAAGATGAGTTTGTTTTGGGGAAAAGGTAACAAGTTCTGTTTTGAACTCATTGAGTTCTGTATGACTATAGATCTGGGAGAAATTGGAAGAAAAAGAGAAGAGAATAAGGGAAGGTGTAGGATAGAGGAACACTGACAAGGTGATATGATCTGCATGATGAACCAACATAGGAAACTGAGACAAAGCAGTTAGGAGTAGAATGAGGGTAGAATATAGAGGAGAGAGTAGTGGAAAGTGTCAAATACAGTAGATAGATTGGGAAGAATTAGGACTGAGAAAAGACCATCGAATTTGGCAAAATTATGACATATCTAGCATAGAACTGCTTGTGTGTACCTAGTATGATGTAAAAGTAGCATCAGATCATCCTACCCAGATGTATGTATTCATGGTCTAGCACAAATGTAACAAATGGCTTTATGGCAGAGTATATGGTGATTACTAAGACTGCTTTGAGAAGCAGCATGGTATTATATATAGAGACCCAACCTGGGAGTTGGGAAAATTTAGATTCAAGTTCTGTCTTGGACACCTCTTGACTCTGTGATCCTGGTCAAGCACCTTAAACCTCTCAGTGCCTCAAGCAAATTATAAATTGTAAAAAGATTCCAGATCTGCTTTGTTAGAAAAAAATAACTTATTGGAACTTTTTTACGTAAGTGAAATTACAGGTCCAGTCCAAAAAGATACAGATCTATTCTATATAGAGAATTGATCTAGATATATGTGTCCAAGAGCCATTCCCTAATAGGTAAGTGATAAAAGCATATAATGATATATACAGCAAATACTAACACAAACCAGAGTAACAGTCCCTGCTCTCAGGGGGCTTACATTTTAGTGGGGGAAGACAACATATAAAGGAGAGCCATAAAGGGAGGGGGGCGACGTGGATGGCTGGAAAGCATAGTGCGCAGAGTTGGTCATCTCTCAGACGTTCTATGGGCAGAGTCCAAGGTTGGAAGAGATGGGCATTAATGGATGGGGAGGAGACAGCATGGTGTGTGGATGAAACAATTTCTAAAAGAATTATGAACTTGATTAAGCATGTGAAATATTGCTCTAAATCACTCAAATAAGAGAAGTGTAAATCAGAATAACTCTGAGATTTTACTGCATCCAGCAAAAACCGGCCAAGATGGCAAAAGATGAAAATAGTCAATGTTTGAGGGGCTTGAGGAAGACAGGCACACTAACATACTCTTTGTAGAACTCTGAATTAGTCTAACCATTCTGAAAAGCAATTTGAAATCATGCTAAAATATCCTAAATGTCAACTTCCATCCCAGAGATTTACTACTGAAGACCCTGGGAGGGCAGAGACAGGTCTCTTATATACCAAAGTGCTCATAGCAGCGCATTGTGTGGTAGCTGAGAACTGGAAACAAAGGTGCCTATCGTGGAATGACTAAAGAAATCATGGCATATGAAAGTAATGGAATATTAGTTACTGTGCCGTAACAAATGAATCCGAGAATTCAGAAAAACAGAAGATGACTTTTATGAATAAATTAGTAGGCAGAACCAGAAAAAGTATTATATACGACTACAAAAAGGAAAACTTTAAAAGAAAGAAAAATAGAATGAAACCGAATACTATATAATTATAATGTTCAAGTTTTGCCCAGGAAAAGAGAAGATGTACCTCCCTCAGTTGGTTACAGTGGTGGGTAACTATGGGTGTGGAATATTGTGTATGTTGTGTGTGATTTATTAGTTAACATTAGTTAATGTGTGCTGAGTGCTGGGGTTACAGAGACAAAAGTGAAATAGTCCTTGCCATCCCAGAGTTTATATGTTCTTTTGGGGGAAACAATAAATCATGCAGTCTTTAAAGGGAAGATTTACTAGGTGGTAGTGAAAGGTATTTTTCAAAATGAATGTGATGAAGAAACAAAAAGCTTCAATTAAAAAATCAAAAAACAAAGCAGACACCAATTATATATTCTCAGTGACATAATTCAAGATGATCACACGCAAAACAGGCATTATAAAGCACAACTTTTTTCACTGCTAACTTTTGTCAGCATTAAGCACAAAATATGATATTAATTTAATTAACAATTAATTGAATACCAAAATCAGTTATGATTAATCCAAGTTCAGCTGCCTTTCAATGTTGTATTCCTTCACCTTGTGTATATTATTCTCCTGGTCACAGTTATGTCACTGCCAGCATGGATCACCTCCTGGTATTGTTATTGTTATTTAGTTGATCAGTTGTGTCCAGCTTTTCATGACTACATGGACCATAGCATGCTAGGCCCTTTTAACCTCCACCGTCTCCTGAAGTCTTTCCAAGCTTGTATTTTTTAAACATGTTGGACACCTTCTAACCTGAGGCTCATCTTCCGATGTCGTGTATTTTAGCATTTTTAATACTATCTGTGCGGTTTTCTTGCCAAAAATACTGGAGTGGTTTGCCATTTCCTTCTCCAGTAGATCACCTTTTGTAAGGACTTTTCACTATGACTTGTCTGTCTTGGGCAACTCTGTATGGCATAGTTCATGTTTTATTGAGGAGATTTCATTATATATTAGGTCTAATTGGACAATTTTTCCTATAATTTCTTTAGTACGATTTCTCTTCTCATTAGCACATATAGGATTTTGATGTGAGTGTACTGTCCTTGAGCATGAGAAGCCTGTTCTAAAAATCTTTGCAAATCTTTTCCGTTTTTATTATATTTGTTGTTCTTTGATTTTCATCCTTAAATGCCCTTGGAGTGATGCTGTGTAGTTGACTCTGGCTAAGATTTCTTCAAATTGGTTTTTTACTCTCTATTGCCTCTTTGTTTAATGAGATGTTAATTGCTTGTGATCTTCCATCTACCTAGGTGTTACAGATTAGTCTGTATTCTTAACTAATGTTGCCATGGGCTACCATCTCAGCATTATGTTTGCACACTAAAGTCCTTTTTAAGATTCTTTTGGTCTTCTTATGTCAATTGATTTACATAATTTAAGCTTCTTTTTGAAATTATTAGTAATTCGTATTGATCTCCTTTTTCTATTACCCATTTTCCATTATCAATTACTTTTTGTTTCAATGGAACATCATTTTTTTCTCTTTATTATCTTGCAACTAACTTTATACTATTTTGATCTTTGCTCAGAGACATTGATGGTCTGACTATATGAAGACAGGTGATACAGGAATGAGTCTATCAGTAACAAATCTTTTATTGTATGTTAAAATATAATCAGTTTCATTTTTTAATAATGTTATTTGGTATTCACTATGTCCACTGATCATTATGTCAAGCACAGAGTTGTTTATCAGTTCTGTATGTTGTTCTGTGTATTCTTTCTTTTTTGCTTATTTCACTCTGCATCAATTCATGCAATTTCGTCTTTCCAGATTCCTTTCTTTGAAATTGTATATATCACAGCTTGTTCAGCCATTCCCTAATTAATGAACACCGCCTTACTTTCCAGTTCTTTGTCATAACAAAAAGAGCTTCTATAAATATCCTTGTACATATGGCTCCTATTCCTTCCTGGTCTTTTTTAGGAGGGCCATAGATTTAGTGATATCACTGGGCTCAAGGGTATATACAGTAAAGTGACTTTTTGAGTATAGTTCAATATTGCTTTCCAGAAGAGTTGTACCAATTCAGAGCTCCATATTAGTGTTCCTAGTTCCATAGCCCCTTTTAACAATTGCGATTTTCCTTTTTAGTCGTCTTGCCGATCTGTTGGGTGTGAGGTAGACCTTCAAAGACCTTCAAAGTTATTTTAATTTGTATTTCCCTAAATATTAGTGATTTGGAACATTTTTTGATAGGATTGGTCATATTTTAGGTTTCCTTTTTTTGGGAAACTGTCAGTATTCTCTGATCATTTAACTTTAGGGGAATGGATGTCATTCTTATAAATTTGAATCAGTTCTTTATATACAGTATCTTAGAAATGAGTCCTTTATCACAGAAACTTATTGCTAAGATTTTTTTCCCTCTAGTTAATTATTTCTTTTCTGTTTTTAACTGCATTGCTTTTGTTTGTGCGAAAAGTTTTAAATTGTATGTCATCAGGATTGTCTTTAACTCTTCTGTTTCGTGTTTGATCAGTCTTCTCTTTGGGCAATTCTCTTTTATTTGCAAAAAATATTACCTTCCTTTGCTTCTCCAATTTGTCTATTATGTAACTTTTTCTTTCTAAGTGTGGTATCCATTTGGATAATATATGGTGTGAGATGTTAGTCTATCCTAATTTCTGCCAGTCTTTTCAATTTTCTCAGCAATTTTCCTCAAATAGTGAGTACTTACCACACTTTTTTTTTTTGTTGGTGCTGTGGAATCATTTTAGTTATGTTAGACTTTTCATTTTGGAGTTTTCTTGGCAAAGATAATAAAGTGGGTTGCCATGTCTTTCTCCAGCTTGTATTACAGATGAGGAAACTGATGCAGACAGTGTTAAGTGACTTGCCCAGGGTCATCACACAGTTGTAGTTAGTAAGTGTGTGGGGCCACATTTGAATTTAGGTCTTCCTGACTCCAGTCCTGGCACTCTGTTCACTCTGTCACTTAGCTGCCTAGACTTATCTTAGTAGTTGAGGTCTTTGGGTGTATTGTATGTTGCATGTCTGTTCTGTTTCACTGATTGACTTTTCTAGTTTTTAACTAGAACCAAATAGCTTTGGTTACTGTTGCTACAAAGCAGTAGTATTGTTGAAAATCTGGTCTTAGTAGACCCTCTTCCTTCCCACTTTTTTATCCTATTATTTCTCTGAGATTCTTGACCTTTTGTTTTTTCAGATGAATTTTGTTATTATTTTTCCTAGTTCTCAAAGTAATTGAAATAGTTTTATTCACATGACAGTGAGTAAATAAATAAATTGGTACTGCCATTTTAAATTGTATCGGCATATCCCAAAGATGTGCAATTGAATCTTCCTAACTAGTTTTATACTTTCTGATTTCTGTGAAGAACATTTTATAGTTGTATTCATGTAACTTCTGTGTGCACCTTGGTGGGTAGACTCTCAAATGTTGTCTGCCAAAATTATTTGGATTGGAACTTCTCTTTCTGGGTTTTGTTGGTCATATTTAGAAACACTGGTTATGTGGGCTTATTTTATCTTTTGTTATTGTTTCAGTTAAATTTTAGTTGGTTCTCTAGGATTCTCTGTTTAGAATATCATATCTATAGGAAGTTATAATTTTGTTTCTTATGATTTACTTTCTCGGATAGGGTGCCCACTTATTGAACATTGGGCAAGGATCTCACATTTGGATTACTAACAGCCAAGTCAGAGTTTAAAGATGGCTTGAAAACTTTTAGCGCCCTCTGCCCCCTTTTCTGCCATTTTGTCACTCAGTATAGAAGAGAGATGGGCCCACATGGGCTTGTCATGGAAAAAAGACCCTCAGCCTGAAGTTTAGGGTATAAATGAGGTAGAAGCTTTATTCATATGTTATTATAGTTCCTCTGTCAGCTAAGTGGGCCCTTCACTACATATCATTTCTTACCAGTATCTATAGAATAAAATGCAGAGTTAAAAAAAAAAGGCAAGTACAGTCCAAATTACAGCTTTTTTACAGTAGGCCTCGGAAGACATAGAGGGTATTTCCTTTCTTTCAAAGAAAGAAAATACAGACTTCTGATTATTTGTTGGCCTTGGGGGCATGAAGAGGGCAACTTAATTTTTTTTTTTGGCTTAGCCTTGAAAAAGAACTGGGGTGGAAGTAATATCCAGATATATAGAGAAATGGATGTGATTGTTTACCCTAGTAGAGACTAGTTTAAAGATGGGGTCACTCATGCTCACAGAGTGCAACCTACTGAGGACCTCCCCTCCATCCTCCAGGTGTGAGGAGCATTTTTTTTTCTTTGTTTCAAAGGTGGTCATGACCAAAGAGTTAATCACCAAGTGGTCAGTTTACTGCTAATGTACATCTTTATATTTTGCTCTTTAGAAAGCACACACCATCTGTTCTTAAGACTAATTATATTTAATGTTTCCAGCATTGTAGACCCTGCCAGAGCTTATGCTCTGCTGGATAGCCTTTGAGAACCAGACTAACTTCCATGACATAATGAAGTATCAAAAATAGGACTTTGTGTCTGTTTAAACCTACAGCACCAAGTAATTCCAGGCAGTCTCTTATCTAATACTGACCAGTCGCATTTCTACTTTGCTCTTAAGATCAGACATATTCAGGATGTTTTGGACATGGCTGCGTACATGTAGGTATTAAATAATTGTTTGTTGAACGAATGAACTATCATTGAAATATGAGAAAAACAAATGTGAAAATTGTGACAACTCGACCTGTTATTGTGTTAAATGTTATAGTTTAAAATTTGAATCATTTTTAAACTTATAAAATATGTATTTTATATATTTTTGGTTCACATTTGGGGTTAGAAGATTCCTCTAATGACATTTTCAATTTCATTCTAGAAGGATATAAACCTAGTATGAAATAAGGATTTTCATGTTCTTACATCTTGTATTGTTTTTGGGTCCCTGAAATGCATTTTTCTGTGATGCCGTACTTCTGGCTCTGTTAAATGCCCTCTAAAGCCCTTAGCTGGCAATTTTTATATCTCCATGGACAGTTTTCAGTATAAATGATAAAATATTCATCCCCTGAGCCTGTAGCATCACCAGCAGAGGGTGTGTTAAGGTATCTTACTGAGCAGGAAGTTTAATATTTCAGAATCACCCTTTAGGGACTTGGAGAGAAGTTAGATATGTATGTGTGTATGTTTCTATCTATCTATATATGTTTGTGTGTGTGTGTGTGTTTGTGTATACACATGCAGAGAGTTTGAGAGGTGGTTGATGATTGGTGGTTTGTGGAATGTATAGAGGGGATTCTTTTAATTTTGTTAGTAAACGTGGGGAAGAATACTTATATTTTTATGTTACAGAAAATGTCTGAACTTCCTCCCAGTATTAGGGAAATTTTTTTTTTATCATATTGAGAACATTTAAAGTATATTTTAAGTTTTTTTTAAATAGAAGGATAGATAATAGATGTGTGATTTTATTGGTATAGGAAACTCCAGTCCAAGTTAGCACCTTATCTGCAACTTAGAGCTTGAGTTGGCCAGGGCACCAGTAGCTCAGTGACGTGCCCAGCATTATGCAGCCATCATATGTCAGGCTCTCTGTTGCTCTTTATGTACAATCTAAGCCATTCTGCATCTCATTTTTTTGTATTGATGGAAGAAAATAATAACAAACGTTTATATTATGCTTGCTGTATGCCAGGTACTGTGCTAAAGCATGTTACAGTGATTATCCCATTTGATCTTTGCAACAGTCTTGGGAGGTAGATACTATAATTATTTCCATTTTACAGATTAGGAAACTATTTTTGAGACAGACAGAAGTGAAGTGACTTGCCCAGGGTCACATAGCTTTTAAGTGTCTGAGGTCAGATTTGAACTTGTCTTCCTGACTCCAAGGCCCAATGCTTCATCCGCTTTGCCACCTATAATGCTCAGTAGAATTTCCAATGCCTTACTTGATTTGATCACTGAATTTTAAAGTCCTTTACTAGTATTATTAGTGTGGTAGTAAATTTCTTGTTTAATTAGACTTTCAATTACAGTGATTTATTTTGTTATCATTTGATCCCAATAAGTTAAAAAGATTTTGTAAGAGGTTATGGTTCTAAATCAAAGACAGGTGTAGGAGGGGTCAGTGTTTTTATTGAGGCCTTCTTATTTGAAAAAAAAAAGCCATTCATTTTAGGGTTACTTACAAGTGAAAAGCAACTTAATTTGGTTATTTTTGTTACTATGTGAAATGTAGAAGAGACAAAGATATATAGGCAGTAATAATGACAGACATTTAGTACTTTAAGACTTAAAGAAAATTTTATACATATCTTCATCTTCAAAACCACCCTGTGGTATTTGCTGCTGGTATTCTTCTCTTACAAATGAGGAAACAGGCTCAAAATTTTTTTTAAAATTTTGATTTTTTTAAATTGTAAATATACAACTTGGAATGAATTTGTGACAAATTGTGCAATAAGCAGATTTTTAAAAAGTAGTTAAATAAAGTTTAAAAAACAACAGTAGAAGAACATTTTCTGGCAGAGGACACATAGTACAAAAAACATTGTGTATTTGGATAGTACACTCATTTTGCAATAGTGCAACTTGAAGTATATATTTTTGATTGTCTTTTGATCACAAAGAGTTATAACTCCACACTTCAATAACATTCTGACAACTCCTATAGAAGAGTCTTTTTTTGAAAAATGACATAAATCAGATTTCCCCTCACTTGATCAATTCCCTCCACGTTTAGATGTTCAGAAGAACTTAGAATTATCCTGAGTAACGAGTTCTTATTTAATCAATTTTCAAAATTACAATTTCAGGAAAGTGGCAACAAGATAAAGTGAAGAAAAACATAGAATAATACAGTCTTAATAACTTAACATGCATATCCTTTTGATGTTGGGAGGAGGGGGAAGCCCTTTATGGTAAATTAGAGAAAAAAAAGGGCAGATCATTTTGCATAAGAAATTTAGCAACTTTTATGGAATGTCTTCACTTTGCTGTTACCATTTGTATAAACTCTTTGCAGGTTACTCAACTATCAATAGCAGTATCTGCTTCCCTGATCATTTCCTCAAAAAACATAGGGAAGGACTTTTGGGGAATGATGAGTTTGATTTTGGACATGTTGAGTTTAAGAAGTCTACGTGATACCTAGTACAAGAAGTCCAATAGGCAGTTGGAGATGTGAGACTGGAAGTCATGAGAAAGGCAAGAATTGGATAAATACATCTGAGAATCATCCGAGATGATATTTGAAACCATAGGGATTGATGAGAATCCATCAAGGGAGAAGGGGAGGAGGACCAGGAGACAGCAGTCTCATGAGAAAATCTAGACAGAAGAGAGTCTCAAGGAAGGAGAGAGTGATTGTGTCAAATGATGCAGAGGTCAAGAAGGATGAGGGATTGAGAAAAGGCTATTAGTATTGGCAATTAAGAGGTCATTTGTGACTTTGGAAAAATTAGTTTCATTTGAATGATGAAATTGGAAGCCATACTGCAGTGAGGGAGAGGAAAGGAAAGTGGATTTGCTTCTCTAAGAATTTAGCGGGGAGGGGGGGTGAGGGGGGAGGGAACATAGGACAATAGCTAATGAGTATGGATGGATTTTAAGGATGGAAGAGACTTGGGAATGTTTGTATGTGAATGTGCAGTAGAACATGGAAAGATTGAAAATTGGAGTGGAAGTAAAAGGAGGGCAGTCGGCTGGGCAGGATGGAATAGGTTCACTTGTTCATGTAGAAGGTTTTGTCTTGACAAGGAGAGGGTACCACCTTTTCAAATCAGAGGGATGAAGGAAGAGGTGAGGAAAGGTTTATGAATGGTGTGAGATGAGGAGGGTATAAGAGGAGCCTTTTACGGATACGCCTCAAAACATGAGGCAAGTTTCTTAGCAGAGAAGGGAAGCCATGGGAAATTTGAGGAGGGATGAAAAGTTTGGAAAAGCCACTGTGGAGAGTGGTATAGTGACTCATTAGGAAAGTGTAAAAAGATTGCCTTGCCTCAGCGAGGGCCCATTTTGACATTATGTTACATAAATTTGTAGTGGTTTCAGTGTGATTTCATGATTTTTTTTCAGCTTTGAGAAAGCAAAGACAGTGGAATTGGACAGTGAGGAATTGGGAAGAGTTCATGAAAGATGTGAATTTTGGTCCAGCCACAAAACAGGGAGTAGCATAGTTCTGAGACAAAAATAAAGAAAATGTAAAGATCTGTGTATTTAGGTTTAAATGTCAAACTGTTGTCACACCCTGCTGATCGAAGAGTGTTATCACTGCCTTGCAAGATACTAATTATATGATTGCCTACTGTTCACTATTCTTGAACTGTATTTTATTCTTAAATCTTCAGAGGGTCCCTCAGAATGGGTTAGTCTAGTCCAGTTATCCCAGCTGAGGCCAAATTAGTTCAGAGTTGTACTATTACTGTTATTCCTGTGTCTGAATGAAAGAAAAGCAAAGAATTAAATCTAAACCTAGACCTTAGGCTTGATACCCTTACTTAGTGTCAATATAGAGCGTACTATAGTTGCTTACCAATGGGTGCCACGATATACTTTTTAAAATGGTGATAATCATAATTTTAGGACAATAAGACCTCAGGTAAAATATATCTATAAATATAAAGCATACTTGTAAATTCATCTCAGGTTAAATATACATCAAGTAATTTTGATGTTTATGTGATTCAGTTTAAATGAAAAGCAGTGTATTGTGTATTTTTGAAATCTAAGCAATGCTCTCCAAAACTTAAGAGGATTACTAACTTTCTCTTTATTTTTATTTCTCTCTTAGGATATTTTATTTCATTTTAATAGTTTTTCCTTTGAAGAACTTATGTTTCTCTAGGAGTTTTGAAAGCATGTTGGTTATGTACATAATGGGATTTTACTAGTGCAGAGTTTATTTTTCTGTAGTTTATAATAGCTAGGTAGCTGTCTTATAGCACATTGTTTTATAAGGTGCTATATTATGTTAGCTTACTGTATCTTCACAACCCTGACAGGCCTAAGTATTATTATTATTTCCTTTTTATTCATGAAGAAATTGATGATCAAGAGATGATTTGCCCAAGGTCACACAGCTAAGTGTCTTCCTTTACTATAAGTTCATTTCCCTTTCACACTAGCTACTGTTAAACTGTGAACAAAATTCATGTAAAATATTTGGAGGAGGATTAAATGATCATACTTAAACTCACTGGAGAAAAAATTTTGAAGTGAACGTTCTTTGAGACACTTTTGTTGCAATAGCTAGAGGAGTTAAAAATAAGAAACCACAAGTTTTCCTACTCACTCTTAGGCCTGGGCAGTAAAGGATTAAGGTGAGAAGACCTTAGAAACAGATTTTCTTGGTATATAGGCTCTGTAGGATTTAGACCTGGAGATCATCTAGTCCAGTTCTGTAATGGAAAACAAGACCCTAGAGTGTTATGAAAAGGTTTTCCCAGGGTAACATAACTAGTCGATAGAGTAAAGATTTGAATCCCTAGCCTTTTGCTCCAAATTTTTGTGATCTTTCATCGTATAATATACCATTATATGACCAAGTAACTTTCAGAATTTCACTGTTACAGAATTTATGAAGGAAAGAACAAATTTTAGATGCATTGTTAAACCTGTACTTAGGGAATTTAAAAAATCCTGCTGATGGCTTTTGTTCTTGTCTTTAAATGTAATCTCTGAAACAGGTAGTACTTCTAAAAGAATTGACACAAGTAATGTTTTTAGCTCAGTACCTTGAAGATAACAGATGTGCAATAAATGTTTGCTGATTTGTGATACTCTGGGTTCCTTTAGTGAACGCAGTGTAAGAATCCTCTTATTCTAAGAAAATGAGCCTATGAGACTATAATTTTTCGTGTAAATCAGTGAAAAATAATGGTTATTATCATGAATTATATTTTATGGAAGAAGTTATGGGAATTTTATTTCAAATTTTGAAGAATACTGGTATTTGTAATACTAAAATTCTTCAATGTGTTATTTTGGTGCCTCCTTGTGGAGATTTATATTATTGGTAATAATATAAATGAATCATAGAAATTCAGGATTGTATTACTTCAAAATAATGCTTTGCAAAAAGGTGACATAAAAATATTCTTAGGTACTGTAGAAGGTCAAGATTTAGTTTTATGCCTAATTACTTAAATTAGGCTATTCTAGATTAGCCAGTATGGCAGAATTATTTTTGTGGTCCATAATCAACATAATTACATTGGTAACTTTATGAACCTCACATTTATGTATGTATATTAGACAATTTGCCTCTAGTTAAATTTGTATATATTTTAATCTAAAATATTTTAAATAAGTATAGTAAAGTATGCAAAATTTTGTTTGCTGTTTTGCATTTCTTTTTCGCTTTGTGGTTATGACATGAAAGCAACAGTTATCTTTTTTCAGTCCTCAGTTCTATTGTTAATAATGGTATTTGGTTTAGGTAAGATTTGATGTAGTCTCCTCACACATTGTTAGCAATTATAAGGGCTTTTAGGTTGGCAATAATTGAGAGCCTAATGAAAACAGTGTATGTTATATTAGGGAAATTTTAAAATAACAATTTTGTCATCAGCACAAGAGGATGAAAGTTAAAATTTTTAAAGTTTTCTCAGGAACAGAGATATCCCTTATAGCTCCAAGTTTAGAATCTCACTCCTTTTCCATCTTCCTGTCTTATTCTCATAGGATCATAGATTTAGAGCTGGAAAGGACCTTAGAGGTCATTGAGTCCAAACTCAACATTTTACAGATGAGGAAACTGAGGCCCAGAGAGGGGAAATGACTTGCCGAAGGTCACACAGGTAGTAAGTAGCAGAACTGGGATTCAAACAAGGTCTTCTAACTTGCAAATCCAGTGCTCTGTCAACTGTGTCATGCGTTTCTGATTTAGTTCCATTGTCTTTACTTTTTTTCATAAACCATCCTACTCTACTTGAAGGCCTTCTGTGAGTTGCAGAGCCCAGGCATAAAAATGTAGATTTTGAGCCATAATGTGAGGGAAGAATCTCCAAGATAATACATGAGAGGCAACAGATAGCAGTGAATTCAAAATAGTCCCAAGAGCCATGCTTGAGGGGTAGAGAGAAAAGTATTACTTCTACCTAAGTTGATGGATAAGAGAATAGTGAGGAATTCTGCTTTTGCATTTTATATTATTGTGTGGTAGCAGGATGGTAAGGTGTAGCATAAGACTTTTATACCAGGTGAGGGTGGAACATTAATTGTGGAAAAGTGAATTAGATGGAGAGATTTGGGAAGCCCATCACAATGTTAGGAAATAGCACTTTGATAGTAATTGAGATTCTCTTAGGAAGGAATCGAAGTCTTGAGAAAAGTAAGTAGCCCAAATAGCTATGATGGGGGGATACTCACAAAGGAACTAAAGGTTGGGAATTGTAAGCAGCAGAAAATCGCATATTAGACATTTGGAAACAAAAAGGAAGAAAGAAAGTAGCTGTTGGGTCAAGACTTTAAGGGGAAGGTGGGAAAAGTGGCAGAGGTTAGGGTCAGTACTTCAGGGTTAGTATTCTGGAATAGAAGAGTTCACAGTGATAGGACAGAAGGAAATAAGTAAATATATAATGATTAAAAGTAGGGAATGTGCTAGTATTTAGTGCTTATTCTGATGGTTTCAGTTTTTTTGAAAAATGAAATAAGATATTAGCTATTAAGATACAAATTTTTGGGTAAGGAGTTTAAAGTTTATTGGAAAGCTGGACAATGTTAAGATTTTGAGAGCGTGTTAGGAAGTATCATAGCAAGGCATAGTAAGGATTCAGTGTTGTGAATTTTATAGGGATGGAATCAGGGCAACGTCGAGTCTTTCTGCAAAGGCATTTAACTTGTTTATACACAAAAGCAAAGATGATCCTAGAGGTTACTAAGGACTGGAAGTCATTGTAGAAGTATGATGATTCCTTACTTGTTTCTGCCAGTCTAAAGAGAGAATTGGAGAGAAAGTACTCATTAGATTTCTGTTCTGAAATATCTCCAAGATTGAAGCCAGGTGTTGCAGATCACCTTATGCGTTTGTTCTTTTTCTTCATGTCCCTTTTAGAACTCTCAAGGTTAGTCAGTTATTTTCCTCACAATTTCATTAGGAAATTTGCCAAAGGCATCCTTTCGAGGCAGCTGTCTCTGGACCCTTGGAGGCTATCAGTAATGTGTTTCTAGTCCATGAGGTATTCAACAAAAAGTGTTGGGTTATGCTAGGTCCTTGGTGCTTAAAGAAAAAAAAATTCTCCTTTAATACATGCCAATATATCCTTTGTAATAGTAAAATGCATCAGCAACATTTTAAGGCTATTCATGTTCTGGGATTTTTTGTCATTCCTCCTTTTCAGAAATGATTCTGTTGTTCATTATAGATGTAATGTGTAGTATTACTACACTACATTACTACACTAGTTTTACTTCTTAGAAATAACAGGTATTTGGAGGTTTTGCATAGATAAGGAAAAGTCTCTTGTTTGGGAACTTTTAAATTTTTGGCCATTTTCATCATTACTTTAAATTTTAACAAGCAGAACAAACCTTAATTGTGGTCTTTTTGGTTATATGATACTGTGTGCATGTTAATTTATCCATTATGTAAAGTTGATGGAAATATTAAATGTGTGTATCACTGAAATTAATATTGTGATGTGTTAAATTATTAGAATTAAGAAATTTATTTATCTTTTTCTTCATACTTCACTCAGTATAGGCAACTGTTGAAACATATGCACACATAATATATTAGACTAACTGGTTCTCTTGTTTCCCTAAACTGTCTTCTTTCAGCCACCCACACAGAATATGCCTATGGGTCCAGGAGGGATGAATCAGAGTGGCCCTCCCCCACCTCCACGTTCTCACAACATGTCTTCAGATGGAATGGTAGGTGGGGGTCCTCCTGCACCACACATGCAGAACCAGATGAACGGCCAGATGCCTGGTAAGTTTTTCTCTTCTAAGACATTAACACCAGAGTTGCTTAGCAACTGAAACGACATGGGGGCTCAAGGGATACTAGATTGTTGATGACAAAACTGCTTTGAATGCCCCCGAGTACAAGCTCTCTTAGAGTTTGTTAGCTACAGAGCTACGTGACCTGTATTCAGTGTTTATCAGGCTGCCCTTGGGCTTTGATGTATCTGACACACAGCATTCCTCTGATGAACAGAACTGGCTAAATTTAGTCTGTCTGAAACCATGCAATATAGCTGGCTTTAAAAGCTTTTTGGAAAAAAAAAGTATTGGCCTCTGGTTTATCTGTTCATGAATAGATCTTATAAAAGTATGCATTTTATAATGCCTTACTTTAAGTTTATGTTAAAAATAGCACCTGGTGGAAGAAACATAGAAAAAAGAAATAAAACAGTCTAAATTTGCCACAAACTTTTATTATTTTTGTTGATGCTATTAGCAGTATTTGAGTTTAAATTTTCATTGAGAGATCATGCTCGCACATTAAGGTGTGAGTCTCAGTGCTGATTTTTGTTAAAGAATGACATTAAAACAATACTTAAAAAGTAAAACATCAGGCAACATTGAAAAATAGGATGAGAAAAAGTTTTTATATAATGAGCCAGGCCTCCCCAGTGTCTTCATTCTCTTGTTGTAAGTGCAGCCCCTTTGGAAGTTTTCTTAACTCTCAAGCCATTGGATGCTATTTACTCACTCTTAAATTGCTTTGAGGTATATTTTTAAAATTAGTGATCTTTAACTTTTTAGTTTTTGAGTATCAGTCTCTTCTGTGACTAATTAGGTCAGTAGGTCCCAGTAGTAGAGGAGAAAGTGAAAGCAGAAGCAGAGATCACATTATATTCTACCTAATGTTCTTTAGCCAACCTAAGCCAAATTTCAATTAAAAATGCCATTTAGAGTCACGATAGCTTGATAAGCCGGCATGCGGTACTTTAGAGATATACTGCTTTGGCAGCTGAGTTCTGGTTTACCTGCCCACTCATTGACCCAGATCCAAATGGTCCTGACAGATTATTTTGTCCAGCTTCCAGATTGATGAAGATACTGAGACTAAGATAATTGACTAGTTAAAGGTGACACCACAAATATAGTTGGAATGAGAACCCAGTTTGCCTCGCTCTTGGTCTAGTACTTTTTCCAATACATACATACATATGTGTATGTAACGTATATGTGCACGTGTGTGTGTGTGTGTGTGTATAGTATTTCTATACTTGTTTTTAGATGGGAAACAGTGCAAATGAATCTTTCACTCTGTCTCCTCATCTTGTTTTGAAGCTTATCTACCAAAAAATTGAAATGTACTACCTTGCAAGTTAGGGTACATTGTACTGTGGCATTTTTGTCTAGGTCTTGGTTTAGGATTTTGACATAAGCTCTGCTACTTCCTGAAACTAGACAGTTGGTTATGGGCCTTGGGAATGGTAATCCTTTTTACTCCCCTCCATTTGCTGAAGCTACTGTTGACATGGTCTTTGATGAAATCTGTTGTTTGGCTGTTTGGAATAGTTAAGGAAGTTAGAGTCTGTCCAGAAGTTGCCAACATCCACTGAATAGTACTCAGATGGCATAAAAGGGGGGAAAAATTAAAAAGAAGGAACTTTCAAACATGTCTAGCTTATGGTCAGCTTAGATAAGTGATGAATCTGGTATAATAGTTAACCTGCTTTTGACTTTTAAATTCTACCTACTAGAAGATAAAAAGTTATCTTTCAGGAATAAACTTTACATTAAGTCCACATTACTAATTCCCAATTTGAGCTTCTGTTTTAAAATTTTATTTCATAGTACTATATAATGAAAACTTTTGAAGATCTTTTTGGAGGGACCATCTGTTTACTGGAGCTGTTCATTTTTCTTCAAAGGGCCAAACCATATGCCTATGCAGGGACCTGGACCCAATCAGCTCAATATGACAAACAGTTCCATGAACATGCCTTCAAGTAATCATGGTTCCATGGGAGGTTACAATCATTCGGTGCCGTCCTCACAAAGTATGCCAGTACAGAATCAGATGACAATGAGTCAAGGACAGCCTATGGGAAACTATGGCCCTAGACCAAATATGAACATGCAACCAAACCAAGGTAAAAAAAAAACTTTGTTGTTATTTTGTTTAGGTCAAAAAGAGTTACTGCTTAATTCTTTTAAAACTTAAATTTCACTTTATTCTTCCATCTAATACATAAATGAATTGATGATTGAAATAAGTGGCAACAGTGCTATTATACATAAAATAGTTGAATTTGAGATTGATTTATAGAATTCTTTTATTCTATCCTTTGAAATTTTACTTCTTTTTTATGTTATTTACTTTTAGGTGATGTTAGTTGATAGTTCACCTGGGACCCTCTAATTTTTAATTAATTATTTTTGAAAACTAGAAAACAGCATATTTTAGTTACTTTACAGGTGATTATTGAGATAATTATTTTCTTAAAAAAGTTTGATTCTTCATTATTTTGGCAATTGGAACTATTTAAAAATGCCTTTCTTCTCAGAAATTTTTTTTTTAAAAAAAAATCCTTGTTGATTGGCATCTGATTCATCTGAATAGTTTCTGGTGCTGTCTTTCTATGTTATAGTAATAAAATAATTTGCATTTTATTTTAAATATGTAATATATTCTTGGATCTTTTTAGAGGAGTTAGTGTGATGTGATTAAGACTAACTGTCAACTTCAGGGAATGAAATTACCTTATTTCTTTTTAAGTATTCCTGGGAATAATACCTGTAAACCAGCAAGTGGCGCTCTATCCTTTAATTGTCTCCTTCTACATTTGGCATATTGCCATTCCGAAGATGCCTTCATTAAGGAAAAAGATGGAAGATAAGAACATAATGTATAGTTCAATTTATTTTTCATATTTAATGTTTTCAAATTTTTGTTTTTAAAAAATGAATTCCTAAAATGTACCAACATGTCAGAAATTTGTAAGTTCATTTAACATTGCAGTCAAATGATTTAGTCTCATCATTAAATTATTAGTGAGAATGATAATATTTTTTATTAAAAATTCTAAAAAGAAAGGAAAATCACTCAAAATGTAGGTTTACAAAATTGGCACTTATTCCACGTTTTTTCCAAATTTATCTAGTACCCATGATGGAATGTTTTCTTTTTCTTATTAGGTCATTTAAAGGTTCAAAGCAACAGCAAGATCCAGTCAGTGCTAGATCAGAAGGGAGTTGAGCCAGCTCAGATGTTTCTACACACAGTTTGATTACCCGCAGTAAGAACAAGAAAATTGATAATGATTCTGACAACAACTACAGTAATGATGGCACACTTCTTAGAAAACCTATAGTTAAGAAAAGGTAGGGTGTGTGCATAGAAGTGGTTGTTGTAGCATGGTTTGATATGACTCATCACAGGATCTTATAAACAAAAAATAATGCATGTAGCGATGTGCATGTAGAAAACATTCAATACTTTTTGAAGAAAGAAGTTGAGGTCTTATAGCCACATGTTTCTTATATTTAGAGACCAATGATTGCTCTTTTCACTGCCATATATCATACTTATGTATTTTTTTCCTTCAACTATAGCATTTGAATCATTTACTACCTTATGCTCTCAACTTCAGAAATTCCTCATTAGAAAATATATGCTCTGCAGTAAAGTGGCAACATGTAGGTCTGGTTAAGATGGTAAAAGGTTTTGAGATGAAGATACCACATCATTGAGGAAATTTTGATTAAAGTATAGCAGTGCAGTGCTTTATGTCCTTGAATTCAGTGGCAAGACAACTGGTCCTCTTATCATCTGTCCATTCAGCAGTCATTTATTAGCTGTGTGTTTGTTATATCCACATTCTAGGTATTTCAGATAAACTAAATAGCTAAAGAATAACTTAGAGAATTTAGTTGTAGAATGGAGATAGATATTTACTTTCTGTAGTCACAAGAATGCTTTATATGAGAGTGATAAGTTGAGTCAGTGGGTACTGCAGGATAGGAAGAACAAATTGTATACTGTGATAGAAATTACCTGTGTTTGGAATTTTCTGTGCTGTTTTTTGTGTTAGAGGATTCTTCAAGCTTTGGCTTTGCCATTTTCAAGTGCAGTAACCTTGGGGAAGTCACTAAACCTTTGTGCTTAGTGAGGTTTCTTACTTTTAAAAATGAGAGAGGCTGATAAGATGTTCTCTAAGGTTCATTCTAGATTGAAGTCCTATGTCTTCTTAGTTGGCCATTTCCACAATAAGGAATTTCTTATACTGAAATAAAGTAAAGCTTTAGCCACATTAAAATATAACTGTCAGAAAAACTGTAGTTGCAGTATAGAAGCAAGAAATGACAGTAGAATCCATTGTAAACATGACCCTGTCTTAAAAGAAAGGCAAAGATTCCTAAACTACTACCAGACTAAAATTCCTCATTTTTGGAAACTTTTCCTAATTTTCTTATATAGCATTTAGACCTGTAAAGATTCTTAGAGATCATCTGTCCTAACTCCTACAGTTTGAAAATGAGGAAACTAAGGTCCAGATAAGTTATGTGCTTTGGCTGTGTTCATACTGTAATTATGGTAAAGCTGAGAGCAGAACTAAAAACTATAGAGTCTCTGTTTTACATAGTTCAAAAACAGAATGTTGTAACTCACTTTTTCTGATAGCTCCATGTTTCCATGTGCTTATCACTGTATCAGTGGAAACAAGGAAAAGAAATGTGATTAGCGTATTTAAGTTAGTATTATTGAAAGAGCTAGGATTTATTAATTGAAGGAAGGAACTTTATACCGTTAAATAATGAAAAATTAATAACAATGAATTACAGAGTTTATTAAAAAAGTTTTAAAAAATGGTTTCTAATCGTATTTTATACACAAATTTCCATACAATCATTTTAATCAAGTAAAAAAAAAACATAAAACTTGGACCATAAAAGCTATAAATAGAAACTTTCTCCTTAGTAAGTATCAAAGGTTTGTTTAGGTCCAATTACTGACTTTTTTTTTTGGAGGGAGGAGGGCAGGACAATTGGGGTTAAGTGACTTGCCCAAGGTCACACAGCTAGTAAGTATGTCAAATGTCAGAGGCTGGATTTGAAGTCAGGTCCTCCTGACTCCAGGGCTGGTGCTCTACTCACTGCGCCACCTAGCTGCCCCTCCAATTAGTGACATTGTAAAAGAACATTGTATAAAACAAACTTAAGTCAAGTTTTGTTGGCAGTGGCTAGCTCAACATTAGGATATTTCACCTCCAAATATAAAGCAGAAATCGTGAGTGATTTGCTCCCATTAACAAGCTCTTGTTTTGCAAAAGAATGAAAAAAAGAATATTGAAATGACCTACTAAGTGCTCTATTGTACACCTAGTATGTGTTACATAAACATTGTATAGATTATGCTGAAAATACCTGATCGTTTAACAATAGTAGAGAGATCAGTCGTTTTGAATCCAGACCCAGCGTGGTCTCCCTCAGCCCTTAATAAATGCCAGTGAAATCAAATGTGCACAGTCAAATGTGGAACTGCATTTAAAGCATTAATAAACTGTATATGTATTGCACTAGATCATTGAACACTTAGGTTTTTCCATGCACTTTGATTTCATTTCCCAACACTTACAAAGTGAATCAGCTGTGAACTTAAGAAGTAGTTTTATGGAACTTCTCAAACAATTCCATGATCTTTTGATCCTGCGATTCATAGGAGCTTGGCTCCTATGCATGGCTGCTAACCAGGTGACTGACTGGTAATGAACTTCTTCTAGGTCACATCCTGAACTCCTGTCTCCTTGTACTGGAGAAACATACCTGTTGCTCAAGTGTTGCCTCCTCTGGGAGCATACCCTCAGTTAGTATCTCAGCATTTGAAATTTGAGCAATTTCAATTTCAAAATGGCTATCTCTATTCAGAAGCAGGTGCCTCTGATTATTAGATAGGTAACAGACCAATTCAGATTTTTTTGATGTTCCTAGAGTTATACATAAAGGAACTCTATTCATAAGCATTGTGAGTTGCTTGTCATAAAACTCCATTTCTTTCTGAGACATTAGCACACACCCTGCCCACTGTTGTATGGGGTCCACAAAGCATAGCTGAGGCGAGGTACTTTCTTGCTGCAGTATTTCTCATAGTAAAGTCAAACTTGATGTCACACTGCATACATGTTAAGACTTCCTTGTCTGGGTCTGCTGCTGTTTGTCGAGGCCAAAGGGGGTGCAAAACGTCCAGTACTTGGGGACCACGTGCAGCTTGCTGGGCAAGTACACTAGTTTCTTGCCATCTCGGCAAAGGGCCATATGGTGGGGCTACCCCAGCTGACAGTTTTCTAACCTTAGCTACTGTCTCATCCCACCATAGTGAACACTCCAGCTGCCCTGTTGACAGGTTCCTAAAAATCTTTTTAAGTTGATAGAAATGAATTTTCAACCTTATGCAATCTGTGGACTTAAGTAGGAAAATAATTAATCTTTGTTTCAGTCATCACTTTGCTTTTTCATTCTGTATGTTTTGTTTTATGCATTTATAAACATGTATCTGAGCAGGGGTCTGTCCCTAGGCTTCACCAGGCTGCCTAAAGGACCCATGGCACAAATAAGATAAAGAGCCCTGATCTATGGAACTCTTATTTTACAAACCAAGACTCAGAGAGGTTAAGTAAGCTGTCCTAGGTTTCATAGGTAGCTACAGAGTGAAAAGGACATTCTTGGAGGGGCAGCACTATGATGTAGTGAAAAGAGCATTGGACGGAGAGGTGGGAAACTTGAGTCCAGTGATGTAATCTATCACTTAACTGACTGTGTACAGATCATGGGCAAGTTACTTAATTTCTATGAGCCTAATAATGCTTACACGAGCTACCTTACAGGGTTATTGTGAGGACAGCAATTTGTGAACCTTAAAATGCTATATAAATGTATAAAATGAAATTCTTTCCACTAAAGAAAAAAAATAGTATTTAGATATGAAAATTACTTAAGAAAAATCATCATAGGAAGTTATCTTAATAGATCCTGTAATCAGATCACTAACTACTACACTTTGTATTTACATATTTATATTTGTTTCATCATTAGCTGATACTGGTTGAACTTTCAGTGGTATCAACATGTGTCATGCTTCACTAAAATTGTTGTGTTATCATGGAGGCTTTTGGTTTGAGTTTTAGGAGATTATGTTAAGAATAGCACAGAATCACAGCAACATAAATCTTTAGGAGGAGACTACTTAAGAGAAAAGAAGTATTTCACTTTAGATAGTTTTGAACTCCTAACACAGTGTTGCTTTTTAAACATGGAAATTAGCCCAACATAGCTAATTTGTTGTATTGCATTTCATCATGAAATTATTTGCATTTGTGATCAAACTTTTGTCCATTGATTATCACTTGGATCACTACCAGGCTGGGTCTGGATTCAAAATGATTGATCTACATCTACTTGGTAAAATGGGAAAGGTTACTAGGAAAGGAAAAGTGAGGACGCTAGAGGACACACTGGAAAGTCAGAGACTTTAAAAAAAATTCCATGTCTTTTTACGGAATAAAAGTATATTGACCAGAAGATATACTTAGCTTTGATGAAACTGAAAAGTGAAATGAGAGAAAGGAGATTCTCAGGAGATGATGGTCAGAATTGTACCAGATGGCAACAATAGGTTTTCCTTTTCCCAGAACAGAGAAAAATTTGTGATTTTTAAAAAAATTTCAGGTAGGTGGTGATATTACTAGAAGGACTGCCTTGTGTTTTGCTTTTGCTTTTGTTTGTTGTTGTTATTGTTGTTTTTTAAAGAAAAAAAATCCAGTTGCTTTTAGTTTCCTATACAAATTGAAAAGAAAACAAAACAAGGTTTTCAAGTGTCTCTGGAAGTTTCCTGTAGTTACACTTCTTCCAAAAGATAAGATGTTTAGTGTGGTCAGGAAAATATTGGGAGAGACCTTTTAAGAATGGAGGCATTTATGACTGAAAGACCTTTATAATATTAGTTTTTTAAAATGTTTTGATATTATTAGTTGTTGCAGATGTACTTCATTAAACAGAAATGAACTTTAATAGAATGATATATTTAAGGAATTCACAGATCCTAAGATTTAGGGACTTAGAAAGTCTTTAAGATAATATAGTCTAATATCCTTATTTTACAGATGAGGAAACTGAGGATAGCTTTCTCAAGCTCAATTAAAAGTAGCAGAGCCAGAATTTAAACCCAGGTCCTCAAATTTCAAAGCTTCTACCTACTATATACCAAGTAGCATTTGTTTCCTATGCCATTGTTATTATTTTCATTTACTAAGTCACATTTCCTCTGAGGAAATTCTTCTACCTCTTCCCCTTCCCCATTCTATCAATTACATATATTATTTAGTGGTTCTACCCCACATGTGGTCCTGGGCAGATGGATAGTTATCTAGAAGTATTTTTGATTGCTCTATATGTGGCTAGTTATTACTATTACAATTCTGTATAATTTGTATTTTCTCATTTTAAGGAGTAAGAACTTTAAGTCTTCCTATTCCCCTGCACATCCCTTTTCTCTTCCCCCAATCATGACTTTGCCTTATGTTTTTACTGAGGTCAAGGCCAGTAGGCATAAGCTTCTTTCCTTTTTACCTCAGTACTGTATATTTTTGTCTTTTTCACTCCTTTGACCCTTAACTCCTTTCTCTTGGATCTTTAAAATTTCCCTTTCCCATATCCTGTTTTTTCTCTAGATGTATACTAGTTTCTCCTCTCTTTAAAAAATCTTTACTTGCCTTGTTTACTATTTTATTTCCTTTGTTTCCTGGACAAACTTTTAAAGTAAATGATCTGTGCTTGGTATTTTCATTTCCTTACTCATTCATTTAATCCTCTGAATCTAAGTTTTGCCTCTACTTCTCTGCTGAAACAGCTTTGCCAAATAGGGTGCCTAATATTCTCTGTAACATTAAAGTACTAGGACTTTGTTGAAAATCTTTCCTGACATTTCCTAGTTTCTTTCTCTTTATTTGTAACTGCTTTTTGTTTTTCTCCTGCTCTTTCTTCTTTCTCATTTTGATCATTCCTTAAGGTTCTGTCCTCTGATCACTAAGCTCTAACACTTTGTCCCTCCTCCCGTCCCCTTTGCTCTCCTACCACTCTCATCCTTTTTACCTTCTCTCTCATCTTCTCTCTCTTCTCCTCCCCTGTATTCCCCTTTCCCTCTCTCTTCTTTCCCCTTCTCCTCCTCTTCCTCCCCCAAGAAGGCAATTTAATTCTGTGCTTTCACTTAGCTTTCACCTCAGTGTTCATGACAACCACATTTATGTCAACAGTCCTTACTTTTACCTAAACTTTAGCCCACCTTTTCTTTTTTCAAAACTACATTTTTATTGATGTATTTATTTATTGATAAATTTTTCCATCACCTACACTTCTTGTCATAGTCTTCCCCTAACTCCCCTTCAGGAGAGCCATCCCTTAAAATAAAGATTAAATTTGGGGAAAATTTTCCATTTTGGAAAATAATTTGGAACTATTCAAGAAAAGTGTCCATTGACATTGGACATACACCCAAAGGAAGTCAAGGAAATGTCTCATAAATAAAATAGTAAAAAATTCCTAGCAGTACGCTTGTGGTATCAAAAGAACTGATAACAAAGTAGCCACCCCATTGATGTAGGAATGGCTGATAGATTATTTTAAGAATATAGTGGAGTATTATTGTATACTTTAAGAAATGAGGAATTCAGGAGGCAGAGCCAAAATGGCTGAGTAAAGGCATGGACTCTCCTGAGCTCTCTCCCATACACCTCAAATACCTTTAAATAATGGGTCCTAATAAATTCTAGAGCAGTAGAATCCACAAAAAGATGGAGTGGCAACAATTTGCCAGCCCAAGGCAACTTTTCTCCCTCCCTTCCTTTCCCGCTCTCCAAGACAGCATGCAGTCTGATATAGAGTAATACATGTACAATCATTAAACATTTCCATATTAGCTATTTTGTTAAAGAAGAATGAGAACAAAACTGAAAAACCATGAGAAAGAAAAAAAGAGAAAATATTTTGCTTCAATCTGCATTCAGACTCCATAGTTCTTTCTGTGGATGTGGATAGCAAATTGTATCTTGAGTCTTTTGTAATTGTCTTAAGATTATTGTGTTTCTGAGAAGAGCTAAGTCTATCAGAGTTGGTCATTGCACAGTGTTGCTGTTACTGTGTACAATGTTCTCCAGGTTCTTCTGATTTCACTCAGTATCAGTTCATGTAAAGCTTTCTAGGTTTTTCTGAAATCTGCCTGCTCATCATTTCTTATATAGCACAATAGTATTTCATTACATTCATGTACCACAACTTGTTCAGCCATTTCCCAATTGATGGGCATCCCTTCAATTTCCAATTCTTTGCCACCTCAAAAAGAGCTGCTATAAATATTTTTGTACATATAGGTCCTTTTCCCACTTTTATACTCTCTTTGGGATTCAGACCTAGAAGTAGTATTGCTGTATCAAAGAGTATGCACAGTTTTATAGCCCCTTAGGATTTTTCTTAGAGTGTTTCTTTCAGAAGATTCAGTAGGCATTCTGTTTATCTTTGCTTTTCCTATTGGTTCGAATAGATCTTGGTAGTTTTCTTTTAAAATTTCTTAAATTATAGTTTCCAGGCTTTTTTTTTTATTATTTAATATATTTAGTTTTCAGCGTTGATTTTCACAGGAGTTTGAATTACAGATTTTCTCCCCATTTCTACCCTTCCTCCCCCACTCCAAGATGGCATATATTCTGGTTGTCCTGTTCCCCAGTCAGCCCTCCATTC
>CM053622.1:210790010-210890821 GCA_028646595.1 Phalanger gymnotis | reverse complement strand
ATCCTTCTCATTTCTCTTCTCAATTTTTCCTCTACTTCTCTAACTTGCTTTTCCAACTCCTTTTTGAGCTCTTCCATATTCTGAGACCAGTTCATGTTTTTCTTGGAGGCTTTGGATGTAGGCTCTTTGACTTTGTTGACTTCTTCTGGCTGTATGTTTTGGTCTTCTTTGTCACCAAAGCAAGATTCCAGAGTCTGATACTGAATCTGGGTGCGTTTTCACTGCCTGGCCATGTTCCCAGCCAACTCACTTGACCTTTGAGTTTTTCAGTGGAGTATGACTGCTTGTAGATTAAAGAATTCTATGTTCCAAGCCTGGGAGGATGTGCTAGCTCTGCCACACCAGCACTCCTCCTTTCCCAAGAACCCCTAACCTGGACTGGACTTAGATCTTCAGCAGGCTCTTAACTCCTGCTCTGATCTGCCACTTAATTCCTCCTACCAGGTGGGCCTGGGGCCAGAAGCAACTGCAGCTGTAGTTCTGTAGCTGCCCCACCTCCCCTGCCTCCAAGGTGGTGGCCAAACAGCAAACTCTATCCCAGTCCCCAGCAGCTTCTCCCACTAACCTACTCTGTTGTCCTTGGTTTTTGTGGGTTGAGAAGTCTGGCAAATGCCACAGCTCACTGATTCAGGGCGCTAGGGCATGCTCCGCTTGGCTGCCGGTCTGGTTGGTCCGGTCAGTCTGGTTGGTCCAGTTGGTCCGGGTCGGTCTGCCCTGCCCACTCTGGGCTCCGCTGCTCCCCTCCGCTCACAGCTCCGTGCGGGATAGACCCCACTCAGAGACCATCCAGGCTGTCCTGGGCTAGAGTCCTGTTTCTCTATGCTATTCTGTGGGTTCTGCAGTTCTAGAATTGGTTCAGAGCCATTTTTTATAGGTTTTTGGAGGGACTTGGCAGGGAACTCAAGCTAGTTCCTGCTTTCTAGATGCCATCTTGACTCCACCCCCTCCAGGCTTTTTTTTTGTAAATCATGCTTTTCAAAGAACAGAATGATTCTTAGATGCTCACTCCCTGCTCTGTTTTTCAGATCAGTTGGTTTTTATATCAAATCTTTTGATTTTGTTCCAATATTTCTTGCTGCTTCATTAAGTCATTGATCTTTTGTTTGGTTCTGTTCTAAGGTGTCTGCTTTTTGGGTTAGGTTTACCACTTTCTCTTCCATGTTATTCATTCTCCTCAATACCTTTATTTTGTTATTTTTCTTTTGCTTTATTTCTTCTTGGTGTTCCTGTAGTCATTGAGTAAAGTACATTTTTTTTGAGGTTCTGCTTGCAGGTTTTATGGATTTACTCTCTTTTTGGAGGAATCTCTAGATATAACTTTTGATACCAGTTTATGTTTTTATTGGTTTACTCAGCTCTTCGCTGTTGGTTCCTGAATTGAAATGTATCCCTTGTGCATTAGGGTGGGATGGTCAGTCCTGATGCATTGCCTGGGTTCATGCAGACATCTTTTGCCTGGTTTTAGGCCCCTAGGTCTCTGAACTTCAGAGCACTGGATCTTCAGGATTCTCTCTGGTCCTCTGTCAGGAACCTCAGAGCCCTTGAGCCTAGGCTTGAGAACTTCAGCCCTGTTCTGGTCACAGTCCATTGCTGATCTTCAGTGCTTCTAAGTTCTCTATCTCGTGGCTTTCTGATCATCTTGTTACAAGGGAGCTCATTATAGTTAAAGGCTATATGTATTGTGTCTCCAGTCATGCTACCCCAGGTTAGCACTGACTTTTTGTGCTATTTTGATACGGAAAAAATTATTTTGTGTAGTTTCTCATTCTGTTTCTTGCTTATTATTGGGTCTCTTATAAACTTCAGGGGTTTGTTGGAGTATGTATGTGAGAGCTAGGTAGTCAGCCTCCTGTTCAGGAATTTTATCTTGGCAGAAATCTACCAAATAAACACATTTAACCCAATTGTGTGTTAAGTTAATCTAGTCTTGTAATACCACAGAGTCTCTTTAGTGAAATCGCCAGCCTAAGCAGGTCCCTGTAGTTAAATCAATAAAGAATGCATATTATGACATCCTTTTTTTGGGGGAGGGGTAACCTTTTAGTATGGTCCACTCATATATTTCCCTTGTGTAGATGCTGGCAATGGATGATGAACCTAATCCTGAGTTGAATAGGAGTAGAAGACTGGATAAGATTGCATTTGGGAAATTGTGTAGAACTTTCAATAATCCTAAACTGCTCCGTACCTCAAAAGTCCATCTTTTAACATGATTGGTTAGATGATAATACTGTATGGCTCCAAGCCATTGAATAATATCATGACCTGAGGAAAATCACAATTGCAGGTAATCCAAAGAGAAGACTCACGGGTGGGTCTAAGTAGACTGTTACTCATTGCCAGTTACATCTGATTCTCAAGAAATGGTATAAAAATATCAGAGATCAGATATAGTTGGAAAAGGAATTGGACTATCCGTGTGGTCAGATTAAGGCATAACAGAGGCAAGGCTTATTATTCCATTAAGGTGCATGTATATTAAAAAAACAAAACAAAAAACTGGTCGTTGTGTCAGATATCTATATTTTGTGGAGGATTTATGGAAAAACATTGGTAAGAACCACACAAGTTGAAAAGATGTAGATGTGTTGCAATCTGCACCAAGAAAGGGTGGAGGGAGGGGAGAAGACCACCAGTATCAATAAGGGGATTGATTAAACTGCAGTGCTTATTAAACTGTGGGTCACTACCCCATGAGGTAGCAAAAAACTTGGAAATAGTTAAAGATTTCTGAATGCACAATGACCAAAAATTAATTAAAAATCAAACACAATGAATCCAAGGTGTTTCAGGCAGCACTTGTCTGGATTACATTAAGCAATTTCACTTCAGCCTTTGCTCTGGACACAAAGCATTGGCATTCTGCACAGCTCATGCCCTCAGGCTGTGTAACACCAACTAGGCTGCCAAAAGAGGTCAGAAATGGAAAAAATTTAAGAAGCCATGGATTAAAAAGTATACTAAGATACTATAATAACTGTAAGCTTAAATTCAAGGACCCCAATGAAACATTTCCAAAGGGTTCCCATTTGTATCCCCCTTGACTTTAATGGTAGATTTCCATCTATTCCCTGTAATGCAGAGTTAGAATTTTTAACCAGCAGAAGCTTTCCTCTATCTGCTTCTGAGCTCTGTATCAGCGTACCTCCTGGTAACTCCACCCTTAAAACCAGGGGCAGGGTTGGAGATTATATTGTGACAATTTAAAAATGTGACTTTTTATACTTGTATGTTTATTTGGTTTGTGTGGACTTAAAAAGGATCGTATATTCAGTTTTATTTTTACATGTTCCTGAGAAAATTATAGAAGAGTTTATGGTATAATTAACATAGTATAACATTCACAGAGAATCAAATAAGGGATAGGAACTTTGGTTGGGGTAGATGGTGCAATAATACCTGACAACAGAGAGAAGACAGAGCTGCTCATTTCATTTCTAATTTTGTTTCTGTTTCACTGCAAAGGAGAAAGACCTTACATTGGAAATGATAGAATAAAAATGACCTGCTGAAGGATGATACCCAAGAAAAGTAGGGAAATAATGAGAGAATACCTAGCTGCCTTTGATGAGTGCAAGTCTCCTAGGCCAGTGGTATGAAATCCTCAGGTCCTAAAATAATTGGCAGCTGTGATTACTGAACCGTAGTTAGTGATGTTTGGAGGATCGTGGGAATGCAGAGAGGTAACACAAGATGGGAGAAGGATAAATGTCCCAATTTTTTAAAAAAAGAGAAAAGAGCAGACTCCACAGGCTAAAGGTTGATGAGCTTGACTTCATCCTCAGAAAATTGTAGAATAGATCTTTGAAAGGATGGTTGGTCAACATCTAGACATGGAAATGGTGTTTTAAAAAGCCACCATGGCTTCGTCTCATTTTCTTTTTTGACAGGTTGATTAAATTAGTATTTAAGGAAAATTTGGTTATAGTTCAACTACATTTTAGCAGACCTTTTGATAATGTAGCTGTCTTGTGATACTAGTCTTATGGAGAAGAGATTGAGATAGGGATTGCTGATAATCCAGCCAGGTGGATTCACACCTGGTTAATAGGCCCCAATCTCTGTCTGTGTGGGAGGAGATCTCCTGTGAGGTCTCTCAGGGATTTACGCTTTACCCTATGCTCTTTAACATTTTTATCAGTGATTTAGATGAAGGAAAGATAGTATGTTCATCACATTAAACTGGAAAGGATAACTAACATGGTCAATAACGGGATCTAAAAGGATTTTGACAGGCCCTAATATTGGGTTGAATCTAATTGGATGAAATTCAGTCAAGATAAATGTGAAGTCTTGTAGTTGGATGCAGTAAATCAAATTCGCAAAAACAAGATGGAGGAGGCTTCATCCTGAAAAAGATCTGGTGGTTTTAGTGGATTGTAATCTCAGTGTGAGTCAGCAGTATGACGTAGCAGCCCAAAATAATGTGATCTTAAAGAGGAGCATAACTTCCAGGAATAGGTAGGCAGAGCTCATACTGTGCTGTGTTCTCATCAGGCCTTATCTGGAATATTGTGTTCAGTGGTTTAAGAAGTATTTAAAGGGAGGGCGGTGTTGTTTGCCTTCATTTTCGAAGAGGACCAATGACATCATGGGTGAATCGGATTAAAGTGAGGCAGAGTTTAACAAAATCATCAGCCTCCCTCTCTTCCTGAGTCATTGAAGTTCAGGGGCAGGACAAAAGTCAATATGATGGGTGATGGCCCAGGTTGCAATGCATGACCTTGATACGTGACCAAGCTTCGATGCACCACAGCGCCTGTTTTAGCTACCTTCGTGGCTGTTGGAAGAAATTGTTCTCCTCTGCCTGTTTTGCTCGGGAAAGTCTTCATATGCTTGGGGTAAACACCCTATTAAGTCACCAACAGATTTGAGGCCTGTCAGTTAACCTAACCCTGGTTTAGCCCCTCTGCTGAGTTGGTTTACCAGGTAACCAAAATGATGAAGAGCCTTGAGTACATATCATGAAGACAGATTGAAGGAGCAATGGAAGTTTAGCCTGGAGAAGAGAAAACTCAGGAGGGATGTGCTAGCTGTGTCTTCAAGCGTTTGAAAGGCTGTCATGTAAAAGGAAGGGTGTTGATAAAAGGAAAAACTATTAAGAATTAGGGCAGTCCAAACATGGAATGGTCTGTCTTAAGGTGGTAAGTTGTCTCTTTTTGAATGTCTTCAAATAGAGGCCAGTTGATCATTTGTTGAGTGTATGATGGTGGAGATGGTGGAGTGCTTGGCACATATTAAATGCCTAATAAATTTTTTTTTGAATTGAATTTAGTCTCCAGGATGAAAAGGTTGAATCTGATTATTTCTACAGCTTTCAGCTTTGAAATTCTATTATTCTAGATCACTGCTGACCTGATTTGTCCTTTAGCATAACAAACTTGATGGATTGTTTTGGTATAACAGACTTGTTGGATTCTTCATAGGTTTGTTGTTGTTGCTCTTGTTTTTGGTTTGGAGTTGTGGTTTTGTTGGATATGAAGAGCTCCTGGTGTGGAAACTTTTTCTGCCAATTTGTCAGTAACTCCTATGTGTAAGTTGTAGTCTTAGAAAGTTTTACCACTAAAGAGTTAAATAACTTGCTTTTGTTCTTGGAAGCAATAGGTGTCAGAGGCAGCACTTGAAGTTTTCTTATTCCTTGCCTGGCTCTCTGCCCCATCTCAACACAGAGCTTCTCATGTAGATTTTATGAACAGTATTTTTATTCTCATGTAGAGTGTTTTCATTAAAATATTTGAAAAGGTATATTTATCTTAAATCTCTATTACAGTTTTTGAAGATCACACTAATAATTTTTCAGATACGTTAAAACTTAAATCTTAAGCTTATAATTAGTTTTTAAAAAATAATTTTCATTTACTTTCTCACTTTAATTTCACTTGAAAAATTGCTGAAAAATATAGCAGTATAAATTTTGCAAAATGTTTTAAATTCATCATTTCATTTGCACTGTTAAACAACTGTGTGAGGTAGGTATTTCAGTTATTATTCTCATTTTACTGATAAAAAAGTTGCTAGGTGTAAAACACTGGACCTGGAGTCAAGAAGACCTGAGTTCAAATCCAACCTCAGATATTAACTAGCTGTGTGACCTTAGACAAGTCACTTAATCTCTGCCTCACTTTGCTCATCTATAAAATGAGGATAATAATCACACCTTCCTCTCAGGGTTATTGTGAAGATAAAATGAGATAATATTTGTAAAGCACATAGCAAATCTTAAAAGCTATATAAATGCTAACTATGATGAAGAGGATACTGACTCTCAAATGTGTTAAGTAACTTGATTATGGTCATATTTGAAGTGGTGTTTTAGTACTGTTCTTCTAAGTCCCAACATTCTTTTTTTTAAATAGTAAATAGTTTTTTTATTTTTTCCAATTACACACAGAGTTTTCAGTATTCATTTTTTAAATAAGATTTTGAATTTTTCTTCCTCCCATTCCTTTCCCTTCCCCAAGACAGCAAGCAATCTGATATAGGTTATACATGTGTAATCATGTTAAACATATTTCCATATGAGTCATGTTGTGAAAGAAGAAATAGAACAGAAAGGAAAAACCACGAAAAAATAATGAAAATAGTATGCTTCAATCTGTATTCAGACTCTTCATAGTTATTTCTCTGGATGTGGATAACATTATCTGTCATGAGTCTTTTGGCATTGTCTTGGATCATTGTATTGTTGAGAAGAGCTAAGTCAATCATAGTTGATTATCATATTGCTGGTTCTCCTGGTTCTGCCCCAAGTCCTACGTTCTTGCCACTATGCCATATTACATCTCTTGGTAATTTATGCATTCACCTTTTGTGGGAGGAGCACTATCCTAATTCCTGCCTCTCTGTGCAAGTTAGTTTGACTTTTCTTTAAAAGGTATTAAGGCCATTCTGTAGACTCAGTTGGCTTAGGGGACTAAAGACTCAGCTGTCGATATCACTTCCTTGTTACTTGTCATGAGGATCTCTGATATTTGGCTGGTGGATCATGCTGGACACCTCAGGCAAGAGACTTTACTTAATTGAATCCACTGGAAATGTCCTCTGCCTTGGCTAAAGAAATCTCCTTTTGTTAATTGCCAGATGCCTTAAGAGTGTCTCAGTTTGTTTCAGTAATCCAACACTGTCTAATTGAAATAAAATGAATTTCAATAATGTTTTAAAATTATTTTAGAATATTTCACATGAATAATGTTATAGAAGAATATATCACAGAATAGTGAGGTATAAAACAACATGAATATGGAACACATTGGTCACGCATGACCAGCATATATAGTACTTGTCCTTGTAATACCCATTCATATAAATATATGCTAAATATCTGAATAATTAATTTGGTGGGGGCATCTTTCATATTCCTGTATGAACCCTGAGTGTCTTGACATTAAAAAATGTTTGTATGAAGGTCCTGAACAGTAGCTTTTGAGTATATTACAACTGTGTAGGGTTTGAATTTGTTTAGGAATTAGCTAATAATAGGTTTTCTTTGCAATCTTACTTCATTTTGTTCTATGCAATGCTTGCATTTTATTTTTACTTAATATGAGTAGCTTTAAGAGTTGCAGATTTTTTTCCAATAGTGTCCCAAGGAACAGCACTTATACACTGATACTGCAACATGCTTCTTCATTTATGTACAAAAAATACTGTAATGAGAAAGATGTGTGCGTGTGTGTGTGTATACACACAGTCTAAAATAATCGAAATTGAGCAGTCATAATTTTATTTCTTTTTTAAAATATGGATAAGGCTTCAAGGAAAGTGATCAAATTTTCTTGCTTTAAGAGTGCTGTCCTCCATTCTTGCTGCAGTTCCTGGCTTAATCCTGAAAGATGTTGAGGGGAGAACCAGAAAGAAGGAGAGCAGAAGAAAAGAGGGGTAGTAATTAACCTCATTGAGATTGGAACGGCTGCCAGTCCCAAAAGATAAAGAATAAGTGGCAGGGACTTTTTCACCAAGAAACTTAGTCTAGAATTACTTTTCTTCTTTAGAACAAAGCTTAGATTGTATTTTTCTTTCCTTTTTAATATTTGTCATATGTGTCATTTTTATTTTGCTTCTATTTTATTTTTGAACACTTTGCAGTTTTAAAAATTAATTTTGTAGTTACCTATTTTTTAAAAGTTTTTTATACATTGTTTAGGCAGATTTTGAGGAAGGCAGCACAAGGTAATACTTTTGCCCATTTAAGGAACTGCATTGTATAATTACTTAATATTGTGGCCTATTGAAGTCCAAAGATCAGTGTCTAGTATTTTTGCTTCTTATCTTGAAGTTTTTGTTTGTTTCTGAAACTTTTTTTTAAACTTACGATGTATACAGTATCTTGTTTTTTATACCACAAACACTATTCATTAACCTCTCTCCCATAGTACACTTCCTTACAAAAACCAGTATATGATGCCTCATCTTTTCCTCCCCTCCTTTTTGTGTGTGCGTGTGCCTTTTTTGATGGATGAGAGGTGATATATGCTAGAGTTGTTTTAATTTGCATTTCTCTTAATAATGATTTTTTTCATATAGTTAATAGTTTATATTTATTTTTATGGTATTCATTTATTCAGAAATTATGGATGGAAGGGTATCAGTAGGAAACAAAATAGTCTTTCTTTTTCAAGAGATTCTCCAATAGTAGCATTTATATAGTACTTTAAAGTTTGCAAAGCAGTCTACAAATATTATCTCATTTTATCATCAGAACAACCCTGAGAAAAATAGGTGCTATTATTATCCTCATTTTACAGCTTAGGAATCTGAGGAAGACAGAAGTTAAATGATTTGCCTGAGATATTACACAGCTAGTAAGTATCTGAGGCTGGATTTAAAACTAGGTCTTCCTGACTCTGGATCATTGCATTATCCACTGTACCACTTAGCTGCTTATAATAGACATGTTTACTATTCCTCAGTTGACTGAAAGATGTAGAGAATACGAAATCCCATTGTACTTTGTAAAAGCATTTGATTAGGTAGAGCTCTCTACCGACAAGATGTTTCCCATTTTGTTTATCAAAATAATTTAAGATTCATTGAAAAATGTAATAGCGGAAATAATCCCATTCAGTGGTCCTTTAATCATATACATCAGGTGAGGCATAAAAGAGGAAAATGTATGCTCACCACAGGTGTGCATCACTTTGTTGAAGGAAATCCATTGAAGAGTTGAAGTTAAAGAAATTCTCCTTATGTATGATGAGGTTCTTCAGATACTCCTGTTTGTGAATGAAACACATGTAAATCATGTCCTGGAATATTGCAGAGCTTCCTAGAAGAGACTGACCTGACCCTCCATACAAAAAAAGACCAAGTGGATAAAAAGTATCTATTGTCCATTCAAATTCATTCCATAATCTAGTCTATAGCACTTGTCTTCAGAATGTATGTCTGGGTCAGATAGTATAGACAGTAAATTGAACCTAGAATTGAATAGGAGGATGATCGTGGGCTAGACTACTCCAGGTTTCTCCCAAAACAAAGGTTCCTTATCTTTAGTAACATTCTGCCAGTGTTGTTGTATAGCTACAAAACTTGGAATACTGAGTTTATTTTTATTTCTGAATTGAAATAAACAATAAGATAATGGGAGAGTCCCATGGTTGATATGATCTGGCTATAATTTAAAACCAATGAAGTTGAAAGAAGAAAAGAAGTCCTTAGGAAAATGTGTGCTGCAAAGAGTAGATGTGGTGTTTATGTAGTAATGGAGAGAGGGTGACAGAGGGCTTAATTGGTATCCTTATGATGCTAGTGAAATTTAAAAAAAAACCCAGCAGAAACCAAACAACCTTTCCAGCCTGTTGAGTGGGATTCTCTGTGTAGAACTTGGTTGGAGGATGTGGACAAGAATCTCATAGGTTGGGCAGTGATGGATGAGTAGCTTATATGTTCATTTAGAAGAGGAAGCCTATCATGAATTCTCCCCTCAATCATTCTTACAAAAGATCAATCTTTTTTTCTTCACTTTAAAAAAATGTGATCACTTATTTTTAAATCATTTGAAACTAAATGTATTAGGTGGGATAATATACTGGTCTAAATCTATATTCCACCAAACCCCTTTGCAATGTTTTCAGTACTTCTATTGAAAAGGAAATTCTTGCTTATCTAGTTTGCTCTTTTCCAGAGAGACAGCTTGACAAATTTGGATAGATAACTGATCTGGAAGCCAGGAAGATCTGTGTGCAAGTCTTGTCTCTGACACATGATGGCTTTGTGACCAGGGGCAAGTCACTGAATCTCTCAGTGTTCTGGGTGACTCTCTAAGACTATAAATTACAGACAAGATGTCTTGCCTGCATTGGTAATGGCAGATTCCTCACATAAATATTTATGAAATCCTAGGTTTAGTCACTATCCCTTATTTATGGATTTATTTTTTTCTATTCTTTAACCAGGACTGTTAAATTTTTTAATTACTGCTTTATAATATAATTTGAAATTTGATATCCTGTGTTCCCTTCATTCCTTTTTTCTTCATTATTTCTCTTAAAAGTTTTGCCCTTTAATTACTCCAAGTGAATTTTGTTACTATTTTGTCTAGTTAAATAAAGTAACCCCTTTTTAATTTGATTGGTGTGTAGTTTGGCTAAAAACAATATATAAATTAGGGAGAGCCCTATCCTAAATTTAGATAGCATAGTCCTGTCATTTTTTGTTATGTTAGCATGGCCCAAACATGAACAAAGAAAATTATATCCATATGCTTATGTACATACATACACATATACAATCATACACATGCGTGTGTATGTGTTAATTTCAAATAAATTTTGTGTTGCCTAATTTTTGTAAAATATTTTATTGTATTTAAATCCTGGGTATATGTGTATATCCATCTGGCTGCCTGTGTCTGTCTTTGTCTTGACAGATTAACTCTGATATGTTATGGTTTTTATAGTTTAAAAAATTATGCATTTATTAATGGAACAATGCAGTACATAAAACCAAATGATGGAATTAGTGTCTTCATTAATACATTTCTTCTTGTCTTCACTTGGTCAAACAGCTTTCAAAATGGGAACATAATACTTGCTCATTAGGTGGCACTAAAAAATTTTGTTTTAACTTGGTATGGGATATATGTTATGTGAAAAAACTTTGTTTTTCATAAGCCTGGTTTTGTCTTTACCTAGCATCTCAGACTGAATTATCTTATGAGATCTTATTGCCATTTTTCATATGAATCCATTGAGGAGTATAACAGTTTTGCTTCTGCTTCTGGAAAGGAACCTCTTAATCCCCTGAAAATCTTGTAAGACAACATGTAAAAAGCCATTTGAAACATGAGCCCCACAATTGTGGGTAATTGTAGTTATTTTGAGTGGAATTCCTTTTTCTGTTGTTTCTTTGTGGTTTTTCTTAGTAGTTTATGGAAATGCTAATGATTTTTGTGGATTTAATTTTTATTCTGTTTATTGAAGCAATTAATAATTTTTATTGGTTTCTTTGCTGATTTTTATAGGGCTTACAGGTATAGACCATAATATTCTTTGCCGAAAAAGCATAATTTTACATCCTTTTTGCTTATGTTTACTTAATTTCTCTCTGGTTTTCTTGCTGTAGCTAACATTTCTAGTGTGTCAAATAATGTTTGGGAGAAGATGCATTCTTGTTTTACTTGTAACAGTGTTTGTACGCAACAGCTAATGCTAGCTCTTGGTTTTAGAGATCTACTTCTTAAAAATTTATTTATTTATTTATTTATTTTGCAGGGGGTAAGGTAGGGCAATTGGGGTTAAGTGACTTGCTCAAGGTCACACAGCTAGTAAGTGTGTCAAGTGTCTGAGGTCGCTTCTGATCTCAGGTCCTCTTGACTCCAGGGCCAGTGCTCTACTCATTGTGCCACCTAGCTGCCTCGAGATCTACTTTTGACATCATTAAAGAATAATATCACCTTGCCTACCTTCTTCTGTTTTATTAACATAAATGAGTACTGTATCTTGTCGAAGACTTTTTCATTTTTTTGATAAAATCATACGGGTTCTGTTATCTGATGAATATATAATTCGTAGTGAGAAACATCATGACATATTGGCTAAAGAAAGTACTTAAGAGTCAGGGAGACTTGAGTTAAGTTTTGCCTTTGGTGCATACTGGCCATGTGATTATGAGTGAATCACTTTTAAATTTTCAGAGCCCCATACAGCTTTCTAAGATTATATAAGTTGCAGAATAATTATGTTTACATTTGTAAAACAACTTTCCTAATTGTAAATTCACTAGAGCAGTTAGGTCACAGATCCAGTACCTACAAAATTTATAAGATAACTTACGCTAATTTTTGGTGTAAGTTGGTTGTTATGAATTGATTTTGGATATATTGCTATCTTCTCTTAAAATTTCATATCAATATTCATTAATGATACTGCCCTATAGTTCTCTTTATTTGCTTTATCTTTCCTTTTTTGGACATCAGGATCCTTTTTGTCTCATAAGAAATTTCTATAATTTTTTCACTCTTTAAGTGAATGCAAAGGTTTATTTCTATGACTGTTTTTTGCTGATCTGAGTAGTTAGAATATTATAAAAATATGCTAATAGATTTTTTTAAGAGAAAAGGGAGAGGCAAGTAGAAAAAGAAGAGCATGTAGAGGAGAAAGGGATAATTTGATATCGATTATACATGTGAAATCATGCAAAACATTTCATTATTAGCCATATTGCGAAAGAGATCGCAAACAAAATAAAACAATAAAGATAAAGCAGAAAAAGAATGCTTTCACTCAGTGTTCAGAGTTCATCAGTTCTCTTTCTGGAGGTGGATAGCATTTTTCATCATAGGTCCTTTGGAATTGTCTTGATCAGAGTAGCTATGTCTTTCACAGTTGATCATCCTTGCAATATTGCTGTTATTGTGTACAGTGTTCTTCTGGTTCTGTTCACTTTGCAAGAGTTCATTTAAGTCTTACCAGGTTTTTCTGAAACCATTCTGCTTGTCATTTCTTCTGGCCCTATGGTATTCCATCACAGTCATATCACAGCTTGTTCAGCCATTCCCCAATTGATAAGCATCCCCTCAATTTCCAATTCTTTGCTAACACAAAAAGAGCTGCTACAAATAATTTTATTTTGATCTCCTTGGGATATAGACCTACTAGTAGTATTTGAGAGTATGCCCTTAAAGGGTATGCACAGTTTTATGAGCCCTCTGGGTGTAGTACCAAATTGTTCTCCAGAATGGTTGGACTAGTTCACAGCTAAGCTAGCAGTGAATTAGTGTCCCCATTTTTCCACATCCCCTCCTGCATTTATCATTTTCCTTCCATGTCATGTTGTCTTGTTAGCCAATCTGATAGTTGTCAGGTGGTATCTCAGAATTGTTTTAATTTGCATTTCTCTAATCGGTAGTGATTTGGAGCATTTTTTCATGTGACTCTTGATGGCTTTGATTTCTTCTTCCGAGAACTGCCTTTTCATATCTTTTGACCATTTTTCAACTGGGGAATGGCTCTTTTATACATTATAAATTATACATTATACATTATAAATTCCCTATTACATTTGAGAAATGAGGTCTTTTATCAGGGAAACTTGCTCTAAAGTTCTTTCCTCGGTGTCCTGTTTTTCTTTTAATTTTGCTGCATTACTATTGTTTGTGCAAAAGCTTTTAAATTTTATGTAATCAAAATTATCTGTTTTATTTCCTGTAACCCTCTCTTGTTTGGTCATAAGCACATTTCTCTGTGGTCTCTAATTTACTTATAAATGACCCTTGATGTCTAAATCATTTATTTGTTTTGGCTCTATCTTGGTATGCATTGTGACTTGTTAGTCTGTGCCTATTTTCTGCCAAATTGCTTTCCAGTTTTCCAGCAATTTTTGTCAAATGTTGAATTCTAACCCCCAAAGCTTGGATCTTTGGGTTTACGAAACATTATGCTTTCTTAGCCAGTATCAGATTGTTTTGGTGATTATTGCTGTGTAATATAGTTTGAAATCTGGAACTGCTAGGCCACCTTCCTTAACCTTTTTTCCCCCCATTGATTCCCTTGATATTCTTGACCTTTTGTTCTTCTAGGTGAATTTTCTTAGTATTTTTTTCTAGCCTTATAAAATAATTCTTTGATAGTTTGATATGGCCCTGAATAAGTAAATTAACTTAGATAGAATTTTCATTTTTATAGCTAGAATTTTCATTTTTATTCTGTTAGCTTGGCCTACTCATGAGTTAATGAATATTTTTCCAATTATCTAGATCTTTATCTGTGTGAAAAGTATTTTGTAATGGTATTCACATAATCAAATAATTCATATAATCCAAGTTTGTCTTGGCAGATGGATTCGCAAATATTTTATGTTGTCTGCAGTTATTTTAAATGGGATTTATCTTTTGGTGCTGCATTTTGTTGATAATATATAGAAATGCTGATGGTTTATATGGATTTATTTTATATCCTGCAATTTGCTGAAGTTGTTAATTGTTTTAACCAGTTTTTCAGTTAATTCTCTAGGGTTCTTCAAGTATACCATCATCTCATCTACAAAAAGTGATAGTTTTGTTTCCTCATTGCCTATTTTTATTTCTCCAATTTCTTATTGCTGTAGCTAGCAATTCTAGTACAGTATTGAATAATAGTGGTGATTATGGGTATCTTTGTTTCTCTTGTGGTCTCATTGGGAAGGCTTCAAGTTTATATCCCCATTACAGATAACACTTGCTCTTGGTTTTAGATAGATACTACTTATCATTTTAGGACAGGCTTTACTGCTTTCTTGTGTTTTTAATAGGAATGAGTTTTGTATTTTGTTAAAACCTTTTTCTGTACCTATCGATATGATTTTTGTGGTTTTTGTTATTTATGTAGTCCTTTATTCTGATAATTTCCCTAGTATTGAACTAGTCCTGTATTCCTGGTACAAATCTCACCTGGTCATATTGTATGGTCTTTGTGATGTGTGATATAGTGCTGTAATCTCCTTGCTAGTATTTTTTTTTTAATTTTTCCCATTATTCATTAAGGAAATTGATCTATTTTCTTCCTGTTTTTGCTGTCCTGGTTTAGGTGTTAAAACCGTATTTGTCATAAAAGAAATTTGGTTAAGACTCTTTCTCTACTTATTTTTTTTTTCAAATAGTTTGTGTAGTATTGGGATTTATTGTTCCCTAAATGTTTGGTAGAATTCACTTGTGAATCTTATCTGGTCCTGGGTATTTTCCATGCTTGTTCAATTTCTTCTAGGATAGAGTTATTTAAGTATTTTTATGTTAATCTGGGCAATTTATATTTTTATAAATATCTATTTCACTTAGATTTTCAGTTTTACTGATATAATTAGGCATAATAATTCCTAATAATTGTTTTAATTTCTTTATTGGTAGTTTATTGACTTTTCATTTTTGTTACTGATAATTTGGTTTTCTTTTTTTTAAATCAAAGTGTCTTATCTTTATTGTTTTGTTTTTCCATAAAATCAACTCCTAGTTTTATTTATCATCAGTGCCGTGGTTTTTTTTCAGTTTTATTGATCTCTCCCTTTTCAGGACTTCCATTTTGGTCTTTAATTAGAGCTTTTTAATTTATCTTTTTTTGAGATTTTTTTTTTAGTTGGATACTCAATTCATTCATCTGCTCTTTTTCTCTTTTATTGATGTATGCATTAAGAAATACAAATACTCCCCTATGTACTGCTTTGGCTGCTTCACATAAATTTTGGAATATTGTCTCATTTTTGTCATTTTCTTTAATGAAATTGTTGGTTATTTCTATGATTTGTTGTTTGACTTGCACGTTCTTTAGGATTAGAAATTTTGTTTTCAATTAACTTTAAATCTATGCTTCATGGCTCAATTGTTAAATATAATTTTAATTGCATTATGACCTGGAAAGGATGCATTAACTATTTCTACTTTCCTGTATTTGGTTGTAAGGTTTTTATGCCCTACCTAATAAATGGTTAGTTATTGTGAAGGTGTTATGTACAATTGAGAAGTATACTCCTTTCTATTCTCATTTAGTTTTCTCCAGAGGTTTATCATCTTTAACTTTTCAAAGAGTCTGTTCATTTTCTTGATTTTTTTTTCTTATTTATGATTAGATTTATCTAGCTCTGAAAGGGGAAAATTGATTTCCATCACTAGTATAGTTTTGCTTTTTCCTCCTGTAACTCATTTAATATTTCCTTTAAGAATTTGGATGCTATACCATTTGATGTATATATGTTTAGTATTGATATTACTTCATTGTCTTATGATTCCTTAAAGCAAGATGTAATTTCCCTATTTATCCCTTTGAGTTAGATCTCTTTTTGCTTTTCCCTGAGATTATGGTTGCTATCCCTGTCTTTTTCACTTAAGTTGAAGCTCTAGCCCCTTATTTTAACTGTTTGTCTCTGTTTCAGCTGTTTTTCTTGTAAACAGCATATTGTTGGATTCTAGTTTCTAATCCATTCTGCTATCTGCTTTCATGTTATGGGTGAGTTCATCCCATTCGCATTCACAGTTAAGATTACTGACTGTGCTTTTCCTTCTATCCTTTTCTTCTGTTTATGCTTCGTTCTCTCTTTTTATCCTGTTCTTCCTCTCAAATCTGTTTGGTTATGACCACTGCCTCCTTTTATCTGCCCCCTCCTCCTCCGCCTCCTCCCTTTTCCTCTCCCCTTCTCTTCTTATTTCTTTCCTCACCTACTTCCCTGTTAGGTCAGATGGATTTCTATTTACCAATTGAGTATCTGTCTCCCTTTATCTCTATCTATATTTTCCCTCTTTGATTCAATTTAGAGATGAGTGAGGTTCAAGTGTTGCCCCCCCCCATCCCCATTTCCCCTCCACTGTAAAAGCCCTTCCTTGCATACTTATTTTACATGAGAAAATTTTACCCATTCTTTCCTCTTCTCCTTGGGCATCTCTCTTTCTGGCCTAGCCTTTTTTTTTTTTTTTAAATATCCCAATTTAATCAACCTACTCCCACATCCTCTGTATATGTAGAATCCTTCTAACTGCCCTAATAATGATAAAGTTCGTAGAATATACATTTATTATCTTCCCACATAGAAGTGTCTACAGTTTAACATTATTGAGTTACTTATAATTTTTTTAATTTTCCATGGTGCTCACATCTTTCTTTTGAGTATAGCTGAATTATTAGTAATGCATAAAATTTTTACTTAAGATTTTGTGATGTTTAAATTAAGTGATACAAAAGAGGAAAATTGGAGCTAAGATTGTAATTGGGAGCAATTGCCAAATTTTGAGATTTTTATGACAAAAATGGTTTACTTGTATTTCTATTTTGTAAGATTAAAATCTTGTGTGTAATTGGTGTATATATTTCTCAGGTCCAATAATGCACCAGCAGCCTCCTTCACAGCAGTATAACATGCCACAGGGAGGTGGTCAGCATTATCAAGGACAGCAGCCCCCAATGGGAATGATGGGTCAAGTTAACCAAGGGAATCATATGATGGGTCAAAGACAGATTCCTCCTTACAGGCCGCCTCAGCAAGGTAATATAGATGTTTTCTTGATTATTCTAAATAGTGATAACTGTAAGGGTTTAAATTGTTTTCATTTCTAATTAACTTTTCAACTTAAAACACAATAAGGCAAAGTTGGGCTTTTTGTCTTCGGCACTTTTTTCTTCCCTAAAATGTAATGAAAGAGTCATTAAATGGACTTGAACTTTGTGGTTTACATATTTTTGTTTATTTGTTCTTATTTAAAGAAAAAAGTAGCATCATAAAAAGTTTTCATCATGAACACATTAACATGCAGTAAAGAATTCTAAAAATCTATTTTATTGCAAAATTCCTAAAAACCCCAGAAGAAAATAAAGCAATTTTATGTTCCACCTTTTTGTAATTATTTTTTTCATTGTCTTTTACCTTTTCTTTTTCTTGCCACAAGATTCTGTACTGTTGATGTTATACATTTGTTCTTTGGGTTAACTTTAGTGTGTAAGGAGCCAAGTAGAAAGTCTATGAAATGTGTTATATGTGTTTGTGTATATCTGTGAAATAATAGAACAGTTAAAATGTCTGAAATGCCAAAGGATGGGTTGGGGAATCTACATTTGAGAAATATATCTCAAGATCAGATTAGAAAGAAAGCCTTTGATCACAGAGAGAACAAATTATTTACATCTTGACTGGTTGTGGTTTTTCAGGCCCACCACAGCAGTACTCAGGCCAGGAAGACTATTATGGGGACCAATACAGTCATGGTGGACAAGGTCCTCCAGAAGGCATGAACCAGCAATATTACCCTGATGGTAATCTCTCCTAATGTTAACTTTCCCATTTTCTATAACTGCCCAATATTAATGTAGACAGCTATTAAAAACCATTTTAATGGGGTGAAAAAGTTAGCAATCTGTTTCAGTAACAGATAGCTTTTTAAAATAGAATAAGCGAGAAATGTTTATAATAATTTAAGACACCAAGGATAATTTATTACAACTAACTTAAATTAGGTTTTGTGTAATATGTACTTCCACATTTGTGCCATTGAGCTTCATGTTTTATCATTAGAATCTCAACAGATAAAAAGGGATTCTTTACTACATTCTCAATTGTTAATTTCAGTTAAAGCAGTTTTGTTATATGGATTTGTTTTATTCCATTGTATATACACATAGAGAATACAGTTTTTGAATAAGTTATTTACAGGTTGTGTCATTTTAGTAAATTTTGCCTACTAATCAGAAACTATGTTGCATTATAAGATATTATAGTTGCCATCTGACAAATTCTGCAGTTTTAATGTACTGATTCATAGAAATTCATGGCACAGTTACTCTTGTATTTTGAAGAAGAAAGAAGTTGGGAATCAGAAAGGTTGTGAGACAATTGTTAATACAAATGTTCCTTGCTTTAAGAAAACCCAATGAATATCACAATCCAGATGTTTAAGATAGATAAGTTCAGAAGTAATTATTCACATCAAAAAGATTCTTTACTTTGTAATAGGATTTACTAGAGGGTACCTTTGAATAGTAAGCTCCTTTTTATTATATTTAATTATTGAATATTGAATTATACCTGACTTAGATTTAGAAGGAAAGAAACTTAAACTAAAATATTTGGGAGCTTCTAAGAATTGAAAGTAAAGTATTACTGAAATTGTAACAGGAAGTAAATGGGAACATTTGTCTCAACGTATAAAAATTCATCGGGAACATAGCCTATTGTATTAAGTGAGAGGTACACCAGTAATCAATATTGTTCTAGTTTGGCACTAACTGCATTGAGTGAAGTGCGCAGTTGGAAAAGTTATCAAATGAATTATAGAATATCTTATGCTAGACATTTAGTAAATATTCATTATTGTTATTGTTAATAATTATCCTTATAGCAATAATGGTTAATTTGATGATTAGATAATTCATGTCAGAAAAATCCCATTTTTCTGTTATGTTGTGTTTTTTACTTCAGTTGGCTAATTGACTCATCTTTTTATTTTCATGTGTGGATATAAATACAGCCTTAAAATTTAATGGGAAAGTTTTTATGTAGTGTGTTATAAGTCTTTCAAGAAATATAAAGTCTACTTTATTAAATTATAAGTCTTAGGATAACTACTTGATTATAGTTAAGCCAAAATAATAGTTTTAATCATATACTTTTAAATTATTTTTAAATAAATGAAATGATTGAGTTGAGCACTACAAAAAGCTTTTGCATAGACCTAATTTATCATTTCATTAGTATATTAATAAAATCCAGTTCTCTTTCATGGCATAACTTCTTAAACTTGAGAATTGTATTGCTCTATATTTGACTTGTCTGCTTAGAAAAGATAAAGGTTAATCATACAAATGTCAAACCTTAAAAATTACTGGAAATAACTTATTTTCGTGTTTTCATTAAGGATTGTTGGTTAAAAGTGTATATTTGCATAGATGCACTTTTATATATGTGTCTGACATTTACACAGACCATTTATTCTTTTAAATTCAATAATTATGTTAAGCAATATTGGGCATGTTCTATTGTTTCTGAATATTTGTGCAAATAACAGCATAGGTATTTCTAAGGTAGTTTTTCAGAACTTTGGAACACAGAGCAGAACAGCGAATATGATACTTAAAACTCCCTGCCCTTATTTAGTTATTCTTCCAAATTTTAGCACTTATTTTAGCTACCTGAGAGGTTGTGTTAAATGTGCTTTCCTTGTTAAACACAGTTGTGAATTCAGGAATATAATTTTTGGTGCTAGTTTCCTGTAATCTTACAGGAGAAGTAAATTGTCTTAAAGCAACATACAGGTTGGGTGTGCTTTGAGTTATTAAGGTAGAGGTAACTTTGAATCTCTGTAAAAACTATATTAATTTTCTAAAGGTTGTATGTGAAAAATAATTGAAAGATTTTAGAAAAGGAATATATTTTCAGTTCCTAATGCTCTAAATGGGAAAATATAATGTAAAAATTTTGTCTCAGTTTCTTTCAGGGGAAAAAAAAATGTTATGAAGCTCTGTTATATTTTGTATTGTCTTTAGCATATGCTGTGGAATTGGAGATCAGCAGAACAGGTGTTTGACAAAATATGATAATTGCTTCCTTTGTTCATTCTAATTTAATTCAGGTTATTTACATGTGAAAGGCCTAAATGCTTTCATTCTCTTTTTTTAATGGAAGATAAAGTTTTTTTCTCCCAATGAAGATTATCAGAGGGTTGAGACTGTCCCTTTCTATGGTATTTCTAAAACTACTGCTTTTTACTTTTAAAAAAAATCTGCACGTTGACTCAATATGAAATTCAGTCATATTGGTAAAATATTTGGCTAATGCAATTGAAAATTTTTTTTTATGTATTTCCAGTTAAATTTTTTTCATTTTATCTGAAAGTTTAAATATTTTTAGGGTTTTCACTCATTGGCCATTAACGTTTCTTCCTGTCTCTTGTCGAATTGATGTAGGTCATAATGATTACGGTTATCAGCAACCGTCGTATCCTGAACAAGGCTACGATAGGCCTTATGAGGATTCCTCACAACATTACTACGAAGGAGGTATCTATATACCTTCACACACATATGCACATATATCTCCTCCCCCAGGAATGAAATTTCTTGCACAAGGCAACCTATATCCAAACAAAAACTCTTGTAGAGTACTAGTTGCTGGCTATCTTGAAAGTTAGAGAGTCCCTGCAGCAATCAAAATAATTTTCTTGCAAACACCTAAAATGTATAACCATAATTTGCCATTCTCTAACAACAGTAAAATGACTAAAAGATCTTTAGAAATTTTTTTTTACTCAATGGAAAATTTCTATTTAAACACAAATCCATCAGTTCAGTTGTTTTTTTTTTTCCTGTGTGTTTACATATATATATTATATATATACATATATACATACATAATTTCATATATAAATATAGTGCCTTTAGGAAACAGCTTGCTGATCTTGTGTAGCTAGTGTGTGCTCTTGTAGCTGTCTTTAATTTTGTCTTTTTTATTTTATTTAGCATAGTCATGATCTTATGACTGTGATGTTCCAGTAAATGTAATGCTCGTATGGCAGAGACGCTGAAAATGCTGCAGTTCAACCTTGCAAAATTGGCTTTAACTGCAGTTTGTTTGGCCGAATCCTTCTGTTTGGTTTGAGTTTTCTTTGTTTTGTTAACTTTTAAAAATCAAGATTGCATTTCATTTTTGTTCTTGTGTTGTTGGCTGTGCATCTTAGAAGGAAAAATAAATTAATTAAGCAAACCTCTCAATGGCTCCTTTTTTCCCTCTTCCAATCATCCTGCAGGGAATTCACAGTATGGTCAGCAGCAAGATGCATACCAAGGACCACCCCCACAACAGGGTTATCCACCACAACAGCAGCAGTATCCAGGTCAGCAGCCTTACCCAGGACAGCAGCAAGGTTATGGTATGTACATAGCTTTTTGTGAATTGTGCGTGTGTGTGCGTGTGTGTGCGTGTGTGTGGCGTCAGACAGGGAGTAGAGAGTAAATTATTGAAGAATAAGTAGATCTCTTTCCCCATTTTTTAACCTGGAAATGTAAAATTCTGATAAATTTATTAGAATTTAGCTTTATTAGGAAATAGAAGAAAAAACTCGGAGGAAACTATCAACCTCTTAACTTGTAAGGTTCTGTCATATAGTTAATAGTGTGAAATGAAGTAGATAGTTAATATTTCTTTTTTGCCATGAATTACCCTTTGATAAAAATATTTATTTGAGTAAGCTATTAAATACTGCTCTCATATAGATAGAAAGTAGAACATTTATTAAGATTAGGGTTTTGAAATTTACATTTATTAAGATTAGCTACTGTTTAAAGCACGGGGGATACAAATACAAGCAAGATAGTCCTTATTTTCTAAGAATTTACATGTTTTTTTTTTTTTTAATGGAATACCTTAATTTTTTTTTGTTTTTGTTTTTTGGCAGGGCAATTGGGGTTAAGTGACTTGCCCAAGGTCACACAGTTAGTACATGTGTCAGGTGTCTGAGGCCAGATTTGAACTCGGGTTCTCCTGACTCCAGGGCTGGTGCTCTACTCACTTCGCCACCTAGCTGCCCAAAATACCTTAATTTTTAAAAAAATGCATTTTTATGGATATGTTTTGCTTTTGCCTCATTTGAATTTCCCCCTGCATTTTTCTCTTCCATTTTCCCAGAGAGCCATGTCATGACAAATAATATGTTTTTAAAAAAGACAAAAAAGGAAAAAAAAAACCAATTAGCAAAACTGAGCAATACATTGAAAACATCTGAAAGTATGTACAACATTCCACTTGTAGACTTCCTAATAGTGGAAGACCATCCATAAAAGGTAGCTGGAAAAGGATATGGGTTAGAATGTTTGTGGCACCATAGCATGGAGGTGGCTGGGAAGTGGTATAAACGCCTGGTTTCAGGCAAGATAAAGTGTTCCAGAGGCTGAGTCCAAAGTTCTGGGAGCAGAGAGATGAGTGGAAGAGGAAGAGCTCTGAACTTAAGAGATGGCTAGTTACTGAGAGGAAGGAATAAGATCCCTCAAAAATACCAGAGTAACCAGAGTAATTCCTTTGCTGAGAATATTAATGCTGTCCAGGAGGAGAAAACTTTCTCAAATCTTCCAGTACTTAAAATTTTTGGCATTACCACTTGCTCTTTCCTTTCCTCCAGTCTGAGGAGGAGGCAGTACTACTTTTTCACAGGACTGAGATAAATCCCTCTACTTTTGTCTCTTATCATATCCCTTAGTATCTCTTCTAGGACCTTACTCCAACAATTTATTTCTTCCCTCCCCAAGCCTTAAAAAACCTTTTCTTGACCCTTTTCAGCCAGCTTCCTTTATTCTTTCCATCCTGTTTAGTGCCAGACATCTGGTAATTCCGCTTTATCACCACATAATCTTTCCTTAGCCACTTGAAATCTGCTTCTCTCTCCCTGTTCTTGTGACCCACTTATCAAATTCAATGGCCAAGCCAGTAGAGGACAATTGGATTCCTTCCACTCCCTCAACCCCCTTATTTTCCCTAAGCTCACTCCTCCTTTGGCTTTGATTCAATTCATCAGGCATTTAAATTTATTTATTTATTTATGTATTTATTTATTCATTCATTCATTCATTCATTCATTTATTTATTTATTTTCGGAGGGGGCAAGGCAGGGCAGTTAGGGTTAAGTGACTTGCCCAAAGTTACACAGCTGGTAAGTGTGTCAAGTGTCTGAGGCTGTTTGAAATCAGGTCCTCCTGACTCCAGGACCAGTGCTCTACTCACTGCGCCACCTAGCTGCCCCGATAAAGCATTTATAAAGAACCTGTTGTGTGCCAGGTACTGTTCTAGGCACTAAGAACACAGAAACAAAAAAGTCCCTTTATCTCTTGGGTCTCAGAATTCTTTCTGGCTCTTCTTACTCTTACTTGGGCTTGTCCTTTACTCTGGTTGTCCCCTTGGACTGGAATGCTCTCCCTCCCAGGCCTTCAGTGCTTTCCCTCTTCCACTCTGACCTCCTTTGCTTCCTTTAAGTCCCAACTAAAGTCTTTCTACAGGAAGCCTCTCTAAACTCTTCTTGATTCCAACACCTTCCCTTTGTTAAACATTTCCTATTGTGTGTGTGTGTGTGTGTTTGCATTTGCATGTTTTCTTCACCATTTGATTGCGAGCTCCTTAAGGGCAGGGACTGTCTTTTGCCTTCTTTTCTAATCCCAGTACTTAGCACAGTGAGTGGCACACATAGTAGGTTCTTCATAAATGTTCCCAATCTCTCCTCTATAATATCTGACAAGTTGATCATCTAGTCTCTAGTTAAACATTTCCTGTGACAGGTCGCTGTATCATACAGCAGCCTTATTCTATTAGCTCTACTAGATGTTAGAAGATGTGTTCTTATATTTAACCGGTTCTGCTTTTTGTAATATATACATGTTGGTAGAATAAGCTCTTTGAGGGAAGAAACTGTTTTCATTTTCGTCTGTGTTCCCAGTGATTAGCATAGCACTTTGAACGTAGTAGGTACTTAATAAATTATTTGCCGAATTGAATCAGTGCCAATTCTGCCTTGGAAGTGCAGGGGAAAAATAATCTCTGTTTTAAAGGGCAAGCCTTCAGATGTTTGATATGCTTCTTCTTTTGGTCTTTTCATACCAATTTGTTGTCCTAAGGAGGGAGAAAAAAAGTACCAGGGCATCTGTTACAGAATTTGTAGCAAAGTGTAGGTATATCTTCTCCCTCTTACCTCTTGATCATGATGTATCAGACATCTATTTCAAATTCTCTCATCCTGCCCTCTCACATATGTATAATGTAAATCGTTGAGTACTTTGTATGGAGTGGCATGAATTTTACCAGCCTCAGGGTATTTTCAGAGTAGTACTGTAGCAGCCGTCAGTATTTTAAAGTTAGGATCCTAGAGATAGCACAGCTTACCTCACTCTGACATGGCACTTTGCCTCCACACATCATTATCAGATTTATTTATTTTAAAAACATTAAAGAAATTTATCTTAAATTTTTTTTTTGTCTGGATCCTCTGTTTTCATGGTGTAGGGAACATTTAGTGAGGAAGCTACTTCTACCAATGTGGAACTGCAACTTAAAGTTGTTGAGAGTTGTTAGGGACAATTAAAAAATATTCTCTCCATTTCTTGCTAAAACCTTAAAAATTTTTTCATGTATCATATTTTGCTCTTATGGGGCTTACTCTTGAACTTCCTTCAAAGGAGGGCAGGCCCTTTAGCTCATTACTATTTCCTCCATTTGAATATTTCTGAGGAAACTTAATTTTTCATTACTATTTAGTTTTGTTTTCTAGATTTAATGATAGAATTTATATATGGCTTGTAGGTTTGCAAAGTGTTTTACGTATGTTGCCTCCTTTGATCCTAAGAACAATCCTGTGAGGTAGGTGCTATTATCCTCCCCATTTTACAGATGACAAAGCCAGGACATAAATAGATTAAACTTTTATACACGCGCGCACACACACATGCGCGCGCACACACACATACGTACAATTTTTAGCTTCAATGCTATCAAATGAAAATAGTACAATAATATGTAAAACTTCAGTAACTAAAATCCTTGTAACATTTTAAAAAAGAAGCAGATGCCTTGACTTGTAATAAAAATAATTAATGATCTTGAAAGATGATAAGGTAAAATAGAAATAAATATTATTTATATTAAGTAGCTGCTGTGTAAACACCAGGAAAACCTGAGGGAGAGTTCCTATTTTGTCTTTCCCCCAGGCCTTAACAGCCAAGTATTTTTCTAATGGAAAAAGTTAGAGTTTTAACGATTAGGCTGATGAAATTTATTTAAGGTTAAGATTACTTGAGAAAATTATTTTCTTCCCATCTTAATTCTAAGACACTGATTTATTATTGCCTGCTGATATTTCCCTTTGAGATCTGTTTTCTTAAGGTAGGTTTTGAATGACTAGCTTTCTCCTGTTAGAAAACATTGAAGTGCCAAAGCTTTTCAGATTAAGCTTTGTAAAGAATTCTTTATGGTAGGTGGCAGTTTTTGTAGAGCTAACATTTCTGTTTGGAAAAGTACATTTTGTCTTGGGCAGAAGAAAGTACATCAATCCCTTAAAATCTCTTTCATGCCAAATTATTCTTTTTCATGGTCAAATAAGGCATTTAAAATAGTGATACCCAACAATGCTCTGAAGGCACATCTGGCCCTAATACATACAGCTGGCTGCTCTTTGAGACCTTTCATTTATTTATTTTTTTTGTTAGAATGTTATATTGCAAAATATTCTACAGAGTATGAAGTAGTCATTTGGCTCTTTTGGTTAATAGTTTTTGCAGTTATGCCTCAAATCATATTACTGTAAATTCCACTGTTATACATGTTCAGGGAGATTTCCAGCTTTGTAAACTGGTAGTGGTGTTTCATCTTCCATTTTCTGCTTCTTGCTTAGATAAACTACTACCTCCTACAGCGTCCAACCATCATTGTGGTTCTTGATTACTTTATAGGTATCTATTTCTGCTATCCATTTTGTTAAGGCAATTAAAAAAGTTTGAAATGTTAGATACTAGTTGCACTGAAGCAGAATATTTTATTTAGGTCATTGAAATTGTTTGAGTAATATTACTATTTTGAAGTTAATCTCTTTTGTGTTACACAAAACTAGGGGAATATATTGAAGTCCTGTAAAAAATAAACTAGAAAAACCAACAATTTTAAAAACTGTATATGTTTGCTGAGGTAGAATTTAGCTTTTGAAATTTCATTCATTGAATTACATTACTTGGCAGAGCATTTCCTTCAGAACTTAATAATACCAAAAGAAAGCTTTGCGGTATTCCTGTACCAAGTCATTTCACCTCTGTTTACCTCAGTTTCCTCATCTATAAAATGGGGATAGTAACAATGCCTACTTCCCAGGGTTGTTGTCAGGATCCAAAGAGATAATAATTTTAAAGTGCTTGGTACGGTGCCTGGCACATAGTGTTATATAAATGTTAGATTCTGCCATCATCATCATCATCATGGCTTCAAAATTGGTAAACTTTATTTAAAAATGGAAATGCAGCCCCCTTTTGATGCCATAACTTAAGAAGTAAGACAAAATGATAAACTGCCATAACTAGTTTATAAACACAGGTGTGTTCAGTGTTGTTTGGGCCCAAGTGAGCCAGATACGGGCTATATTTATGCTCTTGTAGTCATTGATTCCAGCCTCCTTATTTTACAGTTGAGGCGGGAGCATCTAGGTAACTTGTCGCAGATCACGTGGAAAATGAGCAGCAACCAGGGTTCTGACCCAAGCCTCTGAGCTCAAATCTAGTGTTCTTTTCACTATACTGTGCCACCTCTTTATCACTGTATGAACCTTTTAGTTCTAAAGGACTTTTATTATTAAGATATATTTTATGTTTTGGGGTACGAATTATTTTTTCTTAATGATCTTACAGGTCCGTCACAGAGTGGTCCAGGGCCTCAATATCCCAACTACCCACAGGGACAAGGTCAGCAATATGGAGGGTACAGACCTACACAGCCTGGACCACCACAGCCACCCCAACAGAGGCCTTATGGATATGACCAGGTAAAGTTACTATGATTGTATTTCAGTTCTTTGTTTTGTTTCTGTTTTTATTAATACTGCTCTTAGTTTTGAGGGCTCTATTTTCCCTCCAATGTTCTTATTCATGTGTTATTAAGAAAAATCTATTACATAAAAGCCTCATTGAACCATATATATTCTTTTTAGTCACCATAGCCTGTCAGTTCTTCCTTTATGAGATCTATTGCATCCATTTGCCTAAATTTCCAATGCTGTTACCTTATTAGAAGGTTGTTACCTTGCACCAAAGTTTTTAAAAAGCTTCCTAACTAGTCTCATGGACTCCTCCAGTGGCTCCCTCTTTCAGTACATGTAACACATTGCCATAACATTAATCTACCTAAAACACTGTTTTCTTCATCTTACTTTCCTAGTGAGTAATATGTAGTGACTTTCATTTGCCCATAACCAGAGTTTCCTGCCTTTTTCTGAGAAGTGCTGTTTGCTGGGAGGGGAGGCATTGACAGGATACAATGTTATTTATAAATTGTCACTCTGCTGACATAGCCTATTTCCCTCCTCCAAACTGATTTTTAGTGGGGAAAGGGAGAGTGGCCAACAATTTCCCACATGCACCATCTGCCTATTGGAAATGCTTATATGTCATTGGAATGGAAGCCATGTTGATAGCTACTAGTTCTGAGTTTACCTGGTTGATATTAATGATCACTGTCAATGAATTGGAAAGCTTTGGCCTACAGGATAGTAGTCCAGATTGCTCACTGTGATGTGTAAGCCCTCCATCATCTTCCAGCTTTATTTTAACTCTAATTCTTTTGTCCATCTCTTCCTCATAACTGTCTACCATAAGTCTTGTGTAATAACGACAACAATAATAATATGTAGCTCTTTAAAGTTTAAAAAGCACTTTTTACATATTTTCTAATTTTACATGCAATTACTCAGTTTTTCTTTCTAGTACCTATCCCTCCCTTGAACCCTTTGCACTCTCTTCTTATCCTTTGTTCTTTCTGTATAGAATGAATGTTACCTTATCTTCTCCCAGTTTATCTGAAATACTCATTTTTCGAGGCTTAGCTCAGGTTCTGCCTCTTCCATGTTACCCTTCCAAATAATTGTAGATTATATTAATCTCATCCTTTTTTGAATTTGAATAGCTGTATACTGTCCTATATTATTATTACCTAATTGTTTTATATGTATAAATCTTGCCTTCTCAGCAAGATAGTATACCTTTTAGAGATGATCACTTGATCTTATCTAGTACTTATTATAATACTTATTGTAATTTAAACCACATAGTTGGTACATAGTTACTAATTTTTAAATTTACTAATTTTAATAGACTTGTATTTAGTATATCCTATATAGAATTATATCCTCTTTGTTCATTTACTGACATTTTTCATTGCTTCTCCCACCTGTGAATACTAATAGAGACAATGAGAGCATGAATAATTAAAATAGGCAGAAAGAATAGCATTTTAACTGGTGGTTAACTATTTTACCCTGAAACTACCAAAGCTTTCTGAGTAGACAACTTGATGAGACTGAATTTTATCTATTTCCTTTCTTGTACCTTGTACTGGTAAGAGGTAAAGTGAACCCAAATTATATAGGAGGAAAAGAATCAAGAAGCTAGATAATCTACAGTTTGAATAAAGAGTTCCTTTATTCAATGGAAAGAGCATTGAATTTTAATTCAGGACCTGAGTTCAAATCATGACTCTCTACTTCCCAGCTGTGTGATTTTATTTTATTTTTTTTAGTAAGTCACCCTCTGTTGCCTTAGTTTGGATGAGAACTTGATTTCTGTTGGCTCTTCTAGCTCAAAATTCATGCTTCTATCAAAACTACTGATCTTAAGTGAGTAATATCTGTAGCATTTGGATCTGGTGGGTATTCTTTCCTAAGGAACAGATTGCTACCATCTATGCTTCATCTCGTGGACTTTTTCCTTGTTTTCCTGTTAAATCTTATACAGTAGGGCCACCAAGTAATGTGGCCTGTTTTTCTTTAATACCTGTCAAAGAGCCTCTATAACTAGTTCATCTACTTCTCCAGTCATTCATCTCTCTGTTTTCTCTTACATTGCTTCTCAATTGCAAGTCTTTGTAGTAGTATAATGCCTTGGAGTGTCCAAATTCAGTCTCTTTTAATACCAGGACCCTTCCTTATTACACTGACTCTACATTTAAGTGTAACTAACCCTAATATTAATTAGTTCTGGGGAAAAGTGACCTGAAATGAAACAGCGTTGCATAGGGCAGAAGATTGGTGCTAGAGAATCTGGTCTTTATGTAGAGACTTGAGACTGTTAGAGGACTAGAGCAGATTTAAATGAATGGCGCTTGGATGGGGGATTGAACTAGATGCACTGGAGGGAAACCTTCAGCTCCTAAGAAGTTGGGATTTTAAGTCAGGCAGAATGGGAGTATAGGGGCCGTTGGTTGGCTGAAGGACAAAAAAATAAAAGAATTTCTCCTCATCCTATAGAAGAAGTAGACAAATTCTTTCTTCCCAAGGAACCCTTAAATCTTTTTTAGATTTTTTTTGTTTAGATGTTTAAGATTTAGCAAATGAGGACAGTTCTTAGATGAGTTCAGTTTAATTTAAAAAAGCATTTTGAAAATGCCAGCTATGTACAAGGCACTGAGGTAGATAGATGGACATTAAGGATGCAAAGACAAAAATACCAAATAATGTGCCCATGGCCTCAGGGAGCTTACATTTTTCTGGGAAGAGATACAGTGGTTTTATAGATCAGTAAATGGAAGATAATTTGAAGGAGTAAAAACTTAACTACGGTTATTTAGGAAAGATTTTGCAAAGAGGTGTCACCTTCAACATAGCCATTGTCCCCACCTCCTCAAAATATGTCTTACTCAGAGTTGGAGAAGCTACAATAATCTAACTCCCAAGGTAGGAGTTGAAAAGTGGAAAAGTTCTGAGCCCTGGTACAACTTGTAGAAAGAAGTTATTCATTATAACTGGAGTCTGGGGTTTCTGGTGCCAATATTATTTTGCCTTTTCTCTATACTCGATCAATCAATAAACATTTATTTTAAGCATCTACTATTGCCAGACACTTTGCTAAGTGCTGGGCACTATGGGACAACCAGTGTTTTGTTTTTTTTTGTACTTGTGGATATCGGGCTAAAAGTTTAAATATCCTTGAGGTATTTTTTGGGGTGTGGGTGTGTGTGGAGGTAAATTCTTTTCCCTAGTATTGGGAAAGCCAGCAGATGACCAGCTAACTGAGAACGTATGCTTCTGGATGACAGGACCATCATCATTTTTGTATTTGCATTACTAGTACTTCGCACAGTACCTGGCACAAAGTAAGCCCTTAATGAATACTTATTGATTTGAATTGAACTTGATGGCCTCATTGTACACTAAACTACTGTTGACAAAGACAATCCTTTTACTAATAAAGTATTTTTGCATCTTAGTGTAATATTTAACAACCCAAGTGAAAAACAAAGATTGTAAGTGAACACCTAAACTTTCCTGGTCTCTTATAATTGGCTAAGGAAATTGATAGTAAGGATTAGCTAAAGAAAATTATATGAGGAATCCCCACTGTTAACAAGGGACTTGATTATAAATTATAGCAAAAATTTGACATTTATCATACAGCAAGTTACAACATATCTGTGATAAAAACAATTTTACCACCATTTTACATATGAGGAAACTGAGGCTTAAAGTATAAGTGATTTATCTCACATGGAGGAGAAAAGAGTTGGAGCTGGAACTACTAAGCTATCTGACTTCTTCTGCCTCACTCTATTTTTCAGCATTTTAAAGGTTATCAGGGCAGCTTTTGGTAGTAGCATGCCAAAGATTCCTTTAAGAATGAATGTATCTCCTTTTGTAAGAACATTGATGTCTTCATGTTATTAGTATTCCGTTTCTTAAAATACAAAAGTATTTCATTTCTAGAATATATTTTTTTAGAATGATTATATGCCTCAGAGGGATTACTCTAGCTATAGGAAGGGGAATCTGATGGGTTTTAATAATTAAAAAAAAAATTTCTTAGACTCTTCAATATAGAGTTGGAAGGGGCCTCAGAGGCCATCTGATTTAACTCCTTCATTTTTTAGATGAGGAAACTGAGTCTTAAGGAAGTTAAATGATTTACTCACACAGGTAATAATCATCAGAGGCAGGATTTGAGCCTAGGTTCTTTTGACTCCAGCGCCAGCTACTTCTAGTTTACTCTATTATTTCTATTATCTTCCTTATTTTATTTAGTGATTATTGGCATAGCACTATAGTAGAATTGAGGGCGTGAAGGTACATATAAGACATAGACCCTGCTCTTAAGAAGGGGTGCGTGTGTGTGTGTGACAGACAGAAGGAAGGCGGAAACAAGAATGAGACATGTACAAAGAACTGTAATTCATGGAAAGAAGTGACAAGGACTAAGGGGACAGGTCCAGATTTGCCTGAGAATAATTTAATGAGGAAATGAACATTTGTATCTGTATCTTAGGGGGAGTAGTGGAAGGCAGAAAGTGACATTTGAATTGTGCCCTGAAGAAAGGGAAGGACTTCATACTATGGATGTAGGATGAAGAGGATAGAGTCCATCCTAGTCACAGGGGAAGTTTTGAGTACAGATATGGAGTCAAGATAAAAAAGAACTAGACCCAGGGGTAAAGAAGCAGGAATGTTGAATAAGTGAAGGAGAAAGAGAAATTTGGAAATGTAGCTTGGAGCGTATTTTGGAGGGCATTGAATACCAAGATTATAATGTTAGTAATAGATATATATATGGCAGCTAGGTGGTGCTGTGGATAGAATGCTGGGCCTGAACCTGAGTTCAAATGTGGCCTCAGACACTTACTACTTGTGTGACACTAGGCGATAACTCTGTTTGCCTCAGTTTCCTCATCTGTAAAGTGAGTTGGAGAAGGAGTACTCCAGTATCTTTGCCAAGAAAACCCTAAATGGGGTCGTTGAAGAGTTGAACATGACTGAAATGACTCACTCAGTAGTGTCAGAACCAAAGAAACGAGGGCCCACTAAACAATATGTAAGGATCCCTGTCGGCCACATATTGACTTAGAAAATCACATGTTTCTACGTTTCTTTTTTAAAATAATATATCAGTGCATTAAAATCACGCAGAAACTTCATTTTAATCTGGTTCAGGCCGTAGGCTGCACTCAGGAGTGTTGTGGGCCTTGTGTATTCTGTTTGACACATTCTATCTAAATGGTTTTTGAATAGAGGAACAAAACCACCAGAATAATGGGTTTAGAAGATTATTCAAGTAGTGGTATGCATTGGGATTGGGAAGTCTAGTTAGTAGGCTTTTAAAGTAGTCCAAATGAGAAGAGATGAAGACCAAAACTAGTGTGGTTACAATGAAAATGGAAAGGAGTGAATAAATGTTGTGGATGTAGAATTGATGAGATTTGGCAACTTTCTTGGGGAAAGAAAGGGAAAATTCAGATGTTTGAACAAGGATCTGAACTTGGGTGACTTGAAGATGTTGATTTGGCAAACAGTATTCAGTGGTTCGTGGGAAGGCCCACTCCTTCCCTCTCATCTTCTTTTTCCCTCTTCTATTTTCAGTTAATCAATAAATACATAAACATTTATTTTGAGCCTGCTATGTGCCAGGTACTGTGCTAAGTGCTTTCCCTTGAACATAGGAATTTTCTTTCCTCTCTTCTTCAACACCCCTCTTCCTTCATCCCCATGGCCACCATCTGTAATTCTTCTGCTCACTCTTCCTTCTCTCCCCTGCCCTCACTCCTCCCTTCTTTGATGAGAGGAGAGAAGAGCCTACCCCCTGGGTCACAGTAGCCACAGGCAAGAATCCCAACATTCTCCTCTTTCTGGATTGCACTCCCTTTATCTTTGTGTCCTTTATTCTTTGTTTTATATACACAGGGTAGCCAGTCTGTGCATCTGCTGCTGGGCCAGGCAGACCTGTTTTCTCTAATGTTCTTCTCTCGTGTTCCTCTTGTCTGCTTTTTCCTGAGGCCAGTGGTGCTCTTAGTTTTTTCCAAGCCTTTCCTGGTAACCTACCCTAGCTTAGAATCTTTGCTTTAGGCCAGGGATCCACACTGCCTCACACTGGTTGTATTCTCTTTTATCCCCCATGGTCCTTCACTCGCTAACATTTATGACCTACAACTTCCCCACCTTCTGGGATAACTTCCCATGCTGGTTATTAAGACCCTTTTATCATCTATTAGCATGCAGGATAATTTTTTAAAAAAATTATTATTCACAGTTATTGTGTACTGATTTCTTTAAAAATATTTCTTAGTCAACCTGTGGATTTATGTTTTACAATAGGTCTATGTTCCTTCCAGTTCTAAAATTCTGTTTTCATTAGGAGCATGCAAAATGCCACTTGCATTGTGGATTAAATGTAATCTGTGTGTTGGATCAGTAATCTGGTAATTGAACTGCAATTTATAATGTTTCTGGGGGAAAATTATTCCAAATTCCAAGCACCCAAATTAAAAAACTTTTGGAATATAATTTATCATAAGCTGAAAATTGCATATATTAAGTAAGTTGCATATATTAAGTAAGTGATAAGTATTACTTGAAAACAGTTAAAAGCTATATTTGAACATTAAACTCTTTTGTAGATGACTTAGATTAACCTAGAAAAATTAAAAAGTTCTAAAATTCAGTCTTCCTTTTTTGGGGGGAGGAATTGTATCATTTTCTTGTTCCCTAATTTGTATTCGTAACTAGAGAAGTGTTGTGAAAGAGTTTAAAAATGTTTGCATTCAAAGAGTGACAAGTCTTTTTTTGGTTGATTTTGAAGGACTTTGCATTGTTTTTAGATACTTTGCTTTAAAAAATATTCTAGACTTTTTACTGTATGACTCATATCCACATACTGGCATGGCTGTAGGTAAGCTTATAACTCGTACATGTATAGTGATTTAGCAAAGAAAATAAACTTTAGTATTTAGTCCTGAATATGTAAGAAATTTTTATCTGAGTAAAACTAATCTAGAACTTAAATTTTTGTAAATATATTTTAATGTGATGCATAGTAATATTATGTTTACTTATTGCAACATGGTTTCCATTTTATTTTTTAAAACCAGTAAGGCAGAAGACAGTCACCACTGTATTTTCTTTATCCTTCTAGAAATTAGAAATCTTTTAAGATTATTTTTAACTGATGCACAGTTCTTAAATTAAGTAGTATTAGGACATGATGTACTGTTACATATTCTGCACATCACCGTGTAGAGTAAAAATATAGCTTCACAATTACTGTTTGGCTTAGTTGACAATTTCTTGCATATTCACACTTCTTAAAATAATGTGCAGTTAAATAGACGTTCAAAAGAAACTCCAAGGTGATTCTGCCCCTTCAAATATAAAAAAATCTTGATTCTTTAAGGTACAATTGTTAATTTTTAGTAGGATAAATCTTTTTAAAATGAGCTGTTACTTTTCATTCTTTGTTCCAGCAGAGGAAATGGTCAAACCTGTTATCTAATTATATTTACAATTTTATTTTTTAGGGTCAGTATGGAAATTACCAGCAGTGAAAAAAGTACTTACATTCCAGTAGCCAGTATCTGTTAGCAGCCATATTGTCACCTCAGCACTGTGGACACCTCCCTGTGAAGAAAATATTTCATTCCGTCTAGTTTTTGGAAAAATCTTGTGGATAAATGACTGTTTTTCATTAAGCAATCTTTATGGGCTAGTTGTAAAAAGGCTATAGTATCAAAAAAAAAAAAACCCAAACCAACCTCTGATTTCACATCTCTACTCTAGATGGCAACATTGGACAGAAAATACAACATAGCCAATTTGCAATGATTTTAGAACTGTGTTTCAAATGGCCTGTTACAGACTGAAAGGTGTGAACAGCTTTGTATGTTTATGAAGGTTAAGGGAATTTAATAGTTTTCCACAGATTCTTTTGTAAGGGGAAGAGGGAAATGCACACTTTTTACAGCAGCAATATTTTGTATATTATGTTTATTTCATATGCAAGGCAGTATACCATGCTATGGGCATTATCAGAAACCCTCTGTTAATGTGGATCTGAGCATGGTTAATGCTTGATTGGGTTGGTCTCAAAATGGTGTAACATAAAGGTGAGGGAGAAGACAAAGCACGCCATATGTCCACTGTTCAGATCTTGTGTAGGAAATTGGAATCCCTGTTATCTGTAAGATAATCAAGGGCAATGTGATGCTGTTTTGAGTAAAAAGAATACATTTTTTAAAAGCTGCCTTGTTTTGTGGAGAGAAATCTTTTTGTAAAGATCATTTATAATACAGTTTAAAATGTGAGGCAATAACAGAACTACTTTGGGTTGGATCTGAGAAATCTTTGGTAATAGCTTTGTGTAAATGAAATGTTAATCCCTTCCTAAGAGCAATAACAAAACAAACAAATAGACCAAAAGTATTAATTTTACCTGCTTTGAAATAAGCAGGGGGATACAATAAATGACATCAAGGAGAGTTTGATTTAGTAATTTTTTTTTAACCATTAGATGGATAATTGGTTTATAATTTAGCATAGGAGACTTTACCCATATCTAACTTTCTTAATTGGGAGGGTATCTTTAGAAAGGGGACATTTTTGTGTTTGTCCCATTTTCGTATTGGTTAATATGAGACCAAGCAATGTTTAGGGAAACATTTAATGGTGAGATATATAGATATATCTATATCTATATATATATATATATATATACATATATATATATATATATATATCTGGTTTTGTTGTGAAATGCATTAAAGCCTACAGATGTTGCATGTGACATAGCAGCAGCACCTTGTTCAATAGCATGGAACCTAGTAGTTATTTGGGTACTCCCTATCCCTAATAATTTCAGCTAAATTCAAGGATAATACCGAATTGTGTAGGAATCCATGCATTCATGAGTTTTTAACAACAATTTTGCATTTATAATTTGAAAATCTGATTAGCCTAAAGGTAAAACACCATTTTTATCAGTTGCCTATGCCTTGGAAGGGTATATTCTTTATTACTGAATTTGTCTTTTCCACTTCTAAGAGCTCAGTGTATGTGATACCATAGCATTTGAATGAGATAAAACATACAGTGTATTCAAATGGAGGAATTTAAATTCATTTATTTCAAAAAGAAATTTTTTTCTTTTATTAAGTTGGTCAGTAGAAAATGCACATCAAGGTTTGAACAGATAAAGCATGAACAGCATTATTGTGATTGAAGTGCTTGTAGGTTCTGTGCCAATTTTCCACCACTGTGTACTTCATTGCTATTTAAAACTGTATCAACTCTAACGGAAGAATAAATTATTTGTGATTTTAATTTTCTCATTTGTTTCTTTAAATTAGATCTCTCTCACTCTGTTGTCTCGCCTAGAGACTTTGCTGTGGGTTTTTTATGTAAGTTGGTCCAGTAAAAGCAAAACTGTATTTGTATTCTAGGACTTTATCAAAATTCTCTTGCCATGCCCAAGTTAATTAGAATTAACTGTTCAGTAATCAGCATGTTGTGTAGGCTGTTTGTTACAAAATTCTTTCTCAGAAAATGAAGTCCATGAGGCTATAATCAAGATGACTGAATTAGATAAATGAGTCGAGGAGACAAAAATGTGCTGAACCCAACCTGGTGTAGATATGTTATCTCATTTGAAATAAGCTCAACTGACATTAAGAAATAATTTGTCTTGCCAACCCATCTTCTGTTGTCTTATTCTCCTTTTAATGGAAACTAAAATTGCAATTTTAATAAGCAGAATTTCCTCTAGGACTTCCTTCCTGGAGACTAGTGCATTTGCAAGGTTTAATTGTTTTATAACGGTCCTATTTCGTAAAAGTTTTTAATTGGTGGTGACAAAAATTACCTTATTCCTTTGATACCTTGTTAGAAGAATAACTTAAGCTATAGCTTCCTACCAAATTTGGTACTCCCATCTAGATTATACATTTTGAAAATGATATTTTTGTTTTATTTTTTAAAAGTTTATAACAGGCAAAAATTTCTGTCCTATAAAGACACGAAAGCAAAATAAATAGTATAGGCAAAACCATATTACTAAAGACAGAAAGTAAATATAGATCAACAATTTGAAAATTAAGTACTAGATTCTTTGAGAGGAAAATTGTTGCTTATTTTATCATGTGGATTTATGGAAGCAGATTGAAACCACTGAATCTTTTGGCAAACAAACTCTGCTATTGTCCATGTAGAGCTGCTACTTGAGGAAATGGAGAACTTCTGGAAATAAGCGTGCATAGCAGAGTGATATAATGGAAAACAGTAGACTAGGAATCAGGGACCTATCACACATTTCTTTTACTGAGGAAAACAACATTCAGATTTCTTCATCTGTAAAATGAGAGGGTGGGACTCAGTGAGCTCCCTGCTTTCAGAATGTTAGTCTTTTTCTTCTCTTATTGCTATTGCTAGGATTTCTAATACGGTATTGAATAATATTGGTGACAGTTGGTGACTAATAATCGGTATAAAGTTATTTGTGTTTGTGTTCTCGAAATACATATAATTCATTCTTTAAGATCTGCTTGGGTGCACTTTACATAACAATTTAAATGATTGGATGGGAGAGAAAGTTGTGATTACTGTAATTGGTGATGTCCTTTTTCTTAAGATTAATGAATGGTTGCAATATTTGAAAAGTTTTTTTTTCCAAATTGAAAATAGTTGGAAATTTTTCCATAGAGATTTGTTGAAGAATGTTTGTTGTTAAACTCAGGACGATTATTTTGTGTTCTGCTAATTAAGAGTGCAATTATCCCTAAAGCTGACTGAATGGTTCTATATTAATTTATTAATAATAATAGCTGGCATTTACATAGTGCTTTAATTCAAAGCTCTTTGCATATGTTATCTCTTCACAACAACTCTGTGATGAGAGGTAGATGCTATTGTTAATGCCCATGTTACAGATAATGAACTGAATCTGAGTTAACTTGCCCAGAGTCACATAGCTAGTAGTTAGTATCAGGGGCAGGATCTGAACACAGATCTTAGACCAACAATGCATCCACTCTGCCACTTTTTGATTTTCCAAGAAGACCTACGACATGGGAGTGGGTAGATGGGGTAGAGGTGTCTTTTGTATATGAACTCCTTTCACAACCTGGTGAGCCCCCTTCTTAGAATAACATTTTAAATGCATAAAATGAAATACACAGGATTATAGAGTAAACCAATTATATCAAAATATAGTTGTCAAAATAGTTTAAAACACAAGTTCATGGATCCCAAATTAAAAACCCCGACCCACAGTGTGGCGTAGAGGAATAGAAGTCAAATAGCAGATACAGATTTTATTTCTGGCTTGGACATTGACCTCTCCAGGTTTCAATTTTTTCACTTTTCAGATGAGGGCATTGGATCATGTGTAATCTCTCTTTTAAAAATAGACTTTTGTTAACTTTTTTTGCTTTTACATAGCCTACATTTTCTTTTCCTCCTCTCCCTCAGAGTCAATCCTGTGTAACAACTTAAAAAAAAGAAAAAGGAAGAACAGAAAAAACCAGCAAAAATAAACCAGCACACTAAAAAAATCTGGTATCTGTCACAAGCAGTGTTTCACCCCCAAAGACCCTTCCTTGTCCTCCCCCCTCCTCCCCGCCTTGCAAAGGAGAAAGGAGTGGAGTGGAAGGGTGGGATATATTTTCATATCTTTTATTTAAAGCCAAGCTCGTTCTGTATAATTAAACATTCAGTTTCAATTGTTTTATAGCTCTCCCTCCCCCCATTTATATTGCCATAGTCATGTGTATACTTAATTCACTTTGTATTAGTTTATGTAAATCTTTTTTATGCTTCTCTGTATTCATCATATTTGTTATTTCTTAGTACAATATTATTTCATTACATTTATGTATTATAGGTTGTTTAGCTATACTACAAAAGATGGACACGTAGTTGTTTCTGCTTTTTGCTTCCACAAAAGTGTTTGTTGGACCTTTTAATCAGTTACTTCCTTGTATATGCTTAGTAGTGGAAATTCTGGGCCAGAGAATGTGGACATTTTAGTTACTTTCTTGGTATAATTCCAAATTGTTTTTTGCAGAATGTTGTGTCAGTTTATAATTTCATCAGTAATATGCCTGTTACTTCACAGCTCCTTCAACATTGAGGGTTCCCATCTTTTGCTGTCTTTGCCAGTTTTTTGAATGTAAGGTGAAGCCTCAGGGTTGTTTGATTTGCATTTCTCTAATTATTAGTGATTTGGTGCATTCAGATGATTGTTAATAGTTTGTAATTCTTTTGAGAACTGTTTGTAAATATCCTTTGACCGTTAAGCCTTTGGGAAATGATTTTTGGTGTGTGTGTATGTGTGTTGTATGTGTGTGTGTACACAAAAAATTGTGAGAGAAGTTTAATATCCTACATGTGTAATACAGGTATACACATTTCACACACATGCAATGCATGTAATGTTACATATATACACATGCATGTTACATACATAGGATATCGAACCTGATTCTGAATTTTCTTATATATATATATATTTATAAAACAAGTGTATACAAATATGTGTACGTATATGTGTATTTACATATACATATTTATTTAGGATATCAAACCATTCTAAGGATTGTTTGATATAAACATTTTTTTCAGCTGGGAATTTTTAATCAAACTTGTTGATTGACTAAAATTAGAAGGAAAATTCAGAGATACGTGCTCCATGGAAAAATCTTGCCTGCAGATTTTCATTAGAGATTAATTTATTTACTATTGTGAATTCTAAACAAAGTTACTGTTTTCTAATTTAATAGTTTTCCTATCTTTTCTTACTTTACATCTCTTATCATTCTAGCTTTTTGGGTTTACATAGCCGTTACGTATTTCTGTTTTCAGTGTACCTTTCCATAGTACTGCAGTTTGATACTGTTTTCCCTTTGTTTATGGTAAAAAACACTTGAAAGCAATGATTAACTTTTCCCTTTTATTGCTGCTGACACAATGCTTGTTGAATCTTGAAACATGAAAATTGGTTTGTCATTTGTCATTAAAGTTCATTACAATTGTCCTCACTTAAATATGTTATAGTCAAGAATGCCTGTTTTCAGTAGGCTGCAAAGTGGTCAGCAAACCAAGACCATTGTCTGTGCACAATAATAGCAAACACTGATCTGTTTTAAAACACAACTGTGTATATGTGTTTTGTTTTTATGGGAGCTTCAGTGGTAGCCGAGTCTAGTCCTGGTCTAGTCCTGGTCAAGAATGAAATGGAACAGAATCATAAAATTGTCACCTTGGAATTCATCTAGTCTAGTCTAGACCCTGGGGAGATAAAGATAACTTGTTTAAAGTCACAGATTTAGGGTCATGAACTGAGGCCTGAAGAGAAAACCTTGGCTTCTTGATTTCTCAGTCCAGGGGTTCTTGCTGTTTAAAACACAGCTGTCTAAAATATTTCATGTGAAACTACCTTTAAAAACAAGAATCTTTAAGGATATAATTTTAAAGGATAAGGGAGTCTGCCACAGTGGAAAGGTTTAGAATCAGAGGACCTGAATCTAATCCTGCCTCAGCACATACATGAGTTTGAACATGTGAGTTAGTCTTTCTGGGCCTCAGTTTTCTTATTTGCAAAGTGAGGGAATTGGACTAAGATAGCTTTTAGGGTCCCTTCTAGTTAAATATGATTCTATGATCATATAAAAGACCAATAATTACAAAATGTCCTTGAAGGAGTGTGTTAGTTGCGACCTAAGATTGAAGAGTACTGACATTAGTTGGGTTTATCTTCATACTTTCATACCAGAGAGAGTCTGATGAAATTCAGAAGCATTTGTTTTAATAGCCAAAACAGTTCCCTGTGACATGTGAACAGGTGAACATGTAGGTGGTGAGCAGGTATGGTCAGCAGCACCACAATGCTCAAAGATGCTTTGGGATAGTAGCTATCCCTCTTCATGAACCATTATATCCAATAGGGACAAATTTAGTAACTTCACAGGACTCCTGAGGTCAATTGGAGCAAAAGACTGTGTACAGTTCTCAAGCGTGTATCTTTTCTTCCCCTGTGAATACAGCTACTCCAGGGAAACATTTCTGTTACTGCTTGGTAGCTTAAGAGCAGAGAAGTGTGTGTTGTGACTTTCCCCTCCTCAGTACTAATATCCTTCTATCCATAGAAATCCTATTTCCTGTTCATTAATTTCAGTATTCCACTCTTCCTCAAGATCTTGCTTCACAGCAAGCTTTCATACTTCAAGCTCTACATGTTAGTGCTCAGTCCTCATTCCCACATAAACACAACCATTTTGAAAACATGAACTGATATTAATTACCCCCTTGGCACCAAAAGTCAGGATTTCCTGATGCGGCACACTAATGTAAAATGCATTAGTGGGAACGCTGGCTCCAAGGGGTTATACTCTCTAAATAAACACAGGAATGTTTTTCTTTATTCACGATTCTCAGGCTATTCTGAAAGACTTTAGCTCTCCACACCTCCAAAAAAGCATCTTGAGTTACAAATGCTTTTTTCTTGAGGAATTGAATTTCAAGCATGACAATAAATGGTATTTAACCTCATATTAGAATATTGAAATCTACATGTGTTTTCTGATCATGCTATGGCTTTGAGCTACCGTTCATGTCTTTGGAATAATAAATGAGTCTTGGAAGGTGATAATTTTGTATGTTTACTTTGTTAATGTGAATTTAGGTTTCATTTTTAAACTTTAATACAGTTTCCTTTGAGGATAAAAATTGAACGAGAAGTCCAATCATTTGCTTTAAGCCTGGAGATTTTTTTTTGTCAGTTGTAACTTGTATATGCAAAAGAGACTTTAAAAAAAATATATATATATATGTATATGTATAGCATTACACAAAGGTCCCTATAGCAGCTAACCAAGATATTTATTGAACTTCCCTCCTTAACTGAGATGAAAGCTGTCTGAAAGCTCCTTCAACTTTATGCTTCTACACCTTAAAATTGTATTTTCTCTAACTTCTCTCTTAAAAAGAGCAGGTGGCTTCTCTGTGATGAGGCAGGCTTCTAATACTTCCTCTTGCTTGTTTTAGGACCTTCATTCTCTCTCTCTCTGCCCCATCTGATCTTTCTCTGTACTAACTGTTGACCTGATACTTACATGTGTGATCAGGTCTACATAATCCTAAGAGGAAGAAGTCTTGGCATACCTCCACTACCCAATTTTTTTTCCCCTAAACTTGAAAAAAATGTCTTCCTTTGTCACCAGATATTGCTCAGATCCTTGAAATTTAGCCCCCACCCATAACCATTCCATTGGGTTTTTATGAGGCTGCCTTTTAGTTCTCCTACATATCAGACCATTCCTTCTCAGTCTACTGAATCATCAGCCATGTCAACCTGTCTGTTGATATAACCCTGTGGCCCTATTTGCTATGTCTATGTTCTTTTGGTGACCTCACTAGCTCATAAGTTTAATTATTATTTCTCCAAAGATGCCTCTAAGGTCCGTTTCTTCAGCACTTTTGTTTCCTGAGCTCTAGTCTCTTGTCAGCCAAATAACATTCTTATTAAGGATCTGTTAAATGCCAGTGTGCCAAATACCTATTGGACACATCAAAATTGGTGTTTTATAGGCACCACAAAGTCACCATTATTCATCATTGTCCCCCAAATCCATCCTCCTGAACTTTACAATTTCTGTTGAGGGTACTGCCATCTTTGTGGTCATCCTGGCTCAAAACCTTGGGATCACCACCTTCCTAACTCTTTCAAATAAGTTCCCATACTGCTACATTTCTAGCATCTGACCCTTTCTTTGAACTCTGCTTCAAATCTCTAATCCATCTTCCATACAGCTGCTCAAAGGGTATTCCTAAAGCACAGGTCTATGATCATGTCACTCTTCTGCCAATAAAGTCTTGTAACTTATTATTAGACAGCTAGGTGGCGCATTGGATAAAACACCAGACCTGGGGCCAGAAAGCCCTGAGTTCAAATCCAGTCTCAGATGTTGTGTGACTCTGGGCAAGGAATTTAACCTTTGCCTCGGTTTCCTCAACTGGGGTAAAAGACTACTTTCCTCCCAGAGTTGTTGTGAGGATCCAATGAATTCATATTTCTGAAACACTTAGCATAGCTCATGGTGCACAGTAGATGCCTAATAAATGCTTGTTTTTTCATTTCCCCTTCCCTATTCTAGAATCAAATGTAAACGTCTCTGTCTGGAACTTTAATGCCCTTTATAACTTACCTTTATAACCTCATAACCAGCCTTTCCAGGCTTATTTTATATTACTAAACCACCCTTCATGCACTTTCCCATGTAGCCAAACTGGCCTTCTTGCTACTCCTCACGTAGCATTACATCTCCACGTCTCCATTTCTTTGCCAGGCTGACTGTTATGCCTGAAATGCATTCCCTCATCATTTCCACTTTGTAGGGTCCTAGTTTCCTCCGGAGCTCAAATCATGTTACCTCTTGCATGAATCCTTTTCTGATATCCCTGTTTCCCAGCTGCCAGTTTCCTCCTCTCAATTACATTGTCTTTATTTTGGATGTTTGTTACGTGTTTTCGTCAATAAAATGTGAGTTCTTTGAGGTTGGGGACAGTTTCGTATTTGTCTTCAACTAGCCAAAGTCTAGCATTTTGTCTGGCTGACACAGTATACGCCTATTAATAAATATTTGTTGATTAGTTTGACCTGATCTCCAAAAAACTGACTAGTGTTAAAATTCTATTACAAACCATTGTACTAGTACTTAATATTTTGGGGTAATTTATTTTGAATGCTGCTATATTAACTCACTTTTATATAAAAATAACTGATATCCATATAGTATTTTGTGCAGCTCACAAATCTTATATAATTATCTTATTTGAGCTTCACAACAGCCCTGTCAAAGAAAGTGAAGTCAGTATTTCCCTCAGCTTTACAGATGAAGAATATAAGATGAGCTATATAAGACTAGGCGTCTTCTAGCTCATAGTGAAAAGACTAAGCTTCAAGTTTAGGTCTTCTGAAAACTCCAATTCTAGTGTTCTTTGCATCGTAGCATGACGGTTTACCAGTTCACGGAACTGAAGATTTGAAAGTGAACTCACAGGTTCCATATTCCTAAATGAGACTCCTTTCTACAGCAGTCTTGACAAGTAGTCATTTAGATTTTGCTTGAAGATCTCTAGTCATGGGGAAGGAACTGACTATACTGAGGCAGCTCATGCTTTTGGACAGCTTGTTTAGGAAATGTTTTAATTCTTTTGAGTGAAAATTTATCACGCTACTTTCAGTCATTGCTATCTGCTGTTTCCTTTTGGGCCAAGTAGAACAGGTCAGATTCTCTTCTATATGCCAGTTCTTCATATATTTGCAGTTACTTGACAAATGTTGTTCAGCCTTTATAGATGTGATGACAAGTTATTGCCATATCTTTTGTGCATACTGATGTTATTTACACTTTTTAATTATTTTAAGTTTTGAACATTCATTTCCATAAGATTTTGAGTTAAATTTTCTCTCCCTCCCTCTGCTCCCCCATTCCCAAGATGGCATGCAATGTGATACAGGCTCTACTTAATTCATATTAAACATATTTTCACATTAGTCACGTAAAGAAAAATTAGAACTAATGGGAGGAACCATGAAAAAGAAGAAACAAAACAACAAAAGAAAAGGAGAGCAAATAGTATACTTCCATCTTCTTTCAGACTCCAAAGTTCTTTCCCTGGATGTGGACAGCATTTTCCATCATGAGTCTTTTGGGCTTGTCTTAGGTCCTTGCATTGCTGAGAAGAGCTAAGTCTATCTAAGGCAGTCATCGCCCAATGTGGCTGTTACTGTGTACAGTGTTCTCCTGGTTTTGCTCATTTCACTCAGCCTCAGTTCAAGTCTTTCCAGGTTTTTCTGAAGTCCACTTGCACAATGATATTCCATTACATTCATATACCACAACTTGCTCAGCCATTCTCCAATTGATGGGCATCCTCTCAATGTCCAATTCTTTACCATCACAAAAAGAGCTGCCATAACTATTTTTGTACATGTGGGTCCTTTTCCCATTTTTATGGTCTCTTTGGGATACAGACCTAGAAGTGGTATTGCTGGGTCAAAGGGTATGCACAGTTTTGTAACCCTTTGGGTAAGTTCCAAATTGTTCTCCAGAAAGATTGGATCAGTTCACAACTCCACGAACAATGCATTAGTGTTCCAATTTTCCCACATCTCCAACATTTATCGTTTTCCTGTATTGTCATGTTGGCCAATCTGATAGGTATGATGGGGTACCTCAGAGTTGTTTTGATTTGCATTTCTCTTAATCATTCATACTTTTATTAGTTACTTTTGAGATAGATACTATAATGCCTTTTAGTTTTAATTCTATGTCCTCTGAAAAGTTTTGACCACAAGCATCTGGAGCCTAGCTAGTACAATATTTCTGTTCAGGCTTAGGTAGTTGGGAGGGAAGAGGTAAGAATGGGAAGGACTCTGGCAGAAATTGTCCTCAGATTTCAAAAACTCTTTGAGGATAGGGCCCATGTCTTCTCCATCTTTTGTATTCTCAATAGCAACTAGCACAATGCCTTACACATATTTGTCCCTCTAAATTTTCACCGAAAGAATGGTTTAAAAAAACTTCATAGATTCTAATTTAGTTTTGTGGTTGCCTTGACATAGGTGCTTAATAAATGTTTGTTGGTTGATTGCTGATTTTGCATAAAGTTCAGTGACTGACCAACCACATAGGTTTTTATCTGTAGGACCAGGTCAGCAGTGTAAAGATGATACTCAAAGAATGTTTCAGGGAGACTATATTTGGATGAAAGAGTTTTTCAGAAGAAAAAACAAACACCAACTTTGATAACTGTTCTAAGCCAGGCCTCACTTTAGGTCATTCCAGTGGTTTGAGTTGGAAATGCGGCAGTTATGTCATCTAACAGTTAACCAAAGGATGCTTACTTAGCCACAGCATGGAAAGGGTATTCAGCAAGGATACAGCATTGATTTAGTGGGGCATAGGGCCCCTATTTCCATATTGGCCATTTTGGTATTGGGTCAGAAACCTTAGTGGGGAGTTCCAATTCTTCTAGGCTCTTCTAGCTTTTCTACTTAGACCAGCCTGAACAAAAAGTATCAAGGTCGTTTGATACCTTTTAAGGAAAAACCACTAGCCTGCCTAGGGGAAAGCATTATGCTATTGCTCCAACCTAAACAATTGTATTCAAGTTTCTTTTTAAGACTCTGACATGCCAGGATGGAGGTTGAATGGACATCAGGCCTAGTACCCAACTCTGCTTAGCACCATCTTGAATGAGAAATGATCTTGGGCAAAGTGCCACAATATTATGAACTTCCATTCAGTTGTTGGATAACAATTCAAAGGAAATATTTCTAGTCTTGAGTTCTCTCCAGGAAAATGTAAGAAGCTCTGGACCAGAGATTCTGGTATTTCCGCCCTATCAATGACTTTTTGAAGTCTTGAAGACACACCAGAATTCATGGAGATTGAATTAGGAAGATTCTGGAGTGGTGATTTCATATAATTGTTAAAATGTTATTTGCAGGCCTAGCAGTACCAGGACTCAAACTATACCAGAAAGCAGTTATCACTAAGATTCTTTGATACTGGTTAAAAATAGAAAAGTCCTTGAGTCAAACAAATTAGATGTACAATGAAAGCAAGTGTACAGAATATGTACACAGTGTTTGATAAATCCCAAGAACCCCAGCTATTTAACAAGAACTACTGGGAAAATTGGAAAGCAGTCTGGCAGAAATTAAAATTAGGCCTACATCTCACACCATATACCCCAGTAAAATCCAAGTGGACATAAAGGTTCATAACATAAATTAGAGGAGCGGGGATGCAACCATGGATAGGATAGGAGCTCTTGACCAGAAAAAGCAATAGAGAAAATCATAGGACCAATTATGGTAATTTTGATTACATAAAACTGAAAAACTTTTCAATTAGAATCCATGCAGATAGCTAAAGGGAGGCAGTTTGGGGAAAAAAGATCTTTGGGGGAATTTTCTCTGACAAAAGTCTGATATCCCGGACATATAGAGAAATGATTCTAATATATGAGAACAAGAGCCATTCCCCAACAGACAATTGGTTAAAGGCTATAAACGGGCGTTTCTCAGGGGGAGAAATTTAAGCTTTCAACAACTGTATAAAAATATTTCAGATGAGTACTAATAAGAGAAATATAAATTAAGATAATTTTAAAGCTTCTATCTCACCTTTCAGATTGACAAAGGTGACAGAAGTGGAAAATAACAATTATTGGAGGGGCTATAGAAGGATATGGACACTAATGCACTAGTGGTGGAACTGGGAATTAGTCCAAAATAATTTGGCACTATACCCCGAAAGTGATTAAGCCCTTTGACCCAACAATACCACTATGAAGCCTACGCTTTAAAGAGCTTAAAAAAAAGATGGAAAGAATTCATATGTACAAAAACATTTATAGCAGCACTTTCTGTTGTTGTAAAGAACTGGAAACTAAGAAAATGTCTATCAACTGGGTAATGGTTGAACAAATATGGTCTATGAATATAATGGAAGATTATTCCACTCTGAGAAATCACCAGAAGCCATGGATTCAGAAAAACCTGAGAAGATCTGTGTGAATTTATGCAAAGTAACGTGAGGAGAACAATTTGTGCAATTATTATGATAGTTATAAATAATTATACAGTTAGTATGATGACTAGAGCAGCTATGTAAAGAACAACTATGAAAGACGAGACTTGATCAATGCATTGACCAGCTATGCTTCCATAAAACTAATGAAACAAGGTATTTACCACCTGACATAGAAGTGATGGATCAGATCTATAGTATGAAGCATTTATATTTGGACATGGCCAACGTATGGAGTTGTTTTCATTGAATATGCTTGTTTGTTACAGCGTATGTTTGTTTTGTAATTGGGGAAGGGTGTTGGATGAAGGGAGGCTAGTGCTAGTAGTGCCCCCCAAAATAAATAAATGTAAAGAAAGGAGTGTCATTGGAGCATTTTTAAAAATACACAGAGGAGAACAGAAGGAAATTCAGAGGGAGACACAGGCAAGCATGATAGCTTTGAATCAGCTTTCAGGTTTATTATATACTAAACAACTACATAATAGATATCTCATTTGTGATTTCACATATAATCCTCTTTTTGTTCTTGTGTGTGGGAATATTCGTGTTTGTTGGTGTTTGGGAAGTTCAGAATAACAATCGTAAAAATTACTAAAGCACCACAAAGAAGGCTTTATCTGCAGCTCCAAACTCATCATACCTATTAACCTAGTGATTTAATTGCTAGGACTCTATCGCAATAACAGTTTTTAAAAATTCTCTATCTGAAAAAAATGTTCATAGCTTCCCTGTAATGGTGGAAAATTGGAAACTGCCTTTATGTCTGAATACTGAGGATTGGTTGAAAAATTGTGGTTTTCATATATTAATAGTAGTTCACATTTATAGATCTCTAACAGTTTCACATGTTATCTCAATTGATCCTCACTACAACCCTATTTTGTAACTGAAGCTCAGAAAGGTTAAACAGACTTACTTGGGTCGGGGAGGGGGTCACAAAACCAAGTGTCTGAGGTAGGAATTGAGCCCAGGAGTTCCTGACTCCGAGTTTAGCTCTCTATCCACCGCTTCCATAAATATTACAGATATGAAGCAAAGAAATATAGGAATACTTGTACAAAGAGGTAGAGATAGCAAAATCTTGAGAACCAGACTGCGTATTCATTGAAAATAAGAAAGAGATGAGAAAAACAGAGCTAGAGATGCTAGATTTTAGACGGACCTGGAAGAGGACCCAAAACAAAGATTGTTCTCAACTTATTTGTCATTTTTAAAATTTATTTTCCCCCTTTGTCCTTAGATCTAGAATTGCAAGAGCTTAGAGTCCATCTAGCTCGGTCTCCTCATTTTGCCATTGGGGAAACCGAGGCCCTGTTGGATGAATGAATATAAAGGATCCCACCAAAGTAACCAGTTTTCACAATGTTAATATAGAGAGCTCCAACCCTACCTAATATGTATTCTTAAGCTTTTATAAATTCAGTTTGAGACACTGAAAAAAACGGAATTTTCCTTCTCTGCAAATAGTTTTGAATTATTGCATACGTTTGACCTTTTTATAGCTTTAAATTGTGTAAACTTTTTTACTCATTAGCTCAGCACAGTCATTCTGTTCCAGTACAAGAGGTTTTGGCAGCTAGGTGGTACAGAGGATAGAGTGCCAGGCCTGGAATCGGGTCAAATCTGACCTCAGACACTTAACTAGTTGTGTGACCTTGGGCAAGTCACTTTTATTTGCCTCCGTTTCCTCATCTGTAAAATGAACTGGAGAAGGAAATGGCAAACCACTCCAGTATCTTGGCCAAGAAAACCCCGAATGGGGTCCTGAAGAGTCAGACATGACTGAAAATGACTGAATACGAACAATAGGTGTTATTAATCCCATTTTGCAAAGGAGGAAACTGAGTCTCGGGTTGAGTGACTTGACAGTGGTCACGCAGCTGCTGAGGATGCGAGGAAGGATTGAATGCTAAATTTCTTCTGACTCCCAGTCTGGCATTTTTTCCCTTTCTGCTGTGCCACACCTCCTTTCATATTTCCAGTTAAGCACAGAGATAATTTCCAAGCTGAGTCATGCTCACAGATATTCTTTGGAAAGGCTCATTGTATTGAGCCTCCTGATCTCTTTTCACCTGAAACTTTTTATTCCCCCAAGCATTTTTGATACATAGCTTTAAAACAAAATACAGTTTCTTCTTGAAATACTTGGTGTTCAATTTTTACATTGATTTTTGATTTTAGCATCCACACTTCTAATGTCTCTTACTTTTTATCCAATTGGTTCTTTATTTTGTACAAGAATTTCATAGTCAAATCACTGACCTAACAGAAACCTAACCTCAGCTCTCTGATACATCGGAGAAAATATGATGACAGTCTTGGTCTTGTTCTTCTTGAATTCCCATTTACTCATAAGCAAAGTCTGCCTTCCCCTTTAAATTCTCTGCCAGGGTCACCATCAGGGGAAACGGGATACTGAAGCTCTTAAAATGTCTCCTTTTGCATGCAGTTTTCAGAATTCTCTCTATGTCATGCAGGTCTGAAAGGTTAAAAATAACTGTGCCTCCAGAGACTTCTCCTTGGGCTGTATCTTCCTTGGGATCCTATAAGCTTTTTCCACCCAAACTGGGTCATCATCCTTGCCTAATTTTAAAATCTCCAGGATCCAATGCTCTACACAAATCAATGAGATCTTTCCCACTAGATAATCCCAGCAGCCACACGTTATATTCTCTGGCCTGATTCTGCATGAGTTTGATTTTATATATTCTATTGTAATAATTTATTAACTTGATAAAATCTGCTGACTCCTCCTGGAAAATATTCTGTTTTTAGTTTATATTTCCTTCAGCTTTCTTTCAGCAGCCTTTATTATTATGGGTATTTACATGAGAATAGGGTCTTTGTTTTTTTAGAGTTCATCTGTGCCTGCTGTTTATTGTCCCCCCCTGAAGTCATAGCCCTCTGTTTGTGACATACTTAGCACTTATATAGAGCCCTTCATCTTCAGATCACTAGACAAACTCTGAATAATTAATCTTTATGTCCTTTTTGTGAGCCAGTTAGATGAATAGAATTAGCCCCATTTTACAGGCAGAGGAACTGAGAAAATTAGAGTTAATAGGTGTTAATATTATTAGTTCAAGGGTGTCATGGTCAGAATCAGTGGCTCTTACTTTGATAAGTCAAGCCCCTTTCATGTATCTTAATGGGTTACTACTAAGTAGTGGGAATAGGAACATGTTTACAGAGTTATTGTAATAGAAGAATGCAGTTTCTGTGTAAAAGGTGGTAAGTTTCCAAAATAATCCCTTTTTCCTTTTCCCTTTCCCCAGCAGTGGGAGTTGCTGGTTAATTGGTGCAGAAAAACTAGAAAATGCCATTATACTGAAATTGTTTTGCAAAGACTTAGGCCCAAGATTTGGTTCTGATCTATAATTAATCTTAAACCATTTCTACACATACAATTGGATCAACCATTTGCAGGTCCACAGCTGGGCGACTTGCTAGAGAAGTGTATCTGTTTCACAGCCATTCCATCCTTTTCAATAACCAGATTAACTAGACAGCTTCTGATTATTTCCATCATTAGGCCTGGATAGCATAAAGGATTTGGTTACTGATTTTTTGCTTAGGAATCAATTGTTATGATGGTTGAAAATAATCTAGTAGTTCCTAACAGTAAATTCTTAATAGTAAATCCAATTTTGCCCCCAAAAGGCACAGCCATAGTATACTTGGAGATGTCTGTCTATCAATCAACAAATGTTTTTAAGTGCCCACTATGAACAAAGCTTTGTGTTACATATAAAACCTCAGTCTCTGTTCTAATTTATCTTGCAAGTATTTGGGATACAAATTATAGAATCTGGAGTTCAAGGCACTAGTCGTGTTCTGGACCTGATTTAATTTCCCGATAATTTCTTAAATGGCTATAAAGCTTAGAAGGACAATCAGGAACATTTAATAGAACCACAGATATCGTAGATGGAAAAGACCCGTGAAGGGAAATTAGTACCTTCTCCTATTTGAATTCCATTAACATTTCCCTGGCCCTTTCTGCTTTCAACAGCATCAGGAGCCTTGACAGTCTGGAGATGGTTTTTTGACATAGTCACATTATAGTCCCTAAAGGGGCTTGGGCTTGGAAGGATTGTTGGGTCTCACAGTAAGCCTGATGGAAGAAAAAAAGGAAATGAAACAAAGCTGGAAATGGTTCTATTACTGAGAGCTTACCTCAAACAAATCCAGGATCTTGGTTCTTCCTAGTGTTACAGCTTTTGCCACTTTAGTTCGATAGAGTCTTCCAAACCTGTAAATTTCAATTTTCAGAAAGATCAGACTGGTCTTAGGAAGAGATCAGGGCTAGTGAATGGGAGCTCCGTTTGAGTGTCATCTGTAAAAGGAAAAAAAAATTACATGATGGGATACAAATATGGTGAGAGGATGTCATCTCATATCTACCCAAGAATTAATTCTACTGCTTTTCACTTACCTTTAGGAGTCTGGAAATAATGTGCTTATTGGCTATTTGTGTTAGAACAGATGTAAAAACAATCAATCTGGCTGAATGTACTTGGCCTCTTTTGGCTAACGTGAAATTTAAAAATATTTTCCTGAAATACAGAAATCATTAAAAAAAAGTCCATTCCTCTAAATTACACTAGTAGTATGCCAAACTATTGTCAGTCATGAAATACCATATTTACTCATATTTCTCCTCATGTAATCTTCTAGTCCTTCCCTGCTCAGTCAAATAGTTTAATAAGAAGTTTCTTTCTCTTGCATAATCTCTAATTTTCAGACCCCCCTTTCCCTTATGTATCCCTGGAATGACTACTGTGGTTGCAGCAGGAGTTAAGACTTTTTCTAAAGGTTTGGTGAGAGCATTGAGGCATGAAGAAAACTTCAGTTCTTCTTACCAACTATCAAGCTCACTCTTAGAGGTCAAATTACGCTGCGAATTCAGTATCTTGTATTCCCTGTGTATTCCCTATCAGTTGTGGCAGGTAGAGTCTACCGTCATTTTAATGTTACACACTAGCTTAAGATAAGAAAAGGAATAAGGTATTAAAGGCAAGATTTTGGTGTTGTTCAGTTGTGTCCTACTCTTGACCCCACTTGGGGTTTTCTTGGCAAACCGCTGGAGTCTGCCATTAATTAAATGGTTTACCATTTCCTTCTCCAGCTTGTTTTACAGATGAGGAAACTGAGGCAGACAGGGTTAAGTGACTTACCCAGGGTCACACAGAGAGTAAGTATTTGAGTCCAGATTTGAACTCAGGATGAGTCTTCCTCAATTCCAAGCCCAGTCCTCTATTTACTGTGCCACCTAGCTACCAATGTCCAGATACTATTCCTTAATTGGAGTCTACGAGCTTTTATATTTTGAGCCAGTCAGGGAAAATATTCCTTGAATGAATGCAAAAAGTAAGGAGCAATAATACAATCTCACACCAGGCAGCTGGGTGTCCTTGTGGATAGAGCATTGGAACTCTAGTCAGGAAGACCTGAGTTCAAATCCAGCCTCAGAAGCTTATTAGTTGTTGAAGTAGTCACTTAGTCTCTGCCTCAGTTTCCTGTGCTGTAAAATTGGGATAATAATAACACTTTCCTTTTAGGGTTATTGTGAGGATCAGATGTAATACTATTTTTAAAAGTATCTGGCATACAGTAGGCCTTTAAAAATGCTCGTTCTGTTCTCCTGCTCCCATTCGATCTCACTAGTCCTGGCTCTCCCCAGTTCTGTCCTTTTCTTTCTCTTCTGTTTTCCTGTCTGCGTCTCTCTGTTTCTTTATCTGTCTGTCTACTCCTCTTTCTCAAGAGAATAAAGAGTTGTCGACCTAAGAAAGTTTCTGCTTCAAGATTTGGTATGAACTCTTCAAATTTGCAGTTGATACGACATTAAAGTTACATCTGAAATGGCTTCCTGATGCTTTCCCATTTTGAAAGCTTTATGGACCAAAGGATAGGTTCGTCTCTGCTTTTCCAGCAAGTACAATACAGTATCCACACTCCTTCTAGTCCTTATTAGAAAACGATAAAACCCAGATGTGGGAAAACTAACATTTGGATTTCCAATATTGCAGAGTTGCTGTTTCAAAGGAATAAAGTCATTCCAGTAGAATAGAGTGCACTATATCCATACTTCCCCTTCTGTTTCTTATAATGCAGCTTTTTGCATAGGTTTGTATAGATTCTTAATTGAATAGAGTAAGGCTCTTACTAAACACCAAATTAATAAGACATTCACATATTGTGTCTTTGGCATTGAAACATTGTTAAATCAATTCTGTTCAGTGAGCATTTATTAAGCACCTATTATGTGAAAGACCCTGGGAATTTTTTTGAAGGGGGGCAATGGTTCAGTTGATTTCATCAGTGGAGGAAATTCCTTCATGAATATTAGCAACTCAGTTGTAAGTTATAGTCATAAAGAGTTACGGGAGGGCATAGATTAAATGACTTGCTCATGGTCTCTGATTGATTGGTTGTTGCCCTTCATTTTTGAAGAGGACCAAGATGGCATCACAGTGCCTAGGGTCAAGTTTCAGTGTGTCCGACTGTGGCTGATTAGACCAATACAAGCTCAGAATGATTTACTACGGGTTGGGCAAAAATAGTCCATGTGAACATTTGGAGGGGATTCTCTATACTTGCGCATCCTCTGTTTCCTTTGAACTGTTTCAATTCTGCTTTGCTCATAGAGCACAGCACCTTCTATACAGATGTGGGCATGCCATGCTGAGCAGTCCTGTGCCAGCATCTCCCATGTCACACAAATTTGAAAGTTCTCGAGAGAGAGCTTGAGAGCATCCTTGTATTGCTTCTTCTGACCACCGTGTGAACGCTTGCGCTCTGTGAGTTCTCCATAGAACAGTCTTTTTGGCAAGTGAACATTTTGCATTTGAACAATGTGGCCAGCCCATTGGAGTTGTGCTCTCTGAAGCAGAGTTGGAATGCTTGACAGGTTAGTTTGAGTAAGGACCTGGTAATTATGTGCCAGAAGCAGGACTGGAACCCAGATCTGCCTCTGCTGCTTCTCAGATACCCAGGAAGGTAAAAGACAAAAACCAAAAATAGGTACCTGCCTTGAAGAAATCGAAATTCTGGGAAAGAGCATTGAACTTGATTTTAAATCTGGATTCTGATGTTTACCTGTGTGAACTTGAGCAAATTAGTTAAGTCATCTGACTCTGTTTCTTTATTTGTAAAATAAAAGGATTATACCAGATGGCCTCTGTAGTCCCTACCATCTCTTGGTCTACAATCCAGCAAGTAATCCATTTGATTTACAATTTCACAGACAATCTTCTTTCTTCTTTTTTGTAATAAAAATAATAGCAGCAGTAGCATTTATATAGCACTTTAAGGTTTGCAAAGCATATTTTATTTTCCAAATATCTCATTTTAGCCATTGTGTATGGAAATAATCATGTCTGTTGTTTTAAAAGTTCATAATAAAAATATTTTAAAGCATTATCTGTAAATATAATTGAATAAAAGATAATTTGATGTTGGAGAAAACATGCTATTCATTTTACTGTTCTGCCCCTCTAACAGGTGAGGGAGTTGTTCATTGCAGGCGTGGGGCACAACCCATGCACAGGCACTAAAATGGGCGGTAGAATTCTCAGTCTGGGGAATAGCAAGGAGGCCAATTTGGCTGGAACAGAGAGCAGGTGAAGGGAAGTAATGCGAAATAAGTGTTTAAGTGTATGTGGGGAGGGAGTCTAGAAGAGGTTTTAAATGCCATCAACATCATTTGTTACCCTCTTCAAAGTAATATCGGTTCGACATTTGTGCGCGTCAACCTTTAAAACCTTTCTCGAGCTACATAGTCAGTGAAATTGTCTATAATTTGCTTCTGCTATTCTGTGAAATAATTGAATATTATTGCCCTGATTGTTATAAAAAGTCCTCCCCACTCCCACCCGCCCCCTTCCCGCAGCTAATGCACACAGAACAGAAGCTGACATTAAGTGTTGCAAAAGCCATCCTCTGCTAGAATTCTTCTCAGATGCCTCCTCATGTCTGGAAGATGACCTTGGGTTCTTGAAAACTAAGTTCTGTCATGTTCTCTCAAACTGGGAAGGTTTCCAGGGTGGACCCAGCAGTAGACTGCACGTCAGGCACCCAAGGCCCAGCTGTGCCGAGTTTGGAGGGGCTCCTCATCAGAGAGTTGGCCACCAGGTAATGAACTGTTTTGGTCCTAGCGCCTTCCAAAGATCATCTTCTAAGGCTTGGGATGGGGGCGGGGAGGGGGGTTGTCATCTGTGCTGTTGGTGTGAGGATGTACTAATGTACAGTAGAAGCGTTCTGAATTGACCACCGGCTTTGCCTTTCTCTAAGACTTATGTTGGCTCTCATTCCTGTTCTCTTGACATCTGAGACCACTTTCTGAACTACATTTCGACATCATATGATCACAGCTCTAGAACTGGAAAGGACCTTCAAGGCAATCAAATGCAATCCCCTAGTTTTATTGATAAATCAATCAACAAATATTTATTAAGCACCTACTATGTGCCAGGCACTGTGTTAAGTGCTGGGGATATAAAAAGAAGCAAAAGACAGACCCCTGGCCTTCAAGGAGCTTACAATCTAATGAATGACCCAGGGAGTTTTAATAATTTGCTCAAAGTCACACAGGGGACAGAGTGTCAGAGTGAACACAGGTTCTCAGACTCTGCTTGCTCAGGATATATAGGATGCTTCTAAGAAGTGTCACATTCTTCAGAGCCATGAATGGAGTGTATGAGGTGTTCAGGGAAGACTAGCCCCTCTGCCGTGATTTTTTGCTGAGCCCTTTTCAGGACTGCTCATCTTTTGGTGTTCACCTGGCTCTCAACACTCATCCATGGCTCCAAGAAGCTAGAGCAAGTGCAGCGGCCTCAGCCTGGTAAACTGTCTTAGCAGAAGGGCTAAGCCAGGTTGAGGGGAATCAACAGGCCTCAGACTGGTTGGTGAGTTAGGGATATGTGTACTCCAAGTGTGTGAAGACTTATGGTAGAATGGGCAGGTGAGAACAATTTGTTCCAATGGTCATGAGGGCTGTGGAAGCAGGTGCTATAGAGCACTTACAGCTCGGTCAGACATGGAAGATGCCGAGGTCATCCACTGCAACCTGGGCCATCATCAGTTGTCTTGACCTTTGTCTTGCCACTGGACTTCGATGACTCCGAGAGAGAGTGAGTCTGAGGACTTTGTGCAACTCTTCCTTACTTAAATTCAATTCACAGATAAGTCAAGACATCACCCTGTGATGATACTGGTCCTCTTCTGAATGATGGACATAAAACAAAACCTTTAACATACAGAACTCCATCTAGGTGCTGTAAGATAAATAGCTCTAGAGGATCCTCTTAGGATCCACAAAGAAATTGTACTAAATTCTCTTCCAATTTGTTCATCTCAGAACATTGAGCCTTTTCCAAATGTCTGGGCTGCGATAGTTAACATTTACATTTATCCAAATTATTTTCAGGAAAGTCATTTGTAGGTGTCGTAGATGAGCTTATGATGGCACAATGAAAAACGATACAGCGAGTGAGTGTGCAAAGAGATCTTAGAAGTCAGCTAGGCCAATCTCCTCATTTCATATATGAAGAAATGGAGAGCTTAAGTGACTTGCTATGATCATATAACCAGCTTATGTGCAACCCCTGACCTGTCTGTGGACCAGTGGCAGAGAGAGACCTGGATAATGTCCAGACAGAAGGGGCACTTCATATTCTGTGTGCCAGTATGAGCTTATGCATCTTTTCTCCCTAATAATAATAATACCTAGCATTTATGTAACATTCAAAGGTTTGCAAAATGCTTTACAAATATTATTGAGATTGGTGCTATTATCTCCATTTTGCAGTTGTGGAAACTGAGGCAGACAGAAATTAAATGACTTGTCCAAAGGCATGCAACTAGTAGGTGGGGCTGTAGCTGAAGTCTCATCTTTCTGACTCCATATGCAATACCCTATCCGCCATATGGGTATTCTAATAATGAAAGAAAAACATGAAAGAAAAATTCAGTTTGCTTTGAAAATTTCGAAGTAATTTACTTGAAATTATTCTTGCTGCTGAGGAAGAAAAGAAAAAGATATGTTATTTTACAGTTCAAATTGGTTATCCACCTACAATACTGAATCACATGTGAAAATGAATCCAACTTCACATGAATGAACGATTCATGATACATCGTCATGTTATCTGACTCAAACTGAGGGCTCATTTGCTTCTGCTCGTTGTCCAAAAGAATTGGTCATGGGGGAAGGTGTCAGAGAAACTTTTTGTAGCAAGGTCAACAGAAGGAGAATGAATGTGTGTCTGAACTTATAGAAAAAAAAGATGCATTCTTTCTGAATCCCTCTTGTTTTTACCCTCCAGGTTGAAACATACAATTCCACCCAATTCTCCTCCCCCGCTCCCCGCCCCCGGCCCCAGCAGGTGTAAAACTTGAAAAGTTTTCTGGCTTACATCTTTTAGTACTGGCCGGGGGGAAAAAGTCATATCAGAGTATCCTCTCTGACCCAGACACACACTGAGAGGGAATGGCCTCGGAAATGCTGGCTCCCGGCAGGCAGAGAGGATGAGCCTGGGGCACTTAGCTAATCACTAATCCGCTCTCTTGGCGTGACATATGCTGGGACCATTGGTAAACGTGGCTGCAGCCACACCAAATGAATGTATATTAAGGAGACGCAGAAAGGGCATGCCTTGCTAGTTTCCTTTTCCAGCAGGGAGGGGTCCCAGCAGTGCACAGAGCTCCCATCCTGGAGAAACAAGCCTGGGGGTCCTGGGCACCAGCTGTGCCGCGTTTCTGCGAGAAAGATCCCAACTGGTTCTTCCTCTGGCTTGCCTTGCACTTTATCACTTGGTGTCAGCCGCATCACAAATGGGTTGGTCAATACCGGCGATGATTGCATTCCCTCTCCATTTGAAATACGTGGGCTGCAGACGGCCCCTGTGAGAGGAAAGATGTTGAGACACTCTCCCAGTACAAATGGCTATACTGGCTCTCTTTCCTTCTTTTCTCCATCCCCAGTATACTAAAACTGCTTATGCATGTGGATCATAGGTATGCACAGAGGATAGGCCAGGCTTATAGGCCCATAGACTAATATAGGCTCATAGATTCAGAGCTGGAAGTTACCTTAGAGGCCATCTCATTCCTTATTTTGAGAAAACCGAGGCTCACAGAGGTTAATTGGCTTACCCTGGGTCTTACAGCTGACTAGTAAGTGTCAGAGGCAGGATTCAAACCCAGATTTTCCTGACTCCCAAGTCTAATAGTCAAGTATTTATTAAACCCTTTCTATGCGCCAGACACAGTTCTAGGCACTGGGGGATACAAGTACAAAGAATGAAGCAAACCCTACTTGCAATGAGCTTGCATTCTATTGAGAGAGACAATAAGTACATATAAAAATATATGTGGCATAAAAATAAAGTTGATAAATATACATATACACAAAGTATCTGTAGGTAAATACACGGTGGTTTCGGAGCATCAGATAAAGCTTCATGTAGAAGATGGTGCTTGAACTGTATCTAATAGGAAAAGAGATTTTCTATGAGGAGATAATCAAAGGTATAGGCTCCCTGGGGGAGCATTCTTATGGGCCCTTCCCTTCTGAGATTTCTGGAAAGCATGAGATGCTTCAAGCAATTGGATATCTGCATACTAGAGAAAGTCTTCACCTTATTGTGTAAATATAGCATAACCCTTCTGACTCAAAACAAAGATAAGAGCCCCCCAAAGGGAAAGACTACTGAGAATGCTCTTCAGGGTTCAACTGGCACATTTGGCCCGTGCTCTGTGTTGTCAGGTTGTGCTCACATACGTAAAACAGGTGAATTTTGTGGGGACAGCAGATGTGACCTTTGCTACCTGACCCTGGTAGTTTATTTGTTGTTTACTCATTTTTCAGTCCTGTCCGACTCTTCGAGACCCCATTAGAGGTTTTCTTGACAAAGATACTAGAGTAGTTTGCTATGTCCTTTTCCATCTCATTTTGCAGATGAAGAAACTGAGGCAAACAGGGTTAAGTGACTTGCCCAGAGCAACACTGCTAGTAAGTGTCTGAGGTTGGTTTTGAATTCAGAAAGATAAGTTTTCCTGACTTTAGGCCCAGGACTTTATCCACTGTGCCACCTAGTAAACACAATATGTTTAGAAATGTTAAATCCTGAGGCGGGGGGAAGGGAAAAATTCAGAAAAGAAAATAAGCCTGATGTGGTTTGTGTGTGTGTCTGCAATTCCTGATGCTGGGTAGGCTGAGGCTGGTGAATTGCTTGAACTCAGGAGTTCAGTGGCAGTACGCTAAGCCAATTAGGTATCGTCACTCAGTCTGGCACCAATATGGTGACCATCCAGAAATGAGGTTTGGGGGGTGGATTGAGGGGGTGATCAGCAGGCTGCCTAAAGTGGGACAAATCGGCCTAGGTCAGAAATGAAGCAGGTCAGAGCTTCCATGCTAATCAATAGTGGAGTTAGGTCTGTGAAAATTCACCACACTTCCAGCCATCCAAAACCCTGGGTGAAGACAGGGAGATGTCTTCAATGAACCAAACAGCACATACTCTTTGCCTCCTGCTCCCTGCCCCGAGGATCCTGTTGGTTGCCTCTCTAAACTGGGAGCAACAAAAGAAGATTTTTATTTCCTGACTCCCCTCTCCCCATCCCTTACATTTTTAAAACATACTAAATATGATCATTTTACGAGCAAATCAGATTCATAGATTTATAGTTGTAAGGGAACTCAGAGGTCTTTTAGCCAAAACTCTTCACTTCGAGGATGAGAAAACTGAGGTCCAAATAGGTTAAGTTGACTTGTCCAAGGTCATACATTAGAGGCAGTAAGGTGGCACAGTGGAGAGAGCACTGGACCTGGAGCGAGGAAGAACTAAATTCAAATCCAGCCTCAGAAACTATCTGCATGACCCTGGGTAAGTCACTTAACCTCTGTCTGCTTCTGTTCCCTCAACTCTAAAAAGGGAATAACAACAGTACCAATCTCTGGGTCAAATAGATCATATTTGTAAAGTGTTCAGCGCAGTGCCTGCAACATGACAGGTGCCTAATAAATCCCTGTGTCCTTCCCACCTGAATTCACACAGGTAGATGCGTTAGAGTGAACTGTGCTCCTCAGACTCCAAATCCTGTGCTCTCACTTCCTCTGGAAATAATGCTGTCTCACTTGAGGGGGCTGGACTATGAGGCTTCTGAGATCCTTTCCACCTCTAGACTGATGATCCCATCATACTATGAACTCTGAATCAATCTCCAAAGACTTGCAATTATCGGTAATCTAAAAGGTAATCGAGGCATGCATGGCACACTGGGTTGTATCATATTACTGCACTATGATTTGCATACCAGAAGTTATTACCCAGGAAATACATGATAGGAAGAAGAGGTACCGGTTACCTACATCACTTTAAACAAGGAAAGCCTCCAGCACATTGGGTGGGTCTCAGGGAAGAGTCATGGGAGGTTAAAGATAAGAGTGTATCGAGATGAAATGGAGGTGTAGATGGATGTCAATTTATACCCATGGAGATACCACGAGGATGAGATTTTTTAAAAAATGTATGGATATTTCTCTGTTTTTGTAATCACCTTCATTTTTGAATATATTCTCCTCCACCTTCCTCCCACCTTCCACAGCCAGTCATTCCTTGTAACAAAAAAAAAAAAGAAGAAGGAAAATGCTTTGACAAAAGTACTCAACATCAATGGAACCTGTTAGTATATGCAGTGGTCTAGATAATCACAGTCTCCTGCCTCTGCAAAGAAGGGAAGAAGTTGCATTTTTTCCTCTCTTCTTAAGGGATGTTTGGTCATTGTAATTATACAGAGATCAGTTATGTTTTTAATTTTCTCCATTTACATTGTTGTCATTGGGCATATTTTTTTTCCCAGTTCTGCTTTATCACTCTATATCAGTTTTTCCAGGCTTGAAAATTTCCGTTTCCAGACACAGATGCCACTGAAAGCTTCCTTGATCCTCACAACATCCCAGGGAGTTAAGTGTATTATTATATCCCTATTTTACAGATGAGGAAATAGGGGTTAAATGACTTGCCCAAGGTCATGCAACTAATAAGTGTCTGAGTCTGGATTTGAACTCAGATCTTCCTGTCTCCAGGTCTGTTGCTCTATCCATTGCCCTATGTTGTGTACCTCGAGGTACCTTAGGGTTATCTCCAATGACTGTTGTCCTGTTTGATTTCAGAAAAACAACAAGGTTTCTAGGTGTTTTAACTGATGAGTTTTGCCCTAACGTTTCTCATTGCCCAGCTCAAATCTTTTATTACAGACCCCTTTACTTAGGCTGACAAGGTGTCAGGTTTCCAAACCATATCTTCATCTCAGAGTAAAAGTCTCCTGTTGCCTTTATGTAGTCAAAGATGGTTCTGCCATTAATATGCTAAACTTTCCATTTTTCCTCCAGTTTCTCCCCTACAAACAGGACTTTGCTTTCCTTTTTTTTCCTCCAAAATGTAAATAATGTTTATACCAAAAAAATGAAACATTTTACAGTACACCTTTCTCCTTAAAAATTTATACCTAAACCCAGAAGGATCTATCTTCTGCGCTTGTGTGGCTGGATCAAATTCTCTTTCTTCTACTTTGTTCTCTGCCCTCTTTCTAAGAAAGCAAAAAAGGAAAGATGGTGCAGAGTATATACCTTTACTTGTTCTGGTTGTTAGCCACAACTCTTGCTTGGACACAGTCTAGACCTAATGTCAGTATCTGGCAAGGGTCTGACAAACAAATTACAGACTCACTATGCAACAATGGGCTTGATTACCAGAAAGACAGAAGCTAGCTAGACCCTCCAAATCAACTTTTTAACCTAAAGCGTGACCAGCAATGGTACTAGTTACCTCAGAAGGCCATAGGATCTCCGAAGAATCATGATTTTGGGACAGCAACAAAAATGAATCATGTGGGTTCCAGACATGGAACTCTAAGACAAAGTACTTCATGGGAAGGAGGCAGAAAAAACAGGAAATTTCTTATTGTATCTGGCACCTGTGAATTCTCTTTATCATCATCCGGAGCAAAGGATACTAGTATGATACCTCTCTCTAGGCTAATCTTCCAACTTGTACTCACACTTGCAAGTTAGGTCCCTAGAGAGTGGCTTGTATTCTAGAATTAATCTTATGGGTGGCCATACCCATACTACTGTAATAGCTCACAAGCCCCCGCTGATGAGCTTTCCATTCACAGTCAGCCAGTAGATTTAAATAGGTTTTTTTGCTTGTTTGTTTGTTTTTTAGTAAAGACATTTACTAAGAAGCTGTGTTAAGAAGGAATTGATATTAAAAATTACCCCCTAAAACCTGGGGCTCATTCTCTCATAAACATACACACGGTCTATGGGAAGGGTAGGGCTCAAACTTAGAGATACAAGTATAGGATCCATATGTGCTTTATGGCATGAAAGTCCCTTCGTACAACACATTTTGTAGTAACTTCCCTGACGTATCCATGGGAGGGATCAAAATGTCAAAGGTCACTGTCATTTAATATCATGGATCTAGAACCAGAAGGGATCTGAACTGACTTAACCAAGAGGTAGCACAGGGACTGCTGAACTGCCAGTCATAAATGGCCCAGGGACTTCTATGGTATGTTCTGTAATAACCATTCTAGAGACAATGAGAGAGGAAAGTATTACAGCTGTATTTTTCCGGAGAGTCACACCTCTCTCCTTCATTGTTTGATTTTCCTAGTGGGCAAGGCAACCTATCACTCTTTTTACATTTCTCTTCCTTATGGTCTGTCCTAATGGTTCTGTACTAACACTCCCTATCAGCCTTGTATTCCTGACCAGCAGGCAGGGCTAGTTGTGATTACTCATGCTTCCTGAGTGCCAGCCAGGTTTTTAGTGGCTCCCCAGGACAGCACCTTTAGTAAAGGACTATGTACAATATAGAAATACTTTAGATTCTACTTAGCACCAGAGGGCACAGCCAGCCCCTAATCTCCCTGAATCACTGCCCATGTCCAGCAGCGCTATGACCCTTCCCCACAAATTCCAGTGGATGATTGCCCTGATTCAGAATATCTAGGGTGGGCATGATTTTACTGATAATATACATTCTGCAGAGACTTCTTAGTTGTTCTTTCCTTTAGTGAAGCAAAGGCCATTTCTCTCTGCTCGTAGCCTGAAGCCTTGCAAACTTCAGACTTCCTGAAAGTGAGGCCAGGATTGTAGAGTTCATGCTTTCTTTCACCTCAGAGGATGATCAGATAGTGACCTTCTTGAACCTCTGTGACATTGTTGGGATAAAACCCTGGCCGGGATATTAGCATCTTCTCTTTATTTTGTTCACTGCCTCATGCTACGAGCTGGTGACCCATTTGGGAGAAGTACAACATTATCCCTCTCTCCCCAGGTGAACCATGAAGTCCACATTTGAGGGGATGGGGTGAATAGAGGCCAATGAATTTTAAAAGTAGAATCTATACTCAAACTTTACAAACTACTTTCCACTAAATTTCAATCAGTTCATTTTATCCCTCTCAGTTCCAATTTTTGTATAATGGCTTGCTTATATTTTCTTAATCTGGATCTCATTCCATTCCCCAACAAACCCTCTCCACCCCACCACTGCTACATTTGTGTTTGCTCAAATAAGGCCTCATGGAAAAGCACAAATAAAGAAAATTTGAAAATTTAACAAACCCCCTAAGTGTTTGTGAATTAAAATCCTGCCAGAGCTATTTATAAAATGTGCGTCTGTATCCAAAAGTATTTACCATTTGCTCCATGGATTGTCAAATCTGGTACAGACCAAACATGCTTGGTAGCTCCATGAGACTAAGCCACATGCTTTCAAAATCTTTTGCCTAGCTACATCACTAAGAAAAAGCCTCCCTCACTGTGTGCTCATAAATCTGGCACAAATGGATCTCCCTCAATCAGGAGACCTTAAGGGTCTTTCAGAAAAGAAGTCATTTTCTGTGTGTATCTCTGTGCTACCTGCTGGCAAGCACATAAATATTAGTGTGAAGGCAGAAATTTCAGAAGAATATTCAATTTCCAGCTAGGCAGTGAAACTGGTATAGGGTAGGGAGTCAGGAATTGTTAATTCTGAGGGTTCCCATGACTGGGGTAGGAAGGTTGGGAAGGAAAATGAATAAATTAACACAAGGCACTTTGAAATACAAAGTGATATCTAAAGGTCAGATAATCCCAATCATTTAGTGATGCTCAAGCCCCACGGAATCAGAACAAGTAGAAAAAAAATGCAAGGTAAAATGGCATCATTGGGATCAGCCAGCAGCCTGTGGAGGGATTTCGGTGTCCTCACTCCCCATGTTCTGGTGACCCATTCAGATGGCAGAAGCACCATGCCATCCATCTGTACCTCTTTGAAACCAGAATCCCACATTCAAGCAATCCTTTTAAATGGTAGATACAAGAGCCAACTCTTGCTGCTATCACAAGGTCTCACAAGGCTTTTAATCATCAAGAACTGATAGCTACTGTTCTCCGTTTGGATGAATACCAATTAGAGAGATGGGACAACCTGAGGAATGGAGAAGAGAAAGCAGTGGGGAACTGGCTTTGTTGTTTTGGGGAGGGGATTGCCAAAAATAAAAAATTACCTAGGGCATCAGTGCCCTTCAGGCCAACCCTGAGGGGAAGCTAATGAGATGGTAGAAGAGATCTGCAAAGGATGGGGTAGGGAGCGCTGCAAAGATGTTATTTATTAATAGAGTTTCTTTTTGTAGATGGTAATTGCAAAATCTTAATTTTTTTTTAAAAAAAGGGTTTTGCTGAATCAGGCAGCTTCTCTCTAAATATTATAATTCTGTTTACATTTTCTCTTAGCCTGTCTCCCTGAGAGAGGCTGCATGAAGCTCTACTTGAGCTTAGTTGGGAAGGGTTTGGCAACAGAAGACTTAACCCAATGCAAAAGAGAAGAGCCTACTGGGAATTTTTAGAAAAATTGAGTGATCCGCCTTTCCAAGTTAAAAAAAAACTCTATTATAACCCTCCCTAAATGAAAAAGTACCTTAAAATTGACAGGAATCATAAAAAGGTGGGGTTCAAAGCAAAATCTGCCTCGCTCCAGTAAATCTCACTTCACTCGGATGATGGTATACAGATCAGGGTTCAGTCTAAACCCTCATTTTCTACCTGCATTCTGATTGGTCTTTTGCCCATGAGTAGAATCCTCTCACACCTAGAATTACAGAATCTTAAGAGAATAAGGGACCTCAGAGGCCTTGACATATACTTGACCAAAAATCTCTCCTACCAAATTCCTCGCAAATGAGCATCTAGCTTCACTTGAAGAGCTCCATGGATGGGGAATCTGCTGCTTTCCAAGTTAGACCTTTCCATGTTTGAGTAACACTAATTGTCAGGAAGGTTTTCTTCATACCGAGGCAAAATCTGCCTCTCTAACTTCTAACCATCGCTCCTCATTCAGTCTTCTGGGACCAGACAGAGCAAAGCTGCTTCCTTCATATGATAGCAAAGACTAGAGGACAGCCATCCACGTTTCCTTTAAATCTTCTTTTTCTCGGAGCTCTATATTCCTGGTTCCTTCAACTGACCTTTGTATGGTTATGTACTCAAGGCCTTTCACCCTTCTGGCTATCCATGTAATGTAGAATAGATAAAATCAGAGGCATTCTTTAACAAAAACAGGTACAAATCAGGGTTGTCCATTTTCACTATTCTTATTCAATGTAGAAATAGAAATGACAACCGTAGCACCAAGGAGAAGGGAGGAAGTATTTATATAGCACCTACTATGCTCTAGGTACTATGCTAAGGACTTTTGCAAATATTATCTCATTTGATCCTCATAAAAACCCTGACAAGTAGGTGTTATTATCCCCATTTTACAGTTGAAGAGACTGAGGTAAATAGAAAATGACTTGCCCAAGGTCACATAGCTAGTAAATAAATGTCTTAGGCTACACTTGAATAAGGTCTTCCTGATTCCGGCCCCAGTGTTCTGTCCACTGAGCCGCCTAGCTGCTCCAATAAAAAGAAGAAGAAAGGAAAAGCATTGACAATGAAGATATTGAAATAGTATTGTGGTACTATTTTTAGGGCAGCTAGGTGGTACAGTACATAGGAACTCTTTCCAGAAATGGAGTCAGAAAGACTCATCTCCCTGAGTTCAAATGTGTCATCAGGCACTAGCTGTGTCATTCTGGGCAAGTCACTTAACCCTGTTTGCCTTAGTTTCCTCCTCTGTAAAATGAGCTGGAGAAGGAAATGGCAAACCGCTCTAGTGTCTTTGCCAAGAAAACCCTAAATGAGGTCATGAAGAGTTGTACTTGACTGAAATGACTGAATGACAGCAGTATTTGTAGATGACGTGAGTGAATATCTAGAAAACCCAAGACAATCAAGAACAACAAAACAAATGAGCTGAAATAATAAATGACTTGAGTGAAGTAACCAAGTTCAACTTCAGCACCTTTGGAAACATCCAGTGCCCAGATAATCCATTAGGGGATGAGGTTTTACTACTGACTGGTGGGTCAGAAGTGAGAGAGAGAACCAATGACAGGCCAAGTAGCAAAAGAGGAAAACACAGGAGTTTTTCCAGTATTGTTTTTAGAGCTGTCTTCTACTGTCCCAAAATGCTGACAACACAGCATGGAACTGCTTGGAAAAGTTGATTAGGTCCCACAGTGCTGGAGTAGATGGAGTTTCAAGAGGCTAGGAAATTGTAACCACTGGAAATAGCATGAAAAATGGTTCACGTGAGGGGAGGGAAAAAATTAAACTGAAATAACTAAGAAATATATTAACTAAAATTATGTTTGATTTGCTGTTGAGATTTCTCTCCCTTTTGATGCTCAAGAGAGTGCCTCCATGGGGACTTGAAAAGCCTCCGTACCCTCTTCTGAATTGATAGCTTCCCTGGGGCTGAGAGAAATAGTTCAGAAGTGGGATGAGCCACAGAGATCCTTTAATTAGAGGAGAGGCCCTAACGTTAAGGCTGAGAGCGGACAGGCCTGAAAGAAATAAGGAAAAAAAGATCCTCTAGCTGTAGGAGCTTGTCCTTAGTTCTTGTGACATACACTTAAGAATACAATTTAAAGCTAAATGGGGGCAACAGCCAGAGGTAGCTTCAGTTGGTAACATCCCCCAAGAAGAAGTACCTCCAGAGATCTTGGATGAAAATAGGGAGTTGAAAAACTTAGCTTTGTAGAAATTTCTTCTGGATTTGAGCTGGTCGGTGCAATGTTTACTCAAATGATTTATGGACTTGAGATTATGGAAGTCATAGCAACACAGAAATTGCCAAGTGAAAATAAAACCAAGCCCTGTGCGCTCGTATTGAACATAATCAAGGAGGCAGCTGACAAACAAGTCTCCTTTTTTTTCCATTTCTTTCTTTGGTCTATTGAGGCTGTCGAAAGTACAAAGCAGATCTCAGCCTTTTGAAAATCTTCGAAGAGTGTTTGACACTCCAATAACGGGACTGATTAATTTGACTTTGCCAAATAATTCAATCATTTTGTACTTTTCTGTACATAGTGGAACGGACCCCGTGGAGTTCAGTTCTTCTTTTTGAAGATCATTAACGGGTACATGACCTTGGGGACAGATATGATTTGCAGTCTGCTCTGGTGTCAAGCAGAAAGGGAAATTCTATCCCTCCCTTTTCAGTTTTGGGGGTGGGGCGGGCAGCATTGGCTATTGAGGACATGGCGAAGGAGGGAGGAGGAAGACTTGCTAGGTGGCCACATAAATAAAGGACAGTGTCGCATCGCAAAAGTTGCCCTTTGTAGAAAAGCTACCAGATCAAAACTGATCAAAGCCAGACAAATGAAGAAGGAAAGCAAAGTCATGTTTGTAGGAAAGAAACTGGAAGAAGAATGGAAAACTTCATCTGCTTGGGCTGCCAAATTGCAGCAGATTGTGAGATCAGGGGAGACATATGTCAGGATTGGGGAGAAAAGCAATTCATCCTAACAGCAATTCAGGTGCAGAAAGATCAGTCTAAGGAACTAAATTGAAAATGTACAGCATCACTAGGTTGTCAACAGTTCTGTAGAGAACCGAGTGAAGGCAGCTCTTCTGAAGAGAGGAGAGGAGACTCGAAGCTCTCGACGTGTGGTGGTGTTTGTGAAGAATGCTTGGGGGTCACCAAAATGTTGTGAGACTTTGGGGGCATTAACTGCACTGTTGGCTGGACTGACAGGTGGGGCTATAGATAAATAAAGCCAAGGTGTCGCTCGAAGGAGGACTAGAGTCGTGTGTTTTTTTGCTGGTCGGTCTTGATGTTTTCTTAACATCTCTTTGAAAGAGGAACTTGTCACGGTAGATGGTCCAATATTGAAGCATTCACTATAATTGGAAAATTTTGACTCTTTTAAATGTTAAAATGCTGGACATATTGGATTGTCAGTTGCTGTAGATAAGTGGTAGTGTCTTCGGGGTACTGATAGTTCATATTTTTGGTTGTTTGGGCTAGACTGTCCTCTTCCAGATGGTGTTACAGCGGGCGAAGTGACATTACCTTCATCTAATTCTCACTGCAACAGAATGTAGTAGGATTCTTTTCTTTTCTTCCTTCTTTCTTCTTTTCTTTTCTTTTCTCTTTTTTTTTTTCAAAACCACTACTGAATCTATGGAATCCAGCCAAATCCCTGGAAACAATCCAGGCCTACACATTTCTCGTGCCCATTACGACTAAAACAGTAGACGCAAAGCTGAAATAGCTCTATTTACAAAAAAACATTCCATCGCACCCCCTCTTTCCTTCAACAATTTTAAATGATGAACTAACACATCAAAACAATATTAGGGACGTGTTTAATTCACTTATGTATTCTGAGGGTGGGGAATAGAAAGAACACCTTTTATGTTGAAATCTATTTGAAGGGAGCTGACTTCACACATTGAGTAGAGATCTCAGCCCATAATCTTGGGTTCCTCGGCACACAGCACCAGTTTAGCTTCTAATTTACTCTCGGGTGACTTAATGGTATTGCTTAATTATAACAGTTGCAAGCTCCATCTTCTAAAATATATCACAGGCAGCCAAACATCTGCAGGGTTTTGTAGCAGGGAGGGTGCCAAATGAAATGCTCATTTTTTGTATTATTTTGCTTTTATTAGTTTTTAATACATATATGTAATAAACAAGACGAGCAAGACAGCACTTAAATATGTACCAGTGGTAATCAAACGTAAGATATTAAGTTGCAAAAATGCCCATTCTACGGAAAGGAATATGCTCCTCGGGAGAGCTGGTTTGCGACATGGGACATTTTAAAATAACATTAACTTTTCAGTGACAAAATAGCAGGAGAAAGACTTTTCAACATGGCAAGTACACACCGCTGGTAGCAAAGGCCCCACAGAAGTGCCCTGAATGGACTGAGAAGAATTTGGTTCTTCATCAAGGATAAGATACAACTGCTGAGTAATTAAAGGGCTTGAGTGTTGTACCTTTCTCTCTAGGTTGTAAGCATTTGGAACATCATCAAGAAACAGTCAAATTAAAAATAAAAAGATCTTGGCACTAGAGTGTCTTAGCTCATACCCGAGAAATTAATAGCTAAGAAAGCTCTCTGATACATCTATTTCTTTTTGTATGAAAACAAAAAATGTATATCTACATACATGTATACATGTGCGAGAGGTAAGACATCTATTTTCTCAATTCCCTAGGCAGTTCTGTCAGACTATAAATTGTAGAACTGGTGTGTGGTGCTGCATTGATACGAGGAATTTGCTATACCAATGAAATCATAGGTGTAGTCTAAATATGTATACATCTATATGTGCATGTATATTTATGGGCATACCTCCATTCCTAGAGATGAAATTTCTATTTAATTTGGCAGTATAAATAAAGGATGTCTTTTTTGTGTGATCAAAAATTTCTGAAAAAAAATTCCTTTTTTGTGTTGAAACTTTCTGTCTTTCCCATCAGATCAAAGGTGGGTTAATTTTCTTTTAAAACTGATTTTGATTACTTTTGTACTGTCATAGGAAGAATATACATATGTATGTATATATATGCATATATACATACATATGTATATATATTTCCACCATTTTTAAAAAGGGAAGGTTGATTTTTATTATTGCACCTTAAAACAGGTTAAAAAAACAAAACTTAAAATTCATAGATGACTCATCTTCTAAACTGTATAAATTTGAAAAGGAAAAAAAAGGCAAAGTACAAAATATAAAAAAAATAGCCAATTAAAAAAAATCACTTCTGAGTGTACTCAGTAGGGATCTGGTAAAAATTAAGCAGAGGCTAATGAAGCTCCAAGCCCCCACATAATAGCACAGAGGGAGGAAGAGCTGGATATTGCCTGCTATGAGGCAAACTGCTTAAGGAAGATTGTGAAAGTCTCGCTGAAACCAACTTAGCAAAATCCTCCCTCCCTAGCCACCTTTAGGAAGATCATGTCTAATCAGACAATATTGCTATTGCCGAGGTGTTGGAAGGTATGACTCTGGTGTTTCCTTCACTTAGTCACCTCCCTGTGCTGTCAAGTGAGCCACATGGATGGATGTTATTAAATATTCTGGGACTCTCATCCAGGTGGATGCTAGTGATTCCATACCTGATGCTTTTTACCTGTGTGACCCTGGGAAAATCACTTAATTTACCTGGGCCTTAGATCCTTATCTTTAAAAGGAAGGAGCTGAGCTGGATGGCCTCTGATGATGCCTCTTTTAGTTCTAGAGCAATGATCATCTTATAAGGAGGGTAGATTAGAAGTCTTTTCTTTTCTCATAGATGACTCCTTTTTTTTTCTTCTTTGTAGCAAGGGCAACAGGACTAATTCTCTGTAAACCCTTCTTATTTTAGGATATTGCTTACAGGTAGCCTCACACTGCCTCCCCGGTCCCCAGAACACCCTTTTTATTACTCCACTAATCCCATCTTCCTTGGACATAGACTCCCAACCTTTCCATTCTTCCTTAGTCCTTAACAAAACTTTGACCAGCCTATGTCCCATTCTCACCGGGCCTTGCTAAGTGACTGAAGTGCTGACCGTCAATAGATAAATTCACTTTGGAAGGTGTGAATAGTTGATTGCTCAAAGTGATATGCGCCCCTCCCAAATCAGTTTCCGACTTTCTAGATTTTGCCATCTTGCTACCATGTCATTCTGGAACATCCCTTTGCCAGGCTGACCCCCTTCTCTCATTGGTGATTTCCTCCCAGGGCTTCCATTTTGGGCAGGGGCAGACTTTAACACTCAGTTGCTGTATGGCTACCGACCCACCCTTCGGTTTTCAGCTGTATTTTGTGTATCATCTCCCCCTATTAGAATGTAAGTTTCTTAAGGGGAAGTCCCTAATTTTAGAAAAATTAGAGAGAATGTAGTTCTTCTTCTTCTTTTGCTTGGTTTGTGTAACATAGTACTTGGCACACAGGAGGCACTTAATAGTTGCTTTCAGTCTTGCCTTGACTAGATTTTTCAAGGAACATTTGCATTTTGAAGGGTGATTCTGAAGATATAAATCCATATTCCAAAGGAAAGATTCTCTAGCTGTGGGAATTCGAGGCAGTATTACTGGCTGGGGCAAGACGTTTTGGGGACAATGGGAATTTTGTTGTTGCCCCCTCCAAAAATAAGCAGAAGCTGTTTCATCTTTGTCTCTGTATCCCCTGCACACTGTAAGCCCTTAATACATGCTTGTTGATTGACCGATGGATAAACGACTACATTCTGCCTCCATCAAGGCCGGCCATGCGTAACACTTGGTGAAGCCTAAGTTTCATGGCGCGGATCATGGCGCGGATCATGGCGCGGATCATGGCGCAGAACGAGAACACAGATGTTTATCTTTAAGTAGTCGTACCTAATTTCCTGTGGAATCGTCGAACGGAGTCACTAATCATCAAATGTTTAACCGATGTGTCTGTCATTATGCTAGAAGCGACCGAGGAATTACTGTTACTCTGCTCCATTGTGCCTAGGACTTCTCTTATTTCCCTTGAAGAATTACGGAGGGAATGTGGGTTAGAAGGCAACAGAATGTGGGGGAGAAAGCATTGAACTGCGGGAGCCCTGGCCTCGGCCACAAACTAGCTTAACCGCAACAACAATAATGATCGTTGTTATTATTAGCATATTAACTATATTTATATTATTGTAATTCCATGTAATATAATTATAATTATATTAATTATTGTTATTATGTTAATAGAATAGCAATGACAATAACAAAAATAAAAGCAATATTGCTTCTCAAAGCTATAGTTCTTTTATGTCTTCACTGCATTTTCCTCGTGGCATTGTGAATAAGGTAAATATTGTGAGTGTTATCCCCATTTGTGGTTGAGGAAATTGAGACTCCAGAGGGGATATATCTTATCCAGGGTCACACAGTTAGTAAGTACTCCACCAACAATAGGAATTTGAATCCGAGTTTTTCGACTACAAATAAAGTGCTCTTTCTACTAGGCTGTGCTGTCCGTCCAAAGAATGATCCTTAGCAAGTCATTCGCTTCTTTGGGTTTCAATTTCCTCATTTGTGAATTAAGAGAGTTGGAATAGTTGATTGCTAAGATCCGCTTCTCGATCTTAAACTCTGTACACCAAGTGCTAGCAGGGTTGGATGCAAGGAGAGGGATTTGGCTGTATAAAAATGCCTTGAGGTCAGCTTACCCTCTGTCTCCATCTTTTGACAAAGGATGAAAGAGGAATAGAAAGAATTATGTATATAGTTTCCCTTAAAAATGGGATGAAGAATTATGCAAATGTAGGTAAGGACGCTTCCCTAAAAAAGTGGTATTAAAGAAGGACCAGTTGTTTATTCAAGCTGGGTGTCATGAGCTGAGCTGTTTAGATTTCTGAAGGGCCATCAGGGATGTGGGGGAACATCCTCACAGACTAATCTTCAGTTTTGTAGGCTCAAAGCTCTGATTTTTTTCAGTCCACTAAGAGATCACCAAATTCATGGGACTGGTGGATAAACTTTACTGCCGTTACATGCACTTAATACTATCGACCATCTGCAGGGTACTCTCTCTTTAGGTAAAACCATTCAGGAGAACAAATCGTAATAGAATCAGATGGTTTCTGGATGAGTAGAGAATCCGAGCAAATAGAGTTGGATGTTCGCATGGAAAATTTCCATAAAGCCAGAGTAGCTTAATGAATTGTTTCTCCTCCCTGTAGAGACTTCTGTATAAAGAACTGGGATCTACTGATGGAATAAGAGCGTCCCTACCTGGCCCTTGGAAGGGATATGGAGAGGGACTGGATTTCCCGGAATAGAGAGCTCCTGTGTGAGGAATTCCTCTTTACTAATGCAAGTGGGTACCTTATCTGCAGCTTATAGTCTTAAAGAGTTGTTGGAGAGCTACAATTCCCAAGTTACACACCTGAGGGTCACTTAAACAAACTCATAGGGGTGCTGGATATTTAAAATAGTTTAATTAACTAATTGATAAATAGTTAAAATAATTTAAAAAATTTAAAACTTTCTGAGAGAAAACATCACTATTCAACATCTGTCAGCTACCTTGTGAACTGCTGGCTTGAGGGAGTTCACAGTTTCACTCAAACTGTATTCTTTTCGATGATGTTTTCAAAGGCATGAGATATGTTTTTGTTTACTTGTACTATCAGCCATATTTAATTTGTTAAATTTTCTCTTTTGTATATATATTATGTACATATATTATACATTTGTGATGCTGGGTTTTCAGTTAGCTGTGGTTAAACCCCACCCCCGAACAACAATCAAACCAGGCACTGAGTGAAAATCAAAGTGGAACAGGACGCTAGGGTGGTGGTGTCCAAGGTTTGAAAGGTTGTGCTGTACCCCAAAGGCGCACATATCTCATTAGTAAATAATTATGGTTGTTTAAGTTGTTAGGGCAGGCAGGAAAGAAATAGCAGTGGTGAAAACAAATAAACAATAGCATTGCTGCTGTTCTTAAAGTGTTGGAAATTATCAACTTAATGCCTGTTTATTTTCTGAAAGAATCTTTGATTAAGGTAGGTTAAGAAGACAACATTGGAAAATCACAGCTTTGGTTGCTTATTAAGTTCTTTTGGCTTAAAAATTTCAAAGCAAGCCCCAAATAATTTTTTAAAAGTTTAAGCTAGGTCACTTTAGCCATTTTTGAATTATGTGAGGGTGAAAAAAAATACACTCTTTCCTCTCTAAAAAAAAAGTACTCTGACCTTTTTGTGCTTATATAACTCAAATAGCTGAAGCCATAAACTTCAAACTGAATGTGAGTAGAGTCCTCATTGAGAAAGGAAAATGATGCCAAATTAGAAGAAAAATGGTTTAATATATTTTTTTAAATGTGAAGATTAAAAATTACAAGTCAGTTTCCAGTCAATGGAATATCCCCTGAACTTTTAAAGCTACTTTAGGCAAGGCATAAATGAAGGTCTTTGAATCTAGTTTTTGACTTTTTTTTTTGTTTTCTCTTGATACATTTTTTTCCAGGAAAAAATGAAATGCAAATATGTATGCTAATGTAATGGCCAGAGTAGAAAATGAAACAGGCAAAAGGCTTGAAATCCAATTTAGGCTTATAAATAGAATTCTTAAGATGGCCCCATTATTCATATTATATGTGGTGAGTGCCTTTCCTTTCTTTATTGGGGTGCTTGATGCAGGGGTTTGGAGGAGAACATCTTACCTTGTTGGTCTAGAATGTGATAAGCAGGGACAACTTTTTGGGAGGTCATGTTATGAAAACTTTTAACCAATTTGGAGTTTTAAGATACACAGAACCCTTGAGAAGGCTTAGGTTCTTTCCTCAGCTGAAGCAAGGACTTTTACTTGTGGCTCTAGGAGACAGAACCTCTTTGAATCTCAGATTCTTCACCTATAAAATAGGGATAATTATGGTTATGTAGAGCAATGTCTGGTCCTTTTAGTGAGTCACCTCACTCAACGTTCAATCAATTAAGCCAGAAGGTAAACATTTACTAAGTAGATACTCTGTGCTTGGCACTGTTCCTGTGTTATAGTTACAGAACCAAAAATGAAATAGTCCCAGTCCTCAAGGAAAATATATTCTATGGGGAGGGAGACAACATGTACAAGATGAACATGTATAAGAATACACAAAATAAATGCAAAGCAATTTAGATGAGAGGCACAAACAGTTAGGAGAGCAATCAGGAAAAGCCCCAAGTAGAAGCTGGTGCTTGAGCCAGGAATCTAAGAAGCTGGGAAGCTGGCTTTAAAGGAAGCTAGGAATTATAATGTTAGAAAAGACATTTGGAGGGAGCTACAAGGATTCTTATAGGCTACTATGTACCGCTTGCTAATGCTTTAATCCAATGTCCCAAATGTTAATCACAAAACCAGTCAAAGTTCTGCTCTAAACATACCTAATGTAACCCAGGTCTCAAGCCTGGAGTATTTGCATAAGACTTTCCTTATTGGTGGGGAGAAAAATGACTCAATTTGTGTGCCTTGTTAAGACATGGAATTGGTACAAGACTTTTATAAAGGAGAGGCATTCTTTTTTATTCCTTAAAGAGAGTACACTGGAGGTTCTAGACTTTCTTCAGGGAGAGAATTCTGGGAGAGATGGAAAATACTTTGGAAGGCAGGCATTTAGGGGAAAGTCAGCTTCTTAATGTGTCACTGATTTCCAGATTGTCTCCTCAGAGACTTTGAGATATTTCGTTTTGGATGAGATTGAGTCCTCTCTCAGTTGAGCTGAGATGTCTTGTTCCCAGTGGGAGAGTTCATTCACTTTGTGTATTGTTTGGCATATTCTAATCTGTATAATTTCCTCTGACTTCTGCTTGCTATCTCCTTGGATAAATGAGTTTACTTGCTATTCACTATTTGTGATGGGAAGTGGTCAAGTTTTCAAATATATTTGTAATATTCTTCTTCTTTAAGAGATAACAGCCAGGAAAGATTCCAAGAATCTAAAGTAAAAAAATCATATTTCTAGATTAATGATATTTTTTGGAGGGAGTAGATATAATTTTAGTCTAGTATCCATTCTCTGAGAAGAATAGAGAACATAACCTCATGGCCCTTTCTCTTTCTTCTCTCCAGGCAGGAATCCTTCTCTTCCTTGGAGGGGGGCAGCCAAAAATTCTGAGATATCTATCAAAGCCTCCCTATGAGAAACATTTAAACAACTCATGGGAATGTACACAGAAATAACATAGGGAATGCATACCTTACCTTGCGATAAATGATAGTACACATTGCTCTAAATACTTTCTCACTTCTGCTTTTTTCCACCTCTAAGGTATCTTCTGAGTTATCCTACATTTAGAGACAGTGTGGTATAGTAGATAACATGACGAAATCAATCTCAGAAAGACGTAGGTTCACACCCTGTCTCTACTCTTTGCTAGCTGTTCATTTCTCAGCCTTGGTTTCCTCATCTGTCTAATTAGGGATAATTATACTTACCTCAGAGGTGTGAGGTTCAAATGAAATTATGCAAGCAAAGCAGTTGGCAAACTATAAAGAACTATATAAAATAACTTATTATATTTAGAATGTTGAGAAATGTAGCCATTGGATACCTGGCCATGTGTAGTTAGATGTTTCTGGATATTTCCTGCTAGAAACAGAAATTGAACAGACAACTTTTATACAGAGATTCATTGGTAATTAGTCTAGTGTGGCTTCTTTCCCTTAATGTGTTGCTTTTTGGGTCTCTTACAAGTATCTTTAGGAGAAAGGCCCTATGGAATTACATCAAATAAAAACTTCACCCCATGGATCTTAAAAAGCATGGATTATTTGCCACAGGAAATTTGGCAGCATTATTGTTGCTATAGAAACCAATAACTACTAAATTTCTTGACTCATATGTGTTTAATTTTTCAGTCCTAATATAGTACAGTAGAGGCATTTTCAGAGATACTTCTAAGTGTCCATCTCTGGATTCCTACATGGAACTACTGTTTTCTATTTAAGAATTTTAACAACAGAGCTGTATTCAGTACATGTCAAAGGATAGCTCACATTTATATTGTGCTTTAAAGTTTGTAAGATACTTCCCATATATTCTCTCATTTGAGGCACTATTATTATCTTCATTTTACAGATAACGTAGCGGTCAGGGTCACACAGCTAGTGAATGTCTGAGAGGGAATTTGAACTTGAGTCTTCCTAACTATAATTCCAGTGCTCTTTTTCATGGTTCTATATATGCTGTGGGAGTAACTAGGGGGCAGAGAGGATAGAGCACTGGGCCTGGAGTCAGGAGGACCTGAGTTCAGATTCAGCCTCAAACATTTATTAGCTATGTGACCCTGGACAAGTCACTTAATCTCTGTTTGCCTCAGTTTCCTCAGCTGTAAAATGGGGACGCTGAAGAAGGAAATGACAAACAACTCCAAGAAAACCCCATAAAAATGGTGTCACGAAGAGTCGATATGACTAGTACGACTTAACAACAACAACATATATGCTGTGCTCTGGAGGTACAAACATTAAAAAACAAAAACAATCTTAGCCTTCAAGTAGTTTGCAGTTGAATGGGGCAAGGAGGGGGTTGTAACTACATGAGCCTAATGCAGGACAGGCTATTGTGATAGAAGCAGAAGACAAAATGCTCTAATAAAATTCAAGAAATCACGTTCATGGAATCAAGGAAGACTCCATGGAGGCTGATACCTGAGGCGGTCCTTGAAGGAAGGCAGGGGTTTGAACTAGTGAAAACGACAAGAGAATACATTTTAATCATGGTGGATGGATTGCATGAGGGAATGGAAGGGACAAAGGGCAGGATGAGATAAGGAAGAAACTAGCATTTCAGTTTGGCTAGGTTAAGGTGAGTAATATGGGCTAATCTGTTAAGGAGAGTATTATGAAATAAAGCTGGAAAGGTGTGAATCTAGACTGTGGGAGGTCTTAAATTCCCAACTGAGAAGTTTGCATTTAACTCTCTAGGAAATAAGGAACTCTTGAAAGTGTTTGAAGAGAGGAGTGATGTGGTCAGATCTATGCATTAGGAAGATTATTTTGACAACTCTATGCAGCTGTGAAGAGAGAGAAGAATGGAGTCAGAGACTAGAGAGTTGGATGGTGGTGACCTCAGTAGAAGCAGGGTAATTGAGAGTGGGTAAGATGATGAGGTAGGTTTGGAATACATTGAGTTTGAGAGGCCAGGATGAAGTCCATTCGAAGAGAAATATCTAGAAAATGGCAGGGAATGCAGAGAGACTAGAATTAGATGCTGCCTTATTGATATCACAAGGCTTCTGATCTTTATTTCCTTGAATGCCCAGACTTACTGTGGTTACACATGACCTCCCAAGGACAATGTTTTAGAGAATCTTCTCCAAATCAAATTTTGACTCTTGGCACTCTCTCCAAAGTGCCCTGAATTGTTTGGGAGATCAAAATACTCTCTCCTTTGCCTCAATAAATAAAATCAAACAAGATGAATCTATTTGGGAATCACATCTCTCCTTGAAGAGTAGATTTTTAGTACAGAGCTGGGGAAGGGGCTGTTTGAATTACACAAATACCATTATTGTTAGGGTAAGATATGAGGATCAAACTCTTTCCCACTGAGATAAAAATTTACCCCCTAGGATATACTAAGTTGATTCTTTCCTCAATGTGTTTTTTAAAAAGGCAAAAAAGAAATTACAACAAATAAGTAAATAAATAAGCATAAATAGCTTGTGACATTCAGGCCCCAAATGACCTTTTACTTTGGCAAAAACTGTCAACTAGACCTAAGGAGCCCGTTTGTGCTGGCACCTCTACTACTGGTCTTGCTACCTCCACTACCATCAATTCCTTCTCTCCAAAGATTTTCTCTGGAGCAGGAAACAGTTAGTATAAGAAATATCGAACAACTATTTTGTGAAAGCAATTGTAGTCTTCTCCATGAAAAAAAAATGAAACTACACTTAAAATGCTGTCCTAGTGCTTTTTAAAATAATGTTATATACACACAACTTTCTTGTAGATTTATCTTTCTTTCAGAATGAAGTTATTAGAATTGTTTTAATTAGTATACAACACTGTAGTATTTTCTCTCAGAAAACTCAGTGCACAAAAAACTTTGTTCTACTACTGCTTGTTACTGACTGCTATTGGTGTCTGAATTATTTTCTTGGTGACTCTCACTTTTACCAGATTTGGAAAATCGGAGGTTTCATGTGTCACTTATTTACCTCTCTTCACTCAATATCATCTGAAATTTTCATGCTGAATCAACTTTTAAAACTCTCAGCTTTGATGTTATCAACCTCACCTCCGCTGGTGATCTGTCAGGCCCAGGGATTGAGATTTTTCATTGCCCCAACACACACTTCAGAGATGTTTCAAAATTCACACTTCAAAATTAAAATATACATTTCCTATTCAGCGACTGAGGCATGAAACAGATTCACATGGGACAGGGAAGTGGTAGGATAGAACAGAAAAAAACTACAACACAGAAGCAAGTGATTCCTAGGGATTTAACTTTCTTCAAACATGTTTCTCAGAGCTTGGGAAAAACTCATTTTTGTGCTCCTGGTATTATTTCTTTGTTCTACTCTGTCACTTCCTCATCCCACATGGTTGTGTTTCATGCCTCAGTCACCAAGTAAGAAAATGTAGATTTTTGGTTCCATTTTTACCTTTAAAGTATAGCTTTGAAGTAAACATTAGTGCCGAAAATGTTTGTGTTGTGGGTGTCAGCTAGAAGCAGGGTTGGCCTATAAAGGCAACTAAGTCAGAATAATCTGGTTGTTGGGAGATTACATTATTTAAAGGAGTGTTTCTACTCCCCTCATCCTTGAACTATAGAATGTAACTAGGGCCTTCTTAAGGCAGGTGAAACTTTGCCATATAGTCATAGAGTCATTTAATCTGAGAGTTGGAAGGAGGCATAGACTTCTTACCTGAAGCACAAGTCCCCTCCATAATATCCCCAGAAGGTGGTCATTTGACACTGTTTATGCTACCATCCTGTTTCCTTTTCCTACCTTGGCTTCTATGACTGCATTTTCATAGTTCACCCTGACTTCTCCATCTCTTTGCTCCTTTGCTGGTTCTCATTGTATGATAGCCACTTAAATGTGGATGTCCTCCTCCAAGTTTCTGTCCTTGATCTTCATATCTTTCTAGAAACATTCTCTCTCTCTCTCTCTCTCTCTCTCTCTCTCTCTCTCTCTCTCTCTCTCTCTCTCTCTCTCCTTCTCCTTTCTCTCCCCTCCCCCTTCCCCTTTTCACCTACTTCTGGGACTTCCAACATGGTTTCATCAAGAGTGGGTTATGCCACATTAACCTCATTTTCTTTTTTGACAGGGTTTCTAGGCTGGCGGATCAAGGGAAAAATTAATACTAATAATGATAATTATAATAATGATAGCAGCAGCTAATGTTTACATAGCATTTACTATATGCTAGGCACTTTACAAATATTATCTATCCCTGGATTATCTCAATAGCTTGCTAGTGGGTCTGCTTGCCTTAAGTCTCTGCCTACTGCAATCTATCCTCTATTCATCCACTGAAGTGACTTTCCTAAAACATAGGTCTGATCATATCACCCCACCCCTCTATTCAGCAAACTCCAGTGATTCCCTATAGCCTCCAAATAAAATATAAAATGCTCTGTTTGGCATTCAAAACTCTTCATAACCTAGCGCCCTCCTACCTTTCCAGTCTTTTTATACCTTACTCCCCGACGTATTCTTCAATCCAGTGATGGATGTTCCATGAACAAGACACTCCATTTTCTTTGGCTGTCCCCCATGCCTGGAATGCTCTCCCTCCTCCATCTGACTACTGATCTCCTTTGGCTTCCTTTAGGTCCCAACTATAACCCCACTTCTACAGGAAACCTTCCCCAACTTCTCTTGATTTGAATACTTTCTCTCTGTTAGTTATTTCTTATTTATCCTCTACATAGCTTGTTTGCATATGTTGTTTGCATATTGTCTCCCTCATCAGATTATGAGGGTGATTATGCGATTATGATTGTAAGATTCTTCTTTCTTAGATTATTTCAGATTATGAGATCCGAGAGGATAGATTATTTTTTGCCTCTTTTTTATATCCCTAGTGCTTAGCACAGTGCCTGGTACATAGTAGGGACTTGATAAATGTTTATTGATTCTAGAGTAGAGGAAAGCGTAGCATTATATTGGTTCACCAAGAGTTTGGTATGGGAGGGTGATAGCTTGAGAAAGAACTGAATGGTACAGAGATTGGAGGTCAGGGTGAAGATGAAGAACAGGGTTAGTGTTCATTAGGCGTAGGGAATAATGGGAATTACATAAACCTGGTATGCCTTGGTGTCACAAAGGTATCTGACAAAATCTCTCATGAGATCCTTGTGGAAAAGATGAAGTGATATGAATTGGTATGGATATGGATGGTCCTTCTAATCACAGCTCCACTTACTAACAGCTCATAAACCCTTTCTTTAATAACAGGTTCTGGAATTTTGTCAGGAATTAATATCAAACTAATCAGCTTATAGTTTGAAGGAAATACTCTCTTCTCTTCTAAGATGTTGAGACGTGTTCCTTGAGACAGCTTGTTCCTTTCTCTCTTTCTCCCTCCTTCATACAAGTCATTGGCAAACATTTTAAATACTACAGGACCAAAGGTAAGTCCCTCAGATATTCCGTTAGGGAGTTCTCTCCATTAATGAGCGTTTATCTCATCCTGAACCCACCCACCTGTAAAATCCAGCCTGCATCTCTTCCTCTATCTTTTAAAATGCTTAGCTGAAATCTAGGTATACCATGCCTATAGCATTCCCCTGACATATCTGTCTGATGATTTTGTCCAAAAAGGAAATGAGGTTAATCTGGTATGGATTGTTCTTGAACATCAAAAATATTGATTGATGTACAGGGTGTCCCTAAAGTCTGGACACATAGGAAAAAATGCACATTTTGAAATATTTGGAATATTAACATACCTTAGCCCCCTTGACTTCCTTTTCTGGGGCATGCTAAAGGAGAAGATGTACTCAGTGAAAATGACAGATGCAATACACTTGATTGGATGCATAAAGAGTGGATGTGCTAAAATTGACATCAGTGTGGAGTTATTGCATTGAGTTCATGTGAATCTTGTAAAACACATCGACCTTTGCATTACAAATGATGGAAATCATATTGAAGATGTAATTTGTTAATATTCCAATTAAATAAAATGTTGTTGAAAATTTCATTCATTTCTTGAAAATATGCATTTTTTTGCCTATGTGTCCAGAATTTAGGAACACACACACTTCTCAGTGAAGATCCAAACAAAATCTCCTATTTAGTACCATCTCTAAAGAACAGTTTATTGTTAACAAAAAGAAGGGATATGTTCTTTAACTTTGATAGTATAGTATTAACTTAAATTAAAATTATTTTATATTATATTTATATTAATAAAATTAATATTTATTTATTAAATTTTTTATTAAATTTATTTTTATTATTATTAAAAATAAATAAAAAATAAATAATATATATAATAAAAATAATTAAATTAAATTAAATTAAATTAAAAGACCATTGTATTTAGCAAGAGTTTTGCCATCTCTCCATGTTGGCATAAACTGTTCTTTTTTTTTCACCTTATTTACTTATTTATTTGTTTGTTACATTTTGAATTCTTAATTGTTTGCCTCCCTCCCTCCCTCTCTCCCAACCCCACATTAGAGAAGGCCAATATTTGATACATACCTATGTATACACACACATATATGGAGCCATACAATACATACTTCCATATATCAGTTCTTCCTTTGGAGGAATATAGCATCTTCCTTCACGAGTCCTTTGTAGTTGATTTGAATGATCATATTACTCAGAATAGCTTAGTCATTCAGTTTCTCTTTGAACAATACTACTGTTCCCGTATACAACCTTCTCTTGGTTCTGCTTGTTTCACTCTGCATTATTTCGTGGACATGACCTGTTCATGATGAACCCATTCTGGGTCTTTGTTATCATCAATTCCCTTGCTTAATGCTTACAAATCATTCTTTTATAATTCAGTCATGAATTTTGTTAGGAATTGAAGCCAATCTATAGTTTTCAAACACTACCTTTATTTCTCTTTTGAAATGCCAGGAAAACATTTGCTCATATCTGGTCCTACAATATCTCTTCTATTCTCCATCATCTTTCAAGGACCACTGATGACAGCTAAACAGTCTCATCTACTGGTGCTCTCAGTACTCTGGCATGTGGTTCGTCTTGGTATGGGTACTCAAAATTGGTGAGAGTCTTCTCTTACCACTTCCTCACTTATCTTGGTTTTCAACTCCCTATTGGCCATTTTTGTTCTGGCCTCAGTCCAGAGATTACTTTCTGTGACAGAGAAAACAGTGTCACCAGTGGTCCTTGAAAGATGATGGAGGCAGAAGGAAGCATTTACTGAATGTCTACTTTGTACCAGGCTCTCTTCTAAGCACTTTACAAATATTACTTATTTGATCCTCACAACAATCCCATGAAGTCAGTGCTACTAAGATCCCCATTTTACTTATGGGGATCATTTTATTTAGGATCAGGACTTTAATAACTTTTTAATAACTATAAGGACTTTGTCCTTAATATTTCATTTAGCACAACAACTAAAGGTAACCATTCTTGGAATTCTCAGCAACATTTTTTTTAATGTATATATCTTTATTGTCTAAGTCTGTTAAGGAGCCATGAGAGAGGTAGAATACAAGTCCAGAACTAAGTACTACACAGGACTGTGTAACAGGTTCAAATCCCTCTGAAGAGTGGAAGACTTCTTGATGAAGTTTTTGTGACCTGTGGGTGTCAACCTGTAAAGGAATATTGAGGGATTCCTTTTACACCCAGGCCAGTTACCTTGAAAATCTCTCCCGCATGGGATTCTCTTGTCAGTTCTTCTTGGCTCAAACCATCAGAGGCTGAAGTGACATAGAGTTCAGAGAAGTCTTTCCCACCAAAGCAGCAGGATGTTATCCTAGCAGTGGGCATCTTCACTGTCTGCAGTCTTTTTCCTGACTCAGGGTGCACGCGTATTACTCTTTTAGCATCAATGCAGGCCACCCACAGCTTCCCTTCAATGTCAATGCACATACCATCCGGCATGCTTTCTTCCTCTTCCAGCTTATAGAGAAGCCTTCTACTGGCGATTTTCCCTGATTGCAGGTCATAGTCAAAGGCATGCATAGCATGTCAGGCTATCAATGTGGTACAATATTTGATGATCCAAGGACCAGTCCAATCCATTTGAGATGCTCAGCTTGTCCAATGGCTTTACCACAGAGCAATCTGAATAGAGAGTATAGAGAGACCCTTGTTGTTTCTCCCACACTCCTGGGCTAGATTGCTCAGCCATTGTACCAGCCACAAATCTGCCAGCCGGGTCCACTTTGCCATCATTGAACCTATTGTTTCGTTTATCCTGTTCAAGGTGACAAACGGTTGTCACTGATTGGCTTTCCCAGTTCAAGAGGCCAAATAGGGTTCCAAGGGCTACAACGTAGTCCCCATGCTCTTGGAGAGCCACACATCCTACCAGGGCATCCAGGGTCACACTCTGTATTTCCCCAGTGACTGGGTTCCATCTGCAAACCTTCTGTGCATTGATATTCACATAAACAAGGTGACCGGTCCTTTCTTCCCACAGAGGACACTCTCCCATCCGGTTCTTTTCCTTCATGACAGTCTCTATCTTAATAGAAGCCATAGCCTGGGTTCTCCTGAGTGGTCCGAGCCCGCTGAAATCGCTATCCGGTCAGCCTAAGTAAGCAATGTTGCCAGGACCGGGGTGGTAACTTGTGCAGTTCTCCTGATTGCCTCTCTATCTGAGCAACATGTTTTTGAGCACCTTAAGGAAAGTGTCCCAGAAAGCATGTAGGTTCTTGATTAAGAAGGGAGTAAAGAGCCCAGACTGGCACACTACTTGGTCATCTTTGGCCATGTTAAAGTTGTAGGCAAGATCCAGCTTATCAACAACATGCTAGACAAAGTCAATGAGATGATTATAAGTGGTAGGTGGGTTCCACTTTCCTTAAGGCAATCAAAAACATGCTGATTGTTGCTTGTCTGTTTGATGCAGAAAGTGCCAAAATCATAAAAGACTCAAAGAATGGCCAAGGCTGAGAATTGTGTGAGCACCCTTCCTGTGGATTTCATCAGCATGAACAAATTTGATGAAAATTCCAAGAGTGGTCAAGCTATCTAGGCCTCCACCACACCTGTTAGATAGATGAATTTGGACTATGAGTCTGAGGGCCACAAGAATTTTACTTCGGCCATGTGTTGGGTCATGCAGATTGTGCAGGATGGGTCTGTTGGGGTGTTTGGGTGGGAAAAGTTTACTCAGGGAATCAAAGACCTAATGACCAATGTGTGGAGGCCCTCACCGATGTCACACACAAAGGGGTTACTTTCATTTGTGCCAAATGAAACGTTAAGGACAAAGTCCTGAGCACTAGGTGTGGGACTTAATCTCTGTCTGCCTCTGTTTACTCGACTATGGGGGATCATAAATAAATGATCCTCATAAGTAAAATGAGGATCTTAGTAGCGCTGAGCTCATGGAATTGTTGTAAAGATCAAAGGAGTAATATGTGTAAAGTATGTAGCGGAGAGCCTGGTACATAGTAGGCACTCAGTCAATGCTTCCTTAATTTGGCATTAGGCAAAATTTCTCAAGGCTGAGCTGGGAACTTTGAAGCAGCTCAGACTACTGTGGACTCTGGGTTTACCTCCTGTCGTATGCCACTTGAACTTGTTTAATGCGTCTTCACAGTCACTGAGGTCTGCAAGTAGTTTATAGTCTTCGTTGAGTAAAAAAAAATTTGAAGAAAGTTAAAGTTGCCACTGACCATGCTTTCTTTTGAAGTAGGTCATTTTGCTTAGCTTTGTCAGTATTTCAAGAGCTGTTTTTGTCATTACCCACAGTGTGGAAACAAGATGAAAGACCAATTTTTGGTGGAGGGGGAGGAAGTAAGGAAAGGTTGATGAACTGTTAAATAAATGTGTAAAAGTGTCAGCCCCAAAATAAAAATACAACAACAATAGGGTCCTTTAGGGAATTAACTGTATCCTTATTTCCTTATGGAAATACCAGTGACTAGTAATGCTTTTAATGAAATGCTTATTTTTATAACTCCTCTATGAAGCCTTCCCAGATTAACTTCACTTATTGCCAACCCCTCAACCCTTATGAATAGATCTCTACATTACTACCACTATGATTAGTTATGTATACTATAGAATCATACTGATAGTTTTACACACACACACACACACACACACACGTATACATAATTATGTATACTGTAGAAACTTAAAGCTAGAAGGAACCTCGGAGACTATCTAGGTACTTGTTTCCATTTTGTGTGCTTCTGTTTATGGGTGCACGTGTCCCAGGAGGTAGCCAAAGAATAGTGGAAGGATAATTGAACTTGGAGTCAGAATACCCGCTTCAAGTCTGCTCTGCTACTAACAAGATGTGTGGCCAAGTCACCCTTACTTCTCGGGGCCTCTGCTTCCTCATGAGTAAAATGGAGATATTAATATTTATATTAGCTAACTCTTAGGTAGAATGTTAGGAGGATCAAGTGGGTGAAGCCTTGTGAAGCTCTTTGTAACTATACACGACTGTATAAATGTCAAAGTCACTTTGAATCATAGTGCCTAACACAGTGCCTGGCACATACTAAGTGCTTGTCGATGACGGTTTGACTGACTTATGAAAGACCCTTGAAGGCGAGGGACTGGGCCTTTTCTTTCCATTCTTTCTGCATCATATATGAGTCTCTGTACGCCCAGAATGCTCAGTAGATACCGTTGATTGAGAAGGGAACAAGAGAGAAAGACCAATGCATTTCCTCACACGTTGGGCAAGTAACTCTCGTGTCTGCTGTTGCCTCCCTGTTACTCTTTTCTTTTTTATATAACATTTTATTTTCCCCCCATTTACATATTGGAATATATTTTTTAACATTTAAAAAAAGTTTTAAGTTCTAAATTCTATCTTTGAGTCCTTCTCTTTCCTCCTCACTCCCTGAGACGGTAAGCAAGCACGTAAAACATTTCCATATTAGTCATTTTGTACAAGAAGACTCAAATTAAAAAAAAAAGAAAAAAGTAAGTGAAAAAATAGCTTGTATTCAGGCCTCTGTTACTCTTGGAGGCAGTGTGGCGTAATGGATGGAGCTTTCAACCTGGAGACAGGAAAACTGAGTTTGAATATTGTCTCAGCCATTTATTAACTTTGGGATAATGGGTGAGTTTCAGAGCCTTAGTTTCCCTGTTGTCTTTGTGATTTCAGTGTCTGGCACATAGTAGTTGCTTAATAAATGCTGTTGGATTAATTGATCTGTTAAAATTGGGATAATAATACTTGCACACTTTACTTCACAGTATTATTATGAAAAAAGCTTTTTGCAAAGCTTAAGCCACTATGCAAATGTGAGCTATTATTATTCATTTATTAAGATGAGGAAGATGGAGGTAACAGAGGCCCAGAAAAGTGAGAGAAAAGGTGGTAGAACAGGGGCTTGAAGTAGGTCTTCTGAGTCCAAATTCATTTATACTACGTGCAAGGCACTCTGTTTGGTGTTGGGGATTCATAGGTAACCCCCCTCCCCAAATCCTTGTGACAAAGGAGCTTACATTCATCATTATTAGAATCAATTATCTGCCCAATCATTATTGGGCAAAATCTGGAGAGAAAGGGGGAAGATCAAAAAGACATGGTGAAGGAAGAGTTAGTGTGATTTTGTGATGGCCCGAATGTGAAGGTGATGGAGAGAGGAAAGCGAGCAATGACGCTAAACTGTAAGTCAAGAGGGACTGGGAGAATTGTTGTTGTTTGTCTTTCGTCCTCAAAGCGGACCATTAACATCACGAGGTTGGGGTCAAGGTACAGTGTGTCTGACTGTGGCTAATCAGGCCAATACAAGCTCAGAAGGCTCTACCACAGGGCGGCATATATAGTCCATGGGAACATCTGGAGGGGAGATGTCTGTGCCAGTATCTCCCATGTCTCACATACTAAAGTTTTTCAGAGAGACCCTGGGAAGGTCCTTGCTTCTTCTAACCTCCTTGTGAGTACTTGCTTTGGGCAGGTTAATAGAATAATAATAATAATCAATAATAAATAAGCATGTGAGAATAGGGTTGTTGGTGCAATAATGGCTAATGTTTATGTAGCAGTTTAAGGTACTTTACATACGCACATATGTATGTATACATATATGTATATATATAATCTCTCATTTGATACTCATAATAACTCTAGGGCATAGATTCTATTATTATTCCCATTTTCTAGTTGAGGAAACTGAGACAAACAGAGGTTAAGTGAACTTACCTCGGGTCACAGAGCTAGTTGTAATATCAATTAAGTTGGGTGTCTTTGACTGAGTCTTACTGGGTGCTAAACCCCAGGTGCAAACCCATATCTACTAGGTGCTAAGCCTATGTGGGCAAGAAGCCCTCAGGGTTGCTAAGACCATAGCCAATAGTAGGCACCTAAGTTCTGGTCGCTCAGATGATGTTTGATGACATCTGAAAACTGTATAAAAAGGGAGAACAGAGCTATTTGCTTAGGGCTCTCACTCTTGGTGGTGTGCTGATGTGGAGACTCTGGCAGCTGTAGTTAGCCCTCCAGCTTGTAAACACGGATGTTCGGACTTTGATAAACTCTGGTAACTATGAATTGAGATTTAAATGAGACAAGGTCTGCCTGTTGGTGTTTGTAATTTGTTTGTATTTGCTCTGAAGTTCAGGGGACTGGCTTTTTCCCCCTGAGCTGAGTGAATGATATTTGTATGTTGGATTAAAGTAAGATTGTTAACCCTTTAATGTTGCTTTCCTTAGTAAAGCAGATCAAAAGAACCTGGGCTTGCAGTGTTCTGTGTGCTGGTTGTTGTTGGTTTTACACAGCCACGGTAGCTGCTAGTAACATTGTTGCAACACTAGTAAGGCATAAATCAAACTTAGGTCTTCCTGACTCTAAGGCCAAAATTCTGTCTTTGCTATCTCGATACTATAATATCAATAAAGAATATTAGAGGGATTAGGTTTGCCACCAGTTTCTCTCATGTAAATTTCATATGACCCGATCTCTTTGGGAGACTAGCTTCCCCACATGAGTCTAATATAAGGGTAGAGGTGGTATCTGAGGTGACTAAAGGGAATCCCTCTCTCTACGGCAAGGGTTTGTGACCACTAATTTCTTTAGATAACAATGAAAAGGAAAGAGCTACAGGGGGTGGAGAACAGTTTCTGTGTGCCTACATAAATATAGCAGGAACAGGATGCAGAGAGAGTATTCTTTACCATAAACTCCTGACTGTCATGGAGAGAAAACTGGAGAGTTTTTTCCTTCTCATAAGATATTTCAGGGAAGGACGAAAAGATAGAATTTGGAACTGAGAGAGGGAGAGGGAAAGAGAGAGAGAGAGAGAGAGAGAGAGAGAGAGAGAGAGAGAGAGAGAGAGAGAGAGAGAGAGAGAAGAGAAAGCTAGTGCTGTGCATTTTTGGCCAATTCAAAACCAATTTCTTTCAGTGCTATTGGGCTTTAATGATTTTTTCCCCTCCCCCTCTCCTTCTCTTTTGGATGCTGAAGACTCATGGTGAAGTACCTTTTTTGGATGTTTAAGTGCCCATAACTACTTTAACTTTGTTTTCACGTGATGGTAAGATATGAGGACAATATTAAGTTGTTTTAATACTTATGAATTCCTGGTAAAGAAATGCAGTCTGCGGATAGTGCTCCAGGCATGTCAAGCATAGAAGGATAATCAATTCTGAGTTCTGAATTAATCACGAATGTGAATTATAGCTGTCTGTGTTAGAGATCTTTTCACCCCAATAGACTATAAGCTCTGTGACGGCAGGGACAGGGTCTTATCTAAACTTTGTCATCTTTCCTACTACCTAGCACATGGCTTGACATGTAATAAATATTTAATAATGCTTGATATCCTGACATTATTTAAATAACTTTCCAATTTTCTTATAGCACTTTCTTAATGAGAAATCATACCTCCCAAAGAGCTAAATGATAATGCTTTTGATTTACTTGATTGAATCTGGAATTTCTAGTTATAGAGTATTTCTTTCTCTTCATTGAAAAATAAGCTTTTGCTTGGATAACTAAGAGAAAGCATATTTCTGAGATGGACAATAACTTGACTGACAAACTCTCCTAATTACCAATAATAAGATATTTCATATAGGAAATGAAGTTTAGGAAAAATAAACAAATACCTCAGACAAATGTAACCACCCAACTCCCACATGGATAAAGCAATAGATGGACATTTTACAATCACTATGAGATTACAAACAGAAGTTAACATGCTGTAGGTTATTACATGGATTCCATTGGATTCTCTCCAAAATGTGTAGGCTGGGCCTAAGAGACTGTGGGTGGTGTTCACATTGTTCTTAGTTGAGTGGATAATGTAAGATTAGCTTTGGGACTTTACTGTTGAAAATAAAATTTTCATTTAGGGTTGGACTACTCTATCAATCACCCTATTTTTCTCCTTCCTTTCACCACCAAGTTTAAAAGAATAGTCTACACTTGTTACCTCCATTTCCTTATCGCCCACTCCTTAATTTCTTGTAATCTGGATTGTGTTTCCACCACTCTCTTGAAATTTCTCTCTCAAAGGTCAACAGTGACCACCTAAATTCCAAATCCATTTACCTTTCCTCAGTATTTCTTCTCCTTGATGCCCTGACATTATTATCTGGCCTTGCTGTTCCCCACACATGGTATTCTCTCTCTTCTCTCTGTGATTTTGCGCAGGCTCTGCCCCCATGCCCGGAATATACTTCCTACTAACCTTTTTCTTCAAGAATCTCTAGTTCTCTGGATGCTCAGTCTGGATGCACCACGAGGTCTTTCTTGATCATCCTAGCTGTTAGCATCTCCCCCTTCAATCACCTTGTATTTATTTCGAAGGTATTTTGTGTACCATTATTTGTATATATGTTGTTTCCCCCAAAAGATTAGAAGTCCCCTGAAGGCAGGGACTATATCATTTTAGTCAGTATCCTGACAGTGCCTAGTCACTTGCTTGACATATCATAGGCTCCGAATATGTGATTATTGATTGATTGACTGTACACCCTTTTAAAACTCCTTCCCCTAGGCTCTGTGACCTTATATTGTCCTTTTTCTCCTCTGACTTTTCAGACCATTCTATTTCTGCCTCCTTTGTTGGCTTCTCTTTCTCCTCCCACCCCACGAATATGGGCATTTTCCAAGATTTTCTTTTCATCCTTTTGCTTTTCTCTCTTTATATCATCCCTTGGTAATTTCCTCTATTCCTATGGTTTCAACTATCATTTTTATTCAGATGTCTCCCAAATGGATCTCTCTAGTTCCAGCCTCTTTATCAAGCTCCAATCCCACATTTCTTCCTACCTGCCAGACATTTTTCCCCTGGATATTCCACACCATGCCTCAAATTTAATCTGTTTGAAACTACAGTCATTTCCCCTCTCTCATACACTCTTCTTTCTGACTACCCTATTTCTGTTAATGATGTCATTATTACTCTAGTCATCCAGGCTTAAAACCTCTGGGTCAAATTTAACTCCTTCCCCTTCCTTGCCTCTTGGCATCCAATCAGGCAAGAATTCCTGTTGTTTCTTCCTTCATGACCTTTCTCAGATTTCTCCTTTCCTTTGAATTCCTACTGTCACCACCTTCGTTCAGGTCCTAGATCGCTTCAATTCAATTCTTTTCAATACAGGCTTACTTCAATAAAGGCCAACTATATTTAAGTGACTGTGCTCAATACTAGGGATGGAGAAATAATGAAATAGTCACTGCTCTCGAGGGAGCTTATATCCAACTTGGAGAGCAGGGTGGCATTATGCAAAATATACAGAGATAAGTAAATTAAAAATAATTTAAAGAGCTAGAGAGTACTAACAATTGGGAAGGCTTTATGGAGAAGGTGGCCCCTGAAATGAGACTTTAAGGAAGATCAGGATGCAGAAAGGTGGAGATGAAGTGGGAGTACATTTCAGGTGGTGGGGGGATGGTTTATACATAAGAGCAGAGGCTGAAGATGCAGTGCCAAGTTCAGTAATCATCTGACAGTCTAGTGAGGGGGAATGGTATGAAAGAAGGTTGGGAAGCATCTAATTTTATCTGAAAGATTATTTTCTCTTGCCAGTATATTTTGTATGTATGCTTTCAAGCATTTATTAGGTTTTATAGTATCCACAGTTAAATCATTCATACAAAACAAACAGCATTCTTTTCTCTCCATCAACAATAATATTTGTGAATCCCAATGATAAGTCTAGTGGATTGTGTTTTCTGGATTTGGGCTTGTCGGTTTATATTTCTCCATTTCCTTTAGTATCTTTTCAGTTTGAAGCCAATAATTACCCTTTAAATGGTCTTCCTATCTCTAGTCTTTCTCTTCTCTAATTTATCCTTACACAGCGCTGCACAAAAATTCTTCCTGATATATCACTGTGATTATGTTATTCTCATATGCAAAAGAAAAATCGGTAATTCCCCACTGCCTCCCAAATAAAGTATTCCCTCATGATCTCGACATTCAACGTCCTTTACAATTTGATTCTAACCTTCTGGTCTAGTCTTTTCATATATTACTCTGTCCATGTGGGTGCCATTTCCAGTCATCCTTATCCATATCTGGCCACTAGTCCCAGATGGCCCCAGAGGCGAAAGTGAGGCTGGTGACTTTGCACAGCCCTCCCTCAATGAAATCCGATTCACTTTCAAGTCATGACATCACTTTCCTGATGTCATCGTCCTCTTCGAGGATGACGAGCAAACTACAACAACCTCTGTCCGTGTAGTCTATGCTTTAGCCAAATTGGGATGCTTTTGGTTCCCTTTCTTCATTCTTCCTTCTCCCGAGTCCATGCCTTGATTCATGCCATCTCTCATTTCTCCTGTGTGTGGCATACAAAGCACTTCATAACCTAGTTTAAACGACTGTCTTCCCAGGCTAATTACATGTTCCTCCCCTTCACTCACTCTACATTATAGTCAAACTGGCTGACTCACGAGTCCCCACATGTAACACTCTGATCATGTAACACTCCAATTCCATTCCTATGACTGTACAATTTCCCCCATGCGTGGAATCCCCTCTCTCTTTATCTCCTCTGGAATTCCCAGCTCCCTTTAGGGTTCAGCGTAACTACCATCTCAAAGAGTCCTTTCGCGCGTGATTCTCCTAATTGTTAATGCTTATCCCAAATTACTTTGATTTACTTTCTATGTATTTCACCATATTTTGGATTTACCTCTATACATATTATTTTCCTTCCTATGAGACTATAAGCTCCTTTAAGGCAGTAACCTTTTCATTTTTCTCTTTGTATTCCTAATCAACCACATTGCACTTACTTAAGAAATGCTTTTTAAAAATAATTCAATTTTATTTTATTTTCAGTTCCAAATTCATTCCTGCTGACCTCTCCCTCATCCACCTACTGGGAAAGTAAGAAAAACAAAACCCATTACAAATATTTTTAGTCAAGCAAAACGTATTCTTCTATTGGCCATCACCCCCCTCCCCCAGGTCTGTCCTCCTTCACCTCCCAATATGCTTCCATTTATACTCTGAGTCTTTCACCTATCTATCTGAAGGTGGATAGCATATTTCATAGGACTTCTAGAACTATGGTTGGTTCCATTGTGTTGATGAGAGTTTCCAAGACTTTCAAAGTTGTTTCTCTTGATGGTATTGTTGTTATTGTATAAATCATTTTCCCGGCTCTGCTCACTTCACTTTGCATCAGTTCAAACGAGTCTTCCCATGTTTTTCTAAAGCCATCCTTGTGATCATTTCTTACAGCACAATAGTATTGCATCACATACATATAGGATAATTTCCTCAAGAAGCTTACAATCTAATAGGGGAAGACAGCACTCAGGAGAAGACTGAAAAGGTGATGGTGAGTGGTGGTAAGGAAGAGAGTCAAAGACTATGAAGCAGCATGGTGTCCTAAAAGGAGCTGTGGAATGTGGTTCAAATCTTGGTGCTGCCATTTACCGAGTGGTGACTGTGTGACCTTGGGTTAGTCACTTAATGTCAAATGAGGGAGTTGGACTAGTTGTCTTTAATAGTCCCATTGTATCTATTATCTTAATTCTTCATAATGGAAGATAACCTCTGTATAGCGCCTTACTATTTTAAAAGACTTTCTTCCAAACAATCCTGTAAGGCAGACAGTACTGGTATCCTTATATAGATGAGGATATGGAGGCTCTAAGAGGTTAGTAATTTGCCTACCACCACACAGTGCTGGAGCGAGAACTTAGACGTAGGTGACCTGACTATAAAATGAAGAAGCAGCTGAAATATATTCAAGGACTAGTTTTGTTGTCTCAATAAGGTATTATTTTAATTTCACTAGCTTTCTAATTCATTTTACTTTACTTTCTGGTTTCATCAGTCATGTTAGGGAATCAGAATAATTTAGGGATTTTTTATTTTTTGCTTTTCAAAGAGTTTTCTTTTATTGAACCCTATTTCTAGATTATATTTTCTGAAATGCTCCGGTTCATTGTGTTTTTTTTTCCTCTTTACTTTTGCACACACAGGGAAGGTTGAGGGGGAAAAAAGAGCAGGTAATTATAAAAATAAAACAAGATCGCTCTTGTGGATCTGAAAGTTCAGATTGTTTGATACTCCTGTGTCCTTCCCATATGTCAATTTTCTCCCACAAGCTCTTGATTTTATTTTCTGTAACACTTGATATACTCTTGCAAACTCTTACTATTGCTTCTTAGACCTTAGCTTCTTAACTAAAGCCTTTTATTGATATACTACTTTTTTCAGTGAAGTAGCAAATCAATAAATTAAAGATTAGTTCAGTATGTCAGCTTTCCCAAAGCATTCTGGGAATCATTTGCTACTTTGGATGACTATGGAGGCCAGGTGGCAGCCTCACACAGCAGAGATAATAACTCAAATAGACCTGAACTATCATTCAACATTCTCTCCCATTAAAAAAAAATTCTGGAAGTCACTTTCCATACTAATTTTTGGATTACAAACATTACTAGCCAAGAAAATGAGTCCAGTATCACCGTGACATGAGCTAGCAATGATTAGTTTAAAGAAATCTTAAGGCTATCCTTTATAGGCACCCAATGTGCCAAAGGGGCTCTGGTTTTAGGAAGGTTATTCAGAGAAATAAATGATTCGTTCATCACACAAAACAAGCACTGTTCGAAGGCTTGATATATCCTGTAGTTTTGGCCCACGTGGCCAGACGCCTTCTTCTAGCATCCTATTTCTATAACTATGTGGGTTGGCTATATTAGTATGACACTGGATTCCATCAATCTTATCTCTTGGAATCGGTACAGTCTATTTACTCTAATATTGTTCTGCTAGCTCCTGCTAGTTTTTACATGGGTTTTCATTCCTCTGAGGTCCGTTCAGGGATCTGAGCTGTTTACTCTTTAGATCTTTTCCTTAGTATCACAGTCATTGTAGAATACTCTTCCCTCGACTGAGAGTTTTACAATTCAAAACCTCATTACATTTTATAGACCTGCATTTGGAATCTCTATCCCCAACTGTTTGAAATTGCCTTTATTTTTACTTAAGAGCATTTAGGTATCTGATCAGAAACATTATGAGTGGATGAAAGAGAACAGATCAGCCACACAAAGAGGGGAAGCTGTAGCCACATTAGAATAGTGTTAGGTTTTGCACAGTCAAAGAGAGGCTTTGCCCTACAGGTTTAAGAAAAGCATTGTGGGAGTGGTGTTTATCCCAAATTGTGCCTCATGTTTCCTTCAATTCAAGAGCTTAATTTGCTTTAGGAAAAAAATGGTCAAAATGAATTAATTTGCAACTGTGCTTATGACTGACTCTTGAAGTTTCTATTTCAGAAAACACAAAGCCAACACAAAATTAGAGGAAATAGGAAAGCAAAAAGCATCAGCAAGACCCTACTCCTGTTCTACCAGTGCTCTCATAAGCATTTCCATTAACAGAGAGGAATTAACATCTGCAAAGGAGCTCAGGCAAATTGCTAATGTGTGATGTGTGTGTGTTTGCAGAACCTGTGGGGTGAAAAAAAAAACAACTATCTTTATGCAAAAGGCATGAAAGCTGAATTAATAATCCATATAATTTCCTCCTACCACCCAAAGATTTACCTAAGCATTTTTTAAAAAGCAAAATCTTCTCACTTAGTGAAATAAATAGTAAGATTCAGCATTATGCAACGCTGACTCCTCGGTTCCTTTAGCAGTTTTGTCTGTAGATCCCTAGAGTCTGACACAGCGGCTGGCACATAGTAGGTATTTAATACATGCTTGCTGATTGACTGATTAATTAGATGCAACTTTAAATTTCATTAAAGCCAATACTTGCCCTCATCTTCCAACTCCAAGTTCTCAATGGAAAGAGCTGGCTGGGTCTCAGTGAGGGTTGTATTGAGGGAGTGGGGCAAGGCTGGTGATTGGATTTTCTCCTGCCGTGTTTTCTGGCCCAGCTCCCCAGCACCTGTGTCATAAGAGCTGGAAGTGAACTTGACAGAGTACTGACCCATTTCAGTATAGGGCGAAGCGTAAAACAGGAACCAACAGAAGTTGTGATAAAAGTAATTTTTAGAAAACCTTTTCTTTCTCCATTCTATGGCATGTAATTTCTGAATAACAAAGGTGAGCTGGCTGGCTGGTGCCATTTCCCCCTTCTTTCTGCTCTGTACTTGGTAGAATACACTGGGTGCTTTTCCTGAAAGGTCAGATAGGTAAATGGCATCCCTCAGCCCCAGTTCAGCCTTTATGGTGTTTGGTAAGCACATTATCACTGAACGGTGAGGTGAGCAAACTCCTCCACCAGCTGCTTTGTGAGCTGTGGCTTTGTGCCCTCCTCTTCTCCCAGACACTTACTAACAACTCTGGTTCATTTTACATTCATTCTCTAACAGACAAAGTAAAGAGGCCCTGTGATCATCTGGAGAGTCTTCAGCAGGGTCCTTCCTTCCCGCTACCTTTTCACCCCCATCCTTCACAATCTGTCTTTCTCATCAGTTGGCCTGGAGAAAGACCTTAAGGGCTGTGAGAAAGGCTCAGAAAGAACCCTGGTGACCCTAGGTGACTTTCTGACTTGGGGGCTTCAAGAAACATTGGCTACCTGAAATCTGACAGCTCTAAATTAATTAATAAAAACGAAATTTATTAAATAATTTATCAAGTCAAAGGTTCTAAAGTAGTGACAATGAAATTGGTGTGTGTGTATGTGTGTGTGTGTTTATGTGTGTGTGTGTGTGTGTGTGTGTGTGTTTGAAGGTGTTATAGGAATTTCTCTTCTTCTTCACAATTTTAATTGATCTTTGCATATAGTTCCCCTCTAACCAAGATGTCATCATGATTGTGCCAGCCTAGCCAAGGGCAGCTAAACGATAGCGACCTTTCCTTTTTGACATCCCAATGAATATTTCCTTCACAAATTACCTCCTTTTGCCACCACTCTGGTCAAATGGCTTAATGAGTATGGCAGGGAAATTCCTTCCAACCTTTAAAAAGTGCTACCTACAAAAGTACAGATCCTATTAAGACAATCCTGCAAGCTCCGGTCTAGGAGAACAAGAAACCATTGGCCCCCTTAAATCAACATTTTCAGGTGCATCGGCAATGCCTCCACAACAGAGAACAATGAGTTCATTTCAAAAACACCATCCCAGCTTGTCCTTCCATTCACTATGGATGGTGCTTGTCATCACTTAGTAGCTGGACACCTGTGTTTCATTTCTCACAACCCTATTCATGATGGTAGTTTCCAATTCCTGCTTCCCAATCTGTCTTTTTATAGCACATTGATATCCTGGGTGACTGGGGGATGGTGGGTTCTAGGTGGGTTGCAAAAACCAAAGATATTTAGCATTGTAACAGTAGGGCTCCATTATCTACTGCCTCATATGAAGTATTTTTTGGATCAAAAACTCTAATATGGCTTGTGGAAAACCTATATTTTCTATCCAAATACAACAATACAAACATCTCAGTGCTACAATTCTTCTTAACAACACAAAGCATTCTAGCTAGGCACAGGTGAGATGCTTTGTGTTGCCATACTGGCACTAAGTCATCAAGAAATATAGATTTTGTCCATTTAAAGAGTATTTCAGAGTCTACTTGTTAAATAATACTAATGATATTGTATAGCACCAATAGCCTGTGGAGGTATTTCTGCTGGGAAGATCCGTAACTATCTCAAATTCAACATATTTTAAAGTAAATTAAAAGAGATACGGTATATACAGGAATAGGGAGGTGATAGTCCAGCCATACTCAGCCCTGGCCAGATCATACTTGGAACGTTGTACTCAGTTCTAGGCACTATATTTCAGGAGGAATATCGATAAACTAGAGACAAGTTAGAGACGGGATAGCAGGATGGGGAAGGGGCTTGAGTTTATGTTATGTGAAGATCAACAGAAAGGACTAAGGACAGAAAAAATAATATGGGGAACAAGATGGCGGTTTGTAAGTGTTTGAAGGGACATCACATGAAGAAAGATTTGTGGAAAAAGGATTAAACTTGTTTCCCTTGGCCCCAGAAAGTAGATGTAGGAGTAATGAGTGGAAATTGCAAAGAGGCTAGTTAAGTTTTGAGGTGAAAATCTGTACTATTTTTGTTGAGTTATTTTTCAATCATGTCTGACTCTTTGTGACCCCTTTGGGGTTTTCTTTAGCAAAAAAAAAGATACTGGAATGGTTTGCTATTTCCTTCTCCAACTCATTTTACAGATGAGGAAACTGAGGCAAACAGGGTTAAATGACTGCCCAGGGTCACACAGCTAGTAAGGATCTGAGGCTGGATTTGAACCCAGCCCTTCCTAACTCCAGGCTCAGTGCTCTGTTCACTGCACCACCTAGCTGCTCCTGTACTGTTAGAACTATTCAAAAGTGGAATGGGACTGCTTTGTGAGGTAGTGGCTTCTGGGTCACCGAAGGTCTTCAAGAAAAGTCCGGATAAACACTTATTTGGATGTTGTAAAAGGGAGTTTTATTCTAGTACGCATGGGACCAGATGCAGCTGAGATCCCTGCTAATACCGAAATTCTGTGATTTATCATTTCATCAAACCAGCTCCTCCTTCTCCTGATTTCCCTTTTTCTTCAGATGGTTCTATTGTCCTCCTAGTTAGTCAGATCAGACACTTTGGAGTTATCTTTTGGTTTTTGTTGTCTTTTCTTCCCTCTTCCTCTCCCCTCATATCCAATGCAACTAAGCCCTCTCAATTCTCCCTTTATAACTTCTCTCACATATGGCCCTGGATCAGTAAGGCAATAATCACAATATACGGGGGTGGAGCCAAGATGGTGGCTGGAAAGCAGTGACTGGCATGAGCTCCCCACCAAGTCCCTCCAAAAACCTATAAAAAATGGCTCTGAGCCAATTCTAGAACTGCAGAACCCACAAAGTGGCAGAGGGAAGCAGGGCTCCAGCCCAGGACAGCCTGGATAGTCTCTGGGTAAGGTCTATCCCGCAGGGAGTTGGGAGCTGAGGGGAGCAGAGCTGCGCGGAGCAGAGCCCAGCGTTTGTGGTGTGGACAGACCAGACCAGGAGCCGAGCGGAGAGTGCCCTAGCATCCTGAATTAGTGAGCTGTGGCATCTACAAGACCTCATAACCCACAAACAGCAAAGACAATAGAGAAGGTTAGTGGGAAAAGCTGCGGGACTGAGTTTGCGGTTCGGCCACGGCCCCTGGGGCAGCGGAGGTGGGCAGCTTTAGAACTAGGCTGCAGTTGCTTCTGGCCCCAGGCCCACCTGGTGGGAGGAATTAAGTGGCTGATCAGAGCAGGAGTGAAGAGCCTGCTGAAGATCTAAGCCCAGTCCGGGTAGGGGGTTCTTGGGGAAGGAGGAGTGCTGGTGAGGCAGCGCATCCGCCCAAGTGTGGAACATAGAACTCTTTAGTCTACAA
>CM053622.1:210740926-210789510 GCA_028646595.1 Phalanger gymnotis | reverse complement strand
GTATGCCTTGTTTTAGTTAAAAAAGAAAAATATTTTGTGAAAGCTGGCGTAGCATTCAGGCTGTATTACTGGTCTGACTTCTTTTCCAACTGTACACTTCTTATGCACAAATCGATTGAACAAACATTTTTCTAGGCGCTGGCTATGCAAAGGAAAAAAAAAGCAACAAAAGCAGTAGCTGCCTCAAGGAGCTTACATTTTACTAGAGGGACAAATTATGTTAGCTATTAGATAAGTAAATGAAGAGTATATACAAACAGTTTTTAAGAGAGAGAATAGTAACAACTGGAGATCAGAAAAGGTACATGTCAGAGGTACTTTCTTTTGAAGGAAAATGGCTTTTCTAAGAAGTGGAGATAAGAGCACTTATTAATTGGAGAGTAGCTCTTATTCTTATAAATTTCAATCAGTTCCTTATACATCTTGGAAATGATGCCTTTAGTAAAAAAGGGAGTACATTATAGACATGAGAGAACCAACAGTGGAAGAATATGGAGGGAAGTGATGGAATGAAAAATATTACGCCCAAGGGACCACCTCTCATAATAATTGAATTTATGAATGACAGTGTTATGATATAAGAGTGGAAAAGTAGGTGGGTACCATAGTAGGGAGGGTTTGAAATGCTAGTATGAAGCTGTTGTATTTTATCCTAGAAGTGAGTCACTGAAGATTTTTGAATAGTATAGTGATATGGTCAGCTCTGTGTTTTAGGAATATCTGTTAGGCATCTGTGTAGAAGATGAACAGGAAAGGAGAGATACTGGAAGCAGAGGGTCTAGGGCAGGGGTGGGGAAGTTGCAGCCTTAGGTCCTTAAGTGTGGCCTTTGACCGAATCAAAATTTTACAGAACAATTTGGATCCAGTCAAAAGGTCGCACTTAAGGATCTAGAAGGCCACATGTGTCCTTGAGGCCACAGGTTCCCTACCCTGGCCTAGGGAAAATGCTATTGCAATAAGCTATCCATTGAGGGGTGACATTTTTTTTTCTGAATTATTATCCCCTAGACCTTACCTTTGTGTTTAGTAAAGGCAATTCATGTTGGCAGGTATCACTGAGTCCAACTCCCTTATTTTATAGATGATGGAACAGGCTTAGAGAGCTTAAGTGATTTGCCCAAAGTCACACTCATAATAGGTGGTGGTTGTGGGCTTTAAACCCAGGTCTTCTGACTCCAAATCCAGCATTCTATCCAGTGTCCTTTCCACTGGACAACACTGATTCTTTATAACTCACTCCCTGGTTCTAAGTCTACTCAACCATGCTATCTCACATGAAGTAAGCCCATACCTAAAAGAAATCATATGTTCAGGAAGGACCCAAGTTTCAAGGACCTAAGAATTCTAGCTCTCTGAATCCTGTGAGTCTCAAATGCACAGAAAGCACTTCTGACTCTCAAACATTTCCCTCATCTGCCTTTAGATTCACTCCTTGCTGGGTCTCTAGAAGGCCAATGTTAAAAACCATTATGTTACCTTGGAGTTAATGCATAAAGTCATTAGAAAAGATTATATTATTCTATCTTTGTATCCAGCTTTCATCCCTCTCCTGAGCTCCTTTTCCCTATTTCCAGCTACCTTTTGGACAGCTCCTCTTGGATGTCCTATGTCCCATATAGATCTGCCTTCATTTCTCACCTGACTACAATCTTTTGAATTTCTTCATCATGATCTGAGGAACCTCACCATCCTGCAAGATCACATCAACCTTATACTCACACCTTTGCAGCACCTTCTGACCCAAGGGCCTCTCTGATTAGGGGACAAAGTGGAAAGCTCCTCCCCAGACCTCTGTTTAAAGATAGCTCTGAGGCCAGCTAGCTTTTCATTTCCCCGCCTGTTGCATTCCTTTGGACTTTTCATGCCCTGCCATGACAGATACCTTCCCTCTCCTCCCCTCCTAAAACACTTCAGCTTCCTTTAGTTATTGTCTTCCCCCATTAGATTGTAAGTTCCTTGAGGGCAAGACTGTCTTTCTTTTTAATATTTGTGTCCCCAGTGCTTGACACAGTGCTTGGCACATAGTAGCACTTAATAAACGTTTATCCACCCATTGACTGACATCTCTATTTGGAGGTCCTATGTCTCATAGACAACTCAAACTCACTAAGTCCAAAACAAAACTCATTATCTTTTCTGTCAAAACCATTCTTCCTCCTAATTAACCTGTTTCTGTTGAGGGTACCATCATTCTTCCAGTGCTGGTCTAGAACCATTCTGATTTCCATTTTACTTCATCTCTCTGTTCTATCTCCTCCTCAGTCTTTATTTTACTCTGGGTTCACTTAGTCATTGCCTGGTTTTGCTTTTTTTTTTTTTTTTTTACATTACACAGGTCACCCTGTCTTACCTCTCCTTAAGTGGGTTTCCAGTGGCAGATGAAAGACTGCCAGCAGATTCTCCTGCTGCCACCATATGGTAGCATTGTGACACTGAGCCATGCTCATCCCATTTTTTTATTAGTCAATGAGCTGTTTTGTAGTACTAGATTTGTTCTTAGACTTCTGAAAACGTCAACAAATTTTCAACATCATGGCTTTATTTCTTGGGGCTATATATTCTTAGCTTTCTTGACTTCCTCTTATTCCTAACATCACTAAGAATAGAGGGAACGCAGTCCCAAAGTCCCCCCAATACACCTCAAGGCTTCCCACAAATTTGGACTTCAATGAAAATCAAACAGGAAAGAGACTAAAAAGGAAAGGCAGAAAACACTGATGTTCTTGAATGTCTGATTTCTTTTAAGTTCTGGGCTTATTTTGTGGGAGATAGCATGGTTTAGTAGTCTTAGAACCAGGAAGATTGGGTGCTAGCTTTATCTCTGTCGTTGAAGGTCATCTAAAATCTATGCCTTGATTTCCTCATCCGTCAAATGGGGAAGATAATACCCACCCTCCCCATCTCCTGCAAGGTTGTTGCAAGGATCAAATGAGAGAAATAGATGTGGAAGCACTTTGAAAGGTTAAAAGCACTATATGAATGCCAGGCATTTTGATGGCTTCACTTTAATAGGGCTTACCCCTTGGTGTCCTGAAGGAAATAAATTGCCTGGAGGGGGTTTTATTCATCTTGGTTCACCTTAGGATGGAGTCCATTTAAACCTGTGTGTTCTACTTGATTGGGTTATTGTGTGTCGATTGCAGGAGTTTCAAGCTCTATTTCCTCTTTTTTCTTTTTGATATAATTTTAATGAGGTTCCCCACCCCCATCCCTCTTCCTTTATGGTAGGGCAGAATACAGCAATAATAAATATAAAGAATTTTAGAAAAATGCAAAACTCGCAAACACTCCAACAGAACAGGACGGCTGTGGAGATGGGAAACCCAATCAGGAAGACTCAGGGGAAAATTATGTTCTCAGATCTGCATGGGCCTCCTGATGGCTTTAGAATTCCTGGAGGCGCTTCCCCACATGGTGAGCCCTGCACGTGATAAGAAATGAGACCCATCAAGGGGAACTGAAAAAATTTTTTTTCTCAGTTAAGGAGCACCAGATTTTTTCCAGACGTTTCATTGCCAGCACACAGGAATGGGATACTTTGTGCTATAGAAGCAATCGTATGACCATGGGCAAACCAGCCCCCCTCAGTAGCTAATGTAGCCAATAATGTAGCTAATAATACCTTTCCTGTGTATCTGACAGGGTTGTTGCAAGAATCGAAGAAGATAATGTTTATAAAAAGGCTTGGAAAAGTGTTAAGTGAAATACAAATGTAAGGTTAGGAACTGGCCTTGTAACTTCATCGCCATAAGGGATTCCTAGATAGATAGTTCCCTTTATTAATATAGGTTCTTATTTTAGAGAGTGGCCTACAGCACTGAAAAGTTACATCATTTGCCTATGATCACTTCAGTCAGTTAATCAATAAGCATTGATTAAGCACCTACAATGTGCCAAACACTGTGCTAAGCCAGAGTTCTGACTTTAAGGCCAACTCTCATCTATTATGTCACACCGCCTTTATGGAAATATAGGGTGCTCTTGTAAAATTGCCTCCAATGAATTTTCTGGATTATGATGTTTCCAAGATTTAAAAATATATTATGCACCATACCACGGTTGTTTCATTGATGTGGATATTTCTTCTTTTGGTGCATTACAACCTAGGCATGCTTTTACATTCAGCGAGATTCTTGTCCATAAACTCTCCACAGAAGATCTATTCACTTTGTTGGAAGCCTTCCTCTAGTGTCTCTGTTTTTGGTCAGGTGTTTTCAGTTGTGTCTGACTCTTCGTGAATCCATTTAGGGTTTTCTTGGCAAAGATACCGGAGTAGTTTGTCATTTCCTTCTCCAGCTCATTTTACACTTGAGGAAACTGAAGCAAATAGGGTTAAGTGACTTGCCCAGGGTCACACAGTTAGTAAGTATCTGAGGCCAGATTTGAACTCAAGAAGATGAGTCTTCCTGACTCCAGACTCAACATTCTTAACTACTGAACCACCTAATTGCCTTTCTAGAATCTAGGGTTGTTGTTGCTGCTGTTTATGTTTTGTGGGTGCCAGGGCAGCACTCAGGCTGTCCAGCTATTGTCCTTCATTCCAATGCTTAGTACAGAGCCTGGTACTTAGCAGGTACTTAATAAGTGCTTCTTGACTTGACTTTTGCTATGACGTGACTAGCCTCCCTCCTTTTCTCATACTGTATTCCTGAATTATAGCATTTACATGTAGCTCTTACATGTGGATAGATCATCCTGTGATATATGCTGTTCTATTCCCTACTTGTACTCTTCATGAATATCTCCATTGAACTCTGGTTACCTATGACTTTGAGTCTTTAGGTACTATGGTGTTTCCAGATTCATAACTGCACATAGTTACTGTGAAATTTTTTTATGGAAACAATGGACTTTTGTGCTAGGAAGATGCTTGGGATCATTCAAAACTTTGTGTAATTGCCCAAATGCAATTCAGTTTACTCTTTTCCTCCAGTTTGGTTGTAGGTCCAGCTGCAATGCTTGTCCAAAATACATTTCCTAAAGTACTAACTTATGGGCAGGCTATTCAACTGTATGTGTCATAGTTTGAACTAAGTACTTTTCATCCATTTGATTTTTCCTCTGTGGATTGTCAGGCTATTCTCTTTTGAGTAATCATGCATTGTATCGAGGAGGCTCCCGTAATGTTCTGCCCTTGATAAAAATAGCACAACTTCATCCAGAAACAGGAGTATCTAGAGACATTACCATATATAGAGAATTGTTTTTGATTTGGAATTAGTGCAAGACATATCTTCCATGGGAGATATTAATACATGAGAAAAGCATACATCTTCCTGTTTTATACCTTTCTTGACATTAATGATCAGAGGACTGTTGAACAAAGTTATCTTTGTGGTTGCATTTATCGAGGATTCTTGTATGGTCTTAACATGTGCATTAGATACTTTATGGAGGCACGCCTTTGCTTCATATTGGAACTAGCACCCACAGGGTAAAACCTGAGAGTACAAAAGTGGTTCATTTCCATTGCACTAGGTGCTTTAAATGGACATCTGGTCCCAAGCACCCTAGAAAGATAGGGATATTTTGTGTGCCTTCTGGTTATTTTGGCTGATAGAGGATCTGTACAAACCTGGAATGTAAGACTCCAGAATGACATCATGACCATTTTCATATTCCCAGAGCTGGTCTGAATTCATATCCCTGTCAGAAGTCGATCAGTCTCCGAACGGCTGTTGGATTCCCAAGAATCATAAAACTTTACAATGGGAAGGGACCTTTTAGATTTAATGTTAGCTAGCTTCTAACAAATGCAGGAGCTCCCCACAGATGGTCATCCATCCATTACTTAAACCCATCAGTTGTGGGATGCTCACAACTTTGTGAGGAAGTCTATTCCATTTTTGGATATGTTTGATTATTAGAATTTTATTCCTTATTGAGTTGAAGTCTATCTTCATATAATTCCCAACTGTACATCTGAAATCTGTCCTTTGGAGCCATACAGAAAGAATCTAACCTTTCTTCCCTATGAAAGCTTTTCATGTATTTGAAGACAGTTGTCACCTTCCTTCTGAGGCTTCTCTTCTCTAGGACATTGTTCTTAGACCTTCTCCACTGAATCAAAGGGAGGACATCAGATGTGTCATGGAAAGAGGAACAATAATGTCGAAAGTGTCTAGTAATTCTCAGGAACTGGGAAGAGTTGGGAGCAGCACTTACAGTCTCAAAGGTCTGTGTACCAGTGATCACATTGTGAGTAGTAAAAAGGAGGCAGATACACTTGAGTATCATTGAAACTTCATAGGATGGGACTCATGACGATGGAAGGAAAATAAAGTAAGGGGTTAATATTAACTATGTTAGCATAAGGCAGTGGGCAATGGAGTAGATTGGGGTCAGTATGAGCTGAAGGAATACAGTGATGGAGGAGGAAGATGGAATTCCAAAGCTGAGAGAGCAGACAAGAATGTATCCCAAGATATGAGCCCATTTAAAACGACTCACAGGACAGACAGGGACAGATAAATGAGAATGGAAGAACCATAATGGAAGCCAGTAGACAGGAAACCAGAAAGTCATAGAAACCTAAGATTCTATTTTTTTCTTTTTTAAAAATTAATGAATTTATTTTTAGTTTTCAGTATTCACTTCCATACGATTTTGAGTTCTAAATTTTCACCTTCCTCGTCCCCCTCTCCTCTCCCCAAGATGGCATGCGATCTGATATAGGGTCTATATTCGTATTAAACATATGAAATGTGAATGTGAAAACATGTGTCAACGTTGTAATGTGTCGATGTGTAATGTGAAAACATTAGTCATGTTGTAAAGAGAATTAGAACGAATGGGAGGAATGATGAGAAAGAAGAAACAAAACCAAAAAAAAGAAAGCAAATAGTATGTTTTGCTCTGCATTCAGACTCCATAGTTCTTTCTCTGGATATGGACAGCATTTTCTATCATGAGTCTTTTGGAGTTGTCTTAGATCCTTGCATTGCTGAGAAGAGCTAAATCTATCAAAGGTAGTCATTGCACAACATTGTCGTTACTGTGTACAATGCTCAGAATCAGTCCATGTAAGTCTTCACTCAGCATCAGTTCATATAAGTCTCTCCAGGTTTTTCTGAAGTCTACCTGCTCATCATTTCTTATAGCACAATAGTATTCCATCATAGTCGTATACCAACTTGTTCAGCCATTCCCCAATTGATGAGCATCCCCTCAATTTATAGTTCTTGGCCACCACAAAGAGAGCTGCTATAAATATTTTTGTATATGTGGGTCTGTTTCTCACTTTTATAATCTCTTTGGAATACAGACCTAGTAGTGGTATTGCTGGATCAAAGGGTTTTATAGCTTTTTGGGCATAGTTCTGAATTGCTCTACAGAATGGTTGGATCAGTTCACAACTCCACCAATAATGCATTACTGTTCCAATTTTCCCATATCTTCTCCATAATTTATCATTTTCCTTTTTTGTTATGTTAGTCAATCTGATAGGCATGATGTAGTACCTCAGAGTTGTTTTGATTTGCATTTCTCTAATCAATAGTAATTTAGAGCATTTTTTCATATGACTATAGATAGCTTTAATCTCTTTATTTGAAAACTGCCTGTTCATATCCTTTGACCATTTGTCAATTGAGGAATGACTTGTATTCTTATAAATTTGTCCCAGTTCTCTATATATTTGGGAAATGAAGCCTTTATCAGAGACACTAGTTGTAAAAATTGTTTCCCAGCTTTCTGCTTCCGTTCTAATCTTGGTTGTATTGGCTTTGTGTGAAAACTTTTCAATTTAATGTAATCAAAATTATCCATTTTGCATTTCATGATGTTCTCCGTCTCTTGTTTGACCACAAATTCTTCTATTCTCCATAAATCTGACAGGTAAACTATTCCTTGCTCTCCTAGTTGGCTTACAGTATCAGCCTTCATTAAGATTTCCCTTTACGATCTTGAAGAGACCTTGAAAATGATTTAGTTCAACCTTCCATTTTATAGATGAAGGCCAAAGATACACAGGTAGTAAGTGACCAAGAAGATATTGGAACCCAAGAAGAAGACAAGTTGTTTCATAAGTGTCACTTGCTTCTCCACATCTTCTTTTTAGATGATAGTTTTGGGTAGGATGGGAGCACCATTCATGCCCCACTTTGTGTCTTAGAAGCAACATGCTCAGAGAGGGATCAGATAGACTAGACCTAGGTAATGGAAGAGTACACCTTATTCTAACAAGGCAGATCTAATAGAAATGGAAAATCAGGCTATGTTTTACAAAGCTACGTGGGAATACAGGAACAGTAGAGAACATTTGGGTGAGAATAAAAGAAAAGAGAAATGGAAGTGGATCATAGGACTTAGAGCTAAAAGTGAATTTAATGATAATTTAGTCTAACCTCTTTATTCTATACACGAAGAACCAGGGGAGTTAAGTGACATGTACGAGGTCACCTAGGTAGTAAGTGGCAGATCTGGGAGTTGAACCCAGGTTTCTGACTTTAGATCTAATACTCTTTAGTACAGTCAGGGCTGGATCACTGAACTTTTAATAGGAAGACCTGAACTCAAATCCTGCCTCAGATCCTTACTAGTTATGTAATCTTGGGCAAGTCGCTTAGACTCTCTCAGCCTCAGCTTCCCCATCTGTAAAATGAATATAGTAATCAGATGAGATAATATATGTAAAGTGCTTTAAAAACTATAAAACATCATATCAATATTATTACTATATTATTATTTTCTTTACTATTATTATGATGTATCACACTGGTGTATCATCATGGGAATTTACTATAGAGTACCTGGATAGAGAGATAATATGGTGGATGCTTTCTTAATAATGATTAATTAACTGACATAAAGACAGAATATAACAGTAGGAGAGAGAGAGGATTCTACTGCCGGAAACTTTATTCTTAAATCAGAGCATCCAATAAATTCTGCACTTGCCTTGTTGATGAGTTAATCTACCAGGAAACAATAAGGAAAATGGCTATTATGGCTTTAGTTCTGACCAGGAACCTGTGTTGGTGATGTAAAAGTGATGGGAATCTTGGGAGAGAGTGACTAGGCTATTTTATACTATGTAGTAGATGGAAATCACAAGTCTGGTTCCTCTCACTGTTCCCCTCCCACAACCCTCAAAGAAGTATATACTCAGAGGAAGCCACATACTCCAAGAAGGACAGACCCATGGAGAAAACTGTTAAAATACTCTGGGGTAGAGAAAGCAGATATAGCTGGAGAGAGGGAGGAGTAGTTGTGTAAGTGACAAGCGTTCTTGGGTGAACTGTCCACTCACAGAATTAAAGAATCATGGAGTCACAGTCCTCTGGGATTTTAGAATCTTAGAACATCAGGGTTGGAAAGAACCTCAGAGCCACCTAATCTGACTGGTGCATGAAGAAGAATTGCCTCTTCACTACATACTTTTCAGTGGTCATTCAGCTTTTCCATCATGAGGAGTGGGTAATCTGCTACTGACTTGGGGAGCCTGTTTCTAACTTCAACTGGTCCTTGGATTTTAAGGTGCTGAGGCCTTCTATAAGCTCAATGCTCAGTTTATTGAAGTTCTTCCTGAAATATGGTGCTGGGAATTTTACCCGGTATTCCAGATGTGGACTCCAGATGTGGATTCCAGGTCAGAGTATAAGAGGACAATCATTTGCTCTGCTCACTGTACCTTTCTTAATGCAGTCTCAGATCCCATTAAATTTTCTAGCTGCACAATTGCACAGTTGACTCATATTAAGCTTCTAGTCCAAAAAAGAGCAAAACGTCTTTTTTTTTTAAAAAAAAATACAAATTGCTCTTTTAGCCATGCCTCTCAGGTCTTAATTTTCAAAGTTGAGTTTTTGAACTCAGGTGTAAACCTTTACATTTATCGCCATCAAATATCATAATATATATTTTCACTCATTTTTTTCCTGCCTTGCAGAGATTTTTTGCTAATCAGTTATTCAACTTGTTAGTTATCCTTTCTATCTCTGTGTCATCTACAGATTTGATAAGCGTGCCATCTATACTTTTGTCCAACTTATTGATAAAAATGTTGAACACCCCAGGGTCAAGGACAGATCCGTAGGGTGTTCCATTAGAGACCTTTTAAGGTGGCATTAACAGTTTAATGACTATTTTTTTTGATTCCAACCTTAACTAGTTCCAAACCTACTTAAATATTCCGTGGTCTAGCATGCATCTCTATCATGTCCATAGGAATTTCCAGGGCAACTTGTCCATAATCCATCTTTTGTGTTTATAGTCACCTATAAAGATGAGTAGCGAGAAGGCCCAAGATCCACCTAAGTTATGAGCATCTCATCACCAGAAAGCTAAGGTGGTCAACATTTCAGCCACAACTCCTGAGATGTGGTTAGTGGAAGACATTCCCATACTGGTGTAATCACCTAGCTTTCAAAGTATCAAGGTGTTTTTTGTTGTTGTTTCATAGGTTTTCATTCCTAAACTTGATAATAGTTTTTTTTTAAAAAAGAAAACAAAAAAATGTTTCTCTATTCAAAAACTATCTTAAACCAAAAGATGGTGGTTCAGAAAAAGAATCTAAAAGTCCATAAAGTTCCTATCTGCCTGAAAGAAACACACACACACACACAATAGAAGCATCTGCCAGAGTCAGGCCTGAGCATGTTGCCAGCTGAGTCAAGCAGCAGGGGCACCTGCTTGGGGCCAGATTTGACCATAACAGTGCAGGTGCCACTGCAGTTAATAAGAATTACTATTGACTTTTTTTTAGAGGTTTGGGAGATGTGGGGATCACATAGAAAACCTATCAGTTATAAAATGGAAATAAATATGACACAGTTATTTTAAAACAAAATGTACTCCATTCAATGCCTAGTCTACTGTTGCTTTTTTGGTAGTTAGTATTGAATTTGCAAGATCTGAACATTATAGAGAATAGCAGGGGAGGGAGAAGGAGAAAGAAAGGTGAAGGGGAGGAGGGAGGGAGGGAGGGAGAGAGAAAGAGAGAGACAGAGAGACAGAGAAAGATAGAGGGACAGAGAGAGATAGACACAGAGAGAGACAGAGAAAGAGGGAGACAGAGAGAGAGACAGAGTGAGAGAGAGAGAGAGAGAGAGACAGAGAGAGACAGAGAGACAGAGAGAGACAGAGAGAGACAAAGAGATAGAGAGGATCCCAGTGAAGCTTGTATCTGATGTTTAATTAAACTACAATATGTAGTAAAATAAACAACAGCGAAATCACAAGTAACATTGAATGTGGATTGGGATGTTTTAAAATGATGGATTCATGAGAGTATTAGATCACAACAAACAGCAAATCTTCCAACCTCACTATTTTTAATATTTTAATAGAGGCAGATGGTGGTGCAGTGGATAATACCCTGGGCCTGGAATCAAAGAGCTAAGTTCAGCTCCAGCCTGAGACACTGACTAGCAGCGTGATCCTGAGCGAGTCACTTAGATGTCTTGTTTGCCTTGGTTTTCTCTGCTTTAAGATGGGGATAATAGCAGCACTTACCTCAGAGAGTTGTTGTGAAGCTCAAATGAAATAGTTGTAAAAATGCTTAGCAGAGTGCCGGGCACATAGTAGGCATTACACAAATGCTCGCTACCCTCCTTTCCCTTTTAATCATTTCCTGAAATAACCCCTCTTCAAGTTATCTTATTATAGAAAATGTAGAAAGTTCAGAGGATTTCTGTTTACAAGTGAAGAGTTAACAAATGATGCCATATGAACAATTAGAGATGGAACTGTTTAAGATGATTTTTAGGACATAGGGGCTGGGTCTTTCAGTATGTTTCTTTTCTATTTTCCCTAGTTATCTTAGTTAAGCTTAGTTTTTGCAACTATATTGGCAATTGTATTGTTTCTGCTTAGTTTTCTGTCGATTCCTTCTCAAAGCATCAGTTGTGCTTGTGCTATCCCAAGCTATGTCTGTTTAGTCCTGGTACCCACTAGGGGTCATGCTGCTCACATGGGGGAAGTGTCTGTGCCTCTTCTTGGATCATTATTACTGTCCTTTGCAGAGGTGGCTAAGTACAGTTAGGATGGCCGGATTATGCCACTGCTCTGGAGAAGCATGAGACCAGCTGGATTCTCCCCAGATGAATAGCAGGCTTTTCCCCACCTTGATCTTTCCCTAGAGGAATAGACAACTATGTGAGTTATTATGGAAATTTATCCTAGAAAGATGTCTTTGGGAAAGTGGGTGTTAATTCTTTCAAATTTTTGTTTTAGGGATCAGGGATGAAAATGGTGTCCCCTGCTGGGAGCCTTCTTTCAGCTGGAATCCAGAAACAATCACCTCCATTTACTGATGCAGCAAAAGTAGATTTGCCAAGGAATGGTCCTCACTCGGTAAGCGGTCTTTCATTTGCTGAATCCTTAACTAGTACACTTTCAGTGGGGGTGGGGGAAGTGTCTTTGTTTCATTTTCCCAAAGGGCATCCTATGTAAGAGAAGATATCATTAATTCATTTAACAAAAGGTGCCTGCTTTGTGCAAGGCATTGTGCTAGGTATGGTGGGGGACAGAAATGAATAGAGTACTGTTCCTGCCCTCAAAGAGCTAACAGTCCAGTAGAGGGAAAAAAAATATGTGCTTGGAGAGCCATGGCGTAAGGTAGAATGCAAGAGATACGATGAGTGCTATGAGAAATCATAGAATCATAGACTCAGAAGAGACCTTAAGAGGGCCAATGCTTTCATTTTACATATGAGGAAACTGAGGCTCAGGCTGAAATTTTAGGGGCTTGGGGGCATCTAAGCCTTCTGCAAATGTTCCTGGTCCCCACCGATAATATTCCCTCAAAATGTAGGGGTGGTTCCCTGTACCCCAGATTCATTTAGCCACTAACAGTTGTATTAGCTTTTATAAAGAAAAAATTACTTCAAAAGGTAAAAAGAACAGATATATATTTAGTCCCCCAAAGTGTGGGATGCATAATTCCTCTTTATCCTCCCTCAACATCTTAATCTCTGGGGAGAGGGAGATTAGGTTCATAGCTTAGTTTAGTTTCTATAGAGCACAGCTCCAATTCCAAGTCCCAAACCCACTTTGGGCTGGAGGCCCTCCTACTTTGGCCTCTTGGGGCTCCCCTGCTGGGCCGACTGGCTCCAACGCCCCAACTATCTTGGCTTCTAGATCACCATGACTTAAACTCTTGGTTCCAGTGGGGATTACCACCTGAGACTGAGGACAAATAAAACAGAACAGAGACCTCCCTTTTTGGGAGCCAGGGTAAAGTTGGGGGGAGGAAGGTATTCCTACCTCTTCACTGAGTTCATGGTGCTCATACTGTGGATGAACTGTAATCTTCACCGTGAGGATGCAGCACAAAGAGTGCATAGGAAAGTACAGAGATTATCTCAGCCTGGCTAGTTTTAAAGACACAGCCTATTTTAGCTATGCAAACAAGGAAGGCTACACTAACTCACATGTTAGGAAAACACTAGATGCAGGGTGCCTCCATGTTAGGCAATCTGGGCATGCTCAGGGCAAGCCCCTTACAATCATATGTATTACACATATACATATGTGTATATACATGTGTGTGTATATACATATACATATATGGAGAGAGAGAGAGAGAAAGAAAGAAAATGAGAATATGAGAATATGAGAATAGATTGGGGTTGGTTGGTGGGAGACCTACAATATCAGTAAGATGCAATGGGGAGCTATTGACAATGGCACCTCCAGATAATGGTAATTTTATATTTTGAACAATTCTCTATCTTTTTTTCTCCTGCCATTGTGGGAGAGAAGGGATGGAACAGGGAAAGGAGGGAGGCTTAGCCCCTTATCTCTCTGTTGGCTATGCATAGAATGCTTCCTTCTTCCCCATCCAACCCAGACTAGCTCCCTGCACCAGACTGCCAGGAAGCAGACCCCTATACCAGCAGGAAGTATCCCAGCACGTTGCCTTCCTGGGGTGAGGGAAATGGGGTCCAGGGAAATCAGAAGTGGTCTGAGATGACTTCAGTAAAAATAGAAAACAGATCTGCCTCCATGTGCATGTTTAAACTGGGAATTAATCAGTCCCTGCGTCCCTGCGCCTGCGGAAGCACAGTTATATAGGTCCCCATTGGGAAACAATGTTCTTTACACACTAACACCCTATAAATTACTATTCCTTTTCATCATATCAGAGGAGTTCAAGTTAAAATGACATTGGGAGTGAAAAATGCCCCTTAAGTTGCTCGGGGGTAAGGGGCTGTTGCTAGGCAAAGGAAAGGGGGTCTTTTCATTGATACAATGTGGGGCTGGATTTCAGCCAGTCCCAATTGTGCTTATCTTGCACTGTTTCCTTATTCATCCAGGGGACAGAAGGGAGTGAAATTCCTAGAAGGAACTTTTCTATCCCTTTATGGGTGGCTGGCAGATCACAGGGATAGACACAAACAATAGTAATATGTTGATTCATGATGATTTATTCTCCCTGGTTTTCAAGATCCATTCCATCATCTCAAATGCCAGTAAAGGAGCAGAAGAGGCACTCATTACGACAACCCACTCCCTTCGGCTGTTTTACCAGGACAACTTTGCTTGGGAAAAGCTGTGCCCATCAAAAACGAGTGTGTTTTTGGAGGCAATTAAAGCAAAAAGACCAGTTGAAAATAAAACACTCTCTTTTAGGGCAGATATTGGAAATCCCTGTAACAAATGGTTAGGTTTTTATTTTTAAATGAGTGTGTATATGTGCGTGTGTTCTTCAAGGTAAATGAGTGTTAGTGCAGACAGATACGTTATTACTTTATACCCCCCAGTGAATATTACTCCGACAGGCTATACACAATTGATATAGATATGAGCACAGTGTTGTGGTTGGGGTTGATTTATAGGAAGGTGTAGGTGTTTGATGGGCTTGTAAAATTCCCTATCATGTGACAACTCGGGCTGGAAATTGGGTGATATTTGGAACTGCTAAGATTGTGAGCCCGCTGGGCAAGGATCAGCAGCTGTATTCCACAGCACCTAGCACATTATTGACACTCAGTAAAGACTGTTTATTATCATTATTTTACTACTGTTAGCCAGAATGGATTCTGCCTCCAGTGTTGATGATGTTGTGGGAACTAAAAGAAGATGCACTAATAAAAGCATTCTGCAAATGTGATTCCTTTTTACTTGTTACTTATGCTACCTACATCCATGGCACCCTTTTGATACCCTTCTCTATTCCTCCATTTTTGGTGGAACACAGGGAATTCTAGAAAACAGCATGTTTCTGCTTTGTCCCTATGTGCCTTGCTCTCTCTGGTCTTCCTTTTGATTTTGCATGAATAACTTTAGTTTAGGCTTTATTTGGTATAGACCGTATGGTGGTGGTTTAACAATCAGCTGGAACTTGTAAATATGGAAGGGAGCTGGGTCTGTGATTAAAATGAGTTGTGTTGGAATTCAAGGATACTTTGCCATACAGTAGTGAGTGGTGGTTTTATTTTCAATAAACATTTTTAAAATGTCCTTAGCTTTTGTGGGCTTAGGAATTTTGCTTTAGAATTGGATTTTTTAGTAAGAAAGAATTTAATATGAAAGAATTTCTTTAGTATGAAGCACTAAAATTCTGGTTCTGTTTTTTCTCTCTCTCTCTCTCTGTTCTTTCTGTTCTTTCTCTCTTTGTGTCTCTCTCTGTCTCTGTCTCTCTCTGTCTCTCCCTCTCTCTCTCTCTCTGTCTCTCTCTCTCTGCTCTTTCTCTTTTTTGTCAGTTTCTTTCCTACTTTGTCTTCTTTCTCCCTCCCTTCTACCCATATCTGCTCTCTGTCTCTCACTTACTCTCTCTTCTGTAAATCCAGGACCAGACCCTATTTGTCTTTGACACTGAATAGAATTCTTGAGAACAAGAATACTTAAAGAGTCTACTGTTTTTTTTTTCTTTTTCCTTTTCTGGGCAATAGATGACTAGTCCCTTAATGCCCGTAACTGTTTACTATAGAAAAGCTAATTTCACTTCTGCCAATAAAGTTCTGAACAAGTTTGATTTTTTTCTGATGAAAATTAATATTTTCACTGTTTGCCCCTGCCCTTCCCCTTGCTAAGATGCAGTAGAAGCTTATATCCATTCACTCAGCCCATGATCAGACCTTATTTGTCCACAGTAAGGCAAGCTCACAATTCCAGGTGGTCTGACCTTTCCATGATATTATACTGCTGATAGGCTTAACCTATGTATTTTGAATGCCTTATATTTAGCTGGTGAAATGTTTTGAAGACAGATTTTTTTATAGGCATATAAAGTGCATTGAGCTTCAAAATACCACCTCTTGCTTGGTTTTCCCTGGTTTTATACACTAGTTTCTTAGGTGCTAGAACAATTTTTTTTGACCTGAATTCTTGAGGACTAGCAAATAAAAGCAATACCCAGAAAATCTTCACTGTTGTTTATTATAATGGTTGAATTCTATATATTCTACAGAAATATGTTGTATTTAAGTCTTTTACAAAAAACAAAATTGAAAAATATTACAAAACACTGAAATTGAGAATGTCTTGGGTCTAGTGGGTCTGAAAATCAAACAATGGCATAAGGTAATGGGTGTTTGTTTCAACAATCCAGATAGCAGCTGTTGTGGGGCTGAAAAACCAACACAAGCCCAACAACAAACATACTACCAGAATGCTGCAAAAGTCCAGGTTCTTTTGATCTGCTTTACTAAGGAAAGCAACATTAAGGGGTTAACAAGCTTACTTTAATCCGGCATACAAATGCTATTCACTTAGTTCAGGGGGAAAAGCCAGCACCCTGAACTTCAGAGCAAAATACAATCAAATTACAAACATCGACAAACAGGCCAAATATAATTCATAGTTACCAACATCTAAGTTCAGCCTGGGAGTTCATAACAAGGGCTGGCCCAGAGTCACTTGTGCCACCATGGCTGTGGGTAAGAGCTCTGCAAAAGAGAAAGCCAACCCCTGGTTTTATATCTTTTTCAGGGTCCTAAAATTGACACAAAGAGGCGACTTAAACCCCGTGTAGTCTAAAAGCCTCTAAGGTCCCAAAAATGTCATTCAAACCCATGTAAACTAGGCCCTCCCCTGAGGCAAGGAGGTCACCAAGGACTCCCAATCTAATCAAGGAAACAAAGGCCAAACTCTTCAAGGGCACTTGGTTGAACTGAGTGCTAAGAGCCCATTTTGATTGCCAACACAGCAATCCCTTATATTTATGGTCTGATTTTTTTTCTTGAATGGAAGTCATTATTATTGAAAGGGCTAAGCTCAGATACAAAGTAACAATGACTAATAAATGGATTCCACTTTACTAATCGTAGAATAAAGAATAATTAACCAAGACCCATTAGGACATATCAGCATAAACATGTAGTTTTTATAATAATAATAGTAATAATAATAATTTAATCAGAAAATTTTGGGGAAAGAATGCTAAAGATGTAGGGCCTTTCAACATGGGACGTCCCTGTTTCCTAGACTTGTTATTCTTCTTGAACTAGTTGGGCAGAGGTAGCCTGGGCAAATGTGTGAAATCTGTATGACACCTCCTCCCCTCTCTTATTTATGTACCCCTTTCACACGTGTAATTCCTCTACTTAATATGTCTAGTACAACCTATCAAAACATACTCTTAAGGAAAAAAATTCCATCGGTCATGTACACTTTAGCACGAATTTAAATCAACAGTGGTATCTCCCTCACGGATATTTAGCTCTAATCTACCTCTTATCTCTAATTGTAGAATAGAAAGATTTGTTATGTACTAGATGAATTTCAGGGACCAGTGAATAGGTGACAGAGGTCTTTTGGAAGGTCATATCCAAACTCTCCTAGAACTATGTCATGTAGACACCAGTTTGCTCTGTGAATGGCTGCCAGAATCCTCTTTGTCAGAATTCTTGGTTCATCGTAGCCAGTATGAGGGCTGTAGTGTTGCTAGAGTGGTCATGCCTATAGGATAAAAAGCACTGGACTGTGTTGGGAGAATCAGGTTGAACCTTCACTGTCACTAGCTGGGAGAGCCATAGATAATTCTATCACACAAAAGTACTGTAAGATGAAGGTGACGATAGCTAACATTTATACGATACCTACTGTGTTCTAGGCGCTGTGCTAAGTGCTTTACGATTATTATTTCATTTGATCCTCACAACAACCATAGGAGGTAGGTGCTATTATTATCCACATTTTACAGATGAGGAAACTGAGGCAAACAGAAGTTAAATGATTTGCCAGCTAGTAAGTATAAGGCTGAATTTGAACATAGGTCTTCCTGACTCCAGACTTAGCACTCTATCCATTGTTACACCTGGCTGCCCTTGTATGAGTAGATAAAGCAAAGCCTACAGAATCCTTTAAATCTTTGGCAAAACTATCATATCAGTGGGTATATATATATATATATATATATATTTATTGTAGATTTGATGCTTTATTCCTGATTGAACTAGACCTGGAATCTGAAAGGATTCCCCCCCCCCCCCCGCTTTTTTTGGAGCCCTTGAGACAAACTGATCTCAATCCTAAATCTTTTTGGACCACGAGAATGAATCCCAGACTCTATGGAAGCTGATTTCCCATGTCCATAACACTTGGAGCATGTATATCTGAGATCTGCCACTATGGATTGAGAGATGAGCTGGCCAGAAGTCACTGTTAAAGATTTTGTAGGTATCGCATCCTTTTCATTTGGGTGAAGCAGTGTGGTAGAATGCCTTTTTCCACCTCAGACAATGAACATTGTGTCACTGGTATCTTTAAAAATAAGATATAAAGCAGTGAATCTCCATGAAGGCTTCCTTTAGCTAATCCTTTCCTTCTGATTTTCATAGATTAAGCCATTGCTTGGTCAGATAACCCCATCATAGTGACAAGGGTTATTTTTTTGCTGGATTTCTTTTGCATGTAAATAAAATGGGTTTTAAGTCCTATGTATTGTTAGATGTAAGACTGAGAATACTGAAGGTGGCAGTGTTTGATTTATACTCTTATTAGAAAAGGTTGCAGAGTCCTTGGAAATGCACAATAGTCTCCATCTGAGGCTATTCCTCCTCCATCTGAGGGTGGATTTCCATAAATTGGTAGACCCAGACTCCAAAGGCTCCCTTAGCTTTCAGATGAGATGCCAATGTGTCCTCTCAGGTCTCCCATTTCTTAAAATTTCTCAGCATAATCACCCACTTTCTCCTCCTTTCATGCACCCATAGAAAAGGAGCTATTCCTTCTGGTTACTTAAGTGAATCCTGTTTGTGCTTCTGCTCTTATTTCATTCTCTCCAAGCTCAAGCAATCATTCCCACTTCCCTCCACCTCTTTAGTCTTCCCCATCCCCACCTATCTATAAACATGCTCAGCCCTCCCTAATCCTAAAAAAAAGCCTTATCTTAATCCTTCTAGCCTATCCAGCTATCATCTAATCCAGTCAACATTTATTCAGTGCTTACTATGTGCCAGGCATTGCTGAGTGCTGAGGACACAATTAATAAAAAGCCCTCCTAGAGCTTACAGTCTAAAAGGGGAGACAACACACAAAGAGAGGCAGGAAAGCAAGAAGGGGTGGAAGAGTGTCAGGGACATGGTATACTGGGGGTATGCTGTGAGGGGATTCCTGGGAGTTGGAACCATGCAGAGCAGCAGACACAAAGTGGAATGAGCTGAGAGAGTCCACTTCCTGCCCTCTATAAAGGAAGGCATTGGGAGGAGTTGAGTATGCTGCCCTCCAGCTAACCAATCAGAGGAGAGAGGAGGCTGTGAGAGGTGGGGTCAATCAGGGCTTAAGCTAGTGGCATGCTGGTGAGTTTGGAAGCTTATCCTGTTCCATGGACCTGAAGCCAGGTAGGACAGCAGATGCAACGTGGAATGAGCTGAGAGAGTCCACTTTCTGCCCTCCGTAAAGGAAGGCATTGGGAAGAATCTGATTCTGCTATATCTTTTCTCCTAGTCACTGCTAAATATCTTAACTCTTCTTCACCAACCACTGTTCTCTCACTCTTTGCTTTCACCTCCATCACTCTAATTGCCAAGGCAAACGGTCTTTTCTCAGTCATTATACTTATCAATTTATCTGCCACTTTGGACACAGTTGTCCACTGTGGTTCATCTGGCATGGGCTATTCCTCATGCTAGAGTCTTTCCTGATTTTCCCTCTACCTTACTGACTGTTCTCTCTCCTTCATTAACTCTGCATTCCCTTCCCAGCTCCTAAAGGTGTCTCCATATACTCCCTCTTGGCAATCTCATTCCTTCCAAAGCTTGAACTTCTGCCTCAACACAGATGATACCCAGATCTCTATTTGTAGCCTCCATTTCTCTTTTGAACTCCAGACTTTCCTCTTCATATGCCTTTAGGGCATCTCCTGGCCATCCTATTAGCACCTCAAACTCATAATGTTCAAAAGGGATCTTATCTTTCCCCCTAAACTTTCTCTTTTTCATTTCTGTCAGTGGTGCATCTATTCACCCGGTGTCCATGTTAAAGTTTTGGGGGTTATTTTTTACTTTTTCTTCTTCCTTGGCTCTGGTAGCCACTCATTTACTAAGTCCAGTCAATGCCACTTTCATAATTTCATTCATTCTCATCTCTTTAGTCCCACTGCTACCACCCTAATGTTGTTGTTGTCCAGTCATTTTCAGTTGTGTCCAACTCTTTGTGACCCCATTTAGGGTTTTCTTGGCAAGATACTAGAGTGGTTTGCCATTTCCTTTTCCAGCTTATTTGACAGATGAGGAAACTGAGGCAATCAGGGTTAAATGACTTGCCTGGGGTCACAGAGCTAATAAGCATCTGAGGCCACATTTGTACTCAGGAAGATGAGTCTTCCTGACTCCAAGCCCAGCACTTTGTGCACTACGGTGCCACCTATCTGCTCCACCACCCTGATATAGGCCCTCGTGATCACCTGCCCAGCTCACTAGAATAGACTCTTAATAGGTCTTTCCATTTCTACTTTCTCCCCACTCATATCTACCTTTCATATTGCTACCAGAATAAATTTTCTTTGACGACAGAACAGCCCTGGTCAATGGAAGGCTGAGGACATACTCTCTCAATGAGGGGCCCCAAGGGTTTGGGCTCAGAGGATTTTATCCTGGGAGAAGCCTGGCCCCTAAAGAGAGGTGTCAGGTTCTTTTCTTGCTATCTCTTGCTCTTTCAATCACCCAGGAGCCCTAGGGACACATCACTTGAAGCTTGGAGTTGTTTCAAATCTAAGGTCTCCTGAAAAGGGAACAGATAGGCAGTGGATGTACAGTACAGAACAAGTATAGGACAGTGATTTCATCCACAAAAATAAATACTTAACACACAAAAGACTCATAAGCATGAATTAAGAAGGACTAAAACATGAAGCAATAACCCATTACCCCTACTATACTCTCCTAGGAGGATAATATTTAAAACATCAAAACATAATAATAATAGCTAACATGCACATATATCACTATGTGCCAGGTACTGTGCTAAGCAGTTTACAATTATTGTCTCATTTAATCCTTGTAACAACTCTGGAATGTAGATTTGATCATTATCCCCTTTTTAAGATGAGGAAACTAAAGCAGGCAGAGTTTAAGTGACTTGCCTAGGGTGGTACAGCTGGTATCTGAAGCTGGATTTGAACTCAGGTCTTCCTGACTCCAGGTCCAGCACTCTATCTACTTCACCACTGGCTTTTAAATATGGGGCATTTTGGGAACTGTTGAGTAGCCCTTATACTTAAATCTCTGGTCTCTACTCTTTGAACAACTCCTACAAATGCCATATCTCCTGGTATGCCAGAGCATGGCTCGGGCTTGGCCTCATCCATCTGCTAGTGACCATCTTCTCTAAGAAGAGTGGGGCTGTAATAACCTCCCCCTGCTGCCCGTCGGATCTGGCTGAGGGAGCCAGGGGACCCTGTCCTCTTGAAATCCAAAGGTTGTCTCTAAAGCTAGAAATCACCATGTCAGCACAGCTGTTCAGCCACTTATGCCCATGGAAAAGGAATGCAAAGCAGAAGGAATCACCATGGCCATGAGGTCCAGCCTCAAGCTCATTGGTCACACACATGTTCAATGCCATTGCTGTTGGGGCAGGGGGCTGCAATGGAGAGCTCTGCCCTTACACAGAGATCTGATCATGTCACACCTTTGCTCAAAATTCTTCGGTAACTCCCTATTACCTCATCTCTCTGGTTAAGTCTTTTGCCTGACTGTCAAAAAACTCCACACGCCAGCAGCACGTTTCTTTTCTATTTTAACTCCTATTAATTCTACTAGTAGCTGACATTAAAATGTGTTGTGATTTAGATTTTCAAAGCGCTTTGGCAAAATCTCTTTTGAGCCTCACAACAACCCCATGAGGAAGATAAGAGTGTTGCCATTTTACAGATGAATACAGTGAGGTTCACAGCAGTCCATGATTTGGCCATTGTTCCCCAGTTAATAAAACCCTGGTTTTCCTGACATCAAAGCCAGTGCTCCAGCTTCTTACACCGCCCTGTAGGCACATATTGTACCATGTTCAGACAAACTGGTCTACTGGAATGAGCCATAGTCCTTTTGTTCAGGATTCTCCCTTTACTTGTAACATCTTCCTTCTCCCTCTTCACCCATCGAATCTCCACTAAGAGCAATCTTCTGGAACTCAAACCCAGCATCTCCATTCCTACCAAATGTTATGTGCCCCCTCCTACCCTGTCCCTCTAAGCTAAAAAGCTTCTTCCCTCTTGGATTTTGTTCATGTGGCCTCTTTCTTTGGAATTCTCTAATTCACTTGCTACAACTATATTGTCACTATCTAGGTTAGTATTTTATCCCTGTACCAGGTTGTAAACTTTATGAGGGTGTGGATTGTGGACTATATAAACTTGGGTTCTCCTAGTATATTATGCTTTGCTACATACTTAGCATAGTATCTAGCATACAGTAGGTACTTAATAAATGTTGATTATTTGATTTAAACAGTAGGTGCTTAATTAATGTTTGTTAGATGCATGAATGAATGATCATTAAACATACCTCTGGTAGTCCTATGACTTTGGTGGGTAGGATTATTCCACATTTACAGATAAAGAAACAGGTGTAAAAATATGCAATCGGCTTGAGTGTCTGTGATAGTATTATAGCTGGAAGCAGATTAGACTTCTTCTAGCCTGCACCCTACTCCTTTTCACCTCTAATCCATGTCCCATTCACTTGAATTTAAAACTATAAATGCTTAACATGAAGATTTTCATAAGATTTGCTCAAATTCAAACCAATCAATCTGGAAAGAACCAAGGCAGCTGAAGTCTCCAGATACCTGGGAGTCCTTTTCAAAACAGCTGCATGAATAAGTTCTGAGCTTCTGGCCCAGAGGGGTAGGTGAAAGAAGGAGGCTCTGCTAAACCTGTGAGATGATTCGCAAGACCCAGGATGTTTCTGAACCTAATGGGACATCAGTGCAACTGAACTCCCAGCCAGCTGTCATTCATTTGGGGAGCAAGACTTGGGTATTGTTTCCTAACGTTTTCTTGAGCTCATTTCATTTTGGACTCCTGGAAATGTGCCTCATCTCAAGGTTCCACTTTCTAAACCATTCAGGATGCAAATCCCAACAATGCCAGGTATGTAAAATATTCCCTCCATTTCAATTTGGTAAGAGTTGCCAGTGTAGCCAATTAAAGATTTATTGTCTGGGAATTCTTGGATCACAACCTAACATAGGTCTGGTTGCTTTCTTCTACAGTATTTGGAGGCTTTCCAGCTGCTAAGCTTTCTGTATGGCCAGTGTATTAGAAGTGCAGCCAATACATTGATTGATTGATCAAAGTGATGCATATTGTGGATTCTGTTTCCGTGACAGATTTTTATAAAGTGGAGATATAGATGTAGGGACTTTTACTGTTGGTTTTTGGCAGATAATTGCGCTTTGGCAATACTATTGGGACACAGCAACCACACAAATGTACCACCATTAGTCAGGGAAAGTGGTGAGGGATCATCGACTTTTGTGGGTAGGTACCCAGTAAGGAAATGGCCAAAATCACACACACACACATGCACACACACACGCACATACACACACACACAAATAGGAAGCTTGGCAAGTTGTACTGTGTAGTTACTCAAAACAGCTCAAAGACAACAAAGGGAAGAGGTATTTTTAAACTTCAGAAACTTTAGAATAAATAGACTGTTACTGATCTGAAATCCCATGAGGCAAACAAACAAAAAAATGGATTCACTTTTTACTTGGTTTGGAAATTAATTCCAAGTCCAGGGAATGGAATGCGTAATGTCTGTAATAATTTCAGTGTGAATCCCAAGGATATTGCACACTAAATCTGGCTGAGATTTCACGTTATAGGAATTATCGAATGTCAGCCATTAGCGATCATCATTCAGTTATTTCCTATAGCTGAAGTTAGGAGATTTAAAGAAATACTCCAGTGTAAAATTTCACTTATGAGGAGGCGTGACCAAACAATCAAATTACCAGGAATAAAATGGGGAAGCTTAAAGATAGCTTGCTATTGGGGGGAATACTAGCCTCAGCTGTGCATCAGGTGCTGCTTTGTGTTGGGAATATCTAAATTCAAAAGTCAGGGAGAAGATGGTTCGAACAAACTAGAAGCACCTTTTCACTCTTTCTGCTTCCTTGGGTGTCAACTAGGTATAGTGAAAGGAGACGTGGATTTGGAGTTAAACGATCTGGATTCAAAATTTACCATTGTTATTTACACCTGTGAGAACTTTGGAAAATCACTTTGCCTCTCTGGGCCACAGCTTTCTCATTTGTCAACCAATGAATCAACATTTATTAAGCATCTACTATATACCAGGCTAAGCATTGGGGATACAATGAAAAGCAAAAGATAGTCCAGGAGTTTAGAGTCTAATGGAGGAGACAACACAATCATGCACATACAAGTTATAGATAGATTAAATGGGAGATAAAAAACAGAGAGAAGCCACTTGAATTATAGAGGATTGAGAAAGGCCTCCTGCAGAAGATGGGCTCTTAGTTGGGCCTGGAAGGAAACCAGAAAAGGCAGGAAATGATGAAAAGGGAGAGAATTCATTTTTTAATTCTTTTTTTCCTTCTTGTCTGTATTTTTTAAAATTTATTTTTTATTTTTGATTTACAACACTCAGTTCCACAAGTTTTTGAGTTCCAAATTTTCTCCCCTTCCCCCCAAGATGGCATAAGGGAGACAATTCATGAGGGTATTGGCCTAGATGACCTCTAAATTTTCTTCCAACTTTAAATCTATGCTAAGCTTATTTTCCCTCAAAATCTTACATATATTGAGGTGAGGAGAAAAGTGATCACTACCATGTGATAGTAAAAACCATCTGATAAGATCAAATGGGGAAATGTATATAAAATATTTGTAAAAGCTTAAAGTTTTATACAAATACAAGCTGTTTTCATGATCAGTATTATGAGCTTTTTAATGGAAGTTCCTAATATTTTGTCCTGAGGTAAAAGGCTGCCACTATTTTATTTTGCTCTTGTATTTCTGACTGAATTGAGTTTGCTCAGATCCAATCTTCTGAAAGCAACTAAGCATGTCTTACCATAACAGTAAAGGACCTGCTTTGTGTTTGTGCTCCAGGTCTCAGTGAATTCTCAGTGGGACCCTCTCAAGTTGAGCTGTACCCTGAGGCTATTTGCCAACTACCTCCTAGATTCAGTTTCAAGACTAAGTTAAATATCCTATCGTCCTTTGTGTGTCATGGGGGATGGTACCAGAAGTTCATTGGTAGCAAAATCCTTCAGTTGGTATTCATTAAATACCTACCATGTGTCTTGTACCATGTTAGACATTAGAGGTACAAATACAACACACGCAAAAAGTCTCTGTACTCAAGGAAATTACATCCTATGGGGGAGACCACATAAATAGGAATACATAAAATAAATAGAGAATGGAGGTAAGGTAACCTCAAGAGGGGGGTTCCTAGCAGCTTGGGGGACTAGTAAAGGCCTCAGTATGTATTGACAGAACTAAGAATACAGTGGGGTCCAAATTAGTTAGGACAAAATAAAATAAATTGCATTGATATAATAAACCTTATAATTTTTAATCATTAAAATTTTTAATCTTCTATGTCTTCCTATTGCTTCAATTATATTTTTCATTCACAAGATTTCAACACATTTATTAAATTTTCACAATGAAAACAACTCATATTAAACATATCTTTGATGAATAGTCTATTAAACAAATCAAGCTTTGATTATTTCTCAAACGTTTTCCTTTTGTCTTGAATTTAATTTTATTTTCAGTTTTGATTTCTCTCCTACCCATCTCCTTTTCTCACATCCATCGAGAAAGCAAGAAAAACAAAACCATTACAAATATGTATAGTTAAGGAAAACAAATTCCTGTATTAGTCATGTCCAGAGACAGACAGACAGACAGACAGAGACATACAGAGAGACAGACAGAGACAGAGAGAGAGATGCTTCAATCTTCACGGTGAGTCCATCACTTCTCTATTGGGAGGTAGGTAGTGCATTTCATAGGCAGCAAGGTGGTGCAGTGGATAGAGTCAAAAAGACTTACCTTCTTCAGTTCAAATCTGGCCTCAGACATGTAGTAGCTGTGTGACCCTAGGCAAGTCACTTAACCTTGTTTGTCTTAGTTCCTCATCTGTAAAATGAGCTGGAGAGGGAAATGGCAAAACACTCCAGGATCCTCGACAAGAAAATACTAAATGGGGTAATGAAGAATTGGACAGAACTAAAAACAACAACAAAGTGTATTTCATTCTGAGTCCTTTGGAATCATGATTGGTTATAGTGTTGATCAGATTTCCTAAATCTTTCAAAGCTGTTTATCTCTACAATATTGTTATTATTTATGTTATATACATTTATGTTATATATATATATCCCCAAAATATTAGGAACTTCCATCTAGAAGTTCATAATAATGATCATGAAAATAGCTTATATTTATATAAAACTTTAAGCTTTTGCAATATATACACATATAACATATATATGGTTATAAAGCATATGTATATATGTTACATATAAATTGTTCTCCTGGACTTGTCCATTTCACTTAATAACAGTTCATACAAATCTTTCCAGGTTTTTTTAAACCATTCCCCTCATCATTTCTTACATCACATTCATATACCATAACTTGTTCAGCCATTCCCTAATTGATGGGCATCCCATCAGTTTCTAATTATTTGCTATCATAAAAAGAGCTGCTATAAATATTTTGGTACATATTGGTCCTTTTCTCCTTTCTTTGATCTCTTTGATGTTCTGACTTAGTGTCAGCATCTCTGAGTCAAAGGGTATGCACAATTTAATAGTTTTTTGGGCATAGCTCCACATAACTTTCTAGAATGGCTGAACCAGTTCACAGCTCCACTAACAGTGCATTAATATTTCCTGTTTTCCCACCACCTCTCTAGCATTTGTCATATTTGTTGAATTTTTCAATCTGCTGGATGTGAGGTGGCCATCTTGGTCCAATAGGATCTGTTTTGTGCTAGCACCAGAGTTCTTTTTTGGACTAAATGTCCGGAATAATCATATAGTGCTTTGTGGTCATGGTTTTTGGATAGTGCCAATAACTTCTTATAGCTTGTTTTGGATTTGTGATGGTTCAGTCCAATCTTCAGTTGTTTTAATTTGCATTTCTCTAATTGTTAGTGACTTAGGAGCTCATAGATTCTCAATAAGGTTTAACATTTAGGCAGCTAGGAGATATAGTGGATAGAGCACCAATCTGGCCTCAGATACTATTAACTGTGTGATCCTGGGCAAGTCACTTAACCTCTATTTGCCCCAGATTCCTCATCTATAAAATGAGAATAATGATAGCACCTACCTCCCAGGGTTGTTGTGAAGACTAAATGAGATAATAATTGTAAAGTGCCTAGCACAGTGCCTAGCACATAGTAGGCGTTATATAAATGTAAACATGATGGTGATGGTGACGTGTCATGGTACAACCATTTGCAGTATTCTACTTCTGTTAGAGGATGTCTATAACTGTCAACAATTCTGTTTCTCAGTATATCATTATATTTATTTGAGTTCATCATTGAATGGAAACAAAAGTTCAAGACCCACCAGAAATAAAAAAATCCCCCCATTTTTTGGGGGGGGGGCATTGAATTTTTTACAATTTGATAAAGATGCCCAGGCATTACAGGCTTAGCAGGACTTTTGTCTTAGGCTTTGGAATATTAAAGGTATGAGGTACCTCAGAGGTGTAGGGGTAAAACCTATAGCGTCATACTCACCGGAATTGTGTGCATGCACTAAAAATGCCATGAGTTGACTCCCTGTGACTTTTGCTTAGGTCTCAGGGTGCCCAAATATATTCAACTGTATGATATTAAAAAGCTTTGCTTGTGAGTCTTTTGAGGGTGGTCAGGAGTAGTTAGCTCTGTACTTCCTCATTCCTGCCAACACTAGCATCAACTTGGGCAGCTTGCTGTTAGTATTTCGACTTTGGTCAGAGTGGATTCTGAACAGAGAGTCTGTACGTGAAGAAATACTTTCCCCTCAACACACTGGCAACTACATAGAAACTTGCTTGGTTCCTGGATGAAAACGTGTTTCTCTGGGTACTGGGTGAAGGGTTCTCTACCAGCATGCTGTTCATAGTCTTCCTCACTCCTTCCAGAGATAAAAAGCATAGAGACACAAGTTCCAAAAATTTGCTGGGATTTGGTAGCACTTAGCATAGTGCCCAGAGCAGTGTAGGCACTTAACAAATTGACTGATTTTTCTTTGAACACATCTAAGGCAGATACTTTACTTCTTCCATATGGGTACTGCCCTCTTGGCCCAGTAAAATTTACTTTGCATTAGGTTCAGAGTTCTTTTTTGGCCCAGGTCTCTAGAATCATCAGGTTGTGAATCTTGTAGTAGCTTTCATGGTCATAGAGTGTTAGCACTGCAATAGCTTTCCTTTCCTGTGCCACAGGTTACCATCATGTCTTCTATGGATATCATCTTTCCTTGGGACCCACTGCATCTACAGAGAAGACATTTGCACCCATCTCAACCCTTCCTGGCTAGTAATGCATTCTAGATTGATAACCAGCTAACCCTAGTACCCATTTCTAGCCAGCAGCATCCAACTTCGCATTTGGCAAAGTATACAGACTTGGAGATGAGCTTTTCACTTACAGTCTTGGAATTTATCCTTTAAAGACAAGAACTCCAATTTAGGTGTGGGATGATGAGTCTCACTGTCAGCGAGTCTTCCCCTGATTCCCCTGATAATAGACTTCTGGTGGTCATTTCTCTCCTGGCATAAAACGTCTCCCAGATCCCGGAGGGTGGTGTCATGGAATAACTTAAAGGACTTTCTTGGCAAAAAGAGAGCACTGAAGCAAGCTTGATACAGCTGACCAAATCCTTGATGGCCTGAACATCCATTAATTTCTAAGTGGTGCCAGAGAATTTGGGCCAGATTTCCTTTTCTTGCCCCTCTGCTCACATTTCTCCCCAGCCACCAGTCAATCAAGCAATAATAAGCACCTACTGTGTGCTAAACTACAAGCTACGTCACTTCCATTCTGGCCTTCATCTCTACTGTCCTCCAGTTGGAAACTTGGACTCTTCCCTGGGAACTACTTTGGGCTTTGATAGGTGAAGTTTCCCTTTACCTACTGGCTCATTCCCTCCTGCCTACGAACATGCCCATGTCTCCTCCATCTTGAAAAACCCTCACTTGATTCTTGTATCCCAACTAACTGTAATCCTGTGTATCTTCTGCCCTGTGTTGTTAAACTCCTCAAAAAGGCTAGGCTGTTTACGACTGGTGCCTCTACTTTCTCTCCTATCATTCTCTTCTTAACCCCATACAATCCGGCTCCTGACGATATCACCCACCAAAACAGCTCTCTCCAAAGTTACTAGTGATCTCTTAGTTGGCAAAGCCAGGAGCCTTTTCTCAGTCCTCGTTCTCCTTCACCTCTCTGCAGCCTTTGACGTTGGTGATCACTCTCTACTCCTTGACACTCTTTTTTCTCTAGGCTTTTGAGACACTACTCTCTCTCCTGGATTGCCTAACTATCTGACCACTCCTCTGTGTCTTTTGCTGAAGCTTTTTGCTGGATCTTTCTAACTGTAGGTGTCCCTCAGGGTTCTGTCCTGGGCCCTTTTCTCTTCTTCCTCTATACTCCTCATTTGTTGATTTCACCAGCTCCCATGAATTTATTACCATCTCTATGCTGATGATTTTCAAATCTACCTTTCCTGCCCCAACCTCCCTGCTGACCTCCCTCTCAGGTTCTCCCTGAGCTCCCTCTCAGACATCTCAAACCGGATGTCCTCTATATGGCTTCAACTCAATATGCCCAAAATGGAACTCATGATCTTTCCCCCTAAGCCCTCCTCCCAAAAGCCAGTGCTTTGTAGCTTTCATTTGCCATCAATCTGCTAGTTATACAGGGTACTCCTAAAGTCTGGACACATAGGAAAATTGACGGCAATGTGGAGTTATTGCATTGAGTTCACACGAATCTTGCAAAGCGCATCAACCTTTGCATCACAAATAATGGAAATCATATTGGAGATGTTATTTGTTAATATTCCAATTAAGTAAAATGTGGTCGAAAATTTCATTCATTTCATTTCTCGAAGATATATACCTGTAAGATAACCTCAGCAGATGAAGCATGGCATATTTTTTTTTTTCACATTCTTCCTCTGTAGAAGTAATTCTATTTGTACAGTACCTCGGGTTACACTTGTATAGTGCTTTAAGGCTCGCATAGGACTTTGACATGTATCATTTCATCTGATCCTCGTAACAACCTTGAGAGGTAAGTACTACACGTATTCTCATTCGTCTTTTACAAAGAAGGGAACTAAGATTCAGGGAGGTTCAACATTCTGCTCATGGTCCCACAGCCAGCAAGTGTTGAAGGCAAGATTTGAACCTAGTTCTTTATATTTTACCACCCTGCCTCTTAGTGGGGCCTGTTAAGGAATCCTTAAAAAAATTTCTAAATCTTCATGTCTTTAATATGCACAGATATAGTGTAACTTTCTGCCTGATGGCAAAATGAAAGCCATAAAGTACAATACTCCGCTTCACTTTATCTTTTCCACGTATGAAAATGTGGATCTGGAAACCCTTTTAAGCTAAGCAGAAAGCACCCAGGAGCTAGATCCAAAGAATATAAAACAAAAACCCCAATTTTATAAGTAGAAGAAAACGCCACATTCCAGCACCACCACAGCCAAAGAGGCTGTATTTTCTGCTTATTCCAAGAAAAACTCCTTGAACTTTAACCCCCAGTGACTCAAGACACCGAGGAAATGGAACCTCTCCAACCCTGACCCCAAACTGCCCCACTCCATGCCCCTTCCCCTGCTGCAAACTGAAGAAGGCACCTGGTCCTGACAACTGGCCACTAGCCAACCCCACCAGCTTAGTTATCACAAGCTGTCCTTTCTCTTTCCCAGTGACTATAATGTTTTTCCAGCTGCTGTTATTCCTTTCTGGGTTCTGGTAGCGAGAGGAGAGTGTGCATTACACTTTGGAAAGGGCTTCAGGAAAGCCAACTATCTGGCTTGCCTGAAGGAGTAAGTTAGCTGGAAATAATGACACCATTTGAAGATAAAATGCGACGGCATCTTTTCCTTTTCATTTAACACGTGGTTAGGTTGCAGTGAGACTGACTTGAGTGCATTACAGGCTAATCTTTTCCCCCTCTTCTGCTTCACCTTTAAGGAAGTCTCCACATCTGGACACACTAACTGTCTCATCAACGCTCTCTCAGGGCAGGAGGGTTCTCACTATGAGAACAGCCGGTCTGGAACGGTATATAATCAGCAGAAAGGAGGCAGGGGTGAGGCCGTGAAGGAGAGAGAGCTGCAGCCTCCAGATTCTTTTCAGAAGTTTTGCCCAGCTAAGAAGGATGATATCATACTCTAGAACAAATACACCCACCCTTCTAGATACTTTTCTACCAGGCTTTCTTTTTGTTTCCACCCCCAAGAAAATGACTGTCTGATCAATCTGTTTAGTCAGCTAGAAAAATCTGAATAGCCAATATCTTGGCTTCTCTCCTTAGTTCATTGTAAACAGTGTTATTTTAGCTGGTACTCGTTTGGGATTCTATTAATGTTCATCTAATTCTTCTATTACAGGGTTCTAGCTGGAATTATAGGGAAGTCAGAAGACCCTCAGGGCATCTATGCTCTACCTCAAATCCGGGTTGACCATTCAGTTGAAGGCCAAGTGACGCCAAGGCTTTGGATGAAGAGCCATGTGTGAATTTTGGCTATTGGTTATGCTGTTATGTTGCTTCTGACCTAACCCCCTCCTAGGTCTGCAGGGGAAAGGCAGCCCGGACTCCAGCCATTTGTCTGTTTAATAGGACCAACTGATTTTAGGGCTTAAGTTCAAAGTAAACCATTTTCCTTTACTGATTCATTGCACCTGTGCATAATAATAATTTTTATTTGGTGGATGAGATAATTGGTTGGGACTCCAACTTTAGGCACAGAACACAGTGTATAATATATGCTGATAAACTGATGTAAAATGCGTGCTGATAAATCAGTTATTTCCAAAGCCCTCCTTGGGGCAGAAGTTGAAACTAGTGAGAAGAGAATTCCAGGTGACTGCTCCACAAATGGGAACCTAGACTAGTGATTTTCAAACATTTTTTGTCCTCAAGTGACTCTGGTAAAAAGGCAAAAGACCATCTATATCCCGGCTACCATTTAACCCTGAAAACATCTCACAGGAAAAAGTAGTTTTGCTTTTTAATGAAACATTGACTTTTTATTAAACAATGTAAATAAATTATTATCTTACATTAGGAAAAACACAGATGCCATATAGCACACAGTGTGCTCTAGTGGGAAGAATACTGGATTAAAAGAAGACCTACATTAACTGTCTCTGTAATTAACTAGGTGTGAAACTGTACAAACCATTTGCTGAGACTCAGTTTCTTCATCTGCAAAACGAGGGCTTTGGTTAGATGATCATTAAGTACTTTCTTGCACTAAAATGAAATGTTTCTATACTATAAGAGGTTACCCATGGGCTGTATAAAAGACTTTTTAGGCCAGAGATCCTTACTTCAAGAACCAGTGGTACAAAGAATACTAATTTCCCAACCAGTTTCAGTTTTTTTTCCAGGTTGTAAAGGGCTTTGTAAATTCAGTTTTATTTTCAATTCTAAGCATGCTCTTTCTTCCTTCCCTCTCCCCATCCATTGAGAAAGCAAGAAAAGGAAAACCCATTGCAGATATTCATGGTTAAGCAAAACAAATTCTTGAATTAGCCATGTCCCTCCCAAAATATGCTTCAATCCATACTCTGAGTCCATCGCTTCTCTTTTTGGAGGTGGACGGCGTATTTCATCATAATTCCTCTGGAATCATGCTTGGTCATTGTATTGATCAGAGTTCCTAAGTCTTTCAAAATTGTCTATCTTTATAATGTTGATGTTATTACATAAACTGTCTTCTGGTTCAGCTCACTTTATTTTGCATCATTTCATACAAGTCCACCTGGGTTTCTCTGAAACAATCCTTCTTAGCATTTCTTCTAGCATAGTAGTATTCTATCACATTCATATACCAAAACTTGTTTAGTCATTCTCCAACTGATGGGCACTCTCTCAGTTTCAAATTCTTTATCACCACAAAAAGGGCTGCTATCAATATTTTAGTATGTATGGGTCCTTTTCTTCTTTCATGATCTCTGTGGGATATAGGCCTACTATCAGTATTCATTAGGTCAAAGGGTTTGTTTAAAAAGGAGGAAGAGCAGGAGGAGGAGGAGGAGGAGTTTTTTGAGGCATAATTCCACATTGCTTTCCAGAATGGCTAGGCCAGTTCATAGCTCTACCAATGGTACATTAATGTACCTATTTTCCCACAGTCCCTCCAGCATTTGTCATTTCCCTTTTTTTGGTCAACTTTGCCAATCTGATAGGCATGAGGTGGTACCTCAGAGTTGTTTCATGTGCATTTTTCTAATTATTAATAATTTGGATATTTGTTTAATATGGCTAGTGATAGTGAAACTCTCTATTCATAGCCATATATCAGTTGGGGAATAGCTCTAATTCTTAAATATTTGACTCAGATCTCTACATATCTTAGAAATGAGACATTTATCAGATAAGTTTGCTGCAAAGATTCTCCCTCCTCCATTTTCTTGCTTCTCTTCTTAAGTTTGGTTTGTGCAAAAGCTCTTAAAATTCATGTAATAAAAATTGTTCACCTTCTGTGAACTTCTCTGTCCTTTGTTTGTTCCTAAATTCTTACCCTATCCAGAGATCTAACAGGTAAATTCTTCCATGCTCCTCTAATTTGTTTATTATGTTATCCTTTCTGTCTAAATCATGTATCTATTTGTAGCGTATCTTGTTAAACGATATGAGATTCAACCAGTTTCATTTGAAAACTGCCCTCTATCAATGGTGTGGGTGGCTTTAACTCATATGGGTGTGGCATATTAAAAACTGACATTCAATGCCAATGGAATTTGCTGGATATTGTAGATTGTGGCTAACTAGGTCAGCGTAGCCAGGTCAGGCTTGATATTAGAACTAAATGAAACTCTTATAGAATGTCAGACAATTAACAAAAGGAGATTTACTTAGCCAAAACAAGCAAGGATATTCAAGAAGGATATTTGCCAGGGACAGACATCAGGTTGATTCAGCTGAGTGCAGCTCCCCTCCTTCTGTGTTGCCCAGGGAGGTCCACTGGTCAAGCACCAGGGATTGGTGGGTTTTTGCATTCAGATGACTAGGAATCCACGTCAACAGCACCAAGATTTAGAACTTTGAGCCAATTAAGTTTAGAGGGGAGCGTCAATCTTAAAAGGAAAAACTATACAAATCTGTATGTGGTGGAGCCTTATGTGTTTGCTCCCACTACACTTGTGTCGCATGAAATTGGAGAGCAAAAGTTAGTTCATTCTATATGATACCATTTCAATTTAAATCAGTTCAATTCAGCCAACGTTTATTAAGCAGTTATGATATAGAAAGCACTGTGGTAAGTGCTATGGACAAAAGGATGGAAAGGAGCATTTCCTCAAGTAGCATATGATTTAGTTGAGGCAGAAGGATAGAATTTGCACATGGGTAAATGTAATACATATTATCAGTATGTATGTCTGGGCCAGACAGTACAAATGGGTAACAAATCTGGCCTAGAGTTGAACAAGACAGGGAGAGCAGGTTCAATCGCTTTCAGGAAACTGCAAAGCTTCTTTAATGATCCTAAGCTTCTCTTGGAAAAAGAGGCCTATTTTTTCACATGCCAGCATTCTGTTGGTGATGTTGTATGACTAGAGACATGGAACACAATAGGCTCTAAAGAAGCAAAAATGATACTCACTCAGAGGGTAATGGAAAGGTAAATGGTAGGTGTGATCAAGCTGCAATATGCAAATAAATAATAAGAGAAAAAAGAAGAAAGAGGAGAAGAAAAATAAGAGACAAAAAGGGGAGGAAAGAGAGAAAGAGACAGAGAAGACAAGACTGGTGGAGTAAGGTCTAGAAAAGGGGTTCTCTTAGTTGTCTGAGCCTACATTGTTGACTATTTATAAAACTAACTTAGCAACTGAAGTATTTTTCTTTTGTCTATGGGAGAAAGTAGTATGAGTGATGGATGAAAAGAGAACTAGATTTGGAGCCAGAAGACCTGGGTTCAAATCCTATCTCTTCCATCTACTACCTATGTGACCTTAGGTAAGTCATTTAATCACTCAGTGCCTTAGTTTCCTTAATTGCAAAATGTAGATATTGGACTAGACGTCTCCTCCTAGATCTACATCTATGATCTAAAAATCCTATGACTCTAAGATGAGTAAAATATAGTACTGATTGTTAGTATGACTAAGAAAGAAGATGGGTTGGTGACATTTCAAGAATGAAAGAGACAATGGGGCAGGTAGGTGGTGCAGTAAGTAGAACACTGGCCCCGGAGTCAGGAGGACTGAGTTCAAATCTGGCCTCAGATACCTGACACACTTACTAGCTGTGTGACCTTGGGTAAATCACTTAACCCCAGTTGCCTTGCCTTCTCCCCTCAAAAAAATAAAAGAACGAAAGAGACAAGATGGCCAACCCAAACAGTATTCTGGTACTATGAGAAGAAAAAAAAGGTCTCTAAAGTGTTTGATAGGTATTAGCATAGATAAGAGTAGCACAGGGATGCATCATTACCTATGTCTATGAAGCAAGGGCTCCTAACTGATGAACTTACTAATCCTTCAACCTATCAAAGCATCCTCTAAGGCAGTGCCCAGAAAGCCCCATTAAGTAAGATCAGAACGGAGTTTGCCTGAAGAACAGCAGTATGATCCGTGGAGGATTCTGCCGTTCTAGGTTGGATTTGACAGAAGCAGATGGCTACTATTGGACATGCTATCTAGTGGAATGGCATGAGAATGTTCCCAGATAGCTTTATGAGGATAATCCAGCCCTTGTCCAGACAGAATGAGTCACATGGTATATCAACAGAAACCCGTGTGTGGTCAGTGATGTGGGTTAAACAATGACCATAATTTCCAGAAGCACAGATGTTAAAATGCTTTGCCCTACCAGATGTGCACACGTAGGGATCTACCCAAATGCAGCAATATGTAATCTAAAACACACTGCCTTCATAGAGTGCAGAGAGCTACTTACTTATTCCAGTTGTTCAGGGCTTTTTTCCTCCAACAAAGATCAAAACTGAGCTCTTAATATGTGTTTGGTTTAAATTTAGTGACATACAGTATTTACTCCCATAGGCACTTCCTCTCACCTGTGGAGATAAACTGTGTTATTCCACTATAAACCCATATGGTTTCCATCTCTGTCTCACTTGTCTCTGCGAAATACCCTTTTACTGTGGAATGGACCCAGAGTTGTGGTGAATGCTGCATGCAGCGTTGTAATAGATTGGATTTTATGCTTGCCCTTTTCTCTCCACCTATTCTTTGTATCATCTTAATGCTAACATAAACACATTTCAAAAAGGAGACAATGTTTTGATCCAGAAATCGCTTTAAATGTTATCAAATTATGTGAGAGAATTAGAGAATCCTCAAGAAGTTATGTAGCTGCTTAGGCATAATATTAATACCTGACATTTGGGAAGTCAGTCCCTCCAAAGAGATAGTGATTCCTACCTCAGTTGATCTCATAGACTTTTGAACTTTCTCTTTTTTTTGTGAGAAAAGGTACACACACACATATGTACAAATATGTGTCCACACACATACATGCACAGTAGATGAGGAAAGTGACTCAGAGAGATTAAATTACTTGCTCAGGCTCATATGACTACTAAATATCAGTATCAGAGTTCAAGCTCTTTGTCCCTGACTCCATGTTCATCCTTCTTTCTTATTACCTTTCAAATATATTTTCCTCACAACAACTCTGTAAAGTATGAAATGAAAGTATTATTATCCTCATTTTACAGATAAAGAAATTGAGGCTTAGAGAAGTTCAAGCGATTTGACCAGGACCATGAAGCCATCAGAGCTGGGACTCAGACCCAGCTGTTCTGGCGATAATCCCAATGCTTTTCCCAATATGTGATGATATCCATCCATTCATCTATCCATGCATTGATCTATCTATCAAATATCTGCCCAGATACACTTGGTGACTTTTTGGAAAGTCTATGGAAAGTTTATGGAAACCCGTCATGGACAATCAAGAGATACACTGTTTTACTGGGTTATTGTAGTGTTAATGGGATAGGAATATCTTCCCCATCCATCAATAGGCCCATGTGACCTGCTCTGAGCTCTGTCCCAGCTCTCAGCTGTGATATATCCTGAGTCACAGAGCCCATTGGGGGAGGGAAGCTTTCTTAGGGGAGGCTTGCTTGTAGGAAGGCTTTCACACCTTTTGCTAATTTCTAATTAGGCACTGAGTCAATAGGATTGTGATGCCTTCTGGCTCTGAAAAGTGTATATATACTCTGAGTTGGTATTTTGCTTTGGGGGTTAGCTTATGAGAAGGATCTTTTGATTCCCTGGTCAAGACTCTGAGTAGCCATATGTTCAGAACTCTCTGACTGCTCAGATGTAAAGGCTCTCTTGATCCAATGCTGTATGTAAAATATATGGCAATATTGTTTCGATTCAGGCAGTCGGAGCCCTGTCTGTTGGTCTAATTTCTCTGTTTGTATTTTCTCTTCTTATATTTTCCTTGATGTTCAGGGGGCTGACTTTTTCCCTGAAGTAGTGAATGTAATTAAAGAAGATTGTTGACACCTTTAAAGGTGCTTTCCTTTAAAAGTAGGATGGCCTGTGCTAGCAGGCCATCCTAGGCATGCTAGGGTGCTTGCTGTTACAGGCATACTTCTGAGATATGATAGAGGGTCTTTCCTTAGACATGAACAATAAAAAGGGAAGGACAAAGAGACAAATGAGGAAAGGCACACAATAAAATGGTGTTTCTATTATCCCTGTTTGGAAGGTTTCCCACGACATATGTATCTGGAAGCTCTATTCCACAGAAATCCAACGTTTGCAGACACAGAATTTAGGGATGAGATGAAACAGGCCAGAAAGGTCAAGCAGAAAGTGTGAACTCCCATAGGCTGGAAGAGGCAGTTAGGTAATGAAAAACAGACTAGATTCAATATCTGAGGCAATGCATCTGAGATGGTAAAGTGATTTGGAATATTCAGTCTTTGTTCAAGATGGATGAATTTGAACTGGATGAGAGGTTAACAGTTGAGGCAAAGATTAGTGATTATAAGGGTGGATAAAGATGCTTACATTCCTGCTCCGTGGTACCTTGGTTGATGTTGAGTGTGCAGCTGGGAGCTGAGGGAAACAAGTCTGTCTCATTTGAGTGACTTAGTCAGTGCCTTATGGGAGCTTTCTGGGGTTGGTGTCACCCAACTCTTGTGGAGGAGGTCCTCCAGGTCCAGGTGCCACCAAACCTTTTAGCTCAGGAGAGTGTTGCCTATTAAATCAGCATGTGGTGCTAGTTATTTGGAGCCAGGAGACCCTTGAGAGGACTGATTCTCATTGTTATTATCAAGACAAAGAGAAATGCAGCAAATTGTTGGAATGCTCTCGCAGAAACAGAATATAGAGCTGATGTTAGGTACGAGATGAAGTGCAAAGGAAGCTTACAACAGGAAGGCAGAATCCAGAAAGAAAACTCTGGTTTTGACTTCAATAGAGCAGATAGCTCAGGAAACTACAGGAAAAAGTGGACCAGACTTCTTTAGTCTTGAAAAATAACAACTACAAGTTTTACTATATTCTATGGACCCTAAAAGATGTTGCCAATGGAGGAATGAGTCATGTGGTTGAAGGAAAATCCATTTGCCTGCATGATTGGATGACCTGCAAACCATAATGTTTAAATAGCTATTGGGGACAGAGTCTAGACCTGGAATTTTATTAGAATAGAGAACTCTGGGTCAGGAAACTCCCACTATCACTGCAGGTCATCATTTTGTCTGTAACTTACAGTCTTAGAGAATTGAATACAGCCCTAAGAGGTTCAGTGACTTGCTCACAGTCACACAGACAGGATGTGTCTAATATAGGATTTGAACCCAGTTCTTGCTGGCTTTGAAATTGAATTTTTATCCACTATACCATATTAGCTCTCTAACATTGTTTTGAATATGGTTTCAAATAATGTGTTCAAATATAATTTTTTTAAAACATTCTGAATTTCATTGACATTTTTCTGGCAAAATGCTTTTTTAGGGGGACTTCTTTTACTCATCAAATATTTTGAGGTTTTGAACTTTCCTACTCTGTCACACAGTGGGACTTACTCAAGTGTTTCTTTGGGGATTCCATTTTTTTTCTATGAAAAATTGGAATTTAGAAGTAATTGCCAATAAAGTTTTCTAAATCCAGGGAGGAAAAAGATTCCTGAGTGTTCAGTATCTGGGAAATTGGAGCCGGTAGGAAGGAGCAAGCAGATGGCAGAGGTCCAATCGGGGCAGAGTACTTGAGGAATGATAAGGTTGAGCTGAGCAGCTGCACAGCATGGATTTAGATGGGCAGGTGGAGGTCACTGCCAAGAACATTTGGCAGTATGGACCAGGGACCTGGGGCTAGAAGGGTCGTAACCTAGGTTTGGGAAGACAGGCCAGCAAAGTTCATGACCTAGGCATAGGATTTGTGGCCACCAAGATAAGAGCCCAGGCTCAGAGTGGGTAGGCAGCAAGCACTGGGTGGGTGAAGAGAAGATTTAGTAGCAAGATTGCCTTGATACTTTTTCTGGGACACCTGAAAAATCACCCTCGTTTGAAAGTACAGATTTTTAGGTTCATGCTTTGTAGTTACAGGTTTTAAGCTTCACCCAGTTGGTTTTTATAAGGGACTGCAAACAATTTAGGCTCAGGGGAGGAATGTAATACAGAGTTCAAGCCTAGTGCATTTGCCTACGTACTCTCTTGTAATGGGTAGAAAAAATGATCGTTTCTCAGTATGAGGAATGGAATTGGCAACAGCTTGGGAGAGGAGAGATTTTCTTTTGTCTCCTATTTTTGAGAGAGGACATGTGCATGTGACGAAACTGAGGGCCAGAGAGGTAGAATAACTTGCCCTGGTTTTGGACACAGCCAGGCCTTCTGACTCCAGGGCCATTTTTTCCCCACTGTGCCATTGTGAGACCATAACATATTTAATTTTTTTTAACCTTCCTCCAAACCTATCACAGTGAATTTTTTTTTGTTGAATCTGAATCCTGAGAACTGAGGTTTTCTGAGGCAGGTGCTAGAGTATAGGTGGGACCAAGGCCACAGATGGAGACAAACAGACACACCTGCCCTGAGAAGAGAAATGAGAGGCAGGGGGCCAGGCTATTCCCAACATTCACAGTGTCCTGGCTCTTTGAAAATGTTCCTGGCCTGCTTCAGGGAGGCAGTAGAAAATGTGCAGGACTTGGCACTGGGAAACCTGGCTCTGAATCTTATTTAGTGTGTTACTATGGACAAGCCACTTAAACTTTCTGAGCCTCAATTGCCATATCTGTAAAGTGAGGGTGATAATTCTGGCAGCTAGGTGGCACAGTGGATGTTCAGAACACTGTCCTGGAATCAGGAAGACCTGACTTCAAATTCAGTCTGAGACATTAGCTACGGGACCCCGGGCAAATCACTTAGCCTCTATTTGCCTCAATTTTTTCAACTGTAAACTAGAGATAATAATAGCACCTACTGTGCAGGGTTGTTGTGAGGGCCAAATGAGGTGAAATTTGTAAAAGTGCTTAGCATAGTGCCTGACGCACAGTAGGTGCTATATAAATGCTCATTGCTTCCTCTTCCCTTCCCTCTTTTTCCCTCAGAGAGTTGTGAAGAAAGTTCTTTATAAACCCTAATAAATGCTCATGGAATAGAACACAAATGCAAGTGAATACTAATCTATCTAGTCATGTAGCTTAATCGAATTTCACTAAAAGAACACTTTCAAGAAAATAAGCAGAAAAATACTGATTTTTGATACTGTGGGACATTAAAAACAATTCCTAGCCCACCATAATTGACTTGCCATAGAGCTTAGATTCTTTCCGAAGGATAATTTTGCAGAAGTCTTGCCCAGCCAGAGTCAAGTAATGGAAAGCCTAGCTGGGGAGTAAGTGTTCATGGGATCTGTTCTTACTTTTGCCAAGTAAGTCACTACATTTCTCCAGGCTTCAATTTTGTCATGTGTGAAATTAAGGGAGGTTGGATTAAATTATTAGATGGTCTCTAAAATCCTTACAACTGCCCCTTTCTAGAAGCCTCTGACAAATGATTTGAGGTCAGGATTCTTAGAAGTTGATGACTTAAGTTTTCTTTGCCCCCCAAAAAACAAACAAAAAAAAGGAATTTTTTTCTTTCTGTTTCTCATTCCTGGAATGTTCTCTCTCTCTCTCTCTCTCTCTCTCTCTCTCTCTCTCTTTCTCTCTCTCTCTCTCTCTCTCTCTCTCCTGCCTTTCGGAAACTAGCTTCCTTCAGAGTTAAGTTCAAATGTTAGCACTCTTTCTTGATTCCTGACCTGCTACTGTTATCCCTTTACAACTACTGGGTATTTACTTTGTAGATGTTTTATATTTATTCATCTGTGTATGTGTTATTTCTACCCAATAGAATGTATTCCCTTTGGGGGTAGGGACTGTTTGATTTTGTCTTTGTTTCTTCAAAGCCTCTCACAATACCTGGCAAATAGGGTTGTTGTTGTTGGAGTTGTTTTCATTTGTGTCCAACTCTTCATGATCCCTTTTGGGGTTTTCTTGGCAAAGATACTGGAGTGATTTGCTATTTCTTTCTCCAGATCATTTTATAGATGAGGAAAATTGAGGCAAAGAGGGCTAAGTGACTTTCCCAGGTCACTTAGCTAGTGACACGCACAGCTAGTAAGTGTCTGAAGACAGATTTGAACTTAGGAAGATGAGTTGTCCTGACTCCAGGCCCTGCACTCCGTCCACTGCACCACCTAGATGCCCTCCAGATAGTAGTCACTTAATAAATGCTTGTTAAGTGTATGAACACAAAGGAATATAATATGACAATAATAGCTAATGTTTATGTAGCACTTTAAGTTTATAAAATGCTATATATATATATACATATATATAAAATTTGATTCTCATGATAGCCTCATGTAGTAGTTCCTATTATTGTCACCATTTTACAGATGAGGCAATTGGAAATTAAAGACAGTAAGTGACTTGACTTGATGCTGTTAGTGTCTGAGGCAGGATTTGAACCTAGGGCTTCTGACTTCAAGTTGTGTATTTTATTTACTATGCCACATTGCCTCTTTCAGGTGAGGTTCTCGGAAGGTTGTGATGGCTAGTAAGTGTCCGAGGTGAGAGTGAACCGATGAGCTAGTCCTCTGGTAGAGTTGTACTTTGTAGCTTCCTCTTGGCTTAGAGACGACCCTGGATTGTGAAGGGCTACGCCAAGGCTTGGCAGAGTCTACCAATCTGGAAGGGCTTTCATTATGGCCTCAGTGACAGGTCATTCGTTCGTTGTTCCAAAATCAGCCTAGCGAAGTTTAGGTAGATTCTGCACTAGGCTGAACTCACTCAGATAGATGAATTTTTTGGCTGCAAACTTTAAAAGACTATCTAGAGAGGCTGGGATAAATACAAGTCAAATGAATATGTACAGCAAAAATCACACACCCATGAGCTACTGAATGAGGTCATGTGGAATATCTGTAAATCTCACAGAGTTCCATGGAAGGAAGAGTTATAATGAAATCTGAATTGGGAGGCAGCATGGTGCTGTGCTAGGAATGTTGAATTTAAGATGAGAATACCTGGGTTTAAACCCCTCCTTTATCAGTTATTCCCTCTGAGAACCTGGGCAAGGTCTCACTATTCCCCCAAACCAGACTCCTGGGGCTCATCTGTAAAATGAGAGCATTAGACCAGACTCTTCTGTCCTAAGATCCTTTCAGCTCCAACATCGTTATCCTGTATTGACTCTCAGTAGACACTCACTGTGTGACCCTGTGCAAGTCACTTAAGCTCTCCCCTCGACAATGTCCTGATCTCTAAAATGAGGGGATTGGCCTCAATGGCCTCTTGGTCCTTTCTAGCTCTAAATCTCTGATCTGATCTAGACTTCATTGCTTTGATGGATCCATGATCAAATTCATATGGGTGTTCCTTCCTTCAGTGAAGATCACAGTCCATCCATACCTTCCTATAGTGAGTGATTCTTCGCTGTGCTGTCCCATAAATCCTCCACAGAGGCTCTATCCTATGTTCTGAAAGCCTTGCTGTAGATGTTTTTACATTTGTGAATAATTTAGTGCTTGGGATGCTCATCTTTCTCACTACATGACTAGGCTGCTACCTTCTTTTCTGACCGTTATTGTTGTTCGTCCTTCGTTTTTGAAGAGGGTCAGTGACATCATGGGGTTAAGCCTTGACCTGTGGGTGAATTGGATTTCAGTGAGGCAAAGTTGCACAACATTGTCAGCCCCACTCTCTCCTCCAGAGTCACTGAAGTCCAGTGGCAAGACAAAAGTCAAGACAACTGGCAATGGCACGGAATGCAGTGGATGACCTTGGTGTCTTCAGTGTCTGACCAAGCTGTAAGTGCTCTGTGGCACCTGCTTCAGCTATCTTTGTGGCCATTGGAATAAGTTGTTCTCATCTAGCCATTCCACTGGGGGAAATCTTCACATGTTTGGGGTAGACATTCCTTTAACTCATTGACAGGTTTTGAGGACTGTTGATTACCCCCAACCTGGTTTAGCTTGTCTGCTGAGATGGTTTTGTTGTGTTGTGGACGCTGCACATGCTACAGCTTCTTGGAGCCACAGATGAGAGTTGGGTGACAGATGGACATCAATGGTGGATGAGAAGCCCTGAAAAAGACTTGCCAAGCCTTCATACCAGAGGTGCTAGTCCTGCCTGAACACTCCACAGATCCCATACATTTTCTAGATATACTGACCATACATTTTTTAAATATCCCTCACCTCACTTGTCACGTGTAAGGTTCTTGTTCAAAATAATGCTGCAGCCTGTTTATATCTACATGTGTTTCTCCATCACCCTTTGGGTCACTCATAATTTTAGCTCATCAAGAATTGTGGTATACCAAGAGTCTTCACTGTATAGGATCAGCAGAGAAGAAGTATGTTAAAAAGATAGGTTTTTATGCTGTGGAGCAGCTTGGAATTAGGAAAAACACTGTACAATTTCTCACATACAGTCTATCCTACTTTCTTCTTCTTGTTCAATTTCAGGTCCAATTCACTGTACAACTGTAGTGTCTATTTCAGATATATGTCCTGACATATGTATGACTCAGTGGGAAGGTCATCCAATTACATGTCATAGTCTCAACAACAGATAATCTTTTTCATCCATTTGGGTTTCCTCATATGGATTGTTAGACTGATCTCTTCTGAGTAATCATTGATTACATAAATGTCATGTTGTCCTCAAATAGGAGAATCTGAATATCCTCCAGGTTGTACTCCTCTGGGTATCTCTACCATGTCCCAGAAACTCCTTTTCTGGGAAGATCATTTCAGCCCTAGAATCTATACCTCTGAAATAACCTCTGCCCCTGGTGCCCTTCCCTCTCATTAGCAGGTAGAAAAATCCTCCTTCAACATCTGTTTAAGGAGAGAGCCCAGGCCAGTGGACTCTTCATTTCCCACTAGGCTGCACTCCTCTGGACTTTTCTATCATGACCCACACTGGATACCTTCCCCTCCTTTCTAGCTTCCTTTTGTGTGTTGTTTTCTACATGTAAGCTCCTTGAGGGCAGGTACTATTTTTCTTTTTCTTATATTTGTATTCCCAGTTCTTAGCATAATGTAATTCCTAGTCTTTAGTTTAAGTGCCTAAGTTAATTAAGCACTAAACATTTATTAAGTGGCTAATAAATATTTTTTGAGTCACTGCCAACTCATGACAACAGGAAAGAGCTTTGGTGAGACAAAAATCCCCCTATTTTGTTCTTCATTTGACAATAGATAGTGTTGTCAAACAGATATCTTTGCGGTTACATTCATCAAGGAATCCTGTATAATTTTAGTTTATGCAAAGAGAGCCTCATTGTATGAGGGCTGCATTTTGCTTTGCTGAATTAAATGCTATCTTAGTGATCAACAAAAGAATCTTAAATTGGAACAAAATTTTTTTTCCTCCCTAACTCTATAACATGAAAATGGGAAGTTGCAGACGTGAGTGATGCAGCAATAACTTGTCCTGAAACATTTATGTGACTCCCAGTGCATTTTATTCTTTTCAAAGATTCTTCATTTTACCCTTTTCTTTTCCCTCTGAAATAAGAGTAATGCATCTAAGGCTTCTTTTCCTTTAAATTATGCACAGAAGCCAATGTAGTTCCTGTAACTTTTTGTTAAAAATTTCAGACATCTGAGCCACAGTTTTCAGAAACTACGGCTTCTGCTGATAGCAGGAAACAATCCCAACCAATGGGGGATGTTAAAGACAACTTATCTTATTATGTGCTGCTTATCACTTGCTAGCAAAGCATGCAAGCAAGTGCCATTGTGAGCGGAACCCTGGCGCCAAAATCAGATTTGGATCTGGGTCTTGCCTCTGACATTTAATGACTATATTGCTATGGGCAGGTCACTTAATGTCTCTTAGTCCCATTTTTTTCAATGGCAAAAGGAGGTAGTGGTGCTGTGTTTGGAAAAGAACGTCTTGCTTTGATGGATCCATGATCCTTCATAATGTAGAGCCCCTTCTAATGGCACAGTTGTCAATCCATTCAGACTTCCTTATCCTGTATGGTTCTTGTTTTTGTCCTTCCCCAAAATCCTACAAAGCAGATCTACCTAATATATTTGGGGTATTCCTTTATAGCTTTTACTTTTTTGTAGCTATTAGCACAATACTCAAGCTGTCCATGATTATCCTTCATTCTCACTCTAGGATGTCTCCTTCTCTGTTTATACATGAATCAAAAGAAAACTACATTTAATTATTCTTTTACAGCTAACCCAAACCCAACCAATCTAACTCAAAATGAAGGCAATAAATGCCCATACTTTTACTTTCTGGGACCATTGTAAAATGGGCGACACAGATGGTGATTATTTGGGTGTGAAAATTGGGTACTACAGTATACATCTCTAAAATGTCAAGTGTAAATACCCTTTCACAGGCAAATATGATACTGAATGAATTCCAGCAGTGAACCGCCCAAGGCTCTTCACTTCATGTAAATGGAGCATGAAGGAAAAAAATTGCTTATAAGAGACATGCTTTGATAGTGTCAAGGTACACTTGACCGAGGTAAAGATGAGATTCTAGGTGTTAGAAGTTTTATTTGGGGCCTATATCTGAGAAATAGGATGTCAGAATTTGGAAACTGAGGTCCAAAGAGCCTGGACCTCACTCTCTGCTAAATACCCCAATTTAATGGAACTGTGTAGCCAATAGGAGGATTCAGTCTTCTTGAGCAAGATTTTAAAAGGGAGTAAATTTAAAGAATGAAATAGGTTCTAGAGGCATTGTGGTATGGTGGATAGTGAAGCCAGAAAGAAGTAGCTTAAATTCTGTCTCTGATATTTAATAGCTGTGTGACCCTGGGCAAGTCACTTAATTTGGTCAACCCTCAGTTTCCTCACCTATAAAATGAAAAGTTTGACCAGATGCCATTGAAAGTTTTTGGTGGCTCTAAATTTATGATCCTATGATCTTACGATTCCTTCCTTGGCTTGTTAATTAAGTCTTTCCCCCTAAATGATTGAGAAAACATGAATAACACCTAACCTTGTCTCAAGAATTAATCAATAAAAGGTTCAAACAAAGACCTTTGATCCGTATGATAGTACAATGGAAAGGGCACTAGATATGGAATTAGAAGACATGGGTTGAAATCCTGTTTCTGCTTCTGGTCTAGTGCTTTCTCTGGGATGCTGGTCAAATCCTGTAGCCTCTCTGAGTTTTAGGTTTCTTGTTGGTAAAAGTAGGGGCTGGGATTAATGACCTGTAAGGTCATTCTAGCTCTAAAACCTAGTCATCCTATGAACCAAAGATGAGGGAGTAGGTATGGGAATGGTAGCAATCCTATTTTAAACTGACACAGGAAAACATAGGTCTTAATCTGACTATTTATTGCCTCATATTGGTAAAGAGAGAGCAAGCGAACTTGACATTCTGTAAGGATGCAAAGGATTGCATGCACAGAATGGGAAGACAGAAATTAAGACTCCTGTTGGTCTGTTATCTTTTGTTAGGTAGAAGGCAGGGGTGTGTTTGAGCCAGCTTGAACTGGCAGGAGAGAGAAGTGATTATTAAATTTTCAGTGGGACCATATACAACTTGGAAATCAGCAAATGCTACAAAACAGGACTTGATTTATTATTTTGTTGATTTTCCAGACTTAAGAGATAGAAAAAATGTTAATAATGTTGATTAAACTTTAAAGTTTCATAGGCGTATTTTTGCACCCGGAGAGCCGGTTGTTAAACATGTATCAGTCAATCCCTGGGAAGAACCCTTTAAAAGGGGTGGTGGTGGCGGTGGCAGGGCTGGTTCATGCTCTCTCAGCCATCAAAGCAGAAAACTATGCTAAAGCATGTATTGTTGTGTAGAAACATCTCCTTATCCTGAACTGTATCTCTGACATTTTGGCTAGGCTTGCTAGGGGCTCTTTGTTGCTTTATCCAGCCTGCTCACTTAACCCTTTTCACCTGTCTCTGACATTAATGACATTCTGATTGCTTCTCAGACTTAGTACCATTTGATCACAGATTGGGAGATGGAAGGGGACCTTCAATGTCAACTAGTTTCACCCCTTCATTTAACAAATGAGAAAATTGAGACTCAGAAGAGATTAAGTGACTTGACCAATGTCATGAAAGCAGGGAATAGTAGAGCCAAGATTGGAAGCTGGGTCCTTGAACTTCAATTCAAGAGCTCTTTCTACTGTACCAAGCTGGTGTCTTCTGCAATAGATCTTGGTTTCCACTTCACCTTCTGCTGTGGTCTCTTTTTCATCCTTTTTTCCAAGTTCAGGAGAATGGAATTCCTTTCCTATGCTGAGCGTAACTGTCAACTTCCAAACTTGGCAGGTTCTGCCTCTTTCTGGGGTCTGGTCCCTTAGATGACTAATGAGCTCCCTGCCATTTGGTATTACAGCATAATTTTCTGGTCCACTCAAGAACTCAAAATGAAAAGGCAGATTTGACTTTCACCTAATTCCCAGTTTTTTCTTCTTCTTCTTCTTCTTCTTCTTCTTCTTCTTCTTCTTCTTCTTCTTCTTCTTCTTCTCCTTCTTCTCCTCCTCCT
>CM053622.1:210726565-210739065 GCA_028646595.1 Phalanger gymnotis | reverse complement strand
TGTGGAATGGACTCATATTTCCTTATCTTGGCATGTAACTTATTACTAGAGATGTCTTTAAGGGTGTCCTTCATCATCATTAACAGATATTTATTGAGCACTTATGCTGTCTATGGCACTCACAAGATGCTATAGGATTTACAGAACATAGACATTGTCCCTGCCCTAGAGGAGTCTACAGAGTGGGGTGGGGGTGGGGTGGGATGTTTTTTTTATCTTCTGTCAAAGGCCACTGATTCACAGAAAGAAAATAAAATCTTCCCTCTTTTAGTTCTTTCTGCCTCTATCTCTGTCTTTATCTACTTGTCCCTATCTACTTATCTCTAACTCTATCATCTCTCTGTCTCTGTCTCTGCCTCTCTATGTCTCTCTCTGTCTCTTTCTCTGTCTCTCTGACTCTTTCTCTCTCTGTCTCTCTCTGTCTCTTCTCTCTCTGTCTTTGTCTCTCTCTGTCTCTGTCTCTCTCCATCTGTCTCTCTGTCTCTGTCTCTGTCTCTCTCTCTCAACATTGAGAGCCCTAGGGGCAGGAAGATCTGGGTTGTTCAGGGCCTGTCTCTGAGGCATCTTGCCTGAGTGGCCACTGGTAGGTAAATCATTTAACCTCTCAGTGTTCTAGGCAATTGGCTAAGACTATGAGAGCAGGTGTCCATCTGCATCGAGGAAAAATACTGTGGGTTAAGAGAAGCTCAATAAATACAAAGGGCATCAGAGACAAGAAAGGCTTAACCAAAAGACCCCTAAGAGTGGATGGAAGAAGTAAAGCAAGAGATAAAAAAAATTGAAATTAGAATTCTTGAAGAAAAACACTTGAAGGCGAATAAATGGCTTACACCAGAATGTAGAACATCCGAATCAAGAGGCGTACTTCCTGAAAAAGAGAACGGAATAGACAGAAATCACAAATCAATAAGAAAACAAGAAATATCAGAAGAAAGCCAAAAGAGTAAAAAATTAGAATAGATAAGGCATCTACTATCAAAAGGAAGCAGCAAGTCACCAGACAGCAGCTAGGAACCATAGCACTTCCCTCTGAACATTATTTACATATGCACAGACTGGCCACTTCCCATATTCTTCTCTTGCAAATACCCACTTTTCTGTTCCTAGGGGGAGGGGTTGGGAAAAATCTCAGAAATCTTCCTTCCTTTCCTATTTTAATGCACTGAAGAGAAAAGGTGAGAAAAGAAAAGATAAAAAAAGGGTAAAAGGTAAAAAATTGTTTCACAGCTCCCTCTTTATAGACCGCAGAGAAGGATCCATCCTAATGCACTCTGCTCAACTGATCATTAGGAAGTAGTCCCAATATGAAGACCAACTAGTAAACTATTTTAGGACACATGGCCGCCTCTGTGGGAGGTACTCTTCTGATAAAGGTTCGTGCCCTATAATCTCAAGCCGATTAGGGGAATTCATCAAATGATACCCCCATTACCCATAGAATGATCCTTTAATAAAAGCTGAGAGAAAGGATGATGTAGTGAATGAAAGGCTGGCCTGGGAGTCAGGCAGTTGCCTGGTGTCAAATCCTACCTTTGACAATGTTAGATGTGTGATGATCAGCAAGTAATCTGTTTTTTCAGTGCCCCCAGGCAACTCTATGATTCTAAGTTACAAAGAACTTGCTTAGCTGACATCATGGATAGAGTTTTCACATCAGGTATTTCATATACCAAAGAAATCACAGATCTATACAAAAAAATTAGCTAATCTTTATTAGGTTATTAAGTGCTTTTACATAAAATATAATTTTTGATCTCAACAACTCTGAGATAGATAATGTAGTTATTACTTTTATAGACTGGATCCTTTTCTTCCTCTTGCTGCTTAAATATGGGTGTCTCCCAGACCCTGCCCTTGCTGAGGTAGTCTTCACTTGTCTATTCTGATAGCTTTAATGATCACTTCTACGTAGATGAATCCTAAGACTGTATCTCTGTCCATAGCCACTTCCCAAGGCTCCAAAATGTTAAACTTTGATTCAAAATGTGATCCTTGATCCAGAAAATGCCACTTGATATAAACAAATTCATATAAAAACAGATGCTTGCTTGTCTTTTATTTGACTGTGAGTATACTGTGAGTATATATTAAAATTCAGGTTGTACAGGTCCCAATGGAGACTTCTGTGTGCCCCATGGTTTGGGATTTTTAGGCACCTGAGCCTAGCATCTGTCCATCATGACTGAGGGAAAGTATGTTATATGCATCTTCTCACACATTTGGTATATAAATAAATTTTGGATGTGTCTGTATGAGGATCAAATTTCTTATGCACGGAAGTTATGTTGGTAGGTTTGATTATTTTTCAGTTACAGTTTCACTAATCAATATTTGTTTCAGTCCATGAGTTAGATACATATACCACCTATTTTTAACACGAGATCTCTTTGTGTGATGTTGCAGTGGAGTCTATAAGAACACTCTTAATAACTGACCAAAGATTTTTGAGTTTATTATTTTTTTTACCCTCTCACTCAAGCTGTAAGTGCAACAGCTACTCATAGACCTGATCTCAATACAGACTGGCATTCCATTTTTTCCAACCTGCACAGTTTTGTTCCTCTGTAGGCAGCTTGATAGCCCTCTGCTCATAAAGACTCACTATATTGGTGCTAGATTTAGTGCAGACACACAATAGTTTTTAGTTCACCATAGCTCAGAACTCCTGAGCTCAAGTGATCCGCCAGCTTCAGCCTTTCCAGAAGTAGGGCCTACAGGTGTATACAACCATATTCAGCAAGATGTCTAAATTTAGATCACTAAACTAGTCCTCAACACTTTTCCTGACCCTTGCCTACAAACACTCTCGGTATCCATTGGGTAGAGTCCTGGGCATCTGGAGCATTTAGGAGAACCGTGTTAACATGAATTTTGCAGGACCATTTCTGTCCTCTGGCTTGCAGCTTCTGTTCTGTGGTCCCTTTGTTGACCTCACAACTGTTGCCCTTTGTTCTGAGTCCTTGTTCATGCCTGGGATAGTTATGTTCCCAGCTGTACAAACTAGCTTGATTCACACTAGGGAAATTTCTGCTTCACACAGCTTGCAGCCAGCCTGGCACACATTTCCTTGTCTCAGTTTGTTTCATTTTGTTTCTGAGCACCTAGATTTATACTAAATGAATATATGGTCCTTTTCAGCAACCCTACGGGCAGCAGCCTGACTATCTTTCACTGATTAACCAGCACAGGGGAATGGGTCCCATCTCTGAGGCAGAAGGGGTGCGTATGAAGTAGAAGCTGGGGGTGGGGCGGTCACAGTGGTTGAAATCATTGGCTATTTTCCAAATGGAGACAAGGAGGGTTTACTGGGATGAGGAGACTTCCCTAAGGTCACTTGACAAATGGGTGGTGAAGCCATCAGTTGAACTTAAGGCTCTCCTTTCTGTTCACCAGTGTAAACTCTCCTCTTTTCATCTCTGGCATCTGTGGAGTATTTTTATGTTTTATGAAGCTTTCAAACAGCTTTTGTTCTTCAGTCTGGTGAACAGATTTAAAGTGCTTTCCAGAGTCAGGACAACAGTATCTTTATTTTCCTTCTGGGCAATAAACTTGAGCACACCTCTGAGTGGCACTCTGCAGTGGCATGATTAATTTTTGACATGAAGTCAATCTAAACATGGTAAATACACCAAGTAATTGGTATGTTAAACAGACTAACTGTAATGAGTCTCGTGGACCAACTTGGCTCTTTGCTGCAGTGTCTTGACTCAAGCAGAATACACAATAATTCTGCCATTTTCTACAGGAAGCCCCTTACTCACTCCCCATCACATTCCCACTCACAGTCACATCTCCTTCTGTTCTTGGGATCCATCCAGCCACATTTTAATGGCTGCAGTGGCTTTGAAGCTTTCCCCATGGAATCAATTTTCACCCTCCATGACCGAGAAGCTCCTGTCCTTCAGCAAGGAGTTTAGTTCAGTGATAAGTTTACCCAGAAGCCCAGAACTCAAATGGATTTTGACTGTTCAGCCTGATGGCAGCATTATAACATGGGGACTAGGAGTGGATTTGTCATGGAGCTTTTCTGATGAGACAGGGTCCTCCAAACTAATCGAGGCTGATGGGAGATTTTGTCAGGGAGATGAGCAGTTGCCCATAGCTAGTGAGACTGCTGGAGTTTTGGTGCTAATGGCAGGGTTTCACTGAGAGGAGTGTTTAGAAAAGTCACAGCCAATATGATTCCAGATCCTCCTAGGATAACGGGGAGCTTAGAAACCATAGGACACCAATATCAAGGCAGCTGTTTTACACCAGCCAGAAATTCATGACTAAGATTCCTTAATGAGTGCTATGGGAGAGGGAAACACACACACACACACACACACACACACACACACACACACAACCAAACTCTCTTCAACAGGAATGACAAAGGTTTGAGAAATCTTTCTAAGCCCTGGGAGCTGTTACACTCATCTGTAGAAGTCTGTACCAGCCTTTAGGTGCTTCTCTTGACTTTTCCAGCCACCTCTTGGCTTTGCCCAAGGCATCATCCTCCCTGACATCATTCATTTTGCCTTTTTGTTTTGGTTACCAAACCTTAGTCTGAATAGAGTCCACCAAAAATGCAAGGCAGACATTCTGGATCTTTTCCAGTCCCCCCAATTTTTTTTTTCTGTCTGGAAGTGAGGTGGACTCTTCTGACCTTTCAAGGTTGGACACCTTCTGTGGAGGATGTAAGAAAGGAGGGATTAGATGTGGGATGGGGCTCATATGTCAGAGAGATTAAGAATCTGCCCCTGACCACAAGTATATTTCTCTGAGACACATATGCCTCTGATCAGTATCTTGGCATGCCTGCTGGAAACATCATTACCAGCAAGCCTGCCATTTTTTAGGCTATTTCTTCAGACTCAAGACAGTGAAACTCAGACTATGGCACTAGATTGGTATGTAAATCTTTTATATGCAACCTGAGGCTCCTTAAGACACCAGAGAGACAGTGTATACTGGATTTAGAATCAGGAAGATTTGGGGTCAAATTTTGCCTTAGCCAGCTCTGATGCTTTGCAAAACAATGGACTTCCCTGAGCCTTAGTTTCTTCATCTGTATAGGGATGAGAGCATGTGTATAAAGTGTTTCAAAAACCAAAGTGCTGTATAAGTACATGCTGTGATTATTGAAGACCTCTCATTTCTATGTGGGTATATTATATCAAACAGTACTAGACCATCTAGGGCCTAGAGAGATTGGGGGGGGCACTTTGGGTTAAAGCATCGTAAATGGAATTCCAGATTTAGAATGTTTCTGGTCTCATATGGACTCATGCTGCAACAGAGAATTACCTTTGCTTTTTTTTTTAATTTCTGCGGGAAGACTCTGAGACATGTCATCTCATGGGCATTCCCTTACATGTGACCTCTAGGCGAAACCCCACTCAAGGAATGCTCAATAAGTACCCTTTTCTAGATAGAGGCTAGGGATCAGGAAACAGGAATAAACCTGAATTTGAGGCTTCCTCAAGTCCCACTGTGTTAGTAGATTCAGCTCCTTGAGGGAACTGAATCCTCTTCTTTTTGTTTTTGTCTCCCTAGCACACAGCCTAGCACATAGTAGGCACTTAACAAATGCTTGTTAAATAATGAACAATTGGATGAATGGATGAATAAATTAAACTTAAATATCAGTTTCAATTGAGTTCAAATCTATTGCAGAAACAGCTGGTGGTATAGTGGGCCTGGAATCAGGAAGACCTGAGTTCAATCCAGTCTTAGCCACTAACTAGCTGTGTGACCTTTGGCAAGTCACTTAATGTCTGTTTGCCTCAATTTCCTTAACTGTGAAATGGGAATAATAGCACCTACCTCACAGGATTATTGTGAGTATCAAATGAGACAATATTTGTTAAAAGCACTTAGCACGGTGCCTGGCACATAGTAGGTGCTACATAAATGCTTATTCCTTTCTCTTCCCTATTGCCACCAATTTGTTGGTCAAGGCAGAAATAGCTGTATTGGTAGGTACACACATAAAACATTACTTCAACCACTATTGTTTTGTTATAATGCTGCCTGTGTTTAGCTACAAATTTAGCTACAGTGTAAAACACTGATTCTAACACTATTTGGCCAGCTGCCCAAGATGCCTGTTGGATGCTTGCTTTCCAAACAAAGTTGCTAAGTAAATTTCTTGTTTTACAAATGTTTAGAAACCACAGAAGGACCTTTTGTAGAGCGACTTCCTGACACTGAATCTGGAGATTTCTTCTCTTTCTTTTCTTTCAGGGACTATTGAGCTAATCTCCCCATTCACAGTTATCTTCTCTCCTGCTCCCTCCCTCCTTCCCTTGCAAATGACACTTGGTACCACCACTTCTGTAGCCTCCTGCCACTAGGTGGGAGGGTTGCCTTCCTGCCAAGTCCAAAGAAAGGGAGGGGAAAATTCACAGCTAAAACTATCCCTGCCAAAATGATTTTCATTTTCAACTTGATTTCTTCATTGGCTCTCGCTTGTCCTCATAAACAGCAGCAGCCATCTCAGCCCCTTTGCCCATTTGCCCTAGCCCACGGCTGACCCTGCTTATTCTAGCCTACTCCATCGCTTCCTTAGCATCTCATCTCAGACCCAGTGCTTCGATTTTCTATTATTGTCTCAATTCTCTTTCTTTTGTAAAATGTTTGTGTGCTGGCTAGCTAAATATAAAGATGGCTTGGCTCACAGGTGACATGGATATATATGTGATCTGGGATCTCGTCCACCCCTTTTCTAAAGGAAACTGATTTCAGAGAACAGGAGGAGGGCTGCGGCTGATACTTTCTCCTTCACTTGCCTATCTGTCTCCAAGAAAGGTACTGGGCTGGAATTAGATCGATCTATTACACCTCAAATGTTGGTGATCTAGGGGTACAATACTTCTGCCATCAGGATAACCGCCACTTTCCCCTGATGGTTTTTAAGGGAAGAATAATACTTAGCTTACTATTGCCGGCTCAGCTCCTCACCATCAAGTGCTGATTACATAGATGGCTATCAATAGTTAGTAAAGCTTTTATATTAAAGAAAGCATAAATAGAAATTGGAAAAACTGTGCAGATTAAGGTAGACAGTAGAGTACATCAGAATAAATGAACTCTTCAGCTAGAAGTAAGATGAGAGATAAATTCAACCAAAAAGAGATCTCATTGGTAGTGTTTGGAGGTCCACTCTTACAAGTCTCTAGGGTTGCAGATAAATGCTGTCATTCTTGACACTGTGTCTCTTAAGGCAGCTTAAGATGATGTTAGCTTTTTTGGACTGCCATGTTAAATTGTTGATTCCTTTGGATGTTGAGATTCCACCAAAATATCTAGATTTTCTTCAGACAAATTGATGTCTAGTCAGTTTGCCCATGTTGTGGTTTTGGAATCAGTTATTTGAATCCTAATATATTAGATCTAGTATTAAATTTCATCTTATATTCAACACAACATTAATCTGTCAAGATATTTTTGTATTGTCACATGTGAGGGTAGATTGGAGGACTTGGAGTGAGGAAGACTTGAATTCAAATCCCACCTCATCTACTAACTATACAACCCTGAGCAAGCCATTAACCTCTCTCAGCCTTAGTTTCCTAATCTGTAAAATGGGGATGATCATAGTATCTTCTTCATAGGGTTATTGTGAGGATCAAATGAGATAGCATATGTATAGTACTTGGTGAATCTTAAACCATTACATAAATGCAATCTGTTATTATTATCCATTATGTTTGCTATCACTTACATCTGTGCCATCTATAAATTAGGAACATAGCATCTCTGCTTTACCTAAATCATTGATAGAAATGTAAAGGAGGACATATTCCTAGGCATTTGACTAGAGACATCATTCCAAATTGACATGGAACTATCAGTGAATATTCATTGCCTCTGGTCATTCAGCCATTTCCAAATGGTTCCAGAGACAGCTAGTAGCATAGTGGATAGAGTACCGGGCCTTGAGTCAATAAGACTTGAGTTCAAATCCAGTCTCAGACACTTACTAGCTATGTGACCCTGGGCAAATCACTTAACCTTTGTTTGCTTCAGTTTCCTCAATTGTAAAATGGGGATAAGAATAGCTCCCATATTATAGGATTGTTGTGAGGATTAGTTGAGAGAATATTAAAAATACTTAGCACAGTGCCTGGAGCATAGTAGACTCTAAATAAATGCTTATTCCCTTTCTTCTTTCCTAATTTGCCTAATTATAGTATTGCATGACCTACATTTCTCCATTTTGCCCATAGAAATTCACTAGATGGAGACTGTCAAATGTTTTGCCAAAATCCAGGTAAGTTTCCTTCTTTTGGAGACGTGGGAGACTACAGTTCTGTATTGTTTGCTTGTTATTTTTCTTTGTTACAAGAGAAAGCTCATTGTGGGAATGGCAGGAGGGCTATGTCTGGAAATGACTATGAAATAAATAAAAAGCATCAATTATAAAATTCAGATAGCTATACATACAGCTACCCCTTAACCCATCAGTCTTGTAATTTTTTAAGGAATTATTTTCTTCAGTGAGCTTTTGGACCTCCTTTTTCATTTGGCCAATTCTATTTTTTTTAAGGCATTCCCCTCATTGGTTTTTTGGATCTCTTTTGCCATTTGGATTAGTCTATTTTTTAAGATGTTATTTTCTTCTGTATTTTTTTGGGTCTTCTTGAGCAAGCTGTTGACTTGTTTTTCATGATTTTCCTGCATCACTCTCATTTCTTTTCCTAATTTTTCCTCTTCTTCCCTTACTTGATTTTCAAAATCCTTTTTGAGCTCTTCCATGGCCTGTGACCAATTAATATTTTTCTTGGAGGCTTTGGATGTAGGATCTTTAACTTTGCTGTCTTCTTCTGGCTGTATGTTTTAATCTTCTTTGTCATCAAAGTAAGATTTTATAGTCTGAGTTTTTTTTTTTTGTTGTCTACTCATTTTCCCAGCCAATTATTTGACTTTTGAGCTCTATGTCAAAGTATGACTCTTCTTCCAGAGTGGAGAGTGTTCTGTCCCAAGCTTCAGGTTTTTTGCGCTGCTGTTTTTCCTACTCGTAGGCACCTGTAAATTTTCAGTTCTTTTGAAGTGGTATGATCTAAGGAGAGGTGTTTTCTCCTCTACTGGTCTGTGCTCTGGTCTGTGAGTGACCTCAAGCACTCTTTTCTGCCTTGGAACTGCTAGAAGGAATCCCTTTCCAAAGCCGCCACAAGCTTTGCCATATCAGCACACCTCCTCACCCCAGGACTGCCAACCAGGACTGCTACCCAGATCCAAGCAGGGCAAAGCAAGAGAATCATGCCTCAGCATCAGCAGAGAGATCTCTGCACTCCTGCTCTGATCAGCTGCTTGATTTCCCCCACCATCTGTGAGCCTAGAACTCTGGCGCTGCAGCTACCTCTGCTGCCCCAGGGCTGGGGCCAGACTGCGGCCTTCTCTCACCCAGGTCCAGCAGAGTTTTCCCACTGATCTGCTAAGTTGTCTTTGGCATTTGTGGGTTGAGAAGTCTCTAAAAAGCCACAGCTCAGTGAGTTGGTGCCTTGAGGCCTGCTCTGCCTGGTCTGTTCCAGCCTCATCTGTGCCAGGGCTGTGCTCTGCTCCCAGCGCAGTGCAATAGACCCTTCCCAGTGACCATCCAGGCCATCTCGAGCTAGAGAATTGTTTCACTCTGGCATTTTGTGGGATATGTAGCTCTAGAATTTGTTTAGAGTCATTTTTTCCCAAGAGTTTGGAGGGATTTGAGGGAGAGCTCAAGCAAGTCTCTATTTTTACTATACCATCTTGGCTCTGCCTCCCCACCCATCAGTCTTGTAACCCTGTTGAAAAAGGAAATGTGGCATGATTCATTCTGGATGATGCCTTACTAGCATCTTAGTATCATTGTTTTTTTTCCAGATATTCACCAATTATGCCCACTAGTAATATGATCTAGATATATAGTAATATAGATCTAGATAATAATAATCTAGTAATAAAACTAGTAATATAGATTTAGATAATAATAATCTAGAATTTTGGTAGGAAGGGAGTTCAAGTTTGCTGTCCTATAATTTGCATTCAATATTCTCTTTTTTTTTAAATTGAGACATTTGCTTTTCTTTAATTCCATGTTGTCTCCCATGTTCCCCATGATCAGGGACAATATCTCAGCAATCACACTCACAAGTTCTTTTACCCAAATATCATGTGTTCAATGATACCAAATGGAGCATTTGTCTTTTTCCTTCTTATGAATAACGGTAGACTATAGTTTAGATTAGAGTGTACAGTGGAGTACTTCTTCTCACAGGTGGGGGTCCCAGTAATAGCTACTATAGATCTAAAGCATTCCATATGTCTATATCTCACATATCTCACAAATTTCCACTGATGTGTTTACTTTTTCTTTAATCAGTCAGAAGACTCAATTGGTTCAAAGTAAAGGCATTTCATGATATGACAGTCAGAAAAGTGGTAAATAGCATCTCTACTTTCTCCCCATAAACCTGAGGCATGCTCTCTCATAAATGCATGTACTATTGGTAGGAAGAGTCTGCACACATAGGAAATAAATGTTGCTGGCCAGAACCAACACAGGGAGAAGCATACCTATAGACAACATGTTTGAAAGGGCAATTCAAACTTCTAATGCTGCAGGACCACACATGTCTTCTGGAGATATTATTGTTTAATTTGCTCCACAATGGGTATATAATCTGAGCTGGGTTATGCCCTGCTGGTCTCTGATGGTCTTGAGATTTTAGCCCTCAGTCTCTGTAGGGCCTTGTCCTTTGGTACTAGCTTCTGAGTTTCATCTTTTCAGGATGACTTGAAGTCATTTTAGTTACAGTCTGCAAGGATACAGTAGCTAGAAAACCTTTCACTAATACAAGGCAGACTGACAGCCCTTTGATCAAAATTATCATACCAGCTAAAGTCCCCCTTGGCTAAGATTAAATTTGTTTTTCAATCCTTAAGTCCAGGGCAGAGATCATAGACCTCTGTCCCAGACAATTACTTGACTTAAGGCTAGCAATTCCTCAAAATTTCTCTGGTTTAATTTACAAATTAACTTGAGCCACAAAAATAAGATAAACTAAGGAAGCAAGGTCATTGTTTTCTACACTCTTAGCCCAAATTTCTGCCATGATTATATACATAGACAAGCAGCAAAACCATGTTGCTTTGGGGCTGTAGTTTAGCCAGAAAAACCCTTGTATATCTAAAGTAGCTGCTCTTTGCATCCCTATGATAGCTGCTCCTGATTTATCAAAATAAAAATGTTCATTTGGAAAAATCCTAGAGAATATAGCACTTTCTGCAGAGGGACAGTAGATTACCTGGAATTCTCCCTCCCCCTCTCCCCCACCAAAACCCAAGAAAGCAAGAGGAATTTTTAAAAAATTAATTTTGTTTTTAAACCAGTGTAGAAATGGCCTGTGATCTTGAGTTTCTAAAGCAGCTAGGTGGTGAAGTGGGTAGAGCACTATAATCAGGAAAACATGAGTTTAAATCCTCAGACACTCACTAGCTGTGCAACCCTGGGCAAGTCACTTAACCCTGTTGGCCTCAGTTTCCTCATATGTAAGATGAGATGGAAAAGGAAATGGCAAACCATTCCAGTGTGTTTGCTAAGAAAACCCCAAACGGGGTCACAAAGTGTCAGATGCAACTGAAAAATGACTGAACACTAACAATAAAATGGTGATGCTATAAAATTATGATTCCATTCTTACAAAATTGTGCTTATAGTCATGGCCTTGGAAGAGCTGCAGTCTAACTGAGATAAGAATTAATGCTTCTGTGAAAAAATATTGGACAATGCCTCATTGTTTCCGAGGCAAGTGGAAAAGATATGCAAATCTGGGATTGGAGTTGGGGATTTAACTACAAAGAGAAATTTCCCACTCCTTTGCATCTCCAAGGGAAACTGAAAACAAAATGATCTGATTGTTGAAACCTTTCCTGGAAGACAATCAAAATCATATAGTTTTGTTCTTGTTATTTTAAAACAAACATTTGTTAACTGCTTACTATGCGACTGTGGATACAGCAATTAATTTCTATTGGGACTCAGTTTCCTCATTGGCAACAAGGGGAAATCCAATTGGGTTACCGCTAAAATAGCTCCAGCCTTGGAATCCGTGATTCTGTGTGGTCCTCTACAAAGTGCGGGGTTGGTAAGGTAGAAACCATACAACAAAAAAGGATCCTCCAATAGATCTAGAGCTCATCACTATATTTCCTCTGAAGATGCAGATAGCAGCCCTTCTCTGACTATAATTTATGTTTGATTCATCCTGTGACCTCCCATATATTCAGTACAGCCTCCCCAGCACGTTGAGGGGCTCTTCAAATTCTTTCTCCTGACATTTCTGGAGTACCAAAGAAGGGGAAGGGAACCTATTATATACCAGGTACCATGCTAAGTGCTTTCCATTTTTAAAAAAAATCTCTTTGATACTCAAAACAACTCTGGGAGGTAGGTGCTATTATTATCATTATCTTACAGTTGAGGAAACTGAGGGAGAAAGAGGTTAAGTGACTTATCCAAGGTCACACAGTTAGTAAGT
>CM053622.1:210690948-210726065 GCA_028646595.1 Phalanger gymnotis | reverse complement strand
GTTTTGGGATCTGGTTCTCTAGTGTCTAAATAAGTGGTTTACTTTTTCTACCTTCTATATGGAGAGTCTCTTACATTTCGCGATACAGAGCTACATAGGCATATTTACGATTATAGTCTATATTGTGATTATTGCCTTGCTAATACACCCTGTATACCTCAGTTTCCTCCTCTGTAAAATGAGCTGGAGAAGGAAATGGCAAACCACTCCAGTATCTTTGCCAAGAAAACCCCCAATGGGGTCACGAAGAATTGGGCAGGACTGAAATGACTGAACAACACCAAATGAGGAACTTCCAAGTAATATAACTTCCTCTGCCTATGCAGACACTTTCTCTGTAGTTTATAAAAGTTATGTAGGGCATGGAGGGGTTAATTGACCTGTCCAGGGCCATAGAGCCAGTATGAGTCAGAGCGAAGACTTGAAACTAGGTTTTCCTGGCTCCAAGGTTGGCTTAGTCAATGTATCACCCTGCCTGTCAACTGCCGTAGCTCAGCAGATATATGTAGACAGTTTTCTCTCTCACTCTTTTCAGTTCATACATAATGTAATATCTTTGATATGCACAGACTCAAAGAGCACAGAAGTGATTACACACCTGAGGAAGAGCCAGTAATTGAGCTGAGTTGATTGGTTACCCATTAAGTAAGCAGTGTAAGTTGACATTTGAATTGGGTGCCGAAGTGCTCAGTGTTTCCGTGTGCACGTGTGAATCGCTGTAAAACATGAGAACAGCAACTTTAATGTTTGAGTCTCTTAAGCAGGAGAAATATTTCACTTTATAATCATTCAAAACTGCTTTTAAAAGTTTCTGCCATATTGAAGCTTCATAAAGGCAGATATACAGAGGCAGACAGACACAATCAAGTGTGTAAAAATATAGAGGAAAAAAGTATTGAGAGTAATGACGGTGTCTATTGAGCAACGCGAGCCTCCTGGCTGTTAACGCATTGTTACGTTATTACTGATTATCACTACTGCTGCTATCAACCTCATCATTATTATATTAAGAAAATGAAAACCAGCTGAATAGAAATGATGTATGAGCTCAGCAGCCTTTTTGCTTAAGGAACCAGTGAAACCAACCATCAGAAAATTTTTTGTGATATCCCAGTTGGGTAAAATGAATTATGTAAAGATTAAGAAATTTTTTTTTTCAGGCCTTCTTTATCTCAGTTCAGGGGAAGAGAGGAGGGTCAGGATTCCCGTTGTCTATGTACTTGCTTGAGCTAGTTAGAGGCTAAAAACACTTCTCCCAATTGCGGTTTTATGAACTCCATCGATGTGAACATGACACTTTTAACTCCTCTCTCAGCATCTTTGTACTAGCTGTCTGCCATACCTGGAATGCTCTCCTTCCTCTCCCATGCCTCTAAGAATCTCTGGCTTCCTTCAAGACTCAGCTCAAATGTTGTTTTCTGTGGGGGGCCTTTCTAGTTCCACCAGCTATTAGCACCTCCGTTAAGGTTACCTTCCTTCTACTCTGTATAGATCTTGTATGTACTTATTTATTTATATGTTATTTTCCTCAGTAGAATGTAAACTCGAGGTCAAGAGCTGTGGTTGTCTTTCTTTGTATCCCCTCCACTTAGCACAGTGTCTAGGCACATAGTAAGCACTTAATAAATTTGTGTTTATTGAGAAATTGAGATCCTACTCTTGTGCCTCATTGTGGCATGGAATTGACAGAACTGGATTGACTTCTGGAAGTTTCTTCTAGAAATTGAGTACAGGCCAGGTGACACAGTGTTGGTTGGTTGGTTGTTATCCTTTGTTCTTGAAGGGGACTAAAATGACTTCACTATGTTAGAGTCAAGTTACAGTGTGTCTGACTGTGGCTGATCAGACCAATACAAGCTTGTAAGGTTCTACCACACGTCAGGCACAAATAGTCCATGTGAACATTTGGGGTGGATTCTCTAAATTTGTACATCTCATGTTTCTTTCGAGCTGCTGCAATTCTTCCTTGCTTGTAGAGCACAGTACCTTCTTTGATGAGGGCACATCTTGCTGGAGGGTCCTTCGCCAGCGTCTCACAATTAATTTCAAAGTTCTTCAGAGAGACCTTGATAGTGTCCTTGTATTGCTTCTTCTGACCTCGGTGTGAGAGCTTGCCTTGTGTGAGTTCTCTGTAAAGTGCTCTTTTAGGCAAACATATGTTTGACATTCAAACTCTGCGGCCAGCCCATCAGAACTGTGCTCTCTGCAGTAGTTTGAATGCTTGGCAGGTCAGCTCGAGAAAGGATTTCAGTGTCCAGTACCTTATCTTGCTGGGTGATCTCTACAATCTTCCTAAGACAATTCAAATGGATGTGATTCAGTTTCCTGCCATGGTGCTGGTATACTGTCCAGGTAATGAGGTCAGGACTATGGCTCTGTAGACCTTCAATTTGGTAGACAGTCTAATACCTCTTCTCTCCCACACTTTCCATCAGAGCCTCCCAAAGACTGAGCTTGCTTTGGCAATGTGTGTGTCAACCTCATCATCTACATGTACATCCTTGGAAAGTATACTGCCAAGGTAAGTGAACTTATCCACAGCAGTCACAGTTTCTCTGTTTGCTATAACCAATGTTCCATGTATGGATGGTGCAGTACTAACTGGTGGAGAACTTTGGCTTTTTCATTGTTGGTGACACTGTGCAGGTCTGTGTTCAAGGACCAGCCTAGCCAAGTTTAGAGGGGCTGATGTCCATGTTGGCCATAGAATAATGAAAATTTTGGCTGGAGCAATTGTCTAAGACCATCTCTTAAGTCTAAGGGTTATATTTGTTGTGGGGGGTGGGGCAATGGGGAAGAAGATGAGAATCAACAAAATCACACATCCTTGGAGAATTGAAGATTAATATGCACAATTTCTAAACATCAAATTCTTTCCCTGCAAAAATTTAAAAAAGTAGATATAATTGCATTTTCACCTCAATTTATAGATGAAAGATAGAAATCAAAACTCACACAACGTAAGTCAGGCCACGGAAAGTCAGATTTTGAGGTGGAGGTAGAAATCAAGAGTCTGGGGTTTTTAGTTCACTCTCTCAGATCACTAGGTCTAATAGTATTTCTGACTTTCAAATGTGATATCCTTGTTCCACATAAAGACCTCTGCTTATTTCCAGGTAATCAGTTATAGCTTTAGTTGTTAGCTATTTTGTTTAATGACCCCCAAATCCTGACTAGTTTCAGAAGACTTTCTCTTGCCTTTAAATCCCACAGTATTTCGTTGACATTGAAAAAACACAGGAGTGGGAGTAATAGGGCAAGGTTATTGTATACAAATCTGTGGCTTTGGAAATACATGAATCTTTCACCCGACCCACTTTATTTATTTATTTTTAGTTTTCGATGTTCACTTTTATAGGATTTTGAGTTCTAGATTTTTCCCCCTCCTTCCTCTCTCCCCTTCCCCAGATGGCATGCAATCTGCTATAGGCTATACACGTACAATCATACTAAACATATTTTGACATTAGTCATGTTGTGAAAGAAGAATCAGATGAAATGTTTTTTTGTGGAAAAACCACAAAAGACAAAGTGAAAACAGCATGCTTCGATCTGCATTCAGACTCCATAGTTCTTCCTCTGGATGTGGATAACATTTTCCATTATGAATCATCTTAGATTATTGCGTTGCTGAGAAGAGCTAAGTCGATCAAAATTGGTCATCATACAATATTACTGTTACCGTGTACAGTGCTGTCCTGGCTCTGCTCACTTCACTCACCATCAGTTCATGTAAGTCTTTCCAGGTTTTTCTGAAATCTGCCCGCTCATTATTTCTTATGGAACAATAATATTCCATTACCTTCATACACCACAACTTGTTCAGCCATTCCGCAATTGATGGGTATCCCCTCAATTTCCAATTCTTAGCCACCACAAAAAGAGCTGCTATAAATATTTTTGTACACTTAGGTCCTTTCCCCTTTTTATGATCTCTTTGGGATACAGACCTAGAAATAGTATTGCTGGATCAAAGGGTTTTATAGCCCTTTAGGCATAGTTCCAAATTGCTTTCCGGAATGAAATCATTTCACAACTCCACCAACAATGCATTAGTGTCCCAATTTTCCCACATCTCCTACATTTAGCATTTTCTTGTTGCATCATATTAACCAATATGATAGGTGTGATGTGGTGTCTCAGAGTTGTTTTAATTTGGATGTCTCTAATCAATAGGGATTTAGAATGTTTTTCATGTGAATATAGATAGATATGATTTCTTCATCTGAAAACTGACTGTTTATGTCCTTTGACCATTTTTCAGTTGGAGAATGACTTGTATTCTTATAAATTTGGCTCAGCTCTCTCTATGTTTTAGACACGAGGCCTTTATCAGAGACACTGACTGTAAAAATTATTTCCTAGCTTTCTGCTTCTCTTCTAATCTTGGCTGCATTGGCTTTATTTGGGCAAAAACTTTTTAATTTAATGTAATCAAAATTATTCATTTTGCATTTCGTAATGTTCTCTATCTCTTTTTTGGTCATAAATTCTTCCCTTCTCCAAAGATCTGACAGGTAAATTATTCCTTGCTCTTTTAATTTGCTTATCATATCACCCTTTATGTCTAAATCATGTACCCATTTTGACTTCACTTTGGTATATGGTATAAGATATTTGTCTACGCCTAGTTTCTGCCATACTATTTTCTAGTTTTCTTAGCAGTTTTTGTCAAATAGTGAATTCTTATCCTAGAAGCTGGAGTCTTTGAGTTTATCAAACAGTAGATTATTATGGTCGTTGACTACTGTCTTGTCTACTTAACCTATTCCATTGATCCACCACTTTATTTCTTAGCTAATGCCAAGTAGTATTGATGACTGCTGCTTTATATACAATTTAAGATCTGGTAAGGGTAGGCCACTTTCCCCAGCATTTCTTTTCATTAATTCCCTTGATATTGTGGACCTTTTGTTCTTGCAGATGAATTTCGTTATTATTTTTTCTAGCTCTATAAAATAATTTTTTTGGTAGTTTGATTGGTATGGCACTGAATAATTAAACTAATTTAGGTAGAATTGTCATTTTTATTGTATTAGCTTGCCCTACCCATGAGCAACTGATATTTTTCCAATTATTTAGATCTGACTTTATTTGTGTGAAAAGTATTTTCTAACTGTGTTCAGATATTTCCTGTGTTTATCTTGGCAGGTAGACTCCCAAATACTTTATATTGTCTACAGTTACTTTAAATGGAATTTCTCTTTCTATCTCTTGTTGCTGGGCTTGGTTGGCAGTGTATAGAAATGCCAGTGATTTATGTCGGTTTATTTTATATCCTGCAAAAAAGTCATCTATTCTAATCCCCTCATTTCACAGATAAAGAAACTGAGACCCAGAGAACTGATTTGCTTAAGGCCACAAAGGCAGTAACAGGTGCAGGATTTGAACCCAGGTTCTTTGACCCCAGATCCTTAAATTCTGCCATTGCATTACTGCCCAAGGGGTCCATGACACCTTAAATTCTGCCATATGCTTCTTCTCCTTCGTATGTCATAACATAATTATTCACCAAGTCCAGTTGATTCTTCTTTCACATCACTATATTTTTTTCTTTACCACTCTCTTTGTTACCATTCTGTCCTAGGTAAAGCTCTCATTTCAAACTTGGACTACAGCAATAGTGTCTTACTTGGTCTTCTCACCTCTAGTCCCTCCCTCCTTTAATAGATCCTCTATACAATTCTTAGACACACCTTTTTAAAACATTGTTTACGTCATGTCACTCCCTGGCTCAAAGTCTTCCATGATTTCCTACTGGCAGTAGGATAAAGTGCAGACTTCTCAGTCTGGTCAATGAGACCTAGACTTGTCTTTTCAACATCATTCACCACTTTTCTCCAGGAATTCTCTTCTTTTCTCAGACTGTTATCTACTCATCGTCCCTTGAGTATGCTCTACTCGCTTCTGCCTTTGTTCACATGGTTCTCAGCCTGGACTGCTTTCTGCATTCCTAAGAGAATCATAGAATCTCAGAATTAGAAGATATCTTAGAGATCATGTAGATAATGGATTCTTTATATTGAGTCAACAGACTCCCAAGAGGTCTGTGGATAGATTTCAGGGGATCCATGATCTTGGATCAGAAAACAATCACATCTTTATTTCAATATAAGTTTTCTTTGTAGCCTTGACTATGTAAAATATATACAGGATGAATGAGAGATGATCTCTGAGGGAAAGCACTAGTATTGAGGCAGGTCAGGAAAGGCTTCTTACAGAAGATGAAATTTTGGTTGAGACTCGAAGAAAGCCAGGCAGCCCCAGAGACAGACACAAGGAAGGAAGCATTTCCGTTAATGTTTTTCTTTGTAGCTTTGTAACCTCACAAGTTGTGAGAGATCACAGGATTTAGAGCTAGAAGAGAATTTGTTATTGTGTTGAGTCATTTTTCAGTCATATCCAACTCTTCATGACTCCATTTGGAATTTTCTTGGCTAAGATACTGGAGTAGTTTGCCATTTATTTCTCCAGTTTATCTTACAGGTGAGGAAGTAGATGCAAATAGGGTTAAGTGACTTGCTTAGGGTAATGCGGCTAGTACGTGTCTAAGGCCAGATTTGAACTCAGGAAAATGAGTCTTTCTGACTTCAAACCTGGTACTCAATCCACTATGCTACCTAGCTGCTCCTAGAAGGGAATTTAGAAGTGATTTAATTCAATCCTTTTATTAAAAAATGAGAACCCTGGGAACTGTAGCACCTCTCTGGACCATCAGTCCTCCTTCCAGCCTTTTATCTAATGCATTTGAAAACATTATCTTGATTCGGGCTCAATAGGTTTTACCAGACTGCTGAAGGGGGTCCGTGACACTGACAAGGTTAAGGATCCTAGATCTAGATTCATAAATTGCTAGAGAGCATATGATTTAGGTTTGGAAGTGACATTAGAGCTCATTTAGATAAATAGATAGAGATCATAGGATTTAGAGCTAGAAGAAAATTTAAACATGATATAATCCAGCCTTCTCATTAACAGATGAGGAAACTGAGGTCCCAAAAATCTGTGTACTTGGCTGAGGTCCTACAGGTGGCAGAGCTGGGATTCAAACCTAGGTCCTCTTACTCCAAATGTGTCATTTTTTCCACACTGCATCATGATAGCTCTAAACTTCAATAGGATCATGATTCTTTTCCTACAGCAATCTTGAAAAGTGGTTATCCAGGCTCTTCCAGAAGACTCCTAATGGGAAGGAATTTTCTACTTTTCAAAGTGACCTATTCCATTTTTAGAATGCCTGAATTGTTAGGCAAATTTCTTTATGTAGAGTGAAAAATCTAATGTTGAAGTAATTAAATTGGCTCTAGTTCTACCTTCTAGGGTCAAGGAGAACCATCGAGTCCCTCTCTCACATGGCCTTTTGGAGAGAGATTAGGGATAGATATGGAGACTTGGGAATCATCTGTATTATAGACGATATATCTCCTCTCTGAGTTCATGTGATGTGTTAACTGCCGCAAAATATATTTAACATAATGCAGAAATTATAGAGGTAAAAATCTAGGTTTTATTGTTATACTCAAACACGGGTTCAGACCTCAGAGAAAATCTGAACAATCATTAGAATTCTTACCAGGCTTCTTATTGGCGAAATTACATCAGAGTGGCAGAGAAATAATTCTTTTACATATTGCAATCTTGTACATTCCTCTTAGGCCATGAAAGTTAAAGGAAAGATAGATCCATAATAGAATATTTCCTTCAATGTCATAAAAGTTGAACAAACTTAGTTGAACAAAATCATAATCTTATACATCCCCTAAGGAAATAAACTTTGTCAAACAAACTCTATAGGTAAACTAAGTCAGGTTACAGATTAAACTACGTTTAGAGGCTTCACAAATTGGTAAACTGAGGGGGAAGATTTACATGTCACTAAGGAGTCAAGGACTGTTGAGATTCTTCCTCTGGCTTCTTATCTAAGGAATGTTTAATGCTTTAAATAAGTTTTTGCATCCCATTGGACAGGATTTGGCCAGGTAAGGTTAATATTAATAGAAGACAGGATTTCAGTTAATTAAAAGTTACAGGAGATACTTAAAAAGGAAATAAAAAATAAAAATTCCCATTTATATCTGCATGGAGCTAATAGTTGAACTCACCGTAGCCCATGAGATCACCAAATGAGATAGTATAAAGGAATTCTTAATCATGAATCCATGAATTTGGTTTTTGAAAAAAGTGTTTTGATAGCTTCATTTCAATACTATTGGCTTCCCTTATAATCCTATGTACTTATTTTATGCATTACAAATTATTCTGAGAAGGGATCCATTGGGCTCGCTAGACTTCCAAAGAAAGTTGAGTACTTAGTATAAAGGCAATAGAGAAGATGGTCCAGGGCTAAACTCTCAGGGACACCCATTGATTAATCTTGATGAAGATTCAGCAAAAGAGATTGAGAAGGGACAGTTAGACAGGGAGGAGGAGAATTAAGAGAAAGCAGTGTCACAGAAACGTAGGGAGGAGAGAAGATCCAGAAACAGAAAGTAATCAGCAGTGTCAATGACAATAGGTCAAGAAGAATGAAGATTCAGTCAGTGAATGAACATTTATTAAAAGCCAACTATGTGCCAGACACCGTGCTGAGCACTGAGGATACAAAGAAAAGCAAAAGACAGTTTCTGCCTCTGAGGAGCTCACAATCTGATGGGAGAATCAACAAGAAAAGGCCATTGGATTTGACGGTCGAGAGACCATTGGTAACTTTGGAGAGAGCACTTTGAGTTGAATGATGAAGTCAGAAGACCCGGCTTCAGCTCTCAGCTACTTACTATGACCTTGAGTATGACCTTGAGTAAGTAATTAGATATTTCTGAGACTCAATTTCTTCAACTATAAAATAATAACAAAAAGAACAACTTAGCCTCAGAGAAGTGCTGAGAGGAAAGCACTTCGTAAATCCCAAAGCACTTCATAAATGTGAATTATTATTAAAGAGGTACACCTGTCTTAGTCCTGCTCTTGTTGGGTTCTGGAACTCTTCTTCCCCATCAGAAAAATGTAAACTAAAAACTTCCCCTTCTCTCTCATCAACTCCTCTCTGTAGAGGGGAGAATGAACTTTAACTCCTGGATAAACTTTTACTATCTTTGTGACCAGGGGGCAAAATGGTTAGCCCCTTGGTAAATTATCTCAACTATAAAAAAGATGATGTTTTAGAGGCAGTGCATGGATTTAGAGTCAGAAAAACTTGAATTCAAATCTTGCATTGCACTGGGCCTAGGGTCAGGAAGACCCAAGTTCAAATCTAGTCTCTGACACTTACCAAATTACTTAACCTGTGTTTGCCTCAGTTTCCTCCACTGTAAAATGAGAGCAATAACGGCACCCACCTTGTGGGGTTGTTGTGAGGATCAGGTAAGATGCTAATTGTGAAGGACTTAGCAGGGTGCCTGGCACATAGTAAGTACTATATAAATGTTAGCTACTATTATCATTTTTATTAAATGAGGTAATATTTTAAAAGCGCTTAGGACAGTGCTTGGCATGTAATAGATGCTCTAGACATGCTTATTCCCTCCCCTTCTCTGTCACGTCCCCTTCACCCCCTGCCCCAGCCATGTAACCATGGGAGAAACTCTTAAACCTTTCTGAGTCTCAACAACAACTCCCTTTAGGACAACAGCGTAAGTTGTATGTAAGTTGCAGTTTGCCTCAATGAAAAGCGCGTCCCATGCCGGAATCTCTCACATTCAACGTATTGACATAATATTTGTATACGTTCCACAGATGACATGTTCAGAGAAAACCATAAAACCTTTTTCTAGGTCACAAACCACTCTCTTCATGAAGCTCTTTCTGCTAGCAGCTCTTTAACCACTGGCAGAAGCGGACAAGAGAAAGACAGGAGCAAGATCTCCTCCTCTGAAACTTAGGAGAACATTTTGCTAATCATCTTTACAGATACAGAGGACAGAATTAAGCCCGCCGATGATTGGTGAGCCTGCCAGCTTCTACGCTTCCAGGAATATTGAAGTGAATAACTAGCCCAGTAGGGTTAGAGCTTGGACAATTACTTGTATTCACCTCCAAATGGTGTCTTATTACCCATAATAAGAACGATAGTGATATTAGCCAAATAGTGCTACTCGTGGTATTAGGACTATATTAGATATTCTGTTGAGTGGGGGCTGCTAAAGATACTTGGCAGAGCTTCCGGCTTCATATCTATGGTTATTCTGATTAATGTGCTCATGCTGCTAACATGAGACCACCCAGGTAATGAATGTAGTTAAATGAGTACTCAAATGCTCCAGCAGATCTGTGATCTCATCACTGTTTGTATTCCTTCCGATTATGCAGATAGCAACCCATGAATGCCTGTATGTCCCATGATGCTCTTGTCCATATCTTCTATAAATTTACCACAGGGGGGTCTACTCAGTGTGCTAGAGCCTTCTTCCATTTCACTTTTGTTTTGTTTTGTTTTTGGAGGGAGGAAGGCAGGGAAATTGGGGTTAAGTGACTTGCTCAAGGTCATACAGCTAGTAAGTGTCAAGTGTCTGAGGTCGGATTTGAACTCAGGTCCTCCTGACTCCAAGGCTGGTGCTCTACTCACTGCACACTGCACCACCTAGCTGCCCCATCCATTTCTCTTGATATCAAGAAGCTATCCAAGGAGCACTTCTTGATTATCCCTCACTCTTACCACTTAGCAGCCTGTCTTTTTTTCTCATACTTTTTTTTGGTGACACGCTTTACTACGGTTTTCTATAATTCCTCATATGGTAATAACAGCTAACATTTATATAGTGCCTAATAAAATGTTTAGCTGTGCTAGGCACCGTATAAATATCGTCTCATTTCGTCTGTACAACTCTGGGAGGCAGGTAGTATTATTATCCCTATTTTACAGTTGAAGAAACTGAGGCAAACAAAGGTCAAGTGACTTGCCAAGGGTCACACAGATAGTCTGAGGCTAGATTTGAACCCAGGTATTCCTGACTGCAGATCCAGCATTCTTTCTACTACACCATCTAGCTGCCTATTTCTGATGTCTCATAGCCTACTCGCCCTCACCATTCACTTCTTCATTGTCCTTTGTGTGAAACCCAGTTCTTTGGTTATCCATGACTCAAGGTCTAGTATTATGACTGAGGGACCTCCTCATGATGAGAATAAATAGTGATAATAATGATAGCTAGCATTTATACAGTGCTTTGAAATTTGCAAAGCACTCTTTGTGTTATTTCATTTAATTCTCACAACAACCTTGTGAGGTGGGTGCTTTTATTATCCCCATTCTACAGATGAGGAAATTGAAGTAGATAAAAAATAACTGACTTTTCTAGGGTCGCACAGCTAGTAAGCACCAAAGGCAGGATTTGAACTCGGGTCTTCTTGACTCCAAGGCCAGTGCTCTATCTTCTGAGTTATCATAATAAACACCTAAATTTGACCTCATTCCTTGTGAAAGGTCTGAAGGCATCGTTCAGCCAGAATTAAGGGAGGAAAAGGAGCAGAGAAAATATTCTAATTGAATCACGCCCAAATATTCTAGAAGGATTTCTTTCATTTACTAACAGAATTGTTGTAGGCATGCTGTTGTCTGTTTAGCAGGTGATTCTACAATGGCATTTAACCCCTGTGGGAAGCAGAGGGAGGCACCTAGAGGTTTTCACAGGGGGAAGACTGATGAGACACTGCAAAGTGGTGAAATTTGTAAGAGGGTTTATGGATTTTAAAGTTTATTATTTTTTTTCCATTTCCCTTGAGACATATCGTCTGCCATTTTCAGGATCCTGGGAGTAGAAAGAGATGTGGCATTTGGACTAAAGCTTCCTGACTGACATGTGGATAGCTGACAGTTGGTGCTGGGGGTGGTATTCATTGGTTGGCAGCAGCAGTGGTTGTCTGCAGTGATTAGAGCCAGTGATGAAACCAGGGTGCAGAGGTCAACCGAAACTGAGGATTAGTGGGAAGAGTCAAGACTGGGCTGATGGTGGGGAACTGCTCACTTTTAAAAGTCCAAAAGGTAGTAAGACAGAAAGAACATCTTTCTCTCACTGCTCAAGATTTCTTTTGACACAGTATGGACCCAAAGTTGAGTCCAGGACACACATAAACCCCTTTCTTTTTGTCTTTTTACTATGATCTGCATGTGTGGGAAGAATTTCAGGAGAGATTTGGGCAGAAACTCCATGCAAGAATTCTTGGCCCATTTCTTTTCCACTTTCTTCCATAACAGATAATGTATATAGCCACAATAAATTGTATGACTTTTTTTTCTATAGATGTGTGTATGTGAAGGTATCATTTGAACAAAAAGAGGACATTCCAGGTGTGAGGTACGGCTGAGCTACAGATCTTACATTTTAACATTTTTGAGTGTTATTTCGTTTTCATCCCCTAGCATAAATTCAGAGCCCACCTGGTGCTGTTGTGAGGAACCTGGCACCTTGGTATAGTGGGAGGGGTCAGAATCTTTGCAAACTGAACACCTTCTGGTGGCCCATAAAGATGGCCATAAAGCTTTTCAGAAAGGCTCTTCTACCAGTGGACTAGAGCATCTCTAATAAACTCACTTTGCCGGGGCTTGAGTGTATCACTACCTGGTAGACAACTTAGATATTGTACTCTCTTTTTGGATAATTAGTATAGTGATACACTGCCTTTCCCTAGGTTTTAGGAAGGTGACACAAGAGTCTACCTGGGTTGCTTACACCACTGCAGTGTCCCAGGTATCATGTAGGGTACTCACTAATTATAATTTGAACCCTATACCTGTGTCAGATGTGGTAATGAGATGTTGACGAGGAATAATCCTTGAGTTATAATCATTTGGGTTTTATTTAAATAGGAAAATCTTTATTCTTCCTCAGAGCCCTTAATTGACTGCTTAGAAGAGAAAATAGAAAAACCCCCAAACCTGAGCTATTCCCTAATGTATACCATTTGATGTATAATGATTTATAATGAGGTATAATGATTTGATATATAATTCCCAAATCTATGTCTTTGCATAGTCTACTTTCGTCATGGATGGGTGATGGGAGTGATACCAAATGAACTGTTAGCTTCAAAATCATTTCCATTGCTAGTAAGTAAAATCTAAATGTGCATTTGAGCCTCTGTTACCTGCACATTTATTTACCTTCTTTATTATTAGGCAGTAAACCTTCCTTTGACCCTATGACTTCATTAAATGGCCAGGTATATGTGTTTGGAAGAACTTACATATATATTAAGCTAGGATTTTCCCAAAGTTTCAGCTCACCTGGGCCTAATAGTTAATACAATCCAATCTGTTAAGCATTTATTGAGCCCTCAGTATGTGCAAAGCACTGAGCTAGGCACTGGGGATATAAAGACAAAATAAAAACAGTCCTTATATCGTGCTGGGAGGATGCTACATTTAAACAAATTTTTATACAAGTAATTTGAGGAAGTAAAGAATGTTATTAACTGGGGATTAGGAAAAGCTTCCCATAGGGCATGAGCTTTGAATAAAGTCACAGGCAATGATATGGGGAAAGGAGAAGGGAGTGCATTAGACAAAGAAGACTGCATGTACAAAGGCATGGAAGTAGGAAATGAGTGCTGACTTTGGGGAAAAAACCAATAGGCCAGGTTAGCTCATAGGATTAGGAAAAGAGTGAAGGAAAGGGAGTAATATTAAATAAATCTGTACCAGCAGGCCAAAGCCAAGTTGTTAAGGATTTTAAATGCCGATGGAAAATGATTGAAGAATATGAGCAGTTGACAATAGAGAAAACACAAATCGTAAGTAATGACTAGAAAAAAATTCAACCCTACTAATAATCAAATAAATGTAAGTTATAACAACTTTGAGCTATTAGATCGTGATCATAAGATTGTAAAAACCATTAAAAAGAGCAAAACTCTACTGGTGGAGTTGTGGAGAAAAATATATACTCATAATTTGTACGCTTATAATTCTGGTGAGATTACAAATGACAAATTATTGTTGTAGAGCAAATTTCAGTAACACTAAAGACAGTTACAGAAATAATTAGACACATTGACCTAGTCATCCAATTTTATTATGGGGAATATACCCTAAGAGCACTATCGAAAAGAAAATGACAAGCTGAAAGATATTTGTGGCAGCATTATTTGTAATTACAAAACAATAGAAACAACTTAAATGTCCATTGATTGAGGAATGGCTGACTACACAGTGGTTTATCAATGTAATGGAACACAATGATGCAATTAAAAATGATAAATATGAGATAGATAGGAATTTGGAGAGATTAAATAAAGCAAAGTGAAGAAAGCAGAATCAAAAGAGGGCAATGATGATGATCGCGTAAATTTATGTGGTGCTTTATGGCTTACAAAGTTTTTATGCTCAGTGGTCGTAATGCTAATTAAAATGTACAGAGGGCCTTCAAGTTTGCAAAGTGCTTTATGTAAATGATCTCATTTGAGCTTTGCAGCAACTGTGTGAGGTAGATACTAGGACTCTTATCCTCATTTACCGATAAGGAAACTGAAGTTGAGAGATTAAATCACTTGCCATGCTCACGCAGTATCAGAAGTAGCATTAGAAGATAGATATTCTTCAGTTATGATGAAAAATGCTCTCCACATGCAGAGAAAGAACTGATGAAGTCTGAAGGCAGATCAAAGCCTACTTTTTAAAGCTTTCTTTGTTTTTCTTTCTTTTTTTTTTTGGTTTGTGTTTTCTTTCTCAACACGGAAACATGTTTTGCATGCTTGCATATGTATAGTCTATGTCAAACATATATCAAAATGTTTGCCTTCTCAAAGAGAGGGAAGGAGACAGAGGGAAGGAGAGTATTTGGAACTCAAAATTTTAAAGAATAAATGTTAAAAATTGTTTTACATATAATTAGAAAAAACATAAATATTTTCACTTGAAAAAAATAAAATAAAAAAGAAGATAGGTCTGCTTGACTTTAAATCCAGCCTTCTAGATGTGACACCAAATCCCTCTCACTATTACATTTGGTCCTCACAATTACCTTATAATTAATCAATAAAGATTTGTTAAGTATGTGCTATGTGTTAGGTACTATGCCAAGCACAAGGAATACAAAAAGAGCCAGTCCCTGCTCTCAGGGATCTTATAATCTAATGGGGAAAATAACATGCAAACAAATGTATAAAAAGCAAGCTGTATGCAGGATAAATAGGAAATAATTTAATGGAAAGAAACCACTAGAAGTAAGAGGGGGTGGGAAAGACTTCCTACAAAAGATGGGATTTTGTAAGGTATCATGGGATCACAGAGCCACAGAACTTCAGAAATGGAAGGGATCTCAATCACTGTACAGTCTGTCCCCATACCTGAAAAAGAATTCCCCTCTCTGGAGTAACCAACAAATGATCACCCAAATTTTGGTGACCTCCAAAGGAAAGGAAATCCACTACTTCCCATTTTTAGGGAGTTTTTTTTCCCCTGATGATAAGTCTAAATTTAGCTCTTTGTAACTCTCTTTCATTGCTCCTGGTTCTGCCTCCTGGTGCCAAACAAAACCAGTCCAGTTCATCTTCTACATGACAGCCAAAATGACAGCCCTCTTCCTGTTTTCTCTCCCCCAAGATACCAAATTCTTCCACCAATATTCATATACTATGGACTTAAAGCCACTCACCATCCTGATTGTCTTCTTCTGGACATGCTCCATGTTATCAATTGTGACATATGAATGTAAAGAAATATTATCTTGTTCCAAGAAATGACTAGTATAAGGAATTCAGAGAACAAGAGAAGACTTGTATGAACATTTAGCAAAGTAAGTAGAACCAGGAGAAAAAAAAAATAAATGATAGCATTTTATAGTGCCTTGGGGTTTGTAAAGTGCCTTACACATATTCTTTCATTTGATTTTCGTGGCAACTCTGGGAGGTAGACGCTATTTTACTCCCTTTTACAAGTGAGGAAATTGAGGCCAACAGAGCTTAAGTGACTTGCCCAGGGTTGCATGATTAGGAAGTATTTGAGGGTGAATTTGAATTCAGGTTTTCCCGATTTCAGATTTAGTGCTTTGTCTACTGTGCCACCTGGTACATAGTGACTGCAATATTGTAAATAATAATAGCCAACTTTTAATGAAAAGGACATGAAAATGAAGTTGAATGGTAAGCAATTATAATAACTAGTCTTAGATTTGGAGAAAAGATAAGTAAGTACTCCATCTTTTGAGTTGAGAGGTGAAGGACTATGGGTATGGGATGGCATATACACTGTCATGTACCATCATTGTGCTGGTTTTGTTGTTTAGTCATTTCAGTTGGGTCTGACCCCTTGTGACCCTATTTGGGGTATCTTTTAAAAAATTAAAAAAAATTTCTTCCTCACTTAGACGTAAAAATAATTTTTAACATTTGCTGTTGTTTTTTTTTCTAGTTTTGAGTTCCAAATTCTATCCCTCCTTTCCTCCTGTCCCCCCTTTCCTCCTGTCCCCCCTCCCTGAGATAGTAAGCAATCTTATATTAGGTTTATATTATATTATATTAGGTGATCATGTAAAACATTTGCATATTGGTCATTTTGTGCAAGAAGACTCGAATAAAAAAAGAAAGAAAGAAAGTGAAAATAGTATGCTTCAGCTAGTATTCACACATCAGTTCTTTCTCTCGAGGCAGACAGCATTTTTCATCATGAGTCCTTCGGGATTGTCTTGGATCGCCGTATTGCTGAGAATAGCTAAGTCATTCAGAGTTCTTCATTGCATAATATTGCTGTTACTGTGTACAATACTCTCCTGGTTCTGCTCACTTCACTTTGTATCAGTTCATGTTAAGTCCTTGCAGGTTTTTCTGAAATCTTCTCGCTTGTCATTTCTTATAACATAATGGTATTCCAATACCACCATGTATGACAACTTGTTCAGCCATTTTTCAGTTGATGGGAATACCCTCAATTTCCAATTCTTAGCTACCGCAAAAAGAGCTGCTTTGAGTATTTTTGTACAAACAGGTTCTTTCCACTTTTTAAAAACATCTCTTGGGGATACAGACCTAACAGTAGTATTCCTGAATCAAAGGAGATGGAGTTTAATAGCCCATTGGATATAATTCCAAGTTACTCTCCAGAATAGTGGGATCAGTTCACAACTCATTTGAGTCTTCTTGGCAAAGACAGTGGAATGGTTTGCCATTCTCTTCTCTGCTTTATTTACAGATGAGGAAACCGAGGCAAACAGAGTTAAGTGACTTGTCCAGGGTCACACAGCTAGTAACAAAAGTTATGGTGACTAGGATACCTATTATTCCCAACCCTGCTTATCAACCAGTGTTGTGGGGTGGGGGTTCTAGTGGGGAAGAAGACACCAAATCTTCTTTAGCTTTTGCATTACCTGCTCTTTGTTGCCTAGCCTTACCTGCAAAATTTCACATTCTTGCTACCATGGGGAGAAACTAAGATGCAAGGGCTCAACCTCTTTTGCTGAGGTGCATCTACCTGAATTTTCTTAAAGTTACCTCTAATAGCTGTCACTATCTTGAAGCCATTGCTGATCTCCAGTGATCAGCCCATCAATGTGTTGCTACCCTGATGTATTTATAATAAACTCTTTTTAATTCTCTTCGTCCTGAGTTTTGCCTCCTTAATCAGGTAGAAAGCCCAAATGAAGAATTTTCTTTTCAACACTTTCAATAACAAGAGTCTGAGGCCAGATTTGAACTCAGGAAGATGAGTCTTTCTGACTCCAGGCCCAGCATTCTCTCTGGTATACAATGGCCACTCATAGGGATACAGAAAAAGTATAAGACACAGGCTCTGCTCAGAAAGTGCTGATCACCTAGGAACAGAGAAATGTTAAAACACAAGAAGACAGTGGTCAGTATAAGAGGACACTTTATTAGATGCTAGCACAGAGGACAAGACAGAAGCATCATCAAGGTTATAAGGAAAAGGAGATGAATGAGAAGGCTTTATGGAGGAAATATGCCTTGAGCTGGGTCTTAAGGGATGGGTGGGGTTTAGATAGGGGCAGCTAGGTGATGCCATAGTGCACAGAGTGCCGGGCCTGGAGTCAGGAAGACTCATCTCCCTGAGTTCAATTCCAGTCTCGGACACTTACCAGCTGTGTGACCTTGGGCAAGTCACTGAACCCTGTTTGCCTCAATTTCCTCCTCCATAAAATGAGTATCATAATAACACCTACCTCTCAGGGATGTTGTGAGGATCAAATGAAATAATAATTGTAAAGCAGTTAGCACAGTGCCTGGCACACGGTAGACACTACATAAGTGTTAGCTCTTGCAATTACTATTACTGGGATGGGAAACAAACACGCACTGCAATAGATAATGCTAAGCTTTTTACAAATATCTCATCTGATCCCCACAGCAACCCTGTGAGGTAGGTACTGTTATTGTCTCCATTTTACAGTGGAGGAAACTGAGGCAAATAAAGGTTTAGTGACTTGCCCAGGGTCACATAGCTAAGTGTTTGAAGGCAGAATTGAGTTCAAGTCTTCTTGACTCTGAAACCAGCACAGTAAGTAACGTCACCTAGCTTCCTAGACAGGTACAACTATTTATACTCATTGAACGAGGTTCAGCCTGGTTTCCTAGAGACCCCAGGGAGACTTTTGCCCATCAATATCTCACCTCAGTTTCCTTATCTGCAAAATGAACTGGAGAAGGAAATGGCAAATCACTCCACTATCTTTGCCAAGAAACCTCGAATGGGATTATGAAAAGTCAGGTGTGACTGAAACACTGAACAACAATATCACAAAGCTACAATGACTGCTTGTTAATTGATGGTTGATTTCCCACAAAGGCCAAGAATCAGTGTGAAGCTGTGCTTGGTGGGATGTGGAGGGTGGGAGTTTTTTGGTTTTCTGAAAACAGATCTCGTAAGTCTCAGATAGGAAGAATTGAATTGCTTCCATATATGAACATGATAACAGAGTATTTAAATTCTGAGGAATATCTGTGGAGCCTAGACAATTAGGGGTAGGCATAGGGACTCTTGCTGTGTGGAACACCTTCCTATAAATGCCTAGGTCCCAAAGGTAGCAAAGCTCACACATTCAGGTAAGGTCGGTGTATGTCACATCTGTAGAGAAAAAGAAAGCAACATGAATAGTGAAAGTGCAAGGGAAGGAATGGATTTGCCTTCTGGTTCAGCCCAACAGACAGATCGACAGTACTCACCCAGTCAGGTGAGAGTCCTTCCTGTGCTGTCAGCCTCTGAGGAACTTGTTCCCTGGTCATCTTCAGAGTAGCCCTGGCCATGGACTAGAAACTTGGCCTGCTTTGAAGCAGTTGGTCTTGGTAAGCTGATTAATGAAGAACAACAAAAATTGTCCCAGGCAAAAAAACCCAGAGATTGAGGAAGACTGGCTGCAGAAGCTAGTCATTCTGAGAAGCCACTCCCCAAATCAATTTTGAGAAAATCTAAAATTCTAAGCTGATTTAGAATAAAACAAGGTGCATTCTTCCAGCCTACTAAGCCTTCTAGTTTAAAAAAAATTCCGATTTTTATTTTCTCATCTTCTCTGTCTTATGAACCCAGTTATTTACATGTTATAACTCCTATTCTGATGGTCACTTTTTGAGAGCATGGATTATTCTTTTACATACATGTATACACACATGCATGTATATACATGTGTGTATGTATATAGATATACATAACACATATAATGTATGTATGTATACACACAATATATGTATATATACATATACCTACATATACACATAAACACACACATAAATAATATACTTATATACACACACAAGCATATATATTTGCCTTTTTTTGTATCCCTAGAGTTTAGCAGTGCCAGATATACTGTTGGGCTGAATACATATTTGTTAAATGACTAACTCACAAATTTATGGCTTTGCTCTGATATCTTGCTGCATATTTAAAATCAAGCTACTCTCTTTTGATAAGAATAAATGACCGTATTAAAAATAGCTGACAATTGAATTGTCATAGTCTTCATAGTACCTTTCTAAATTAAGTATTATTATCCTCATTTCACAGATTGTGAGGAGGAGGAGCAAAGGGAGGGAGAGGGAGAAGAGAAGGAGGAAGGATGGGAAGGGGGGAGAAGAGGAGGATGGAGAGGAGGAGGAGGAGAGAGGGGGGAAGAAGAAGAGGAGAGAAAGAAAGGGGGAGAGGAAGAGGAGAGGGAGGAGGAAGGGAGGGAGGAGGAGGTCTGCTTAGTAACTACAGGAAATCTGGAGAGGGTGTTAATTATCCTAAAAATTACTAGTTACATTAAAGGAGGATTTGGGGAAAATAGGGGAGATACTACAGCAACCTATCAGAGCCGACAAGGACTTTGAATGGTGAGAGGTTTTCCTTTGATCTGAGAGGTCTATGTCGTTAGAGACTTTCTTAGCATGCAAAACTGCCCCCAAGTCCGATGGTATTTAGTAGCCAATTAGTTTTCTTGTTTTCATTTTGCCATTTCAAAGACAATAATTCAGCTATTCTTTAGAAGACCCAAAGCCCTTTTTTTCTTAAAGACATTGCTGTATATCATTTGAAAGGCTGTGGCTTGGCTGGGGAAAGATAACCTACCTTGGTGCTTGGGCTCAGCTTTGTCTCTCTGCTGCTCTTCCCCCTCCCCCAATCTACATGAAAGAATGAAGAAACTGGGGGACCCCAAACCCCAGAAGCCATGGAGGTTTGTTGAGAAAGTAGTTCAAATGTGGATAATGACTGATAATAGTTGTAGTTTAGACCAGTCTTGTCAAATGGAAACTAAACATTAAACACTAAACCATACACAATAAGGATCCTGGCAGGCCACATGTTGACTTAGAAATTACATATTAATATTATTTGCTTTATTGTATTTTCATTTATTTCATTAAATATTTCCCAATTTTAATCTGGTTCAGGCAGCATGTGGAATCAGTAAGTGGGTTCAAGCAGCATGGGGTCAGGATTCATCTTTGATGCCTTTGCTATAGATATCAGAGACTAAAACTGGGTGGTAGACGGATTATTGCTGTTGAGTCATTTTTCAGTTATGTCCAACTCTTTGTGACCCCATTTGAGATTTTCTTGGCAAAAACTCTAGAATAGTTTTCCATTTCTTTCTCCAATTCATTTTACAGATGAGGATACTGAGGTAAACAGGAGTAAGTGACTTGCCCAGTGTCACACAGTTAGTAAGTGAGACCAGATTTGAACTCAGGGAGATGAGTCTTTCTGACAACATGTATGGCACTCTATCCACTGTACCACCTAGCTGCCCATGTGGTAGACAGAATGCCAACCCTAAGTTAGAGTGAACTCTTTTACAGAGAACGAAGTGCCAGTAGTATATTGGAGCCAGCTGGAATCTTCTGGAAAGGGCAGATAATCAAATATTTGTTGAAAACATTTACACCTAAGAAAATGTCAAACTGCAAGTTAGCATTCAACTCATTGTTTTGCTGATTGTCTAGGCTTAAGAAAATGATGAAAGAAATATTAATAATGTAGATTAAACTTAAAAGTATGTCGAGTGTACTTTTTTATTAGAGAGCTGGTTATTAAACATTTTCAGCACACCTAAAGCCCTAGACTGGAAAACTTGGTTATTTAAGAAAAAAAAAGAAAAAAAAGATTTAGCCTGAGGGCATAAAATAGCCAGGAGGACCCAATTCTGTATTTTCATGAAGAAAAAAGAAGGCTATCTCTCCTAGGCTGAAATGAACAAAATTGGCTACTCCTTAAGGAAAGTAGTATTTTTCTCCTTAGGGAAGATTTTTGCTGAATGATTACTTTGGGAAACTGTTTTTCTAAAAGAACTGTTTAAAAAAGAACAAAGAAACAACCTTGATATTTATACTGAAAGAACATGGCAGAGTCTACTCTTCTCTTGAGGAGGAGACAGCACTCAAGATAAGGACTTGTGCTGAAGCCAGGAGAAAGTCCACTCCATATTCAATACAGTAATAGTGTGTACCAGCATTCAGCAGACTACAGCACAAAAAATCAGTGTCTAGTGAAGGCAGAACCACCAGCAAGGAGCCATGCAACATCACTAGAAGTCAGCAGTGGTTCTATACCATTGGAGGCAGGATCTGCTCCTTTATGTGTATCATACATATTTTCTTCATATGGGCATGAGCCCACAAATGCACATCTGTTGATTAAGAAATTAGCTGAGGAGACAGAATACCACCTGACTATGGACTTAGCTCAAAGATGTTTTGATAGAGACAAGCTAGAGTTCATTGTTGAGATATTCAGCAAGGCAGTAAGAGTTTAGCTACAACTTGGTTCAGAGGAAATATTTAGATAGCAAACCACTGTAGTTGAGACCCTGGGAACTTTGCCTATTTATAAAATAGTCCCAGAAAATGATTTAGTCCCTGAAAAGATAATGCCTAGCAACCACCTCTTGTCTATGAGGATGTTAGCAGGGCTTCCCGGAGAGCAGATGGAAAATGTTAATGGACAGTAATCTGAACAAACTGAGACAAAAAGCTTATTTACCTGTAGCAGGGAGAGTGCTGGAGCTAAATCATAGCTACAAAAGTGTTACTTCAGAAAAGGAAGAGATTGGATTTTAATATCTGCCAGAAGGTCAGAGAGTTCACCTCCCTGGTCTGATGGGGACTTTAGTTCAGAAAAGTGCAAGGGCTAATTGTAGAGACAATTCCTTTCCTAGCAAGTGGTAGTGGCTTCTGGAGAATCATATGGGATTGTCTTCAATAGCCTATGTCATCCACAAGCTCTGGTTGGGGATTTCAGGATTGTGAGTCCATGGTAATGCATAGCAGGCATCTACAAGCTCAGGTTTGGGATTATAGGTAGTGAGTTTATAGACTTTGATCATCAGTCTGGACCGTCCATAGGCTCAGCAAGTCATCGCAGAAGTCATTGCCAAGCCTATTCAGCCTGTTAGCAAGCTTATTTATAAACCCTTATTAGTTTTTACTCCAACTCCCACTCAATTTCACAAGTCGGGTCCCCCAGAAAACTGGCTACATCTTCCCTTTAGGGTTCCAGGGCTATCCCCAAGGGGCAGTAGGGTTTCCTCTAACGCCATCAGTTAGAACCGCATTCCAGCATGTTCTCAATATCAAGCAACAGTTATGGTTAGTATCTTCCTTGTATCATGGATGCCTTCCAGTAATTAGTGACCTTGTATCATTTAACCAATTAACATAAATGAGCTTTTACATAGAATTAATTATCAAGAAGTTATAGTGTGCTAAATTGTATCTTGTTCTGGTCCCTCTGACCCTTCCTCCTTCTAGTCAGTATAGTAAGTTCGTAAGTAGCCAGTATAAAGGGCCAATAGCAGGAAGTAAGATTGCAAAGGGGAACCTAGAAGTTGTGAACAAATCATCCCAAAGATCAAAGGAGCAAAATTTATGAATTGTATCCTATATTAACCAAAAATCACCTTCCTGGTAATAGGGACTGAATCAGGGGAAGCCATCTAGGTTTAGCTGTCAGGCAATTTTGACCCTAGGATATGTAAATCTCAGATAAGTTGTAGAGGTCTGCAGTAAGACCAACAGTATGCCAAGTGGTGCTGATAATTTTGAGATGATGTGGATATGTTAACTTTAAGTTTGACTGACAACTTTGAGATGATTTGGATATGTTAATGAACTAACCCCCAAGGTCGCACAGATGAGAGTTAGCCTGTTCCCTTTGAAATCCTATAAATATGAGATCTCAAACTCCTACCCCACCAAGAACTCTTATGTCTCCATCTGGGTCCATGCTGCCTAGTCCTCTCAACCGCAACGGATGGTTGTGTGAGTGATACTCTCTCCTTCTCTCCCTCCTGCTGCTGCCTATCTTCCTTCACCACCCTATCCCTGTTCCCACACCATCTGCCTGTGTATCACTCCCCACTTTTTCTCATTTGTCTTTGTGCTTTTGGTTTCATTTACCCCTGTATCCTCTGTGCTTCATTAAAGTGTGATTGTGGCTTCAATTCCTGCTGCCATTGTGGTCTTTCCCAGTGAGTACCCAAAGAACCTAGCATGCCTGCCCCATTTCACAATTTCATAAATTAATTAGCAATTCACATAGCAAGAAGAGGAGTACAAATCATTCTCTCCAACACCCAGGAGGCACATTCTCCCTTCTATCACCCAGGTGTCTGGGGAGAGTGGGCTCAAATTTGATAGTATTCAGCCCAAGTTCACTTCTGAATGCATCATAGCTACTGGATAATTTGTTTTTTTGCAGAGAGGCATGGCGTCTCAGCTACCAGGTTGATCCATTACTGTGTTCTGTAGTATAGGTTTGTTCTTCAGGGTCTTGCACTACATTAACCTTGACCATGGAATCCCATAAATAGACATCTGGTCTTCTGATCTTTTGAATCTTTCAAGAATATAGCCACCTCCAATACTCCATCTAAGAGAAGCAAAGAAGAAATTCAAAAAGGGAAAGGACAGAGACCCATATCCATGGCCACATGTCAGCCCAAGTGGGGAGGGCCCAAGGCTTCTCATCCAGGGACTTACAGCATATTTTTTTTTTTTTTTGCTGAAACCAACCAGGCAGGAAAGAGAGTGAAATCCTTAGTGTCTTTTGAATGCATGCTTAGAAGTTCCAGCTTAACAGGCAATCAAAACTTCATTTTTTCACTTCATAGTAAATAAGCAGGTCACAGAAAGAGTCATAGCTGAAGTCCATGTTGGGGACTGCATCAGTTGAGGAGACCACGAATGTTCATAAGGTCTGGGTTTGACCAGTCTCTTATTATACTTATGATATTTCAGAAAAAAATGGCACTAGTGTCTGTTCTTTCAACTAGACAAAACTCACTAAAGAAGCATATTGTATGCAACATATTGTTTCTTTCCCCCCCCAATATAACTGTGATATGTATCTCTTTGTGTTACCTGTAACTGACATGTTTTGCTAGAGAATGATATTGCTATTATATTATGCTTTATTGATATGAATCTAGTGTTGATACATGTGAACCAGTACACAATATTTTGCATGTGTTGTTGAAATATGCTTCTTTAACTTGTATTCTAATATGCAGTGTTATGCAGGTACTATTACATATTAATATGCTATGTTTCTGCACGTGGTTTATTTCGTTTTTGTTTGTCATTTGTTTTCAAAGGGGACCAGTGACATGATAATTGATGTCTTGACTTGCTCATGATTTAAGTGAGACAGAGTTGAGCAAAGCTGTCAGCTTCGTTCTCTCTTCTTGAGTCATCAAAGACCAGTGGCAGGACAAAAGTTAAGATGGCTCGTGATGGCCCAGGATGCAGTGCATGATCTTGGCATCTTTGATGCCTAGGATCTAAGCATTCCATGGCTTCGTGGGTGTTGGAACAAATTGCTCTCATTCAGGGAGTCTTCACACGCTTGAGGTAGACATCCCCCTAACTTGCTGACAGGTTTGAGGACTGTCAGTTACCTAAACCTGGTTTTAGCCTTGTCTTCCAAGATGATTTTACTGAGCTGTGGTTGAGGCATGTGTTATACCTTATTGCATCCTGGGCCATCTCCAGTCATCCTGATGAATTATCAGGCCACTGGACCTGGATGGCTCTGGAGGAGAAAGTGAGGCTGGTGACCTTGCACAGCCCTCCCTCCCTCAAACCAAAGTCAACTGCAAGTCATGTCACCATTTTCCTGATGTCATGGTCCTCTTTGAGAATGAAGGACAAACACAATACTTTCTTGGAGCCATAGGTAATGGTTGAAGGTAGACACCAAAGGTAGATTAGCAGCCCTGAAAAGGGCTTGGCAAGCTCTCTCACCAGAGATGCTTATTCTCCCTGAACATCCTATATACTTTGTGGCTTATATTAGTGGTTACTACATACAATGAAAACAATATATCTTATGTGTCATATTACATGACATATTTTGAAATGCAATGCTGCTTTATCAGCATTTTTAATTGTGTCTTGTATTTTGCTTGTTGCATGTGCTAGGCTTAATGTTATAAAATTCTTTCTGAGGTTGGTACCATGTATTGGGCACTTACAAATGTTTTTTTGCTGAATTTTGCTAAAATGTTTTTTGTTTTGTTAACTGTGTTTAGTATGCGAACTACAAGCTATTTTAATTTCTACATGTTATTTTAGACAATCAAGGACATCTTGGAAGTACTACAATTTTTCTTTTCCATGAGGAGGGAGAGAATATAAGGGAGGTCCAAAGCTATTTTAAACCTTGCTGACCACATGTACATGTATACATACGTACACAGATACTTTTTGTAGAAATGGGCCTAGCATGAGGAAGATAATGACCTTGTCCTCTGGGCTTAGTTTTGTCCCTCTGCCTTTCTACTCCTGGAAGAGGAAGTTCATGAAAGACAGGAGCATGGAATAGGGCTAGAAAGGTGGGAGGGAACTGGACTGTGGATAAATGCTCATTTAGGGAGCTTGTATTCCTTGAGGCAATGGGAACCACAGAAGGTTTTTGATCAGAGAAGTGAAGTGTTGAGATTTATGCCTTAGGAAGATGATTTTGGCAGCTGCGTGAAGGATGGACTGGAGAGGGGGAGAAATTGTAGTAGGATAATCAATTAGAAGGCTATTACTGTGGTTTAGGAAAGAGGTAAAGAATGTCTTGTGAGCAGAGAAAAGTGGATGGATATAAAACACGTTGAGGAGGTAGAATATACAATACCTGTGCTATAGTACAATGTGGATTTGTGTCAGTAGACATTCATTTGCTTACATCTGTTATTTTACATCATCTGAATTTCTTCCTGTCATCCCTTGAACAAATTATTTTTGCAAAAAGAAAAAGTCGAAGAAGAGAAAAAATTAAGCAAAATCAATCAATACATTGAAAAGAAATCTGACATTACGAGCAAGGTTCTAGGGGGAAGATAAGATGGTTTCTCATACTGGAGCCTAGTCTGTTCTTTGTAATTTTGTAATATTCTTTTTTATCGTTTTGTGATGATTATTCTTTCCACTTATATTGTTATAGTCATTGTGTATAGTGTTTCCTTATCTCTGTTTACTACTATTTTCTTTGCAAATCTATGGGTAGGCATGGACAAGGACAATCCATCCATGTTTGCCCATCACATGAAATGGGTTGTGCGTGGTTGAAGGGAATATCCACGTTGATGTGATCACAGGTCCATTGGAGTCTTATTTTCATCCAGTGCAAATATTTATGTGTAAGTTATTGCATGGCATAAAGGTTTTCAAAAATGAGCAATACTGGTTCTGTGTCCCTTGAGAAAAGAACAGAACCAAAATCACATGTACCTAGGGATGTTTCCATTCGGAGAATTTGATAAGAGTTTCCTTACTTGGCTGAAGAATTTTAATTAAATGAAAATGAGGACTAACAGTAAATAGATAACCAAGGACCAGCAATGCCTGAGAAATGCTACCCTTCATATATTTTAAAGTTAAATTATTCTATGGTATTGGTTTGTAAAAACTCTTAAAAAGATCAGGAAGTAAAATCCCACAGGATAAATTGATGCCTAGGAATCGTACTTATTCCTTCTTGTGTATTTCATTCTAGAATATAAATGGGTCCGTGTGTGTTCATGCATGTGTGGGTATTTGTAGATCATTTTAAGACATTTTTAATGTATGTTCTAGAAACATGGGAGTCTTGTAATGATAAAAATTACACGATAACCTTTTATGCAACAGGTTTATTGAACAGAACATTATGTTAGTGATGCTATTCTAGGAAGAACTCGTCATGCTGGGCTAAATTTTCCAAGAATGCAATTTAAGCCCACAGTCAGGTGTATTATAAAATGAAGGAATACCGCAGTTCAAACACAGCCCCCCGAATGGTCCATCTGTGGACCTTATCTCACCGATTCTCATTAAACAGTGATTTCATTTCTCTACATCATCACAGGCTTCACTCCCGGGCAGTCATTCAGTTGCCTGGCTAGTCTCACAACACATGCAAATATGAATTAAAGGCTGGATTGCCACAAGACTGAGAAGTACTGGGAAACAGGGGGGCCCAACCATTGCAAATGGGAAAAAAGAGATTGGTGGTCCCAGCAGGCCTTCTATTTACTTCCCCCTGTGGACTCATGCAGAGAATGCCAGACACACATACACAGAGTTAGGCTAGTATACATTCCCACGTTAAAAAAAAATAAAGAATCTGTGAAAACAAAACAAGATGGAAGGACTAATTGGTTATATATCTGAGTGTCCATTGTGGACTGGTAAATAGGACATGATTTCATTTAGAATGGAACTGGAGCCAGCTCAAACCATATTAAGGGCTGATTGTTAAATTTTCAGTGTGAGCATTTACATCTTGGAAATCAGCAGATGCTACAAAATCATGGCTTGGTTTATTGTTTTGTTGATTGTTTAGACTTAAGGAAATGACAGAGAAAACTTTAATATTGCTGTTGTTCAGTCGTGTCCAACTCTTTGTGACCCCAGGGTCCATATCATGCCAAAACTATTCAAGGGATTTTCTTGGCAAAGGTATTGGAGTGATTTGCTATTTCCTTCTCCAGTGGATTAAGACAAACAGAGGCTAAGTGACTTGCCCAGGGTCACACAGCTAGTAAATGTCTGAGGCTGTATTTAAACTCAAATATTCCTGAATGCAGGCCCAGTGTGCCATCCCTTGAACCACCTAGTTGCCCCATAATTAATAACATGGATTAAACTTAAAGATGTGTCCAAATAACACCCCACGGTCTGCTCCCCCCCCCACAAGCTATATGTTAAACATTTGCCAGCATAGCCCTGCCTATATTCAAATAATTTCTAATTCTTTATGTGTAGTCCTAACCTGTCTCCCAAGGTACAGACTTGCTATTGAGATGCTCCGTTGGTACTTCAAGTCTGATGGGTCTCATGGGTAAGTTTCTGTTTAGGACCCCACTATTCATGAAGTGCTCAGGCTATCCATGCTCACTTCTATCTTGGCTCTGCTTCCAACTCTGGACTTTTCTTTACCCTGACAACACCCCCTCCTCTAGCTCCCTTTTCTATGTTTTCTTCCCTTTCTGGCATGTGGTAAGCATTTACTAAACGGTTCTCTGTCCATCTATTTATTTATAATAATAGCAAACATTTACATAGAGCTTTAAGGTTTGCCAAGCATTGTGCAAATATTATCTTATTTTATCCTCAACAACTTTGCCAGGTAGGTACTATTATTATCCCCATTTTATTGATAAGGAAACTGAGGCAAACAGAGGTTATAAGAGACTTGCCTGGGGATCTCACAGCTAGTAAGTGTCTGAAGCTGGATTTGAACTCAAGTCTTTTTGTCCGCAGGCCCAGCACACTATCAACTATCCTAGTGACCTCCAAAACTGAACTTCGTTATATTTTCCTCCTAAATTTGTTCTTTCTTCTGGAGTCACGTTTCCTGAAAATGATATTACTGTTCACCCAACTTCGCATGTGTGAAAACTTGGTATTTTCTTTGACTCTTCTTTCCTTGCCTCTTTGGGTCACAGTTTCCTTATTTGTAAAAAGGGGAGTAGGTGGATTTGGATTGGATGACCTCTAATTTTCATTCCAGCTTTAAGTTTATTAACACCACCCCCGACATTCGTATACAACTGGTTGCCAATGTCTGTCACTATCATTCACATCTCCTCTCTGTTCTCATTACATCTGCCCCATTATAGGCCTTCATTACCAACTAACTGCCTGATTGACTGCGATAGACTCCTCATTGGTCTTCCTCACTTCATTGTCCCCCTTCTGATCCATCCTTCACAGTGTTCGACTAACCTCATGCATAGATCTGACCATCATAACTCATATTTATGTAATGCTTTAAGGAACACATAGCACTTCCTCCACAATTCTGTAAGGTACATAGTACAAGGATTATTAACTCTATTTTACAAATGAAGAGATATGCTTAGAAAAGTTGAGTACTACTAAGTGGTAAACCCAGGTCTCCTGATTCAGTCTAGATGCCTTTAGGTGGCACAGTGCATAGAGCTCTGGGCCTGGAATCTGAAGATCTGAGTTCAAATCCAGCCTCAGGCATTTACTAGCCATGTGACTGTGGGCAAGTCACTTAACCTGTTTCCCTCAGTTTCCTCATCTGTAAAAATAGCACAGGGTTGTTGTGAAGATAAAATGAGATGTTTGTAGCATACTTAGCCCTGTGCCTGGCACATAGAAGATGCTTAATAAATGCTTGTTTCCTTCCTTCCGGTGCTCTTTTTGCTATCCCAAAGCTGTCTCTGCTTATGTCCTTCCTTTGATCAAAACCTTTTTACTTGCTCTCTGTTGCCTTCCAAGCAATGCTCAAATGCCTCAGCCTTGCATTAAAGAGTCTCCACAATTTAGCAGCACCTTATGTCAATAAATTTATCTTGTATTATTCCCATTCCTATTCTTTAGTCAAACTGGACTACTTACTATACTTTCCTACTTCTAGGTCTTTGCTTAATCTGTTCTCTATGCACAGAATGCCCTTCCCTACCCACTTTCCTTACCCACCTTCCCTACTCACCTTCCCTATCTACTTCTAATCATTCTTTAAAGCCTGTCTCAAATGCCACCTTTTCTAAGAAATTAGACTCTAACTCTGAGGCTACCTCCTTCTGCCCAACCAAGATCCCACACTAATACTTCTTTACTTCTCTTATGTAGTATGTATTTTTATGTATTATTTTGCCTCATGTATGTATTATAGTCCATTATTACACTGTGAACTACATAAAGATGTGGACGTAGCTTATCTAATTTCAGTGGAGACATTGGCTTGGAGCCTGTCTCATAAACCATGTTTGGGGATGGTCCTGTGGGGGTCTTCCCATAGAGCATGAGTAATTCTGAGCCTGTACTCTGGACATTGGTTGGTTCCCATATTACGTATTCCTTTTCTTTGACATGAGGGACACGATGATGTGCTACCTTAAAGAGGATTGGCCTAAACTTTAAAGGGAGAAACAACTTTCACCCTTGTCCTCTTTTTTCTTTCTTCTGAATACATGACTTGAAACTCTCACAGTTATCTCTTATCGTTCCTGTGAGAAGAATGTCTTCTTTCCCAACCCCTACCTCTGACACTCATGGAGGCCATGAACATAAGGCATCAAATGCATGAATCTAGCTGAGTCTGACACTGGACTTCAAGTCTCTGGATGCTTTTTCTGCCTGTGTTTCTTTTGCTGAGAACAGGTGAATAAGGAATGATCCTGAGAGAGGAGCTTCTTTTTTATTTAAAAAAAAGTTTTATTAATATATTTTGTTTTTTATATTATAAATACTTACAGATTATTTCTACTCCATGAGAAATTTCTTATAACAAAGTAAAACAATTAGTGAAAACTAACAATACACCAACTTTACCTGAAAGTATATGCAATATTCTGTTTCTGTTGTACCCCTTACTCTCCTATTTTGAAAAATGTTTTAATCAGCAGAAATCTATTTTTCTTTACCTTCCTCCCCACTTCATGGAAAAAAAATAGAAAAGAAAAACAAATTCCTTGCAACAAATATTCATGGTCAACAAAATTCCCTCACTGGTTGTGTACGTATATTTATACAAATGTATATATGTATACATATTCTGTATCATATATATATGTATGTGTATGCATGTATGTATGATTATGCACCCTGTATCTATCACTTCCCTGTCAGGAGGCAGACAGTATGTTTTATCATTGGTCTTCTGGAGTCATGCCTGGTCATTGTATTGAGCATAGTTTTTATAGATTTCAAAGTTATTTTTCATTCCAATGTTGTTATGGTTATTATGATGGTTCTCTAAGTTCTGCTCACTTTCATTCTTCATCAATTTCTAAAACTCAAATTTGTTCATAATTATAAGATCGATGTTATATAAAATAAATTGTTCTTTTAATTCTGCTAACTTCACTCTATATCAGCTCATCCAAATCTTCCTATATCTCTTTTGAATCACGTATTTCCTCATTTCTTATAGTACAATAACATTCCAAAACATTCATATAATACAAATATACAAGAAGCTGCTATAAATATTCTTGTACTTATAGGACTTTTCCCCTATTTCTTTCATCTGTTTTGGGTATAGGTCTAGCAATGGTAAAGCTGGGTCAAAGAGCATGCATTATTTAGTAACTTTTTGTATATAATTCCAAATTGATTTCCAGCATGTTTGTACCCATTCGCAGGTCCACTAACAGTTCATCATTGTGCCTGTTTTCCCATAGCCTTTCCAATATTTATCATTTTCCTCTTTTATTATCCTTTTCAATTAGGTGGGTGTGAAGAAGGATCTCAGAATTGTTTTAATTTGCATTTCTCTAATTAGTAGTGATTTGGAGCATTTTTTTTTATATAGCTATAAATAGCCTGGGTTTCTTTCCTTGAGAGCTACTGTTCATATCTTTAGACCATTTATCAACTAGGGAATGGCTCTTATTATTATAAATTTGAATCAGTTCCTTAGATACTTTGGGAATGAGACCTTTATCAGAGAAACTTTCTGTAAGGATCCCCTCCCCTCGCCCCCCAGTTAATTGCTTCCCTTTTAATCTTGGCTTTATTGGATTTGTTTGTGTGAAATTTAAAAGATTTTATGCAAAGAAAATTATCATCTTATGTTCTGTGAGTCTCTCTATCCTTTGTTTGGTCATGAACTTTTTTCCTGTCTATAGATCAAATATGAAATGTTTTCCCGTGTTTTTCTAATATGCTTTTGATGTGACCTTTTATATACAGGTCATATCAGTATTTGGAGCTTATCTTGATAAAAGGCATGAAGCGTTGGTCTAAATCTAATTTCTTCCATACTGCTCTTCTGTTTTCCCAGCAGGTTTTGTTAAATAATAAATCCTTATTCCAGTGGCTGGGGTCTTTCTGTTTGTTGATTACAAGGCTACTGGATATATTTACTATACGATATTAGTATATTGCATGCTAACCTGATTAAGATGATCTTCTTTAGCCCAGTGGCTTTGTCAGGAGTTCCCAGGTTCATTAGCGGGTACTGGCCTTACTGTGTCAAGTGCCCTGCTGTGCAGCCACTAAAATGCTTCATGGAGGAGATGACCTTCAAGTGGAGGATGACGCGTGTCTAGGCCTGTCAGAAGACACGAACGTTGAGGGACATTGAGCTCTCAGACAATGAAGAGTTAAGGTGGAACTGAAATACTTCTTCACTCTTTAAGTATTTATATTCTAAGTATTTGTCTATACACATCCTAAGGGCAGGTTAAATGACACAGCGGATAGCATGCTTGGCCTAGAGTCAGGAAGACCTGAATTCAAATCTGGCCTTAGACACTTACTAGCTGTGTCACCCTGGGCAAATCACTTAACCCTTTTTGCCTCAGCTCCTCACTATAAAATAAATTGGGGAAGGAAATGACAAAATACTCTAATATCTTTACCAAAAAAACCCAAAATGTAGTCACAAAGAGCTGGACACAATTGAAATGACTAAACAACAACAACAATATACATTTATAAAAGTCTTTTGTGTTTTAAGCCTGTCTTTAGTGGTGAAGGAAACAGGTATCCTATATCCAATCTACTTTGTACTTTGTGCTTTGAATGCCTTTCTAGAAGGGGCCCAATTAATCTCTGGAGGTGACCCTAGATACAAGCCAAACTTAAACTTTATTTAAGATATTGTCTCCAGAGCTCTCCTTTGGGGTAGAGTGTAATGAGCCAAAGACAAGGAAAAGTCTGATCCCTCTTTTTATTAGATTAAAAAAATCATGGGTTTTTCAAAAAATGGAAATAGTATTTTATTTTTTTCCAATTACATGTAAAGACAATTTCCATCATTCATTTTTTAAAGATTTTGATTTCCACATTTTTCTCCCTCCCTCCCTCTCTGTTTCTCCTCCCCAACACACCAAACAATCTGATATAGGTCATACATGTGTAATCATGTTAAGCATATTTCCATATTAGTCGTGTTGTAAAAGAAGAAACAGAACAAAAGGAAAATACCCCACAAAAACCTGAAGAAAGTGAAAATAGTATGCTTTGATCTTCATCAGTTCTCTTTCTGGATGTGGATAGCATTTTCTATTGTGAGTCTTTTGGAATTGTCTTGGATCGTTGTATTGCTGAGAAGAGCTAAGTCTGTCATAGCTGCTGATGCTTTTTTTTACAGGTCAGACTTCTACAGAAATGAATCCAGTCTCTAGGTATCCAGAACCACTTAGTGGGAGAGAAGGCCCCGCTCCCTGGATCAGTGAGTCTGTTATATGAACAGATCTCCCTGATACCTAACACAGTTTTCTACAGAATTATTTAATAAGTGCTTGTTCAAGTTATTGACTAAAAGAAATGTATTTATTTGCCCGTGATCATAAGGTAGATAAAAGACAAACTACAGAAGCAATAATAACAATCTCTTACATTTGGGCAGTACTTTACAGTTCACAGAGTGTTTTAATAAACATCATGTCACTTGGTTATCATCACAACCTTATGAAATAGACAGATTCCTCTCCCAAGTCTAAGCCTTTACTCATACCATTACTTAAGCCTGGAACAGATTCCTCCTCCCCACCATTGTCTCTTGAAGTCTCTTCCTTCCATAAAGGTCCAACTCAGGTGTTACATCCCCCACAGTGTTCTCAGATGCTACCCACTGCCCCAGGTAAAAGTGACCTGGCTTCCTCAAATTCTTCCTAGTTCTTAATCAAGACCCTTACTTTGTATTTATTTTTCTCTTTCGTATTATAGTTATTTTTTGCATTTTGTCTTCCCTTGATTAAATTGTATACTCCTTGAAAGCATTGTATTTTCCTATGCTCAATTCCTAGAAGAGTCATACAATAAACAATGGTAAGCAATAAATGTAATCAATCAATAAATATTTGTTTGAATGAGTATAAAGTGAATGAATAATTATATACATTCTATAGATGAGGAAACAGGTTCAAAGAGACCAGTTGCTGATCTAGGATCATACAGCTAATAAATGAAGAAGCTAGGAATTAATCCTAGATCTCCTAATCCCAAATTATTCCACGATAATATTCTACCTCTATTTATTATAAGCAACAACGAACTCCATTCAACTCAGTTAAATAGATTTGATGCAGTCTGATCTAGGCATCAGGCAAAATAATCTTGGTGGTTGTAAGGGCAACGTATTCTAAACCAAATACTTCCTTGGTTATTACTAGCGGTTCCAATACTGTTATTGTTTTAAAAATACAGGAAAAAACCCCTAAAACTAGTGGGTGACATCACTGAAAATCCACAGATGATGGATAGGATCATGGATTTTGAGCCAGCATGGATTTTGAGAGACCATTTAGTTT
>CM053622.1:210613653-210690848 GCA_028646595.1 Phalanger gymnotis | reverse complement strand
CCATCCCCTTCCTCTCTTGTTGCCATACTCATAATCTTTAGAGATTATATGGCTGAAAAAAGGCTAGATTCTCCCTTCTTATGTAGATGGGTGGGGGACCATGGGAGGGGAATATTACAAAAGTTTCAGATGCCGTCACCGTGTCAGTTGGTTTCGTTCAATCCTTTTTCTTTGTTATAAGGTATAAAGGCTTGGCAGGAAGCAGAGCAAGGCAGTCAGGTGGTGCAGGGCATAGAGCACTGGGTTTGGAAACAGGAAGATTCGTCTTTCTGAGTTCATATATGGCTTCTGACACTTATTGGCTGTGTGGCCCTGGACAAGTCACTCGACCCCATTTCCTTCATCTGAAAAATGAGCTGCAGAAGGAAATGGCAAACCACTCCAGTATTAAATAGAGAGTTGGACATGACTGAACAGCAGCAGGGGGCAGTGTGTGCTGGGAATTTATTGAGATGTAAAAACAAAAGGTGCCAATAACCTTCCCTCCTCCTGTCTCCCCGCCACACCCCCAACCTTTAAAAAATAGGAGATGTTTGATTCTCTGTTTCTCTAGAAATATTGAACACCCGAAGAAGAAGCTGAAATTGGTCCGCCAATGACTGAGACTGGAAGAACTGATCTCCTTTTATCCTTCCCATATTACTGACCAGAGCCTGAGACTGAGGACAATTAGGTGATGGGAATATCCAGTCTTCCCTTCCTGGTGGCCCTGTATTCTCAGTTACATTCTATCTCTACAAAATTGCCTCCTAAGAGAAATGTCATGGAGTGAAATTCTGTGGACACAGAGAGATCTTTGTGGTATGGACCCAGCCCTGTGCCCATGGATGGGAGCTTTGGTTTAAACTATAACAGACCAGGGTAGACGAACTATACAGCCCATGGACCAAATATGGCTCACTGCATGTGTTTGTATATCTGGTGAGCTGAGAATGGTTTTTACATTTTTACAGGACTTACAGAAGTAGGCCAGGCCAGATTTGGCCCATGGGCTGTAGTTTACTGACTTGGGTTCTTAAGGGCAGTCATGCAATTTTCCTGTGGCTACTCTTGGCACTTTTACTGGTGGGGAGAGGCCTAGAGCTCCTGGTAATACTGTTTTGTGGTCTGGATTGCTCTAGGGCAGATTATCCCATGTTCACTGGCTCATCCTTAGCTTGGCAGACTCAGGAAGGCTGAGATAGCTCCAGGGCTGTCCTAATTTCAATTTGATCTATGCACAGACTCATTTTAGTAGTTCAGTCTAGTCCTCCAGGCCAAGCTTGAGCACCCCGTTCCCATGCCAAAGTCTCTCCAAGATCTTCTAGACCAGAAATGACCCAGAGATGGAAGAATAATAACTCTTCCTCCTAACACCCCTCCCCCATTACCCACTCCTAAGTCACTAATTTTCAAACCTCCAAACTCCACGAAGCACCTCATTTTGGACCCACACCATCAAGGAAGTGTGGTACAGTGGAAAGAATGTTAGATTTGGAGTCAAAGGACCTGAATTCGAATCTTGGATCTGTTGTTCAGTTCCCATGTGGCCTTGGGTAAATTACTCAACCTCTCTGGGTTTGTTTACTCATCTGTAAAATGAGGATAGTAGGGCCAGATGGGCTCTGAGGGAGGGCTCTTTTGACTCCAGATATATGATATTATTAACCTTGGCTAGTAGTGGAGAAATGTCTAAAGTTAGAAAATCAGGGAAATATTCCCCATGGTGTTTGTTTGGTACTTCAAGCAGAGGCTGAACAACTTGTTGGGCATATGACAGAGGGGACTTTGGCAGGTATGGCTAGGGTCCCTTCCATCTCTGAGATTCAGCAATCCTATGATTTCCTCCTATTGCATTTGAACATTGTTATGGTCCTCATTCTGAGAGGGCAGTGGTGCCTGTGGTGCCTCTTGGTCCATCTGAAGTTTCAGGGAGAGGTTTTTGTTCCTGCAGCTACCTACTAGTGAATAACATCTTTGCTCCCGCATATACTTCTGGAAAAATAAAGGAAGAATATGGAATATTGGATCAATCCTGGCTGTTTCTCTAGGGTTCTCTCTATATCTGGCACGTATAAAAAAGGAGAAAGCTGATATTAGGGATGAACCAACAGACATGCCGACGGTGCGGGGAGAAGGATTTGGGATGCACAGAGCATTGGAATGCCTCCTTTGATAGGAGATGACGGTTTGGATTAGATCAGGTCCAGTTGAGCAGATGGGGTACAAACCTCCAGGGCTCAAAACTGGCAAGGTTTATAAGGCCAATTTTTAAACTAGACATGGAGAGGTTGTGCTACATATATTTCATTCAAATAGATCAGACAGGCATTTCCAGCTGATGAACTAAAATCCCCAATTGGAAGGTTTCTATAGAATGTTTGGAGGGAAATATAAATGTCCTGATGATTCCTATATTCGGGTTCTCTTATACATAATCAAATTCTTCCTACTTGTGGTACATGTGAAATCTGGTAGCTTATTCTCTTGGGAGAACCAAGATCACAAAATTAGTGAAAATAGATGGTCCTAGTAGGGCCTTCTTTCTGCCTTCCCACTTCTCATTCTGGCTGGATATCCTCAGTTATTTTGTGCTCTTATACACACATATACATTATATGTACACACATAATACACATATATACATATATAACTCCCTACTCATAAATATGGATAAAAGAAATTAACACACATGATGACATGTTTATATACACATGTGTGTATATATATATGCACACACATGCTTGTGTACATGCACACACACACGTAAACACATATACACTGACCAGTGGAGCCAGTACTGGATAAGATCTAAAACCTAGCACTCTAGATTCCTTCCCTCTTTCTCTTCTCTCTCTCCCCTCTTTTCTCTTTGTGCATATCTCTATATATATGTGTATATATATATATGTGTAATGTACACATTGAGTGTACATTACATGTGTACACGTAATGTACACATATGAGAACATACACATTCTCTCTCTTTGTCTCTGTGTCTCTTTCTCCCCAAAAGAAGTTAGGATTCTTGAGGACAGATATGGTTTAATTTCTTTTTACCTGACAATGAGCTAGATAATGTGTGTTGTTTTTTGTTGTTTGATCATTTCAGTTGTTTATGACTCTTTGTGACCCCATTTGGGATTTTCTTGGCAAAGATACTTCAGTGGTTTGCCATTTCCTTCTCCAGCTCATTTTACAGATGAGGAAACAGAGGCAAACAGAGATTAAGTGATTTGCCCAGGGTCATACAGCTAGTAAGTATCTGAGGGCAGATTTGAACTCAGGTCTTCCTGACTCCAGGCCTGGCGCTCGATCTACTGTGCCACTTAGATAATGTCTATATAGGGGCAAAAGAAGAAAAATTAAACATATAGAAAATAGCCCTAAATAATACTATTGCAAGTATTTTTGTGATCCATCTCCACACAGCATTAACTTGTAATACATAGGGGTGGGCTCCCTTGGGTTTAAGATTTAAGTAGAAAAGATAGTGTGGAGATGCCTGTACAGGGTGAGGTGAGATCTAAAGCCTTACGCACTCTAGCTGCTCGGTGCAGCCTACTTACAGGAGAATCCCCCCTAGACACCGTTTGGATTACAAATACGGCTAATCGGGCAACATCAAAGAAGGTCTTGAATTATGTAGAGGACAATGTTATGATCCAAAAAATTGAGAATCCAAGGAAAGGAGCAGCTGTGGAAGGATGACTGCAGGGTAGAAATAAGAAGGCTCAGCAAACTTAGGGAATGAGACTCAGGGCAGCTCAAATCAACCCAGCAAGAAATGAGATTGAAAGTCACAGCAGGGGAGCAGCACTTCCTGTACCACATGCACTGTCACCTAAAGGGAGGAAGCACATGCGGAGGATTCTCTCTGGAAGAGACCAAGCAGTTCGGAGGGGATTTGTCCCTTTGTCCCTCTCATGTGCACAATGGACGGAAAGTCTCAGCACATAGAATGTAAGAAAATCTGTGATTGGGGCTGCTGAGAGACCACTTTTGGGGTTATGGCAGCCATCAGAGATGGAAGCTGGCTGGGCGATTCAGGCATGTGATTGACTGATAGTCTGGGACTTTCTCAGAAGAGTATTTGTTGATAGAATGATAGCTAACATTTACTATGTGCCAGACACTGTGGTAAACAGTTTACAATTGTTATATCATTTGTTCCTCACAACAACCCTGGGAGGTAGGTGCTATTATTATCTGCATTTTACAGATGAGGAAACTGAGGCAGACAGGGGTTAAGTGACTTACTTGCCAAGGGTCACCCAGTTATCAAGTATCTGAGGCTGGATTTGAATTCAAATTTTCCTTACTCCAAGCTCAAGGTTCTGTCCACTGTGCCACCTAAAATTTGTTGTTTTGGACCATCTTTCCTGCCCAAATTGACCATGTGTGACTGGCAGTTAGCTAACTTGCAGGACAATGGCCTATCAAGGAGTGGCATTGGCTAAGAGAGAGGGACAGGATCTTTCGGAATCAATATTTTCTCTCTTTGCTCCATTATTGTCAAAAGAGAGACAAAAGTTGGAAATTGGTCAAGGAATGCTATTTTGAAATAAAACCAGTTCTGCAAGAGATATAGCTCAGGCTTTGGCTTCAGTCTCCCAAACCCTGACTCACATTGGTAAGTCAGGTCCCCAGAGGATGGTTGTTACCTTTCCCCTATGGGAACCCTAAGGGCCTCAGAAGTGTACTAGAGCTCACAAGACTCTACCAACAGTTGCTTCTCCATTGATTATCAGTTGGGATCAATTAGCCAGCTAAACTTAAATTAGTTTTTAGGAACAGGTATTTACTAAAACGGTATTGTAAGAACAGTTGGTATAAAACCTTCCCTCTAGAAGTCTGGGTCACATTCTCCCACAAAAAGAATTCAGAGGATACTAATCAAACTGTTGTGTTGTGGCAAAGGAAGTAACTCTTAGTTCCTGGAAGTCGTTTGTAGGCAATCCTTTTTTCCTTTTCTTGGGACCCTCAGGAAGTTCTCCTTGGGTGCGGTGTTGGGCTCCTTGTCAGGTCCCAAAACTCTATTTTCTGTGTGTCTAGTCCGTCCTGAGTTTCCAATAACAGACATTGTCATCAGATGCTGCTGTTTTGCTGTTTTCACTGCTGGCGCTCCAATCAAAAGTCCAAGACTTCTGGATTTTTCAAAGTTTACAAGGTCTTCCTTGGTGTTGGAGAGGACAGAGGTTCTTCTTTCTTTGCCTTACCAAGCTGTTACTTCTCAGGGACTTGGCTGGAACCTCTTGCTCCTCTAGGTCGCCAAACACTATGGAGCTTGGATTCCAGACTAGGTTGTTATTATTATTTTCTTACAAAACCTATAGAGCATGATTCTCCTCAACCAATCCCCATATCTTTTCTGTTTAGTGTTACTTACTTTCATCTAATGGCCTATAATGCTCCATTCCTTCCCCACCTGATTAACCAGATGGCTTGCACCTAGTCTAATGTCTTTAATTGATTGATTCAATAAAGATGTCTAGACCTCCTTGCTCAACCTGGTTCATACTTCTTATTGGTCCTTTGAGGTGGGAATATGGAGTACCCCTCTTATAGAGATAAAAAAAAGAAAACAAGTGTTATACCTGGCTATAATAACCCTTTACAAGGACTTTGGGCACCTGAGCCAAGAGAAACCTCTGGATCTAGTGCAGAACAGGTTCTACTGGCCTAGGACGGTGGCAGATAGATACCAGAAAGGCAAGACTCATGCTGGATATGCTCAATGGAAACTGGTGTTAGTGCTTTGCCCCTGACTCAGTGCGTAGAGCGGCAGGTCTGAAGTCAGAAAGACTCATCTTCTGGAGTTCAAATCTGGCCTCAGATACTTACTAGCTGTGTGATCCTGGGCGAGTCACTTAACCCTGTTTTCCTCAGTTTCCACATCTGTAAAATGACCTGAAGAAGGAAATGGCAAACCACTCCATTATCGTTGCCAAGAAAATTCCAAATAGGGTCATGAAGAGTTGGACATGGCTGAAACAACTGAACAACAACAGAAAGCCTTAATAGGAGATTCTGACTATGAGTCTGAGAGGAGGTAAATGGAATTTAGTCATCCTAACTGGGCTGGGAGTAAGGACAGGTGAGGTGAGAGAGACAAGGAATCAACTAATGGAAATTCGGTCACCTTAGAAGAACTAGGAGTGAGAGTTAGGGAACATTAGTTGAGATGGAAAAATCAGGAAGTCTTCACTCTTGCCTAAGAGACAAAAGTGTGCTGGTTGGCCTATGGGGTCTTACATCCAAAAGAGCTAAGAGTGTTTTAATTGCCCAGAAGCATGTTGGCACTAGCTATCTTATTCTAAAAGATGTAACACTTTCCTGAGAAAAGTAGACAGTGAGATGTAGAAGGCAACAACAGAACCAGGATAGTAAGGATGGCATTTGTGGAGGTAGTTCTGGAGATGGCAATGGGGCAATAGTCACTGGACTAGTAGCAAAGAATTCTGGACCAAGTCGAGAGGTTACTGGTTTGAGATGGGAGCAAGAGTCCAGATGATCGTTGGGCTAGGCAGACAGGCCAGAACAAGAGACAGGCCAGTCCACTGACTCTGGACTCAAGGACTAGAGGAAGGGAAGGAGCCAAGGAATAATAAGACACAGAGCTATGATCTGAAAAGGCAAACTCAGATCTCACAGGTACTGTGAGTCAAATGGGCTGTGAAGATCCAGGAGAGGAGGAGAGAAACTTTCTAGTTATCCTGAGTTCCTTCCCTATTTGTGGAGGCCTTAATCGAAAGATAGCGTTAAAATCTAAAGCAATTATATAAGTCCCCAGAGAAGTCAGGGCTCACAAAAGAAGTGATATTATTGAGATGACCCTAATTTGATGAAGTTTAGTCCTATCCATTTGACCAGACCTCTTTAGGGATGGGACAGAACTCCATCTCCAGAGGTGGCACTGCTTAGAAGGCCTTTACCCATTCATAGACAAGTCTCAAGATCTCACTTTGATCTGATCCTTGCCTCACCATTTTTTTTCCATTTTTCTAATTCTGACCAAAGTCACTGACACACCTCTATCTGTTCATCTTTTTCACCCAGTCTCACTTGTAATTTGTAAATTCCCCTGTGCCTTATTCAACTTGCCTACTTAGGGAAATGACATGGGGAGCCTCAGTCCCTGTTTTGTCATATTCTGAACTGTGATTGGTCTTCATGTGTCTTGGATCACTTATCTTTCCCACCCCAAATCATCAAAGTCCATTTCACCTTACCAAGCTACAGAGTAATGAGCCAACCACAACATACTGTGTCCCAGCCCCTTCAGCTCAGATGATCTTCAACATAACAATTATCATGAACTGTCAGCCTAGATCACAATGTGCCTATTCTCTCCATAGGAGAGTCTGCCAAGACCGAGAGAGGGTAAGTTCCACAATTTACTTTGTTCACGCTGAGTGAATCCAGCTCATCCCAATCTTCTTCCCAGTAAAAATACAACCTTCGGAGAGTAGAAACTGTCACATGCATCTTCTTTTATCCCTTCATGAAGTAAACCTAAAGCAAGACAAATAGTTGGTGTTTAATATATAATTTCTGAATTGAATGGAAATGTATAAAATTAGTGAATATATAGCACTAACAGGATTTTCTTTCTCTTTTCCCACTTATTCCAGATACATATCATCATTTTTTGTGTAAAATTTGAGTATATTATATTCACTTCATATATATTTTGAATATATCCACACACTTCCATGTACACGCCTACTTCACACATTGGTTGTCTCTTCCAATAGAATATAAGCTCCTTGAGGATAGAGACTGTTACATTTTTATCTTTATATTCCCTACATCCAGTTTTAGGAATTGGTGTTGTCTTTTCTCATATTTGTGAACTGGTCAGCAACCCTGCCTAGAATAAACTGTCTTCTAATCTCCACCTGTTGGAAAGCTTTCTTTTCCTCCAGACTGAATAAATACTTTTTGCTTAATTAATATGCCTAATTATTTAATTATGCCTAGCCATTAATTCCCAGGTTAGTCCTGCCTCTACCTCCAAAAGACCCACATAAAATCTTTTGGATTGAACAACCCTTCAAAACCTTATTATCAGTTTCTTTGCTTATCCATGTGGCCTTGAGCCTGTTCTTTAATACCTGTATAAGTTTCTGACTCTTCAATGTGTTTCCTCTATTGACTTTTGTCCAAATATTTACCTTCCAATTCTCGACAGTCACTGGATTCTTCCCTGACCGAATGGACTCTGGGCATTGCTAAGAGTATCGCTCTATGGCATCTGTGCCTTTGCTGTGCTCCGTAGTATGTTATACAGCTTATCTTTTGACTTGTTTTCCTGACCTTCAGTCTCTAGATATGCCCTGACTTCAACTTGCTTCTTCATGCTTAAACTCATCATCCTGCTCTGATCTATATAAGGCCCACTTGATCCATAATAGGTTTTCATTTGCTTCACTGATTCTGGTTCTCCATGTGACATTCTCAACATTTCTTGTCTATATTCCCTTCTCTCCTCTGATACCGCCACCACCTTGGTCCAGACTCTGGTCATAGCATGCCTAGATTATTGCAACAGTCTGCTGTTAGGGTAGCTAGGTGGCACAATGATAGAGTGCTGGGCTTGGAGTCAGGAAGATCCATATTCAAATTCAGCCTAATATAATCTTGAGCTTCATTAAGAAGGATAGAGTTCAAAACTGGAAGGGACAATAGTCACACAACACTGTCCTGGTCTGACCACATCTGGAGCATTGTACTTGCTTCTGGGTGCCTAATGTTAAGGAGTTGATAATGCTTATGAGATTGACAAAGATGTACAAAAATGGAAAATGACGTGTTGGAGAGACTGTGGGTTCAGGTCTTTCTGGAACATGGTTTGAAATAATGCCTTAAAATTACTAAATTGTGCATATCTTTTTACAGATTCCACTACCATGCCTATTCCCCAAAGAAGTCAAAGAAAGAGGAAAAGTACCCACATATATAAAAACAACTATAGCAGCTCTCTTTTTCATAGTGGCAAAGAACAGGAAACTAAGGGTATACCTATCAGTGGGGAATGACTGAACTAATTATGATATGTGAATGAAGTGGAGTATCATTGTATTATGAAAAATAAAGAAAGGGATGGTTTCAGTGAAACCTGGGAAAATTTGTGTGAACTGACTGGAGAGTGAAGTGAGCAGAACCAGGGGAGCAGTTCACATAGTAATGCCAGCATTGTAAAGACAATCAACTTCGAAAGACTTAAGAACTTTGATCAGTGCCATGGCCCATCATGGCTCCAGAGGACTGATGAGGACATGTTACCTGCCACTGGACAGATAGGTGACAGACCCTAGATCTAGAATGAGAAATATATTTTTGGTTATGACCAATGTGAGAATTTGTTTTGCTTGATTATACATATTTTCACGAAGGTTTTGTTTTCTATTCTTGTTATTCATGCTCTTGTTTGAGTTGGAGGGAAAGAGGTGAGGAGGGAAAATAAATGCTTGTTAATTAAAAAAAAGAAAAAAAAGTTGAACAGCACAGCCTAGAAATAACACAAAAAGAAATCGATAAGAAGAGAGTGACCAGGATGCTGATTGTCCCTGAGACTGTGAGTATGAGGATCAGATGAAGAAAACTGGGGTGATTCATCTGGTGAAGAGAAGACTTCAGAGACACATTGAGTTCCATTCCATTATCTGAATGGCTGTTAAGTGGAAGAGGGATTGGGTTTGTTCTAGGGTAGAATCAAGAGCGATAGGTAGAAGTTGTAGAGAGGCGTTAAAGTAGGAAGTGTGGCACAGAGGGAAAGGAGATACTGAGTCAGAGGATCCAAATTTGAAGCCCAGATCTGCCATGTACTGCCCAGATAAACCTGGGCAAGTCACATGATCTCTCTAGACCTCAATTTCTTCATCTCTAAGATGAAGAAGTTAGACTCAATGATCTCTAAGGTTCCTTCCCATTCTAAGTCCATCATCCCATGGGAGAATTACAACTCATTCTACTTTGGGATAATGAATTATCCCAAATCCCCTAATTTTGGAATAACTATTTTCTTCCTCTGCCCCCCAACACACACACACACACACACACACACACACACACACACATGTTAAATTCAGAGAGACTTATCAGAGATTGGCCACCACTAGATGAAAGATTTTGGCCATAGCCAGCCATGAAACTACCTACTATGCTGTGGAGTGTTGATGATCTGCATCTGTAGCAGTGGAAAGAATACCCACCTTGAAAAAATTATAGGACCTTGACATATTAAAGAGCAATGTTAAGTGTTATTAGATCAAGTGACAGTTAAGAATACATTTAAAGCTGGAAAAAAACAGAAAAGACTGCATGAAGGAAGTGGCATTTTATCTGGGCCCTGAGAGATGAGTAAGATGATGACAAGTAGAGATGAAAGTGGAAGAGTGAGGGGGGAGAGTGGGAGTGGAGATAGGCTACACGTGAGTATATGAGTGATCATATACACAATATATGGGCTAATGTCATAAAGAGAAGAAGAAGGAGAGTCACCTGTCCCCCTTCGTGGAATCTAACCATTGGACACATGTCCCAAAATAGTAATTATTTAGCATGGCTCAATTAAAACTGACTTCTTGCAAAGTCATGTGGGACTTGTTTCAAATACATAGCTTTTACTTCTGACAGATTTATACCTCACAGTCACATGCCTTTCAAGAAACAATTCAGAATCAATCTGGTTGCTTGCTAGTATGTTAGCAAAAGCAGAGGCTCCTCCTCGATCACGTCTTTCAATACACTTAATGGAAAAATTTGAGATCACTGGGATTTATTTAGGCATTTTTATGAATACTGAATTGTTGATGTGCACACAGTTATGAGCATTTGGGTAAGCACACAGTCACACATCTTCATTTATTGTAGAAATTTATAATCTCATTTAAATGTTCATGCAGGCATGGGGTTTTTTGCTTGTTGTTGTTGGAATTTTCTTTTTAGTTTGTGCATTGCCTGGAAGAAATTACTAAAGCAATGTTTCTTTTCCAGAATGTGTCTTGAGGGATTCATGAGGAGTGTCTTTAGTTAAGTGGACAATCTCAGGGTGAAAAAAGATGCTCATGTCAGGGACCAGAGAGGAAGTAAAGGGTGAGATTAATTGGAAGGACCATCATTAAAAATTAATCAAGAATATTTGTTGAGCATCTATTATGTGCAAGTCTCTGTTCAAAGTGCTATGACAAGTTAAAGTACATCAGATGGTCAAGCAAGGGCTGGATGACCACTGGTTTGGGATGTGATGGAGGGAGTCTTGTTCAGGTATGGGTGGGACAAGATGGCCTCTGAGGTCCTTTCTAACTTCGAGATGTAGGATCCTGATCTCTGCCCTTGTGTTGCTCCTAATGGAGATCTTGTTGTCCAATTGTTCTAGTCATGTCTTACTCTCCATGACCATATTTGGGGTTTCTGGGCAAAGATACTGGAGTGGTTGGCTATTTCCTGTCAGTATTTGCTCCATAAGGGGAAAGATTGCATCTTATCTAAACTCTATAATCTTTAGTAGCTAGCATAGTGCTCAACACATAGTAACTGCTTCTTTACTAAATATTGGTTGAATGAAAGAAGACAAGGCAATATTTGCAATGAGCCATGTAAGTGGTACAGACAGTACATACATAGAAGTCCTGTATGTACTCTGGGATCACTATAGGCTGACAAGTTGACCTTCAGAGAAGACTTCAAGGATGAGGTGGAATTGCAATCAATCAATCAACATTTATTAATGTTTCCAGGCACTGAGCTAAGTGCTGGAGATACAAAAAAAGAGGCAAAAGACAGTCCTTGCCCTCAAGGAGCTTACAATCTAATGGGGGAGATAATATGCAGACAAATATAAACACAGTAAGCTATATACAGGATAAATAGGAAATAATTAAAAGAGGGAAGGCACTGGAATTAAGAAGGGTTAGGGAAAGCTTCTTGTAGAAGGTGGAATTTTGTTTGGGACTTAAAAAGATTTAAGCTGATCCTTAAGGAATGGGGAGACTTTGCATAGGCAGAGAGAACAAAGGAGAGATGCTGCTGTACTGGAAACAAGTCAACATTCTCCCAGTTGCAAAAGGGGGAATAAGAGATGTTTTCATGCTACACGCTTGTGAACCTGCCAATAATCCCCAGAAAAATTCTAGAACACAGAGTAGTTTGTGAACTTTGAAAAGAAGCCCTCATAGATTTACTAATAACAATTCATGCCAGACTACTGATGTCTATTTGTAGCGGGGTTACTAATTTCTAATGAGAGATGATAATAAATAAGACATAAAATAGGGAGACATCTTGCTAGAGGTGTTTGCTGCCATTTTGGAAGACGAGAGAGAGTTCCCTATAAGTGGTGACATTGTCTAGATGTTTCTGTTTTGCAGTCGATTTTGTGCTAATTATGTCTAATATAGTATCTTTCACATTGTAGGTGTTTAATGTTTGGTGAATTGAATTGAAGCAAGCCACGGGCTATGACATCCTCAAAAGACCCATAGTTCCTTAAAAGAGATCAGCCTACTGTTCCATACTGGAAAAAACAAGTGGATGAAGAATTGAACATATTGTTCAGGTTAGGACATATACTTGGATGCACAAACCATTGAGTTAATCTGTCCTTTTCTTATAACTTGTATAACTAATGCAGACAAATAATGAGTTGGGCCCAAAAAGGAAGAAGAAAGAAGGGTGACTTGCATTTGGCAAACTGTGTAGCTCTTTCAGTGATTCCAAGAAATCCTTTGACATAAAACATATAATTTTAAAGACTATATTCTTCACATGGAAGAATGTATTAGTCTCACAAGAACCAATAATTGATACCACACAGAGGTCAACAGAAGGACACATGATGGGTGTGAACAGACTACAATATATAACCAATTAAGAACTTTGGAGAAGAAGAGGAGTAAAAGATGTTATCAAGGAAACGTCTGAAGGATTGGTTATTTGCCCTTTGTGAGGGATGAAAGATAGACAGCTAGAATGTTCCTCTATTATGCTTAAAATGTTAAGAAAAAGTGAGGAAGTCTTCAAGAATTTTAGGCAGAGCACCCTCCCTGCCCCCATAGCAAACTTTTGGTTGAACATGGCAAGAGTTACACAATATCAGCAGGTATAATTTGGTTGTGGGCTGCATCATTGGAGGGAGCATCCAAATCAACTTTGAATGTGATGGCTATATGTACATATATATGCACATATGTATACGTATATATGTACATATCATGGAAAACCATAAACTCCAAAAAAATCAAAATGGCAGACGACCTGATGGAAAACACACTGGGTATAAATATCCTACATTACATTACCAGTGAAGACCTGTGTGCAAGAAATAGAGAGCATAGGAGGCAGCACTGATTATGTGTGTATATATATATGCATATATATACACACATATATATGTATACACACACACACACACACACACATACACACATATATATAGCTCAGAAATGGAAGTGGTCCAGGCACATAATGAGAGCAAGAAATGGTGGGCAAGGAACCTTCATATTGTGTTGATATTCATGTAATAGTAAATTACCTAATAAATGGTTCCAGCAGATTTATTGAAGGAAATGTAGAAGGAATCTCATAGGATAAAAAGTCCTTACCGGGGGAAAAAAGCAAACAAAACACCCACAACATGAAATTTAGGATCCATTGAAATATTTAAGGACACTGGTCTAGAAACACAGAATCTCTGCATTGAGAAAGCTCACTACGTTACAGATTTAGAACTGGAAGGGACTTTAGAGGTAATCTAGTTTAATCTAGTACATCTTCCCTTACCACAAACAAATGGAAATCTCCATAAAAAAGGCGGTCACTATCTCCAGGGTACTGCCAAATCCACCCTTGGAGGGCTCTAAAATCTACCTCTAAATTGACAAAGGAGATCAGATTAGGCATATGTAGATTTCAGCTGAATGTTTGAAAATGTCTATCATGATACCCGTTTGGACAGGATGGAAAGATATGAATTGGATCATTGAGTGACTGGACCTGAACAGTATTGATTAACTGACTGATGTCAAACTTGAATGACATCTCTGGTGGAGGGTGTAGAGCTCTGTTCTGTTTGTATTTTAACAGTAACTTATAAAATAATGTTACTCACAGCCAGGGGACACTCTTATCCCACAAAGAGCTCAAGTCAGTGGCTACAGATTGGGTTCAGACCTGGAGAGCTTAAATCCCAAGATAAGAGTCAGGCTTTTTTTTTTTTTAAATTTTCATGCTTACTTAGGAAAACGCATATGCTCACTGCCATGTACCTGTAATTATAGGTGCAGCTGGGGAGGAGTATGGGAGAGAATACCCCTTCCCCCCTCTCTAGTAGTACAAAGATGAGCTGCTTTAAGCTGTGCCCTTCCCAAGAGAGAAATAGTACTCTTCTCCTTGTCTAGCCTACTGAGGGAATGGTTCTTCCTGGTTTCGTCATCAATCCTCTTGACACTGCAGGGTCAAGAAGACCAATCAGGAACTCTCTCCTCTGTCACTCTTGTCTCTGATAATGAGGTGACCCTTCTCCTGGACAAGGCCACCCCCCCCTTGATGTAATCGCCTCCTATCTTCTCCAGTAGATTTATCCCTCAATCATCCCTCTCTAAAATTATGTATCTCTCTCTCTCTCTCTCTCTCTCTCTCTCTCTCTGTGTCTCTCAATCTCTTTCTCTCTACTATTTCTTTCCCTGCTGCCAGCATGCATGACCAAATCCCCCCCTTTTTTTAAAAAAGTCTTTGCTAAACCCTACCATACCCTCAAAATATTATACTCTATCTCGCATTCCTTTCTCAGATAAATCCATAGAAAATACTTTTTTAAAATCCTTGTTGCCTCCACTTCCTCTTCTCCCAGGCACCTCTCAACCCTTTGCTACATGACTTCTGGCCTTACCACTTGACTGATATTGCTCTCTTCAGAATTACCGAGTATTTTCACCTTTCCAACTTCTTTCGAATATACTCTCTTCTCTCCTCCATCATTGCCACTACACTGGGGCAGGTGCTCAGTACTTCACTCCTGGACTATTGTAAGAACCTGCTGGTTGCTCTGCCTGTCACGAGTTTCTCCCCCATCCACTCCATCTTTGACTGTCTTAGTAATCTTTCTAAAGTACTGGCCTGACCATATCACTTTCCCTACTCAATAAACTCCAGTGGTTCTCCCCAACCTTCAGGATCAAAAAAATTCCTCTATTTCACATTCGAAGATGGTCATAACCTGGCTCCCTCCGTCTTTCCAGTCTTTTCTTTTAACCTTACACACTCCTCCCCCTACCCTGTATTCTTTGATTCAGTGACATTGGCCTCCATGCTTTACTTCATACACAGGAATCTATCTGTCTATAGATTCTGGACATTTTGACTGGCTGTCGCCCATGCCTGGAATGTCCTCCCTCCTCATATCTGCCTCGTGGCTTCTCTGACTTCCTTTAAGTCTCTACTAAAATCCCACCTTCTACAGGAAGCCTTTCCTGATTCACTTTAATTCTAGTGCCTCTTCTTTGTCACATTATCCTGTATATGGCTTGGTTATACGTAGCTGGTCGCATGCATCTTCCCCATTTGGATGAGCTCCTTGAGAGCAGAAACTGCTTTTTGCCTTTTTAATGTATCCCCAGTGCTTAGCATAGTATCTGGCACATAGTAGGCACTTAAATATTTATTGCCTAATTGCCTACCAAATCTAATTTTCTCTCAGTCCTCATTTTTCTTGATCTCTTTGTAGTATTCGACTTAGCTTACTACCCTCTCGCCTGGAAACTCTCTCCTCTCTGGGTTTTGGTGTTACTACTCTTTCTGGTTATCTGTCTTGCCTGTATGGCTTCTTTTTCAATCCCTTTGCTGGTTCAGCATACATCTCATGCTGTTTAACTGTGTGTGTACTTTGAGGCTCTGTCCTGGATCCTTTTCTCACTTTATACTCTCTTACTTGGTGACCTTATCAGCTCACATGGATTTAATTACTATCTCTATGCACATGTTGCCAAGATCTATGGATTCAGTCCCAGATTTCTTCTGAGGTCCAGTTAAACTGTATGTCCCAAAGGTATCTCAAACTCAACATGTCTAAAAGCGAGCTCATCATTTTCTCTCCAGACCTATGTTCTTCTGAACTTCCCAGTTTTATGGAGGGTACTTCTATCTTTCTATTCTCTTAGGGCTATCTTTCTACCCTCTTAATAAAAGGATTTGTTCTGTGAAGTTTGGATTCAGTCAAGGGCTGCATTTGTGGACCTAGAAGGCCACAGGTTCCCCGCCCTTGTCTTAGACTATGACAACCTCAATGCTATCTTTGACTCTTGACTTAGCCATTCCCCGTATATCCAATCAGTTGCCAAACCTTGATGTTTCTACTGTCACGTCATTTCTTGCATCTATTCCCTTCTCACTACTCATATGGACACCACCTGGGTTCAGGCCCTTATCGCTTCTCTCTTGGACATACTATGATGACTTTCTAATTGGTTTCTCTCTCCTAGTCTCTCCACATTCCAATGCCCCATCCAAGTGATCTTTGTTAAGCACAGGTCTAGCCATATCACCCCTCTACTCAATAAACTCTTGTGAGTGGAACAGTGGTTAGAGTGCCAGGTCTGGAGTCAGGAAGACCGGAGTTCAAATCCGGCCTCAGACACTTACTGGTTGCGTGACCCTGGGTAAGTCACTTAACCCTGTTTGCCTCAGTTTAGTCACCTCAAAATGAGCTGGAGAAGGAAATGACAAACTACTCTAGTATCTTTGCCAAGAAAATCCCTGAAGGGATCACAAAGAGCTGGCCATGAGACTGAAACAACTAAACAACAACAGATCCCTATTATCTCTGGGATAAAATGTCAGTTTTTCAAAACCTGGAGTCAGTGTATTTTTCCAGGCTTGTTCTACATCACTCCCTTTCCCATGCTCTGTGGCCTAACCAAACTGGCCCTCTTTCTCCTCCTCACATATGATGATCCCTTTGCTGTTTTCATGACTTTGAGCTGACTGCTCCATGTGCCTGGAAACCACTGACTCCTCACCGTTGCCTGTTAGAACTTCTTACTTTCTTTAATACTCATCTCCAGCCTTACCTTTCACAAAAAACAAAACAAACAAAAAAGAAAAAAAAAAAGCCAAAGCTTTCCTGATTCCCCCTCTTCCTCAAAGTGGTTGGCATTTCCTTCCTTTTATTCTGTATGTACTAAATGTGTACCTGTTGTCTCCCCACCTTGACAGAATGCAAGCTCCTTCAGGGCAGGGGCTGTTTCATTTTTGTCTTTGTATCTCAGCACCTAGTACAGAGCCTGGCACACAGTAAATGTTTAATAAATGCTTTTTGATTGATTAACTTGTCCAAGGTCAGAGAGGAGGTTAGTCAGTGTTCTGCTCACATATTCATTATTTCATTACATCAGTCTGGGGAGATTAACCTCAGGACTGATTTTTAAAAATAGTGAGCTCTGGTTAGTACATTTAGTGCATTATTTAAACTGCAACTTTTTTGATTTACACATGTTTTCTTTAAAATATTTCTATTGCAAATCCAGATATAAAGGTACTCCTTTCTGCTATTGAAAATACTATTTAAAGGTTTTGAGATATGAATAAGAAGGGATATTGGAGGCCATCTAGTCTAGCTCTCTCATTTTACAAATGAAGAAACTGAGGCCTGGAGGGATTAAGGGACTTGCATAAGATTAAATAGATAGTAAGTCACAAGGTCTTATATTTCACCTGCAAACAGATCCTCCAACATCTAATCTGGTATTTTTTTTGTTATACCACACAGGAGTTTGCTTCTATATTGTCTTTTTGCTACATCAAATTAAAGTAAAAGGCTGATGATTTGTTTTGTAAGGAAACCTTCCCTCCCCCAACTGTTCTTCCTTTAAAATTCTTTATTATTAGGGATTGCTCTCTGGAAAGGGGATGGGAGGGAGGAAGAATACAGTGGAAAATGTAACAAATGACAATACAAATTTATATCACGAAAGTGGAGGACTGACTTTTCCTTAGAGCTACCAGTTTTGATAGAAAGTTTTGTGAAATAGAAGCATGGATATAGACTGCTAATTGGATTCTGTTCCTGGCTGTGCTACAAATGTTGTTTTACCTCAGACAAGTTCTACTCCCTCCTTCTGTGCCTCAGTCCCCTCATCTGTGAAATGGGGATATTAATATCAACCTCTCTATTTTTCAGCTAGGGAAGATACAGTGAGATAACAAATGGGCAAAAGCTCAGAAAGATTAAAATCACTACAGAAATGTAAGGTGGTATTTACCGATTTGGGCTAAAATGAAAAGCACTTTCCTTAAGATAAAGGTATGCTTATGTTATCCTGAGGAGCATAAATGTCTCCTTCCTTTCCTTGTAGTCTGTACCTGCTAAGACAAGGAGACCCTATAATCTTTGGAAAGAGCTTTGTTGACATAGAAGTGATGAAAGACGGCTGGTTTGGGTTTTAAGCCTTGCTGGGCTTCCTTCATCCCTCATGGCCTTCCTCTAATCATGGTAGGCGGTCAATAGAACAATTAATTTTAGGGTCTGCAAAACTTCCAGTTCTCAGCTCCCTCACTTCAAAGCAGAAGCTCTGACAACCACTGGAAATATCTCAATTTGCAACGTCGGCAATGTGAAACCCAGTCAAATGAAATTGCGGGTCCTTATTTCACCTCTAAACGGTAACTATTCAGGGTGAATCTATCTACTGTAACAGTCCTAAATATCCAAGAGATTCTGTGAATCTGTGCTAATCCGCCCCTTCTGGCCAGTCATTTTTCACAGCTCGGAAATTCCTGCTTCTCTGTGTGACAGCCCCAGTAGACTGGAGATGGGGAAGGGGGTAGAGAAGAGAGTTCAATAGGATGGTAAATAGTTAGCTACATCTTGAGAAGGGCACTAAAGTACTCTAGGCTATGCTCTAGTAATTCAACTCAATTCAACTGAGCTTAATTTAACCCACATTTATTAAATACCTACTACGTGCAAAGCACTGGTTAGGACTTTGTGAGTTCAGTTTGTTGGTAAAACAGCTATTTGGTTTTAGCTAGGTGGGAACAACAGTGATGGAATGGTTGTTTAGCCACAAAATATAATTTTACTAAGGACTTTCAATATTTTCTGTGCCCACTTAACTAGTTGCTAGGCTCAGTTTTAGAGACCCAGCTCGTCCTTGATAGATCTGGGGCCAGACAGGTAGTTAGTAAGTAAATGGTCTCAGCTGCCTACATAATTCACTCCTTTTGTTCTTGTCAGAGCCAGATCCACACCTGACAGTTCAGAAACTCATTCTCATAGATCACTACTGGTAAAATCTCATATGTTTGTAGGCAGTGAAAGGTTTAAATCAATTTCAGTGAAGGCACTTATGTTGCTATGATTTTGATTCTTTCCTGTCTCTAGCAAGTCTTTCTTTGTTGGAGGCAAATATGTCTGTATTAGGTAAATGAGAAACGAACTCTGCTGTGATTCTCTTGTTAATACAGCTGGTACGCTTCCAAAAACCATACAGTAACACTAATGATACAAATCACTGCGATAATCACAACTCTAAGTGGTAATTTGTTGGGCCATTTTTATGGAGCGCTCATTTTTCAGAGATAAAGATGGACAGTCAAATTCTATACCTCTTAGAAAAGGTTGTTAAGGTTCATATGGCTTTTAATGGTGTTTTTTCTTTTTAAACTTATCGTTAGCCAGGAGTATTAGTATGGGCTCTGTTTGGTCACTGTTATCAGATTACTTTGCAGTCTCAAGAATGCCACTTATTTCTTTGTACCTCAGTTTACCTGTGTCAAATGTTAGTATTGGCCCCTGTAATCTCTACGGTTCTTAGAACTGATGAAGTACTGATAAAATGGAGGCAACAAATTAGAGAAAGCTTCTATCAGAGTATAACTCATGCTTGATATGTGGATATTTGTTTGTGAATTGAGAACATGTGCTACTTCAAATAATTAATTTAAATAATTTAAAAAATAACATACAAAGAAAAGAGTTGTACCCAATGGAACTATTGAGGTTTAGGGGTGCTGGGACCCTGAAACAGTGACACGGTCCTGCCCAAATGAATTTGACCCAAGCCTTCTTTCAGCCGAAGACAAGGTTTATTAGAACACTGATTAGGTGGGTGAGATTTTAAGAATCCGCCACATTTATGACACTTGTATTGACAAATGGGCCAGATTGAATCTGAGCACTTTCATGGAGGCAAGATGTTCTATGGAAGACTGTGGAAACAGAAGGGGTCTAGATGGAATTAAGGGAGCCCCAGGTCCAGAGTGGGGCCAGGTGCAGACAAAGAAAGGGCGTTTAATTAACTGGGAAGGGTCAGTTGCCCCAGGTGAACGCTAGGGACCTGAGCCACAAGGGAAAGTCCAGGAGCTTTTCCTTTTTGGGGTCCAGATCCCAAAGACATGTTTTTTTTCCTTTTGGGGGTTTCAGGTTCCATCCCCGTAAGAAGTGTCTTGAGTAATTTCCCATACAAACAATTTCTACCTTCTCATAACTAGAAACTCAAGTCAGAGGCTGAAAAATTTTATCCAAAGGCTGGCTTTAGCTACGCTAGATTAGAGTGGACTGCCTGATACAGAGATGGATACCTGGGCTGCAGTCAATGTTCCACCCACTCCTTTAGTTATATTTTTATGTGCCCTAAAACTACATTTGGCCCTCATTGACTCAATACTGTATATAGCCTTTGCTCAGAGTTAAAATAAATAAACCACAACCTACCATGTCTATAGTAGAGCAAAAGTGACTTGCTCAACGTCACAGGGTAATTAGTGGCAGAGCTGGACCTAGAATGCAGTCCTATTTTTTCTTTTCTTTCTTTTTTTTTTGGCGGGGGGGGGCAGCAATCTGGATTAAGCGACTTGCCTAGGGTCACAAAGCTAATAAATGTCTGAGGCTGGAGTTGAACTCAGGTCTTCCTGAGGAGGGCACACTATCTGCTATTCCACTTAGCTGCCCCCTGAACCCACAACCCTTGACCTTGATTGGATCAGAGATTTTTCTGTTTAATCTCAAGATTTTCCTTATATTTTCCCAATGCAACTCTGAGAATTCAGTGTTAAGCTCCCATTGTCCTCCCCACCACTATCCCTGGAGGATTCCTTTCTGTATCCTTCAGTAGTAATATCCTTATCCTCATGTAAGATATCTCTAGGCAAATTTGTCAGGTTAGCAAAATTGGTCTTTGTTGTTCTTCAGTCTGGACTGACTCTCTGTGACCTTATTTGGAGTTTTCTTAGCAAAGATACTGGAGTGGTTTGCCATTTCCTTCTCTGGCTCATTTTACAGATGAGGAAACTGAGGCAAACAGGGTTAAGTGACTTGCCCAAGGTTGCACAACTAGTAAGCATCTGAGACTGGATTTGAACTCATGAAAATGAATCCTCGTGTCTCCAGGCCTGGCACTCTGCACTGTGGCACCACCTAGCTGCCCCATTGGTCTTTGGTTCTAATTTATCTCTTTTGTAACTCTCCATCTCCCTTTTGCTACCATGTCTTCCTCCCCCATGCTCCACCATGGTTTCTCACTCTGAACTCCACCTGGCCCTGTCCTTTATATCACAAACTGAAACATCTTTTGGTGAACATTTCAGATATTTTATCAGGGTCAGTGGTTAAGATATTTGGTCTGTCTCAAATCATCCAATGCAGGTCACATATCCCATTCATCTGGTTTTATTCTGATGAAACAGGAGTGGACCATTTACAAGGATCCTCTCTATAACACAGATGTTGAACTCTCTCTTAATTAGAGGTGAGCTCCATGAGGGTAGGGATTTTTTTTTTGCCTTTCTTTGTATTCTCAGTGCTTGGCACAGTGCCTTGGGCATAGTAGGCACTCAATAAATGCTGGCTAGGTTGCTCTTGGGGTCTCTTCCAATTCTGAAATGCTTTAACTCTTTAAAGGCAAGCCTATAGGTGCACAGGTGACTTAGACTTTGTAGAATTGAGCTAATGCTTCAAAATAGCAGAAGCCAAACAAGAGCCTATTCTTTCTATAAACAGAACAGTTATGAATGTCCTCTAGTGGCTTCTCAGAGAAAAGGGGAAGCTGGACACCTCCAGCTCAGCCAGTGTTGGATTTAGAGGAGGTTCCTGCTCCAGAGGCTCAGAATATTAGTAGGGCTTTGGAATGAGGAATGGGGAACATGTTGGAGGGGGTCAGAGAAGAGTTCGCGTAGGTGATGTTTGAGTTGAGGACGGAAAGAAGGGAACAAAGGATTCTGAGAGGCAGAGGTAAGCAGGGAGTGCCTTCCAGATATGAGGGGCAGCAAGTGCAAAGACATGGAGGTGGGACATGGAGGCGGAAGATAGATCTTTGCCCTTTTGTTTCTTTAAGTGTTTCTATTTCTCATAAATGAGTGATGGAGGACCTGCCCATTTTCGTGGCTATAGAGCTCCTTTCTTTTATTCTCCCAGGCTTTTCCAGAGACTTAGAACACCAAATCAGATAGAACATCTGTGCTTCATTAGCTGTGTTTCATTAGGTTTATAATATGATTTAAGCAGACCCTTCCAAATTCTGACAAGAAAGGCTCCTGAGAGACCCAGGGTCCAGGCCTTGCCTTGCAGGGTGCCTCTTAACTGACCCCAGGGGAAGGCTAACAGAGCTGTTGGAAAGAGAGTAAACTGACTGCCAGAGCTAGGCAAGTCATACTGGTAGGTGGTCTTTAGGCTGCAAGTAAGTTGGTTACATTTTTACCCATGTACTCAGGACCTTCAGTGAAGGGGGACCCAAATTCAATGAGGCTCCACTGGAAAGAAGAATCTTTCTGTGAGACCTAATATTTTGAGAGCTTAATTAATCAATCAATATGCATTTATCAAATGCCTACTATATGCCCTTGGTATTGGGGATATAAATAAAAAAACTTCCCTGCCCTCAAGGAGTTTACATTTTAGTAAAAATGACGGTAAGTATATACACACACATATACACACATACACATGTACGCATATGTATTTGAATGTATACTATAGATTTATATCAATATATATTTGGTATTTATATACATATGTGCAGATATATATATGCAACTATAAGCATATAAATATCTATAATATATGTATATAATTTATAAAAGTTATTTGTACATGCAAATATATAAATATATTTCTATCCATAATTTTGTATTTATATACAAATGTGCAGATATATGTATATAGAAGTAAAAACATGAAATATGTTTATATAAAATATATGCAACACATTTATCAATGCATACAAATACATAAAATCTATTTATATAGTACATATTTTATATTTATATAATACATGCAGATATATAAAATATGTTCTATAACATACTATATGTATTAATGTATGCAAATATATTATATACAACTATATTTACATACACACTTATTTTGTATTTTTATACATACATGCAGATATATGTATATAGAAATAAAAACATGAAATATATTTATATAAAATATATGCAATACATTTATCAATGCATGCAAACATATAAAATCTATTTACATAATACGTATTTTATATTTATATAATGTATGCAGATATATAAAACATATTCTATAACGCATATAATATTTATTAATGCATGCATATATATCATATACCATTATATTTACCTACACACATATTTTGTATTTATATATAGAATCCATTTTCAATGAAGAGTCCTGGCAAGACTTGTTGATAAGAAGCAAAGCATTGCTCATCACTTCTGTAATGTAGATCTACTTGTTCCTTTCCCTAAGCCACCTTTCCCCAACAACCAAAAAAATCTTATTTAATCAATAACATTTGCCTTCAGGGAACCTCTCCTTTACTCTATGTGTGTATATTTTATATACACACACATGCACAGAACATATAACATGCTTCTATATTGTTGTGTTTGTCCTTCATTTTTGAAGAGGACCACGACATCAGGGAAATGATGACATGACTTGCAGTTGACTTTGATTTGAGTGAGGGCGGGCTGTGCAAGGTCACCGGTCTCACTTTCTCCTCCAGAGCCATCTGTGTCCACTGGCCTGATATTCACCAGGATGACTGGAGATGGCCCAGGAGGCAATGGGAGACTCTGGCCCTTTCAGGCTAAGGCCTTTTTAGGTTCTCACTTTGAGTGAGGTAACATCCATTCAGTGAATAGGCCTCTTTAAGAAGTGAGTCAAGGGATGGCCCCTTTAATGAGAAAAAAGAAAAAAAATCAAAGTGGGAGGGAAAGACCCTCAGGGTTGCTGGTCAAAAGAGAAATAGTTACCTTATTGGAGCTGTGTTTATATTAATACACATATGTATGTGTACAATATTATATAAATGCATATATTTTATAGAGGTATATTATATATACACATATAGCACACATGTGTAGATAATATATGCGAATATAATATACATAAACACACATAGTAAATATATTGTAGTTGGTTTTTTTTTTTTGAGGGGAGAGCAGAGACACTAGCAGTTAGGAGGTGGGGTTTGAGCTGAGCAATGAAGGAAGCAAAGGGTCATAAGAGGCAGATGTAAGCAAAGAGTGTGTCCCAGATGAAGGGGACAGCCTATGCAAAGGCTTGGAGATCGGAAATGGATTCAGGATCCAAGAGATGAATCTTTTGCCCTTTTATTTCTTCAGGTATTCCCACTTTCCATTCTTATATTTTTTATTGTGTATATAACATCTTGCAATCTGTGTGCTCTTCACCATGCAGTACCTTTTTTTTTTCTTTTTAAAGTCAACATCATTAACACGTGTTTTTTAGGTTGTAGAAGGCAACGTGAAACATGAAACGGTGTAGTGGACTGCGACAGGAAGCAGGAAGCACTTACTTTGTGACTCTTCCCTCCAGCAATGATTAAAGTAGAGGCAGGTAGTCAGTCATGTGACAGGACTGAAATGTATAAACTGGGTATCACACTGCTTGGAGAAGAGTTGCTATGGTAACCCAGACAGAGATGGAACAGCAGTAAAGGAGAGCTGCCCTGAAAGCAAATGTTATTGATTAAATAAGATTTTTTTTTTGTTGGGGGAGGGGGGCTTAGGGACAGGGGGCAAGTGGACCTACTGTAAAGAAGACATGAAGAGCGATGCTTTGCTTCCTATCGACTAATCCTGTCAGGGCTCTTCACTGGAAATGGGAAGTTAAATGCTCTTGTCGGCAAACGCAACTGTTTTTATGGCTGAACTTGTTGGTTCCATTATTACCTAGTAAATTAATTGCGCCTTAACAAAATCCAAGATATGGGTGCCAGGTGGTGTCTTTAGCGCTCAAGTTCATCATGTGATCTTCTGAAACAGGATATTATGGATTATTTCCCCACAGAGTTCATGAATGTAGACAGGATGCTACTTGCTCATTTCTAATTTCATCTCACAATGGGCCCGACTCTGCCCTCAGTCACTGCTACATCAGGACGAGCTATCATCAAGTTTGAGAGGCAGCATGGCCCCAGAGAGGGTAGACCTCACCCCAGCTTTATCACCCTGACCCCCTTGGGTGACCTGGAGCCACTCATTTAACCTCTTTGTATTTTGATTTCCTAACTTGGAATGCTGAGAAAGAATAGTGTTATACTTTGCCAGGTTATGGTGAGAAATGACTTATTAATTATTATAAAGCAGATTGGAAAAGGGGATTTTGATATAAATGCTAAACATTAAGAAAGTCATCTGGGTAACAATAGTACCAATTTCTCTTTTCCCTGCCCCTAGACCCAGGAGGAGTTGGTTGGAATGTGAGCCTCAGTGTCCAGATTTGGACCCAGGGGTAGGAAGCACCCCTCTAGAAAGATCAGAGCCTTGCCAAACACTCTGGACTTCCAAAAATGACTGTCATTCTGTGTGCAACTCGGTTCCTCTATGGGGACTAGTTGTAGGGTTGGCAAGAGCATTTCTTTTTGACGAATCGTTGCTCTAATATTCATTATCCTCAGCACGACCTTACTGCAAGCCGGTCGTAATGACCTTCTGAAATAACCGATACCCCTCGCTCCCCTGGCTGATGACCTTCTCTTTGTCCCCTCGCCTTCGTCTCTTGCAGCAAAGCAGCACAATACAATACAGTCCTCTGCCAGCAGATCTGTTACTAAAGGAATTCATGCATCTTGCATCTTGAAGATGCATTATTAATGCCTGGACAAATCACATCAGGTGAAACCCAGCAAGTCCCTGGCACTGAAAAAAAGGGAACAAAGGCTGGTTCTACAAGAGAACGAAGGATGAGACAAATTATAACAGCTGGGAGTTTCTTGTAAGTAAGATGGCATAAAACCCAGAAAGGAGAACATTGTGTGCACAGACAGCAACTTTGGATTTTTTTAAAAAAATTGTGTAACAGATTATACCCGGTGCTGAAGGAAAACCATTTTAATTGTGCCTTCATCAAAGTCAGGTTGCTGGAAATCTTTGAATTTCATGGCAAAAGGGGGCCGGCTTGCTGTTGACCAAATGACTTCGTAGCGGAGCCCAGGGCTCCTGTACTCAGTTTCTGAGATGGAAGAGGAAGGATGGATTTTTCTAATGGAGCCGGTAATGGGCTCCAGCTGCACAGGTGAACAAAGACAATGAGACTCGGGGAGGGCCCAGCAGGGAAGAAGTCCTGGGGAAGGGGTAACCTCTGGGGAGGGGTGGGATGGAGTTGTCCTCGGGGTTTCTAACTGGCCCAAAGCAGTTAGATATCACAGAGTTAGGAGGAAATTTAGATGGCCATGATTGATTCTCCTGCTCGAGATCTGACAGATCTTTGCAACTTCTAACCTGAGTGATTTGAGCTAGATAAATATCAGCTTTATTTCAAATGGATTAGAAAAAGCCGGGAGCGGACCGTCACTTTGCTGTGCAGATCTATGACTGTCCTGACTCCCAGAAGTCACTGATGACACATGAGCTGCTTCAGTGCTGATGAGCCTTTTCTGGATACGTGGGGGGATTTGTTTTAAATTGCAGGCATCAGACAGAGCTGATATGACATTAAAAGGGGGCATTCTTCCAAACCCACTTCTGGGTAATCAGTTTGTTAAATAAGACTCCTTTTGGCATCTCAAAACGAAAGATGTTCTGTTTAAACATGTTACCTGCTGCTCTCTTGAAGAATAGGCCAGTGGTTTGCTTGCAAGTGTGTGTGTGTGTGTGTGTGTGTGTGTTTGAGTATACATGTGTATATGTGTGCTTGCGTGTGCATGTGTGCATGGCTCCTGTGTGATATCACTCATATTTTTTTCAATTTGGAGAATCATTCCCCCCTCTCTCCCACCACATATTCACCAACCAACATGAAACCACCTAATTATATTTTCATAATCATGATTAAAAACCATCTAAATTATCCTGCGTGATGCACTAAAAGAGTTTGTTGATTGCTTTTTGATGTATATTAGAGCTGTGTGCACAGCCACATCAAATGATTTGTTTTACAATGAAATAAAGCAAATAAAACTTTAAATATGCACACATACGTCCTTTAAAATATACATATATAATTTATATTTAGCTAATTAAGCTACATCAAAACCAAATCTATCACTATGAAATAATTGTGGAAAGGCTGATTGCTTACAAACTAGAACATTATTTTCTACTTTACATGTGTATTATTTTTCCTTCTCCCTTACAATATTGATTCTATTTCATACGGAGGCAATTGACTCTTTTGGAACATCAAAGCTTTAAAGTCTTTTTCCACTTTCAGGGAAAGAGCTGAGAGATTAGGAGCTGAACTTCAGAATAAAATTTTATGGCAGGAACCACATGTAAGTGCTTCTCTGCCTCCCCCCACCCCCATATGTTTCTTCTTGAAAATAGATGGATTGTGGGCAGTTGTCATGAAGGAAAGAAACGTGCATCAAACCTCACCCATTTGTATGGCTTCTTCATGTAATGAGCGCCCCCTTCTTTATACACCTCCCCCACTGTCAGCAATTCTTTGGTGCTTTGTCAGTGATCTGGGGGTGTAATGAAAAGGGTGACCAAATGTCAATAGTTTTCCTCGTTTCTATCCCAGGTCAGAGATAGGAATACTCTATCTAGGACCTAGTTCTCCAGGCATCTTCTGTGTTTGTAGCTACCTTCCGTCATAAGATTTCAAACATTTGCCTTCAAGTTCACACTCCCATTTGCACCAGATGTTGAAAAGATGTAAGGGCATTCCCATTAGAAATATATGTAACTGGTATCTGGTGGAGGGTTCAGTACTACTTGTGGAGTACTTAAGCATTTGTTGCTTATAGAAAAAGCCAGTGGTAATGGTATAGTGTAACAGATGGAAGAAACAGTATAGAGAGCAGAGGAAAGGAAAGAGATTGAACCAATGTAGCTTTCAGAATATAAGGTATGATTAAGAGCTAGACAGGACTCGGAACTTTAATTTATAGAGATGAAAACTGAGACAAGTTAAGCTTCTTGCCCTAGGTTACATGGCTAGTAAGTAAAAGTAACTCCCCCCCCACCCCGCCCTACATGCTAGATACTTCCCTCATCAACATACCCTGTATTCTTCTTGCATATGCTTATTTTAATTTTTTATTTTCATTAAATTATTAAATTTTCTTTTTCCCCCTCAATAAGTAATCTCTCCCTACCACTCCAGCTCCAAATGAAAAAAAAAAGAAGAAAGAAAAACAAAACCCCTGTTACAAACATGCATAGTTAAGCATAAGAAATTTCTTCATTGGTCATGTGTTGAAAAACAAAACAAAACAAAAAACAAAGTGTCATTCTGGACTCTTGAATCTTTCATCTCTCCTCATGGATGCAGGTGGATGTTTTATCATTAGTCCTCTGGACTCATGATTGGTCATTGTGCTGATCAGAGTTCCTAAGTCTTGAAAGCTACTTGTCTTCAGCATATTGTTCTCATCATATAAATTGTTCTCCCTGTTCTTTTCATTTCACTCTGTATCAGTTCATAAAGTCTTAGGTTTCTTTGAAACCATCCCTTTCATCATTTCTTACACAACACTAGTATTCCTTCACATTTATATATTTGTAACTAGTTCAGACATTTCCCCATTGATGGGTACTCCCTCGGTTTCCATTTCTTTGCCACTGCAAAAAAATTATGAATATTTTGGTAAATCTTTATTTACAGCTTGTTTTGCTTAGGACTAGTCTCTCCCTTAACCTACCTTTTGTCTTACTTTCCTTCCTACTTCCATTCCCTCCATCTTCTTTCTGTTGAATGAAGTGTATTTCTGTACCCCACTGTACATTTGTGTGTATTCTTCCCTTTTTTGACCAGTTCCGATGAAAGTAGAGTTCAAGTATCAGCCATTCTCCTCATTCCTCTCTCCTTGTTTGTAGAGATTTCTATTTGTGTACCCTGATTATATGAGTCAGGGAATTTCTCTAACCTTATCCTCCCTTTCCTCCTCTAGTGTATTTCTCTTTCCCTCCCTTTCCATTCATTTTTTCATCTCATTAAGATATAATAGAACCATTCTTAGGCTAATTAAATTTCTAATTAAGTGTCTAAAATTAAATATCTAATGAAATTTCCTCAATGAGCCTTAATGAATCAGTCAATAAGTATTTATTAAATGCCTACTATGTGCCAGGCACTGTGTTAAGTTCTGCAAAAAAAGGCAAAAGACAGTCCGGGACCTCAAGGATCTCATGATCTAATGAGAAAGCAACACAAAATCCACCATATACAAGCTATGTGCAGGATAATTTGGAATTAATCAATAGAGGGAAAGGGGGTTAAGTTTAAGGTAAGATCAGGAAAGATTTCTTAAAGAAGGTGAGATTTTAGCTGGGACTTGAAGGAAGCCTGGTAGTAGATATGAGGAAGGAGGGAGTCCCAGGAATGGCAGACAGCCAATAAAAATGTCTAGAGTCAAGAGATGAAATGTCTTGTGGAAGAATCACAAGGATGCCAGTATTACAGGATCAAAGATTATGTAGAGGCTGTAAGGTGTTAGAAAATTGTAAAGAAAGGAAAGGGGTTAGGTTATAAAGTTAAACAGAGGATTTTACATTTGTTCCTAGAGGTAAGAGAAAGCCACTGAGGTTTATTGAATAGAGTAGTTACAGAGATAGATCTATAATTTTAAAATCACTCTGGTGGCTGAATAAAGGAAGAACTGGAGAGGGGAGAGACTTGTGGCAGGCAGACCCACCAGCAGACTATTGCAATAGTGCTTGTATGAGGAAATGAGAGCCTATACCAGGTGGTGGCAGTATTAGAAGTGAGAATGGGCATATTTGAGAGCTGTTGCAAAGTTAAAATCGACAATCCTTGGCAATGGATTGGATAGTGGAGTGGGATGAGAGATCATGAGGAGATGAGGATGACATCTAAGTTGGGAATCTGAGGACTGGGAAGAAAACGGTAGGATTAAGAGAATGTAGATATATCATCTTATCATGTTAGAATGTGAACAATTTCCTTGTTCAATCTTTTACAATTGTTTGCTCTTTTTGCTTTTTAAAATATTTCTCTCGGCTCCTGTGTTTATACTTCAAGGTTTTTTTTTGACAGCTCTGGTCTTTTTATTAGGAGTGCTTAGAGGTCCTTTATTTCCTTAAGGATTATATTTAGTTTTGCTGGTAAGTTATTTTTGGATATGAGTTTATGTCTTTTGCCTTCTGGAACATTGTATTCTAAGCTTTCTACTCTTTTATAGTGGTGGCTGATCCTGTGTGATCCTGACTGTGGCTCCTCAGTACCCGAATTCTTTATTTCTAGCTGTTTACAATATTTTTTCTTTCCTGGAAGCTCTGAATTTTGGCTATAATGTTCCTGGGAGTTTTCTTTTTGTGTCACCTTTAGGAGGTAAATGGTGGATTCTTTCTATTTCTACTTTGCCCTCTGGTTCTTAGAGACTTAGAAAGTTTTCTTGGAAGATCTCTTGAAATATAATATCTAGGTTTTTATTTTGGGGGGGGGTCATGGGTTTTAGGTAGTACAATGATTCTTAATTATTTTTCTCCTCAGTCTGTCTTCTAAGTTGGTTACTTTTGCTAAGAAATATGATTTTATATTTCTTGTTGTGTCATGGAATCATTGATTTCTTTTTGGTCCATTCTAATTTTCAGGGAGTTTGTTTCTTGGGCAAGGTTATATATCTCTTGTGCTAAGCTGTTAGTAAAGCTTTCATTTCTTTTCCATTTTTTCCTCTAGCACTCTCATTTCATTTATAAAACATTTTTTAAACTCTTATTTAGAAAATTCTTATTTCATCTCCTCCAGGAATTCTAACTGGATTTGTGGCCAAACTGTGTTTTTCTTTGAAGTCCTGCTCGTAGGTGTTTGGAAATATTTCTTCTTGGGTTGTGTTTTGAACATCTCTGTCATCGTAATAGCTTTTTATGGTGGGATTCTTTTTTGGTTTGATTTTTCTTCCAGTCTGCTTACTGTATTTGGACTTTCTGCTAGAATTAGGCTCTGCATACTCTAGAAGGAATGTTTGGATTGGTTCTACTGTTGCTTTCTTGGGGTGTTGAGTATTATGTTATTCCATAATCTCTTGGACAGCTCGTGTTGGGGATTTGCAAACTGTCAGTGCTCTCAAGGTGATTTGACACAGGAAAAAGATCTGAGCTCCATAAGTTCCTGACGTGGGTTTGGGTCAGAGTAATAGTACTAATGTGCTGAACCCATTTGGAGTTCCAGTAAACCACTGTTTGACTAAGCCACTGTCAGCCAGCTGGAACACTCTGCTAGTTTAGAGTGGTGGAACTGCAAGTTCCCATTTGATCTGGGATTTGTACTCTGGTTATCCCTTTGCAAGCTTCAGTAGAAGGTGGAACTGAGACCCTATTCTGCTCCTAAGGTCCGAGCCACCTAGCTACTGCTTGCTTCTAAACTTTCTTCTCTCTTGTTGCATAGCCTATGACCTGAAACTGTTCCTCACCCTGAAATGCCACTTCTAGGCTCAGTCTGTACTGGATTGGTGACTCAGAATCTGGCAAGAAGCAACAGAACTACTAGTTGTTACTATTCCTGAATCATGCACAAGTTTATGCCCTTTCCTGCTGGATTTAGAAGCTCCTCTTGCCCTAGAGCATAGTCTCTCCCTCTGCTAGAGTGCTTCTCATGGCACACTCCTGGCCAGACTCTATCCCCAGTATCCACAGACCTTTCTCTGTCTCTCTAGTCTCTAGACTCTAGTCTCTCAAGTCTCTAGACTCAAACTCATTTCCAGGGGCTAGCATTTAGTCCCAAGGCAACACCAAGAGGAGGAAGGCAGGGAATACAGCCAGCACAATAGCCCATTGGAAAGGCCAATAAAGTGAGGCATAGCCAGTCATTGGGAGCAGGGTTGACTAGCATAAAAGAGTACTATATGAGGTTAAGCTGGGTGTGACCAAGCACTGTTTTACCAATAACCCCTGGTCCTCTCTGTAGTGCCCTCACCCTGACAGACTAGGTACTGACCCCCCGGACTTGCTGTGACAAGCTCCTTCCTGTCTATCCCCTTGTCTCTCTGCATTTGGTTCTGTGAACTCTGATTGGACTCCCAAGCCAAGTTTGGATTTTTCTTTCTTAACACAGCTTGGAGTCCAATGGCCTCTTTTCCCAGCAGGATTCTTCCTTTGGGCCTATTGGCCTAAAGCAATTCATTTAATCTCTTTGGGACTCTATTTCCCCATCTGCAAAATGAAGAGTTTGGAATCAGGGATGGGGAACCTGTGACCAATCCCCTTGACTCTAAAAGTGTGATGAAGTTAATGAGGTCCAGATTACAATATCATTGGCATAGAAGTCCCTTTGGCCCTAAAAATGTGTTGAATTTATGTGGTCCAGATTATAATAGCACCAGTATAGAGATATTCTTGTGTGGAAACTACTTTTACTCATGAAGATTAGTAAATTTTAAATCGCAATCTAGACTGAAGAGTTGCTTAGAGGCTGTTTCCTGTGACATTGACTCTCTCTTGGTTCTCCTCCTATCTATCTCCTCTTATCTATCACTCCTTCTCAGTCCTTTTTGCTGGTTCTTTATCCAGATCACCCTTTACAGTAGTGGGTACTCTCAAGGTTTGATCCTAGGCCCTTTTCTGTTTTTAACTCAATATTATCTCACTTGATCTCTTCAACTCCTGTGGGCTTAATGATCATCTTGACGCATGTGATTCTGAGATATGTCCTGTCCTGTTCTCTCTCCTAACAGACATATATCTATATATCTATCTTTATATATATATGCATATATAATTTCCAACCCTAATCTCTCTCCTCCTAGATATATATTTCCAATCCTAGTTCTCATGAGTTCCAGTCTGACATCGCTAGCTTTCTGGACCTCTCAAATTAAATGTTCTATATGCATCCCAAAATCAACATTTCCAAAGAAGAACTCATTATCTTTTCCCAAAAACCTTCCCCTATATACAATTCTCATATTACTATTTGCATCCATCTTCCTGGTCACCCAGGCTTGCAAACACAGCGTCATCCTAAAGTCTTTACTCTCATCCCACACAGCCAATCCATTGCTAAATCTTGTTTTTACCTTCATAGACAATATATCTTTGTAGCATCTCTCATATGCATCTCTTTCTACTCACACAGTCACTACCCTTGTTCAGGGCTTTTCGCATTTCTGGGCTGGAGTATTACAATGGAAAGGTCAAATCAAGTCAACAAGTAATTATTAAGTGCACACTTTAGTGCATATAAAGAAAGACAAAAATTTTTAAAAAACCACCAACCAACCAACCAACAAGAAAACCAGTCCATGTTCTCAGGGAACTCACAGGATGATGAAGGAGACAACATGCAAATGACATGCAAGCAAGATATACATACAGTTCTCGCTTACTCAGCTTTATCTGAAGAACTCTGACAGAAATCTTCATTCTGAGAAAATGCCTCTGTTAACTTTACTGCTCTCTTTTCCTGCCCCTAGGGCTCCATACTCTGCAACACCACCCCCACCCCCACCCCACTCTGCTTTTACCTCACCCCCCCACCCCAACCACATTAAAAAAAACTCTCCAGGTGAAAGCAGAAGAGTAGAGGCACAGAAAGGCTGTCACCATCACCAGATGGAGGCTTGGCTTGAGACTTTTGGCTCTGAGAGAGGAGACTTGTACTATTTTGCCCACTGCCAGCGTGTCTGCCTCTCCCTGTCTATCTTTCCACAGCAGTCAGGTATTGAGTGTCTGTCCCTGCACCTGGTGTTTCCTGTCCTCTCCTGTCTGTGTTAGCGTGTGGCCCTAACGTGCCTGGCCCCCTCCCATGGTGCCCCCCACCCCCATTCTTGCCAGGATCCCACATGGGGGTGGAGGCTGTCCTCAGTTTCTTCCATCTCCCATTATTCCTCTTCTGGCTACTACATGTCCTTGAATTGTGTGCTGGTCCCCTCCTTCTACAGGCATGTGGACTCCAACCTTCCTCTCTCTCCTCCTCCCTCCCTTGCCCGCATCCTTGGGAATGACCCTGACAAGTAAAAATCAACTCGGATCAGTGGATATTTAATGAGGAGGTGAACTAAAAGTCTTCAGTTCCTCCTGCTGAGAAGTGACTTGATCAAAAGACTTAATTGCCTCTAGCAATCTGAACAGGAGAATCCATCTCCATCTAGACCACTCTGGCTTTCTTCTTCATGAGCCAGATCACCCTAAACTCTAATCGAGGGGTACAAGGACAAGGGCTCCTTTCCCCTAGGGTAAGAACTCACCCAGACTGGATATACTCTAAACAGAAGTTAGGTCTCCTAGTTGGGTGGGGTCCTGCCCGAGGCTGTAAGGTTGAGAACAATCTTATCGATCAGTCATGACCTTCAGAGGCTGACTTTTTAACAAGAGCTGGGTTTTAATGAGGAAATTGGGGAGAAAAGCCTGGATCCCAATTTAATAATTGGCTATTAATGTAATAGTAAAATAATAATTTCTCTCAGGTCCCAGATAACTACAATAAAGCAAGTATCAATAAGTGAGTCATGTGAATTGGTTTCCCAGCGTATATAAAAAGTTATGTTTATAGTTATGCTGTTATCTATTAAGCATACAATAGTATTATGTCTAAAACACAACATTATATATCTTAAGTAAAAATACTTTATTTCTAAAAAAAATGCTAACCATCATCCAAGCCTTCAGCAAGGTGTAATTTTTTTGGTGGTGGAGGATCTTGCCTGTGTTGATGGCTGCTGACTGATTAGGGCGATGGTTGATGAAGGCTGAGGTGTCTGTGGCAATTTCTTAAAATAAGAGAACAACGATGTTTTCCGCATTGATTGACTCTTTCTTTCATGAAAGATTTCTCTGTAGCATGTGATGCTGTTTGATAACATTTTACCCACAGTAGAATTTCTTTCAAAATTGAAGTCAATCCTCTCAAACCTGCTGCTTTATCAACTAAGTTTATGTAACATTCTTCAATATTGTTGTATCTCAGGGAATAGAGAAGCCCGAGGAGAGGGAGAGAGATGGAGGAATGGCAGGTTGGTGGAGCAATCAGAACACACACACACATACAACATTTATTGATTAAGTTTACCATCTTCTAAGGGCACACTTCATGGCACCCCAAAACAAAATAGCAACATCAAAGATCATTGATTACAAATCACCATGACAGATACAATAATAATAAAAAAGCTTCAAAATATTGTGAGAATTAACAAAATGTGACACAGAGACACGATGTGAGCACATAGTGTTGGAAAAATGGCACTGATAGACTTGCTCAATGCAGGGTTGCCACAAACCTTCAATTTGTAAAAAAAAAAAAAAAAGCAATATCTGTGAAGCTCAATAAAGTGAAGCATGATAAAATGAGATATGCCCGTACAAGATAAATTAGAGATAATCTCAGAAGGAATGTACTAGCATTAAGGGGGAATGGGGAATCTTCCTGGTAGAGGGTAGGATTTTAGCTAGGACTTAAGGGAAACCAGGAAAGCTAGGAGATATAGGAGGGAGAAGTTTTCAGGCATTGGGGACAGCTCGTGAAAGTGCACAGAGTTGGGGAGATAGAATGACAGATGTGAGGAGCAGGCAGGAGGACAGTGCCATTGGATCCAGGAGTCTGTGAAAGGGAGTAAGATATAAGGAGCTAGGAAAGGGAGGAAGGTGTCGGGTTATGAAAGGCTTTGAATGCCAAACAGAGGTTTTTATATTTGATCCTGGAGGTAGAGAGGGAAGTACTAGAGCAGGGGTGGGGAACTGCACTTGAAGACCTAGAGGGCCACATGTGGCCTTGAGGCCACAAGTTTCCCACTCCTGTACTAGAGGTTATTGAATAGAAGAGGTGACATGGTCAAGTCTGTGTTTTAGGAAGAACACTGATGGTTGAATGGAAAATGTCCTGGAATGAAGAGAAACTTGGGACAGAGACTAACCGGCAGGCTATTGTAGTAGTCTGGGCGTGAGGTGATAAGAACTTGCACCAGGGTGGTTGCAGTTGTTGAAAGAGATAATAGATGTTATGAAGGTAGAAATGATAAGACTTAGAAACAGGTTGGATGTGGGGGTGGGGATGGGTTAGAGAGTGAGGAGCATAGGATGACATCTAGGTTGCAAACATGGGTAACTGAGAGGATGATGGTGCTCCCCACAATAACAGAAAAGTTAGGATGAAGGCAATATTTGGGGCAAAGGATAATGAGTCTGGTTTTGTTCATGTTGAGTTTAAGATGTTCATGGGACATCCAGTTCATGATGCCTAATAGGCAGTCAGAGATGCAAGACTGAAGGTTAGAAGAGAGGTCCAGACTGGAAAAGTAGATCTGAGAATCATAAGCATATAGATGATAATTGAATCTTTGAGAGTTGTGAGATCTCTAGACATAATGTATAGAAGGAGAAGAGAAGAGGACCCAGGACAGAACCTTGGGGGATACCCACAAGTAGTGCAATGACTTGAATGACAGCAAAAGAGACTTAGGAGCGGTCTGACAGGTGGGAGGAGAATCAGAAGACAATAGTCTCATGAAAAACTAGAGAAAAGAGAATATCTTGATTTGTCTTGACAGCCTTGTCAGGTAGATGCTATTATTATACTCATTTTACAGATGAGGAAATTGAGACTGAGAGAGGTTAAGTGACTTGCTCAGTTACACAGTTAGGGAGCATATGAGGCAGGATCTGAAGTTAGATCTTCTTGACTCCATATTCAACATTCTATCCATTTTCCCATCTAGCTGAAAGAAGAGAGGTGGAGAGGCCTTGAGCTGAAGAAGGAAGACTAAAGGGGAAGGAGAAGGTAATTGGTAAGATAAGGTAAGTAAAATAAGTTGGTAAGACATTGTAAGGGGTTAAGGAGAGAAAGATGAACAAATTGGGTCTAGCTGCTGTCCAAGTGTTAACCAGATGCTAACCAAGTGAATAGGAGATCACAGACTTGATGTGTCAAAAAAAAATAGCATGCCTCTAGGGGAATCACTAGCAAGAAAGACAAGGATGAAGGACATCACTCCAGTTACTATGATGATCATGATGGATTTTGCAGTGATTCATAATGATGATGTGATATTTGTGTTTCTGCCATAGCCAAGTGACTTCTATCTGCATTCCAAGTACAGATTGGTCTCCAGGCTAGAAGCAAAAGTTTGATGGTTAAATATTGTTCCCAGCTTTATTCATCTGCAAATTTGGAAAGAATGCTACCTATGTCCTCATCCAAGTCATCAATAAAAATAATAAGCAGTGTTGTACCAAGCGCAGATACTTACGGAACTCTTTTGGAGAACTTCTTCCAAGTTGAAATTGAATCCCCTCCAAAATGCATCTTCCTTCTCCAGGATACTGGGAAAAGTGTTCCTTCAGAAAAAATGAAGAAGGGCTCCAAAGTGAAACAAAGAAGAAAAAGGATCTGAGGAGGCAGAGAAGCATCATGGTCTGTGGCAGGAAGCTGAAGATTGGAGGAATCCATAGAGGAGAAAGGAAAGAAGGAGCACTCAACATTTAAAGCTGAGAAAAAAAATATACAGCCCTTGCCAAAGAGGAGGGAGCTAGATTCTCTGGAGAAGAAGCTGTTTGTCCTCTAAGGAATGATGTGGCTCCCTAGATACTGCTAAGTGAGGGATCAAAAGAAAAGAGATGAGTAGTGGTGCTCTGTGACTCCCTACTGAGGGGAGGAGGTGCAGAGGTCTGCCTCATTCCCATAACATATATCCCAGACTTGACAGAGAACTTCCCAATACTTAATTCCCACTTCTGGAGATTCATGTGGACATTACCAGCAGAAGGAACCCAGAAAACATTTGTAAATATTATAATATCTTGGGGAAGAACTGAAGAGCTGAGGAGCACAGGCAGCATTTTCATTCCTGCTGCCCATTGAAGGTGAGGAACTCATAGAAAAAAAGGTAGATTGGGAAAGTAAATGGCTGGGTAAGAAAATGGTGTCTGAGAAGAGGAATGTATTTCAAGACCATGGCTTAAAATGGAGGCTTGACAGGTTCCTATTCAGGGTTGAAGTGCTCCTAAAAAGGGCTGGTAAGAAAGAATTTTCTTGGATTCTTGGAAATTTAATTAAAAAGGCCTGAAATTAAAAAGGAACGGTAAGGGAAAAAATTGCCCCGCAAAATTCTGCCAACTTACTGTGGAGCGATAGCAGTTAACATAGTCCAACACTCATTTAATAATAACTCCCATATGCATATACAGAGTATCCAAAAGAATCTCTCTCGCCCCTGCCCTTCAGTGGCTCACTTCTCATAAGAACCCAGTCCATGCTGTAATAAACACTATCTTGCTCAACTGCCTCCGAGTCTGCTCTCATGTCTCCTGGGTTGCTGCCCAGGTTTGCATTCAAGAGTTTGTTAGTTTTTCCCCCAAATTCCAGAGAGTTGAGATTTCCTCCTTTCACTATGACTCTAGCCTTGACCTTTTAGGTCTTCAAGGCTTTTTTATGTCTCAAAGAATTCATCTCTTTCAGAATCTTCAGCCAATTTCCTCATTATGCTCTACAAGAAATAATAGCTTGTAGTTGGAATAATCCAAGTGAAAACGCAACAAGGCTAGCACATTGGCAGGTGAGAATGACAATATTGATGTGTGTCACTGCTGTCATCAACCAAGTCTGCTGCTCACTTTGCAAAGGAAACCAGGAGCATTGAGACTGAGACAATGGTCACTAGGGTTCTATTTGGTTTTTGCTTCTTTGGGTTCTTTTCCTTCCCTCCCTCAAATGCTTTTTATTTTATTGTAAGAAAAAATATTTTAATGCTTTGGCAAAACCATTAAATTATTCAGAGACTGGTGATTTTCTTCAAGTTTGTTGCCAGATCAAATATTCATGAGGTGTGGATCTGTAGGTACATTTCATAGATGGGATACAAGTGTGAACACTAATGCTTCATCACAGCTTGGCCGACAGGTCTCAAAGTCAGAGAGCTCAGGGCTTAGCATTCATGCAAAGAAAGCCCTCTGTATCTTAGCCTTCTTATCAATAAAATCTACTTCTTTTCCCCCTTCTTGACCCTGAATACTTGTCACTTAATGATGTGGTCTCCTTGATAATCACGGGGGCTTCACTACACCTTTCATCCTCCATGGTGTTTCCAGCATCATTTCCAGTAAATTTTTAATGAACCTTTCAATTATGGCCCCAACAACAATTGTCAGAATGCACCCTTGCCTCATACTAGCACTTAGATAGGAGTGAGTTTTTAAGATAGCACTTAGTATCCACAATGTTGTCATGACCATTGGGAATGTACTTTAAGGTTGATCTTAATGACCCTATTATGATGAGCTTTGTATTCTTTGCGATCAGATGCTCTAACTTTTATGATATTGTGGAGAAGGGAATTTCTGGATTTGGACTATCCAGCTGTGTCAATGACTGTATGATGCTGCCTCTCCAACCACTCAAAATCTTGGGTTTGTTCTCTGTGTTGAACCAGCAGGGCAGCGAGGGAGAGAGAGTGCTTTTGTAATTGGAAGTGCAGTCATGTGGAGGAAATGTTAAACTGGTGTCCCCTGTGAATAATCTGGTGGAAAAGCAAGGTCCTGTGGCACATTTCCTAAAATGGTAGGACATGACATGTTGGCCTGGCCAGTACTTCCTTCTATCGGCTAAATAAATTAAAATATTCTAAACTGTAAAGGAGCTATGTTTAATATAGAATTTTGGCCACCCTATTTAACATATTAGATGAGCTAGCTGTATCTACACAAGTAAAATGGAGAACACAGCTCCAAAAATGTAGGTAAGAAGGTGTTCTAACTATTGAGCAAAGATAGTACCAATTCCTTCAGGAAGCCTTTCCTTTTCCCGGTCCTCCTAGCTGCTCATGCCATCCCCTCTAAGGTTACTTTCCATCAACTCTGTATTTATCTTGTATGTTTTGATTTATGCATATTGTCTCTCCCATTGGAATGTAAGTTCTTTGAGAACAGGGTCTGTTTTTACTTTTTCTTTGTATCTCAAAACTTTAACACAGTGCCTGACATATGTGGCATTGCTTAGTAGGGCTTAATAAATGCCCAATGATGGATTGATTGAAATCACTGGATAATTGACTAGATGAAGCATAGTATCTCTTTCAACTTGACCCTTTGGTATTTCACATTTCTCTGTGACACAATAACTCTGGAAAGAGATGGTTAATTTTGATTGAATTTGATGTACTACCAGGGTATGCTTCACATTTGCTTTGTGGGGAACTTTACTACATTAAAATGTGTGTCTGTCTATAAAGATTTTCAAAGGGACATAACTTCTGTAATTTCAAACAGATTTTAATGAAATTTAGTATGTGTAGAGAAGTTGCAGAATTATAGGATTGCATTGATTGAGGTCGAGAGTTCACTGATTCATTAGTATGTGCGAGCTGAAAGGAGTTGTCTAAAATCAAATTCCATTCAATTAGATGATAATTATTTAATTTATAACAGAAGTATATGCTCCAATTTGATTCAAAATGGAGATGCGAACAGTTTTGAGATGGACAATAGAAGACACATTGCATTTATTTTTGCTTTGAAGGGGAAAGCCCAATCTTTGAAACTTTTGCCCTGCCTGAAGAGAAAAATGGTTATTATTTAATAATTAACATTTGACAAGCGCTCAGTGGTTAATCTGATGAGGTGGGGACTGCCATTGATTTTAAATCAAACAAGTTTAGGTTGCATAGCTATTTTCTATATATGCTGAAGCTACATTTTAGAGTTCTTCAAGTGATCAAAGATTTAATTCTCTCTTTCTTAATGAAGGCAATGGATTGGCTAGTGTTTTCCTATGCATTTTCATTTTGATGGAATTGATTCCTCTGTGCCAAAGTGGATGTTCTTGAGATAGTTTATCATAAATCACGTTATATTGAGACTTTTTGGGTAGGGATTATTAAATTTGGTTCTTGTTTTAGTGCACTTTGCCTGATAAGCATGGGTGGCCCTAGTAATTTATCAAGGTTGTAAGGCTAGGAAAAACAGCATGAGGATATGGCCAATTAGGTTAGATTTGATGGCACCATGTTGGAAACATTCCCTGTCACCAAAGGAGTAAAAGAGGGTTGTACAATAAATCTGAATGTTTCCAAGTGAAGGCAAAACAGAAAAATTGGCTTATTGTGTCAGAATACTCACCCAGATTTGCTTTTTTCATACACTACTATTTCAAATCCAAAATTCTTGAGGCAGTTATGATGAAATTGTGCTATATCTATTTAAGAACTTTATGCTATGATGATTTTTTAAAGTTGTCATATAAACTGTGATTTTAGCATCTTCAAGTTCTTTTAATGAAAAAAAAAGAACGATCTTCTATGTTAGAGATGTATGTCAGGAACCAGACTATAAAACTTCAGGGGACCTGAAGAAGTCAATAAAGGAACCAATTAAGTCCATTTCAATATGTCACATGGGAAGGGAAAAGTTAGAATGAGTTAGGAAAGCTAGATGCCAGTGAAGACCCTTTTTGGAAAGGGGATTCACAATGAGTATATGCAAATACATAGTATGACTATCTATGCATAATAGGATAATCTTCCTGTTCTTTGTGCTTTGCCCCTGAGAGAGAGACAGATAGAGAGAAAGACAGAGTGAGAGAGATGGAGAGAGACTCAGACATATAGACGGAATAAGATTATGAGCACAAATCAGTCATTTCTGCTCTGTTAGACAAGTATCATAATTAAAGTAGTAGCTACTAATAAGGGCTTTAAACATCAAACTATCTAGAGGCTCTGAAACAGTGTCATTTCTGTGTTTACACTGAGAAAAGCCTTTAAGGAGAAGATCCACAGTGTGTTACCAGGTTATTTCTCTCTAAAGCTTGAGGGAAGTGCAAAATTCATTGTATGATTGAGAATTGTTAAACTTGGTAAGAAAGATACCTAGTTGTACCTTAAATTTTGTAGTTTACACACATAGCAATTAGAGATTAGCTACTGGCATATTTTGTGCTTCTAGTAAAAGGTATTTTTAATAGAAAAAACATAATTGAATAGAATCATACGTCCTCATCATCTGTTACTTAAGCCATGACTGGGATGCCTGTTTCTTCAGACTATCAAGCTGGATACCAACTGCCATAGCCCTGTTAGTAGCAACTTATCTAAATTTTAGGTGGAGGTCTAAAAGGCACTAGTTTTCCAAACCCCAGACTATAAAGTTATGGGTAGTATGAAATTAATTGTATGAATAATGACTGTCCTTTATAACTATACCCAGGAGACAATCAGGAAGCCATGGACAAATGGTCACAGTCATCAAAGTTCTGTAGACTGACGATTAGCTGGAAAATGATTGAGATTATGGAACATCATTAGGGAAACCACATCTTTCAGACAGGATTCTAAAGACTCTTATTTGAGATAAATTATGCAAATGAAAGCTTCCTACCTTGTTTCCAACTGGTTTACTAAGGTGCATAAAAGTGAGAAAAAAAAAGATGAATATCAGAGTTGAGGGGGTATTTAGAAGTCAGTCATCTAGGGCTTCTTAAAATTTTTCCACTTTGACCCTTTTTTGTGTATTAGCATTAGTTGGCATTGTGTGGCCTGAGGGCATGTGCAGTGCAGTGTGCATATTTTGTGTTTAGAACCAAGGCTGCAGTGAAGCTGTACGATGCAACATGGGCAAGCGTTACCAGAAACACCTCAGATTCATTATGCATTTGATTTTTCATTAATTTTTGGTTGTTGCATATGCAGAAACTTTCTTCTGTTGCCACATTTTTTCTCGAGCCCATGTGGAGTTGTGACCACAGTTTAAGAAGCGCTGATAGTTCAAACATAGGGTCAGGAGGACCTGAGCTCCAGTCTGGCCGCAGACACTGTCTAGCTGTGTGATCCTTGGCAAATCACTTAATCTCTGCCTCAATTTCCTCAACTATAAAATGGGGATAATAATAGCATCTACTTCCCAGGGTTGTTCTGAGGATCAAATGATATATTTGTAGATGCTTAATAAATGTATTTTTCTTTCATTCCTTCCTATACTTAGCATCAATCTTTGTCAGGTGGTTAGCTAGATTACAAAAATTCCTCCATAATCTGCCTCAGCTTGAATACTGCCAGTGAAAGGAAGGTCACTGTCTTATAAGATAGTCATTTCATTTTCAAATTGCTGTTAATTATCAGGATTTTTTTTTTACTGTAAAATATGCCTCCCTGTTATTTGTACCCCTTGTTCTGAGCTCTGCCCTTTGGGGCCAAAAATAATGGATTCAATCCTAAATTCTAGTTCTTAAGATTAAGAGCTAAAAGAATCTTAGAGTCCAATCCCTTCATTTTACAGTTCAAGAAAGTCAGGCCCAGAGAAGTTAAATGACTTGTCCAAGGTCATATAGATAGTAAGTGGAAAAGCTGGAATTTGAATCCAGGTCCTTGGATTCCAAATTCAGTGCTCTTTCTACTACATCTTTGTTTAACAAGACAGACAATCAAGTATTGGAAGATCCCTGTCATGTGCCTCTTAAATCTTTTCTTCTTCAGATTAAACAACCTCACTGACTTTAGTTTCTCCTAATAAGAATTAAAGACTTTGGTTGCTCTTCTTGGAAGGTGCTCTAGTTAACTCAACGTCTTGCTTAAGATGTGGCGTGCAGAATTGGACCCAATATTTCAGATGTGGTTGGACCAGTTGGTCTATATAACCTTACCAGATCTGGAACATGGTAGTATTCCTCCCACAGCTGTTTTTCAGCTTCCTGATGAATTTCGTCATCATCACCTACTTTTTAATATCAATTGACAAGATAGCCATAGAGTCAAGACACATGGGGAAGCCTGAAGACAACCTGGTGTCCGAGAAGACCTTAAATTGTGAGCTAACTTGCTGAAAAGACGAGGAGAGAAAATGCTGGAAATATTTGACAGAGAATTTCAAGCAAAACAACATAGTTCTTGGGCTTTGACAGGCAGTGTATGGCTCAACTAGATATGGGCAAGTTGGAAGTAGACTGGCCCATTTGGATCAAAGGCCTGTGGAACTTAGTCTGAGCTATGGAACCTGGCCCACCAAGAAGATCTAAGAAGTAAAGAGATCACATGTAGACGCAGTGCAAAAGAAACCGATGCTCAGATTGGGCTTTGCATCAATCATAGCATATATAAATACAAAAGACAATGATTTGTGTGGTATGTATGGATTCCCAAAATGAACTTGTCCACGTGGGTATATTCACATTAGAATTCAACGGATTTTTCCTCCTTGCATTTCCTGACTTTTCTAGAGCATGCACAGGCATACTTTGCCGGCTTCTAGTAAACTTGTGGGAGTTATGACACATCCGCTGAGATGGATGCCGCGGTAGAAGAGATGATCACTATAAAGTGCCATGCTTGGTAGAAGGACAGGTTTTTTTCTGGCTGATAGCTTCTCTTAAATATAACCCTCCAGGATAGAAGATGTGACTTGTGTGATGGATGAAGGACTGCCGTATTCTACCTACACATAAGGGCATCAAGAGTCACCGCTTCAACTTGAGTATGCAACCAGCTAGCTTGGCTTGTCCCAGGGCTTTGGGTTCTGCTTATCTGATGCGTTTCTTTTCTCTAGCATCAACCTTGAAAGACTGAAACCTTGAACACTGAATCTGCGAGGACCGAAGCTGGCAGCTTTGCCTTCCTTGGTACTTGAGCAGCAGGGGGAAAGAGGGTGCTTAAGCAGTGGCAGGAGGGGGCTGCCACCGAGGGAAGAGTTAGTACTATAGAGAGGCCACCAGAAAGAACAAGCTCAGCTATTTGATCAGACAATGCCAACGGAGGTGAAATGTAACAGTTAATTAGCAGCCTTGCAAAAATGGTTTTATGTCCCAATGAGGCTTGAATATTATCCTCCCAGCTAACTATACTAATAGTAATAAGTTAATATACTGAATCCTGTTTAAATCATTCTGTTAATGCATGTGGTGATTCTTTTATCCTTATTATTGCTTTTGGGATGGGAATAAATGACCTGCCCTAAACCTAATTCATATTGGGCACTGGGTACTACTTTTACTTCCCCCTTTCTGAGTAACCCTTTAGACCAGGGACAGGGAACCTGTCAAGGCCACATGTGGTCCTCTAGGTCCTCAAGTGCAGCCCTGAGAGAGGGAGGGAGAAAAAAGGCCACACTTGAGGACCTAGAGGACCATATATGGCTTCAAGAGTGCAGGTTTGCCACCTCTGCTTTAGGCTTTGGGGCTATAACTATTATAAGGAACAATTTTCCTCAGAAAGCTAATATTGGGGTAATGAGATGAATGTGAAAATGGAAAGTCTACTTCCCTTACTGAGAAGCCAGACTTCTCTGACCCTGGGCAAACCATGATAGCTAGGTAAAGGACAGGAAGCTCTGTGGCCTTAGTTTCTATGTTAGGCTAGACTCTTAAAAAGGAAGAATTCTTTCAAAATAAGGAAGTGAATGTAAACTCCTTGAAAACAGGAATTTGTTGTTATTTTGTCTTGGTAGCATCTTGATAGCATGCCTTACACAAAGTAGGTATTTGGTTCAAGATTCGTGAATAGATAAATGAAGTCATAGAGCCTAAACTGAGTTTGTATCTTTCTGCTTTAATATCAGCAAGCACACACATGTATTTTTATAATATGTCCACATTTTCTTCCAGATGAATTGGATTGTGGAATGGTGCTGGGTGGCACAATGGTTAGAATATTGGACCTGGAGTTAGGAAGACTGGAGCTCAGACACTTATTAGCTGTGTGACCCTGGACAAGTCACTTACCCTCCATCTCAGTTTCCTCATCTGTAATATGGGGATAGTAATAGCACCTACTTCCCATCTGCCTGGCTCAAAGGAAGGTAGCTTTTCTTCTTACAAGTGGAGAATATGGTTTTTTGTTTGTTTGTTTGTTTTCTGTGAAGGGGAGAATGAAGCTAAATAGTAATATTGGCTATTCACAGTGAGCGGCTTTCTGGGTTGAGCTGGAGAGGTGGAATAAATTCATGGACCTGTGTAAACTATTGAGCTGTTTCAGAATGTTAGGGACTGGAAAATGCCCAAGAGAACAAATGGCTGGCCCTTGACCACCTGAGGCTACAATCAGAGGAATATATGCACAGGCAGGGCAGCTTTTTCCTCTATCTCTGGGTTATATATACAGAAGGTATTCTGGAAGCTTGCACTTAAAAGGTTGTGTTTAATGCTGTAGTTATTGTTGAATATAGAATGGACTCAATTAGTGAATGATAACAAATGTATTTCTCAATAGAGACTCAATAGTCCTCAGTCCAGCAGGTTCTTATTTCTCAGACATGGAAAACTGAGGCACAACTGTGGTGCTAATGTGATCAAAGATCTTCCCCACCCATTCAATAGGCCTTGGGTAGAGCTAGTTAAGGCAAGCTTGATTAGGAGAGGCTTGTTTGTAGGCAGGCCCACACTCTTTTGCTATTAGGTGCTAAGCCCCAGGCCTACACAGGTTTTATCTATCTATCTATCTATCTATCTATCTATCTATCTATCTATCTATCTTTCTTTTTTTCTTTCTTTCTTTCTATCTACCCTGTGGGTAGCCATTAAGCTCAGACTAGAGAGCTGCAGAGACCAGAGAGCTGTAAGAGGAAGAGGAAGACAATGAAGAAGAGAGAACTGTGAGAAAGGACAGAGAACTGGAAGAGAGGGAGAGACAGAGAGAGAGAACTGCAAGGGCTCTGAGAAGCATAAGGACTTTCAGAACTGTGGGAGGAGAGAAAAGGCAAGCAGAGAGTTAGGATTCATAAGTGAGTGTTTATGGGAAGGCCCTAGCAGAGGGAAAGGTTACAGGTTGGCTTGGCTCTTTGCTGTGATACTGTGTTTTAATCTCCTTGCTGTTACATTGAGGTGGACTTACTGGTTTTGGAATACAATTACTGCTATGTTGAATTGGGGTTGTTGGTTTTGGGATTTGATCCTCTGGTGTCTGAATAAATGTTTTACTTCTTCTACCTTCTATACAGAGAGTCTCTTATACTTTGCAATTCTGAACTATATAGGCATATTCATAGTCACCATTGATATCATGAATCTTGCCTTACTGATACAACAACTCAATTTAAAAAGCATTTATTAAGTGCCTACTATAAATGAGGCATTGTACTAGGCACTGGGGAATAAAAAATTAACAATGAAACTGTCTTTTTTTTGGAGCAGCTTATATTTTAATGGGAGAATGCTACATCCTTGTACACAGATAAGTTAATGGAAAGTTTATAGAAAGTAAATACAATGAAATGCTGAGGCAGGGAAAGCATTAAACTGTGTAGATCAGGAAAGGTCTCCTAGAGGAGACCTTGAAGTGGTGAAATAGAGTGTTATATATGTAATGGAAGCAGGCCAATTTGGCTGTGTAACAGGACAACGAGCCCAGTCTTTATAAGAATTCTCAGAATTCTTGGCTGAAACAATCTTCACAATGACGTTGGAGCATGTGAACCTATTCCATAACTGGTTCTGATCTGTTAACCACATGGTGAAGAGGAATCTCTTTGGTTAGTTATGGAGTTGGAACTGGGGTTCATTCAAAAGGCATGAGGCTCTCCCTTGGTCTGGCTTTATTTTGCCTGGCATATTCAAATGAAGAGGCAAGGGCTAAGCCCTCAGAGGGCAAAAAGTATTCAGTCTTCTACCTCCTCAGTGACACACAGGTGCATGCCTCTGCTGTTGCTTCTGTCACTGTTTATTATTCTTCCTTTTAGATGAAAAAGATTAAAGATGGCTATGACTTTATGAGTTCTGAAAGTTCAGGAGAATGGGACACCAAGAAGTTTATGAAGAGAGTCCTTTCTGGAGTTGCAATCAACTAGTCTGGCACTGAGGCTCCCAAGGAAAAATCTCTGGGACTGAGATCAGCTGAGATGCATACTCATTCAGTGGTAATTTGAACTATATGAAGTTTGAGCTCATTCTCCCCAGGGAATGATGTAGTATGTGGGAAGGGGTACTTCCCAAATGTTGGAGGTGAGGTGGAGAAAGTATTTCTGTACTTGCTATATCATTTAAAGTAAATATCTATTAGAAATCTAATTGAGTAAATGGAACCACAGTATTTATTTTTAGGGGCAAGATAGGGGAGGTACATGAAGATGGGGGTTTGAGCCTATAACATTAGAAAAGAGGCATTCCTGGTCAGCTAGGTGGTGCAGTGAGTAGAGCACTAACCCTGGAATCAAGAGGACCTGAGTTCAAATCTGGCCTCAGACACTTGAGACACTAGCTGTGTGACCTTGGGCAAGTCACTTAACCCCAACTGCCCTGCCTTCCCCCCTGTAGCAACAATTTGGCTAGCAGTTGTTGTGGGGGTGAAAGACCAACACAAGACCAACAACAAGAGTTGCCAGCACAGGTTCTTTGATCTGCTTTACTAAGGAAAGCAACTGTAAGGGGTTAACAATCTTACTTTAATACAACATACAACTATCATTCACTTAGTTCAGGAGGAAAAGCCAGCATCCTGAGCTTCAGAGCAAATACAAACAAATTACAAACACACACAATACAAACAGACTAAATCACAATTCATAATAACCAGGGAAGCATCAACATCTGGGTTCACGAGCTGGGGAGCTCTTAACAACGACTTGCTCAGAGTCATGAGCTACTCTTCCAGTGAGCGAGAGCCCCAGACAAAATGCTAACCTTTGAGTTTTTATACTCTGTTCAAGGCTCGAAGGATTTACATCTAGTTAGCAAAAGGGTATGTGCCTGGAGCTTATTACTTAGTTAGCAAAAAGGTGTGGGCCTGGGGCTTTGCACCTGGTAAGGCTCAATCAAAGACATTTAATTAATTTAGCATTCTAAAACAGTAAAAAAAAAGTCCTATTTTAATTACCAATACACCCCCTCAAAAAAAAAAAAAGAAAAGAGATATCTCACACCCTCAAAGGCACATCTAGAGCCCAAAGTGGGAGATGTAGCTGGCCTTTCTCTGGGAGACCAAGTTCAGAGTATTGCTATAACTAGAATGTAAGCGAAGTAATAGAGTATCAATCAGAAAATATAGGTTAGAGCCAGATTATGAGGAGCTTTAAATGACAAACAAAAGAGTTTTTATTTTCTTCTAGGGGCCACAGGGAACCCCTGAAGCTTTTTGAATAGAGCGTTGACATGGTCAAGCCTGCGTCTTTTGGAACATCGGTTTGGCTGATGTATGAAGGACATATTGAAGGAGGAGAGAAATTGGGAGCAGAGGCTGTTAGGAGGCTATTTCCATCCTTCAGGAAAGAGGTGATGAGGGCCTGAACTGAGGGAGAGGGAATATGAGAAGTTACTAGGATGGGAGAAGGGTAGATGACAAGTGGAGGGGGTTTTCAGGGATGTAATCTGCATTAGTAGGCAGAACAACATCTACGAAGCCCAAAGACTATAACTTTGGCTGCTGATTCCCGCTGGTCGCCTTGATTAATTTCTATGTACCTCAGTTTCTCCATTTATAAAATTTAGAGAATTTATCTTTTTTTTTCAAAAATTTTTATTAATACTTTTTATTTTTATATCACCTGTATTTCTTAATAAATAATTCCCTTAGTGCTATATAAATGCTTATTCTTTCCCTTCCTTCTTTCTGGTCTTCCTCATCATCAACCATCACTTATAAAAGAAAAGAATAAAAAAGAGGAGAAAAACAGTTAGACAAAACTATCTGCAGTGAATAGTCTCTGGCTCGCTCCCCAAATCCCAGGCTGCTGCAGCTCCCTTTCAGAGTTCCAGAGGTACTCTGACAGGTTGGAAGGTGTCTTTCTCTAATGCTATCAGTTTAAGCCTCACTGTTGTATGCCTTCCACTGTTAGGTGCTAGTTCATTTAATCACTTAAGATTAACAGACTTTTACAAAGTGATAGCCACTTTAAAGATATAAGCCAAAACAAAAGCTCAAATATTTTCCCCAACATCTGGGTTAGCACACTCTCCCTCCCCCCTGCCATATCATTCTTATTTCTTGGGAAAGTGGGCTCATTCTTAGCATAATTTTCAGATAACACTAGCTACATGTCAAGATGTGATTTGACTGCCAGATGAGTCCTCATCTCAGAGTCCTCATCTCATTGCTGAGCTGGGTCCTGGAGATCACTCCTTGTGACATTGATACTGAGCTAGCTATAAATCCAGATTGAACTTGGACTTTGGGAGGCTAGCCCTTTTGAACCTTCAAAACTCACTATGCGGCACTTTCCAATTTCTTCACCTAGAACAAAAGAATAAACACTGGGGCAGGTAAAGAACCCAAGCTTGTATTCACATGCCACATGTCGGCCTTGGTGGATAGAGAAGGGCCAAGGCTTCTCCCTCGATACCACTGTCTCTCAGCGAAGGAGTAAAACCATCAGAGAAGAGCTAAATCCATCACAGACCATCAAAGTGAGAATGACTCAGAATCTGGTTTTGTTTTTCAAAAGCACTCCCCAGTTATGGCTGCACATTCACTTGAAAAGACTTCTCCAAACCCTGAGGTTATCAGACTGGAACCAGTTACAGAATGTCTATGCATGTGCCAAGGTCTCTCTAAGGCATTTCTATTACAAGAAATGGCTCTCCTGGAAGCAGGATCTTCAGTCTTGCCACCTGGGGAGTAAGGGAGGAGTAGAAACATGCATTTATTATGCACCTACTATGTGCCAGGCACAAGCACTTTACAAATACCTCATTTGATCCTCACCACAGCCCTGTGAAGTTGATGCTATTATTATCTTGAATAACAGACAAGGAAACTGAGCAAACAGTAGTTAAAGGACTTGTCCAGGGTCACGCAGTTAGTAAGAGAGGCTGAATTTGAATTCAGATCTTCCTAACTCCAGGACCAACACTCCATCTGCTGTGTCCCCTAGCTGTCTTGGTGGGAGATACTATAGAAATTCTTGGCACGTACATCAGACCCTGCTATACATCCGACTCATCAAGTAAATCCAGCATTACATACAATTTGTGAAACCAGCAATCCCTCCCTTCTGCAAAGAAAGGAGGACATTATATTCTCGAATCTCTTCTTTGGGGCCCAGTTCAGTCATTATAACTTCATTATATTTAGTTTTTGATAATTTTGTGGTTGTTCTTTCCATTTACGTTCTTATTGTGGTCATTGCGTATATCATTTTTCTGCTTCTGCTTACTTCCTCTTGCCTTCTTTCATATATGTCTTCTCATACTTTTTTGTACTCACTGGTTCTTAACAGCACAGTAATAGTCCAGTAGACTATTTTACCAAAATTTGCTTAGCCATTCCCTGATCAGTGGCCATCTATTTTGTTTCCAAATCTTTGCTAGTGCAGAACATGCTGCTATAAATATTTTTGCACATATGGAATTTTTCTTTTTATCATTGACCTTCTTGGGATATATACCTAGAATTGCATCTCTGGGACAAAGGGTGTGGATGTTTTAGTCATTTTCTTAGCATAATTCTGATCCACTTTCCTGAATGGTTAGACAGATTTCCAGCTCCACCAAGAGTGCATTAATGTGCCTAAGGAGTGACTATTTTTAAATCTCTCCCCACCTCAATCCGTCCTCCACACAGCTGCCAAAGTGAGTTTCCTAAAGTGCAGGTCTGACCATGTTGTTCCTCTACTCAGCGTATATACTCCATTGGCTCCCTCTTACTTCACAAATGAAACATACGCTTCTCTGTTTGGCGTTCAGAGGGATTCACGAGTTGGCTCTGTCGTTCCTTTTCAGCCTTATTGCATATTATTCTTTACCATGTCCATGTCCTCTACAGGGCATCCAGACTAGCTTCTGATTGATCCTCACAAAAGAATTTCCACTTTCTGTCTCCAAGTATGCCTGGAATACACTCTTTCCTCACTTTGGTCTCCAAGCCTCTGCTTTCCTTCAAGACTCATCTCAAGCATGAGGTCTCCCCTAGTCCCTCTAGGTGATTAGTGCCTTTCGCTGCAAGGCAATCTTGTATCTGGTACAGGGGTGTGCTTGAGCTAGCTTGGACCAGTTCTTCAGAGCTGAGCATCTCGGAAATGGGCAAATCAAGTCTTAATTCATTGTTTTGTTATTATCATCCGGACTTAAGAAAGTGATGGAGAAAATGTCAATAAAATATATTAAACTTAAAAGTGTGTCGGTGCAAACTTTAAAAAAAATATATTTTTAGAGACCTGGATGTTAAACATTTTACGAACACACTACTGGTTTGATATATACCTGTTTGTGTGTTTGTTGTCTCCCCTAGAGTATAAGCTCATTGAGGGCTTGGACAGTTTCATTTTTGTTCCTAGCCCGTCTGGAAAATAGTAGGGACTCAGTGAAGTCCAGCTGATTAATTAATAGGGTCATGGTGAAGAATACTAAAGCATTTTTAAAGGGATTAAAGTTGTGATGTCATCTGGACAAAGTTATTGAGTAATTCAGAACCATAAGAACAAAAAAACCCAGCAATGAGCTTAGAAATCTTGGAATTGATCTTGCTACCCTGTCCAGCTGGCTTAAAGGGATGTTTGCACTGTTCTCCTAGTGAATCTATGGGACGAGATAGTTGTCTTTTGGAAATGGCTGGCTTTGGAATGATAGTCACCGCTGCATTTACTGCTCTGAAGAAATGTCATCTGTGATCTGGGAAAAAGGGGTAAAAAGAGTCCACTTTTTTCTTGAGTATTCAGGTGTCTTCAGAAAAGGGAACAAGAGTAGCTCTGAACTTTTAGAAACAGCCTCTCCCTAAAGACTACTTCTGGAGGGAGATTCCAAACCACCACTCCTAGCATTTTCAAAAAGTTTCCTAGACCGTGGGGAGAGAGCGGATGGTGCACACAGAGCTGCCAATGTGGCATTCAAGTTTCCCTTTTGGAAGGGCTAGATGAGCCAGCTTCTTAGGAAGCCGCCTGCTGCTATGGGATGACATAGTGTCACCAGTGGTGTTGAAACGTCTCTGACTAAACTGAAGTTGGAGGCCATCCCAGGGAAGGCTATGCAGTGTAAGCAAGGGTGGGCCAAATGGCCACTCTGTACAGCCAAAGGCGGCCTGGATCACTAGTTCACATAAGCTCAGGCTCAGCAGGATAAGCTACTGGCATTTGTTCAGTGGAGAGAAAAAATAAAATAAACTTTGTGTGGAAAGTGATAACCCTGACATTTCAATATATTTACTGCAATGATGTTTCCTAGAATCACAGAGTACAACAAATTAGAATTATAAATACCATCCAATTTTCCTAACAGCACTTGTGAGTTATTAGTTGAAATCAAATCACCTTAGTCAATCAAAGGCAGTCAATTAAATGGCACTATGCTTCGCTTTCCCAGAAGATCTGCAAAATACCTCTCATTCTGATGGAACACCCCAGCCCCAGTGTATATCAGTGGCTAAATATTTATCCATAAATATTAAAAGCAAGTCAATGATGATTGAGACTTCTAAGTACTGTACTTAAACCTGGCTACTGTTTTTTTTTCCTCTTGAGTCTTGGGCCTAGGAAATGACGTAGCATTTAAAGATTTGGAATTGTTTTTGACAGATAGGGACATGTTTGTGACTTCAGTGGGATAGAGAATTCTTGGATAAGGAAATGCAAGTCAGGCATTTTCCCTGTGATTTATAGTCTTAGAGAGCTGGCCATAGCACTTAGAGGTTAAATGACCCGCTCAGGATCTCTTAGCCAATATATTTAAGGAGAAGGACTTGAAACAAGGTCTTCCTAATCTTTATCCATTATGCCATTGCTTGGCAGAGGATAAAAGCCTCATGTTGTCTTTTGAACATTAAATATTATTTTCATTGTTATCAGGCTATATTCACACATGGAAAGACAGCATAGTACAATGAATGAATGAATGAATAAAGAAGTTTTTATTAGGTGCCAAGCACTGGGCTAAATTCTGGAGATTCCAATAGAGAAGTGAGGTCATCCTATCCCTCAAAGTTTTGTATTCTAAGAGGGGGAGGGTTCTTAATCCCTTTTGTGGCATGGACCCCTTTGGCAGTCAGTTGAAGCATCTGGATCTTTATGCAGAATAATTTTTTTTAAATGCACAAAATAAAATACATAGGATTACAAATGAAACCAATTCTATTGAAGTATGATTATCAAAATGCTAAAAAGTCACATATTCACAAGTTCACAGACCTCAGTTTAATAGAGAGAAACATCTACACAGAAGAAGTGGCCAGTTGTTTTGGCCCAGGAAGTTCCAGGAATGGTGATTAAGGATACCGCCTTTCCAGAAACAATGGTAGTGTTGCTTTAATTACTGTTCCCAGAGCGAGAGGTAGAAAGGGAGTGGGGATGAGTAGGAGAGATGGCCAGAAGATGGGGGAAGGGAATCCCACTCTGGGCCTGCTAACTCTGAGGGGCTCTTATCAATCAGAATAGTATGGCCCCAAGGGGACTGAGTTCTAGGACTGGGTGGCTTAACATCTTCAGAGCACGATATCTAAAGGTTAGGTTAAGAGAAAGCAGGAATGGCAGTTCAGATAGCAAAAATATGGCTGGGGTGAAAGAAAGGGCAGATAGCGAGGTGGTCTTGGAATCAATAAGACTTGGGTTCAAATTTTGCTTGGACACATATTGGCTGTGTAGTCAGAGAAAAATCACTTAGCCTCTTAGTGCTCCCAGGAAAGTCTCTAGGACTATAATAAGCAAGAGATAAGTTTCTGATCCGCATGTTTCCCCATTGGGAATTTCCACACTGTTGAAATAAAAGTCTGGACTCTGCTTTTCTCCGACAATGAACAATAAATCTTCACACTAAGATTCACGGAACAGTTACCATAGCCCATAATGATTTAATGTGCAGTGTTGATTGTTGCAAGCTAACTTTTCCTTGGAAGCGAATGAGAAATTTAGAAGAATCTTTTATCAAGGGAATGTCTTATCTCACACATTCTTCACGTGATAGGGAAGCCAAGGCACATATTATTTGCATGGCCATGCGAATTGTTGGTAATTGCTGACTACCATGTATAGGCTGTCAAGTTGATAGCTGTTTGTCACGTCCTATTTAATTGGCGTCCCATAGAACAATAATGAAGAATCCTCTCCATACAGATGAATTTGTGATTGATGATACAGCTGAGGAAAATCATTTGCAAATACAGGCCAAAATTCAGCTGAGTGATGGATCTCATCTGATATTCTCTTGGTTTTACATAGGTGGTTCTTTGATTGACACCAATAGCGTTGTGATAACCCAAGAGAAAAATCTTGCCTCTAGACACAACAAAGGGCCCTGAATTGACTCACCCTTATTGAAATGGCATAAAACCTCTTAAGGCTATTTTCTAGCTGGAAGAAGGTTTGGTTATATAAATATTTTTTAATGTTGGTGAATGGAAATAATATATTGGTGACAATATGCCTTGATTGACATTCAAAGAAATACATTCCATCGTTGGGCAGTCATTTTCTCAGCCAGACTACTGAATAGCAGTGGTGTGTTATAGGCCCCTGCCATCCCTGTGCAGTGATGCCCTCCCCTTGGAGGTGGCATTGTTGGCATTGTAAATAACACATACAATGTGTTGATCAATTTCAATCCAAACATGTTTTTTCACCTATTATTGAAATTGAATAAAGTCACATAATAAGGTGATTTTTTGCTAGGAAAAAGAGTCTTTATTTAAAATTGAGAAGGATGTGGGTTAATGTTAAAATGATAATATCAAAAGACAATGAATTCCATAGGACAATAACATAAGTGATTTGTCAGTACTTCATAGATTTAAAAAATAATAATTAAAAAGTGTGACATTTAAATAGCACTTTAAAGTTTGTAAAGCACTTTACATACACTATGTTATTTGAATCTCATGGCAATCCTGTGACGTAGGTGCTACAGAGATTTTTATCCCCATTTTAAAGAAGACAAAATGGAAGCTCCAAGAGCTTGGGCCGCAGGGGTAGGGAACCTGTGGCCTTGAGGCCACCTATGCCCTCTAGGTCCTCCAGTGCGGCCCTCTGACTGAATCCAAATTTCACAGAAAGAAAATCCCCTTAATAAAAGGATTTGTTCTATAAAACTTGGACTCAGTCAAAAGGCTACACCCGAGGACCTAGAAGGCAACATGTGGCCTAGAGGCTTCAGGTTCCCAACCCCTGATTAGGAATTTATCCTTTGTCCCACAGCTTGTGAGAGATGGAGGCAAAATCTGAGCCTAGGATGACTGGACTAGTCCAACATTCCAAGTCTAGCAGCCTACCTACTAGATGACACTTCCTCTAATTCAAAAGTTCAACAGATATTTATGAAGCTCCAATGATGTTGAAGATGCTATGAAGGGTACTAAGGTGAGTGAGAGATAGCTCTTGCCTTCTAGCCTTACACCCAGTAAAGGAGATAAGAAATTATGTAGCCAAAAACACAGTAAAAGGTCGAAAGTCTCTTTTTGTTTTCCCAACACTTAGGACAATGCAAGGCACATAGTAAGTGCTTAATAAATTCCTATTGATTATTGCTTTTATTGATTGAAGTATCAAAGGAGACCAAAATGCTTTAGGACTGAAGAGGAGGGAGGAGTTGATTCTGACAGCATGTGACTTGGGACAACCACCAAGAAGAGGTGACATCTAGGACCTGAAGGGACAGAGCTGAAACTAGTATAGGCAACACCAAAGAAGCTAGAAACTAGAAGGTGGGTTTGAGGAATATTTAGTAGTTCTGTTCAAAAAGAGTGAAGGTTTCTTCTAGAAGAAGAGATAAAGCCAAAAAAGTAGGATGGTGGCCAGGTCAGAGGAGGCCTTGACTTATTTTGACTGTTCAGCAGGCCATTTAAAGGTATTTGGGCAGGGACATGTCATGTTCAAATTTTGACTTACTCTGGTGGTGGAGGATGGATTTGATGGAAGAGAGAGGAGAGGCAAGGAGAATAATTAATGTGGTATTTTCCGGGGTAAATTGCAGTGAAAGCCTGAACCAAGGTGGCGAGAATAGAAAGGAGGAAACTGTGGAAAGATATACTGTAAAGGAAAGAGTGATTATACTTAATATATAAACATACCTTTTCGGGGGGGCAGGTGAGAGAGGGAAAGAGATTAAATATGTTTTGATGTTTTGAAGGCAGCTGGGTGAAGTGGTGGATATAGTGTGAAGCCCAGAGTCAGGAGGACCCTAGTTCAAATCTGTCCTCTGACACTTGCTAGCTGTGAGACCCTGGGCAAGTCACTTAACCTTGTTTACCTCAGTTTCCTCATCTGTAAAATGAACTGGAGAAGGAAATGGCAAACTACTCCCAAATGGAGTCATGAAGAGTTGGGCATGAAACGACAAAAAAACATAGATGATTTGAACCTGAGAGGTTCAGAAAATGATGGAACCATTAACAAAATTAGAGCTGTTAGGAAGAGGGAGCTGGTTTAGGGAGATGATGAGCTATCTATTGTAGCAGGATGGAACCCTATTTTTAGCAAAGTAATCATATGCTTTTGACAAAATTGTGTATAATACAAAAGACTGCCCTTAAATCCACACTGGTAAATAAATCACTCTAGCTTGTTACCTTGCTAATAGAGATCCAGTTGTTGGTCGCAATGAGAGCAGAGGTGGTGGCATTGGGATCAATGCAGCCCTCACCTTGACTCCTTTAAACAAGAGCCTAGGTCTCCCTGGGGAAGAGAGACTGATCAAGCCATATCCACAGCGTGCAGGAGAATGAGATTGCAGCAGCTTGCTTTCATCCCATTAGCTTCTATTTCTTGTTCATTTCCTGCTTCTATCATCCCTTTGCTTCTGGTTTTTGCCTTTATCTTCCTGCCCCGCAACCTCCCACCCCATGTCACTGGGCTTTCTTTTTCATTTTCACTTATTCTCTTTCATTCTTTCTCACTCATTTTCTCTCTTTTATTCCCTCACGCTCATCTTTTAGTTCTCCTATTCTTTCACTTTCATTCTCTCATTTTCCCTTATTCTCTCACTCTTTCTTTCATTCATTCATTCTCTCCTTCATTCTCTGTCTTCTATCTCTCCCCCTCCCTTAATAGCTTCCTTTTTGCCTATTATCCCCTATCCTTCCTACTTCCTACTTTCCCCTTTTGATGGTAAATACTATCAAAAATATTATAACATGAACAATAGGCTGAACACTATACAACACGAAGCATATTAACTTTTTATACAGACACGTGGCTTTTAAGGGTGAGAGGTGTTTGGCTGACACTATAGGGCTATGAGCTTTTGTTCCAGTCAGCGCTTAGAGAGGGAGTTATTTACATGAAGCACTCTGAAGTAAAGAGTTTCTTGCCCCCCCCTCCCAAACCTCCTTGAGATGCTGTCATTGGCATCTCATTTCTTTGGAATACATCTATCCTTTCAATTTTTCTGAAACATATTATTTACATCTCCTTTTTATTCCTGTGACACCAAACCTCATATCCTACTAATTTACAGACAAGCCATTTTCCCTTTCTTAGCATGTAAGCTACTTGAGGGCAGGGACTAAGTAATTTTTCTTTTATAATTTCAGTATCTAGAATAGTGCCTTGCACATAGTAGGCACTTTAAAATGTTCATGAATTGAATTGGATTAACATATTTCCTATTGAAAATGCAAACATACCTGAGACAGTTAACACTGTCAGCTCTGTATTGTTATTCACACCTTAATGTGGACTGGTTTAATTAGATATTTCCCCCCAAATGCTACCTGATATTGTTGCACTGAAGGAATGGGAATTTTGATGGAGTGAGGGAGCACGTGGGCATTGACCAGGAGGGCAGGTCTGGGTGGGAAATGGTAGATGAGGCAAGGAGGGAAAGGCTAGGCACTTAGTGGATGAAGTGCTTGGGAGCAGAATGCTGGAGCAGTGAGAGTAAGGTAAGAGGCAGACTATTTCAGACAAACTTCAGCTACCTCTTAATTTGTCCTAAGTAGGAGTGGTGGATTTATGGCCTCATCTGGTTGTGACCAATAGCTCTCATTTGCAAGAAGGTTGGCAGGGGACAAGGGTACAGTCAGTGGCCGTTGAAACCAACTGATAATAATAGGCCTATTTGTTGATGAGGATCTGTGACTTGTGCCTTATTAATACCATGCTTCTTACCCACTAAACTACAGATACCTACGGTAATCATTTCTTAGTATTGATCCGATGAGAAAGTGAGAACTCAGGGCAATAAGAATCATGACCTCTGTCTTGATTTAGGTTTAGAGTACAATTCAGAATACCAAAGGAAACGCGAAGAAATGCCAAGGAAATGCAAAGTGTGCAACTAGGCAGAAAAGCAAGTCAGCTTTATTGAGGGTACATACTTACTATATTAAGGACAGGGCAGATGGTGGGAATAGGTCGGGTCTACTGAAGCCTGGGGTGGAAGTGGGCAACCCCTGTGAGCTTCTTGATGAAACAGGGTACCCCACTCAGTCTGGTGTTTATTTTAATAGAGTTTTTATTTGAGTTTAGCAGGATCAGGCATTGGAGGATGGGAGTCAGGAGACTAGACCTGGGGACTGGTACTGATTAATTTTAGTGGGAGGTGGTGAGCAGGGAAGACTCTTGGAGAATTGGAGGCTATTTGATATTCAAAATCTCCACCACCAGGAAAGGGGCTTTTGGCTATTATCGCTGACCTTACTTTGACAGAGAGAATCAAGAATTTTGAGCTTCCTCAAGCTTGTTCCTTGGGTAGGATGGGGAAGCTACTATACGGTCCTTACAACCTCTTAGACCCAGAATTAGAAAGTAACTCAAGCAATCATTTTATCTTACCAATACCTGAATCAGCATCCTCTCTATCGTGTTCCTAGAAAATTATCATCCAAATTCTGTTTAAAATCTTCCAGTGATGAGGAATCCAATCCTTCCCAAGACAGTCCATTCCATACTGTTGCATACTGAACCAAAACTTACCTCTACAATTTCCATTTAATAGTTCTTATTTTGTTTTCTGGAGCCAAGCAAAATAAATTCCCTTCCCTAGTCCATATGATAATCCAGGCCTCCAAATACTTGGAGATTAGGCATAATATCTTAATCTCCATTTCCATTTGCTAGTATTGTGTTCACAGGTGGTCTATAATTTGCATCTTAGAAACTGTTTCCCACACATACACATACAGGGGCAGCTACAGGGTGTAGTGGATAGAATACTGGGCCTGAAGTCAGGAAGACCTGAGGACAAATTAAGTCTCAGACACTAGATGAGTGACTGTGGCTAAGCTACTTAACCAATATTTGCCTTAGTTTCCTTATCTGTAAAATAGAGATAATAATAACATCTACCTTGCAGGGTTATTGTACAGATTAAATGAGATAATAATTGTAATAGATAATAGATTTCCACAATAGATAATAATGATGATAGAGTCTACTCGCTCTGCAAGTTGTGTGTGCCACATTCACCAACAAAAATAAGCCTGCTTCTTTGTTGCTTTGTCATCAGTTCCTTCTCAATGGACATACTCAGTTAAAATGGCTGACACAAGACCCCAACCCTGACAAGTGTGAGATTTACTTCTGGCTGCTGCTGAAAGCATTCATAGCTACACAGACATCTGCACCTGACTGCTTCCAATTCCTTACTCCATACTTAGATCCTTGCCTGAAGCCACTGCCTCATTGGTAATGAATTTTTATTCAGATTAAAAAAATATAAACAAAACATGGAGTATGCTGGTTCAGGTATACTACTGCCCTGGACTTGGTTTCTATTCAACTTAATAAATACTTATTAAACTCCTACTCTAGGTAAGTCATCATACTAGGTGATAGGGATACCAAGACAGTAATGAAACAGTTCTTACCCTCAAGGAGTTTACACTGTATTAGAGGAATCCAACATGTACACAGATAAGGCTATTTTAAAATATGTAGAATCATACAATGTAATTTTAAGAGAGAGAGGGTGCTAATAACTGGCATAACCAGGAAAGACCTAGAACATATGAGTTGGCATCTGAGCTGAGCTTTGGTTTCCTACTATCACCCTTGCTATGCCAGTATAGACACATGCTGCTTTGTACTGGAACCAATTTGCCTAACATACACAAAGCTTTCAAATGTGTGCTCTTCTGAAACTCCCAGAAGCCTTCATAGAAGACAAGGCTGTCTGGGAGAGACCCTTTGTCCAAATTCTTTTGAGGTCCTGTCTGGTGTTTAAAGCAAGGATGCCTATATCTTCAATAATCAGAGTTAAAAAAAAATCTAATTTATCCTGAAATCCCTCCTGTATTTTAAAAATCCTGTCTAAATTCTCTGTGCAGTCAGAGTGACTATTTGGTAGACAAAATGTCTCCCCAAACCATCATGGGATTTTCATAAGCAATCGGGATTACTCCAAAATACATTGCAGATTGGTATCAACTATCATATTTGAATTTGTATTCTGGTGCTGAGAGCAATTTGTAGCACATTATAAATCATAGCTCCTCCTCCACAATTTGAGAACTCTCCTGCCTGTGACAAGCTCAGAGGAAGAGATTGTTGCTGCCGCAGCAGTGCCAGAGGTTGGTGAGAGAAGCCTGCTACCAGTTTCCCTGTGATGGGAGAAAATCTGAGAATCATTTTATAATGCAGCCCTTTGGTACAGCCCTAGTGCCTTCAACCTAAGTACTGTGGAGACAGAATTTGGATTCAAAATGTTAATTGGAAGCTGATATTCTTGGCTTTGAGGCACCTTATTTAAATGTTGCCCGGGCTGCCTTCTTCTCCCGAAAAGCTATATAAAGTTCACTTTTCTCAAAATGAAAGCTTATATTCTTGAGAGTACAGTCAAATCCATGGAGAAAAATCTGAAAATTGCAAACTCTGTAGATTTGAATTGACCCTAATAATGGCTTTTATTCTTTAGTTGCAATAAAAATTCAAATGACACGAAGATCAGTAACTTCTCCAGTTTAGAAAGAGATTGAAGTGTTTAGGGGCTATGCTATATGAATGCCAACGGAGACAATAGAGCCTTGATAGATATTCCCGCTAACATTTGCAAAAAGCATTAACAATATATCACACTTCACTGCCAGCTGCAAACCCATAATATTATTCACAAATTATGTATTTAAGGTTGGGGAACCTGAGACATTTTTGTAATGCTAATATTAAGACATCACCTCCAGAGATGTTCTATAGCTATGCACCTCAGCCTGAATTTTATATATCCATCCTACTCCTTGGCCATGTGGTGATTCTGAAGTTGTTGCCTGGCTACCTTGAGCATTATTTTCTGGATTGGCACTTTTCCAATCTGGCATCAGTAGAAGGCTTGTGTTCAATTGTATTCTTCTTAGAAACTAGACTGTAATTTATGTCAAGGGATTTCCTGGGGGAAAGGGTCTTGGCCTTGGAGCTACAGGAGTTGAGTTCAAATCTTGGCTCTGATTCTTCCCTGGCTTGTCAATATGGGTCAGTTTCTTAACCTCTATGAACTTCAGCTTCCTAATTTGAAAAACGGGAATAATGGCTCTGTAATATTGAACTCACAAGGTTGATTTAGGGAAGGTGCTTTGTAAACCTTGAAGCATTATAGAAAAAGGAATTTTATTACATGGGTAGCCATCAGCCACTCCAGTCTGGGGAGGAAAAAAAGTGATATGCAAGTTGAGAAGGTGTCATTAGGAATAATAAATTGGCAATAAGACAGAGATAATTAAAGTTGAATATCAGGAAAATAATGTGGATATCGAAATATTAATGATGAAATACTCTCATCCTTAGCAGTATGGTCATTAGGAGATGATTCAAGAATCCATGGAATAGAAAAATGAGTAAAAATATAATGTATCCACTAGATAATAAATTTGAAGTATTCCCAAGGAAGTGGAAGTAATTTATACTGGGAATTAAACAGCTGAAATCTGGATCAGAATCACGGAAGAAGAGGAGTATGGTCAGGCAATCTGGAAATAATACAGCACTAGTGGAAGCAAGGAGCAGGAGAGAATGAAATTTTGGGAAAAGTTATTCCAAAATAAGCCGTAATAATACCTATGAGGAAATGGCTGCTAAATCCAATTCCTCACATCTGATTTTATCACCTGAATTGATTAAAGGTACCTTGCTAAGATGAGATCTTTTGTAATTCACAAACCAGATTAAACCTCTGGGAGGGTAGGGAACTTAACAAAAGGGAGAAAGAATATCGTAAGGACAATGGACTAGTCCTGGAGAAATCATGGAGTCAAAGAGATATGGTTTGGAAAAGACCTTAGAAGCCTCCCGGTCTAACTCCTTGTCATAAATAGATGAAATTAGAAAGGTTAAATGACTTATAACTGGTCATTCAACTACTTAGGTTTTCTGGATTCCAAGTCCAGTGTTCTTCTATCTACTATAATACTCTGACTCTCATCAGATCAGATCACATTTATGAAAAAAACTGAAAGTGGGACTGTGAAATTAAGTTGGCTGCCAAAGAGTTCCTTGGAGAAGGAAAAACGACAAACCTTGAGAAATGCTGAAGTATGACTGAGCTTACTTGTAAAAAAGACATTTTTCCCGTGTCAACGTATGATTATCAAATAATAAATTGAAAAATTTCCCCCAAGAAATGAACCTGCATGTAAAAATACTCAATCTATGTCATTTACATATGCTAAGTCCTTATATTTCAAACAAGAAATGAACAGTTAATTACTAAAATATGTAATTTACTTTTTATAATAAATATGTCAAATAGAAAAAGTTGCCCAAATTGGGCAGCAAGACCATAAAAGAACTTAAAATAAACATTCCATCAGTCAGTAGTCAGTCTGTCAAGAAACATTTATTAAGCACCTACTGTGTACCAGGCACTGTGCTCAGTGGAAATAATGAGCATAATATACTTAACTGTTCCATGTGATTATTTTCTTGACAGCTAGAACAGATTGTTGCAGAAGTCGCCATCTCTGTGGACTTTTCCCCCAGTACACTTCATCTTGGCGTAAGTGGTTACTTTTTATATCTACTCTATGCCTGGCCACAGTTGACCCTATCAGAAAGAAAACACACATTTTGATTACCTCTCTTTTCCTCAGTTTGTTAATAACTATAATTTTCAAAAAGAAGACTTCCTCTAAAATAATCTTTCCCTTCCACCGAAAAGTCTTTTGTATGGACGATAGAGATGAGATATCTCATAACACAGTGAGTTATTAAGAATTCTTACTTCTTGTTTCCCTATCTCCAGTACATTAAAACCCCAAACAAAATATTTAACCATTGTTGAATATCAAAAATCCTAGGGGAAAAGAGGGGGAGGGGCTCTGGAGAGAGGACAGTTATGCCCCATGTGGTGGCTGAGCCTTGTATCAAACTGGTCACAGTACTAGGGTCTTCTAAGAAACTAAAATAATGATTGCATGTACCAAGTGTGTTGTTGCTGATTCTCACATGGCCCTCAAACAGTGGGCAAAATTTGATCCCAAGTTGTGTGGTGTAGCCTGACATAGTGGATGGCAAACATATTGGGATCGAAGTCATGAACATGTGGGTTCAAATCTCTTGCCTCTGACATATCAATTGTGTGATCCTAGGTAATTCACTTATCTTCTCTTGTTCTTATCTGGAAAATGGGGATAATGATAACATCTGCCTTATAAAGGTTGTAAGGACCAAGTGAGATAATGTAGGCAAAGCATTTTGCAAACCTTAAAGTCTTATTTAAATTTTAGCTTTCATTATCACTTGTAATCCTGTTTTAAAGCCTGACTACTAAATGTAGTACTCAGGGGCCTCCTAAGCAGTAAACCTCCAGTTAGCTACATCAGGTTCTAGGTACTTTGCAGGTCAGAAACTGCATTTCATAGACCCCATCATTATGGGACTGGTCCCCTTTTCTCCCACATCACCTTATCTTTATGTATCTACTTGTGTGGCATATGTTGCCTCTTCCAATGGAACTTCTATCCATCTATCTGTTTATCTATCTATCTATCTGTCTGTCTATCTATCTATCTATCTATCTATCTATCTATCTATCTATCTATCTATCTACCTTTCTATCTATCTAACCATCTATCTGTCTATCTATCTATCCAAAGGAACTTCCTAAGCTTCCTGAAGGCAGGGAATATTTAATTTTTGTTTTTGTATTCCCAGTGTCTAGCACAGTTCCTGACACATAGTAGATGCTTAATAAATCTTTGTTTATAGATTGAAAGTTAGCCAGAGGACGCGTGATAGGAACTGTTCCTGTGATTTCATTGGTATAGGAAAGTGCTAGATGAGGAAACTTCCTATAATAAAGAGGTTAGGTCAACACCTTCTCTGTGCTAGAATTACCTAGAGCACTGAGAAATTAAATAACCTGTCCAAGGTCACATAGCCGGTATGTGTCAGAGGCAGTACTTGAACCCACGTCTTTCTGGCTCTGAGGCTGGCTCTCTATCCACTATGCTTCTTCTATTTCTGAAGCATCATAGTGATAAAACAACAACTTAATGTCTTCCCCAACCCCCAAATCTTGAGCTCACTCTCCCACAAATACACACATTTGTAGTGCAGTAGAATTACATAAAGATACCATGTGAGATATATACACAAGGAGAACAAGTGTGGCCAGAGTATTGTGGTGAGGGGCACATATGAAGGTAACGTGATCAGAGTACATGCAGAGAGGGGAAAAACACTGAAAAGTCACAGGTGTCTTCTGGCAGAACTTACTGTGCTTTTCTTAACAGGATCTGCTCCCCACCAGGTGTTGAGCAGCCCACCATGCATTGCACCTGAACCGTCCCCTGTTGGGCAATTTTGGTTTTCAGCCATCTGGTTTTCAGCTATCTGGTTTTCATCTGTCTATCTATCTATCTATCTATCTATCTATCTATCTATCTATCTATCTATCTATCTATCTATCTATCATCTATCTATCTATCTAACATCTATCTATCATCTCTCTCTCTCATCTATCTAACATCTATTTATCATCTCTATCATCTATCCATCTGTCTATCTATCCATCTATCTATCTATCTGTCTGTCTGTCTATCTATCTATCTATCTATCTATCTATCTATCTATCTATCTATCTATCTATCTATCTATCTGTCTGTCTGTCTTCATAATTCTCAATTACCCTACTCACCATCCTACTAGGAAGCTGTAGTTAGTATGTCTCTCTCCTGCAAGAAGGGCTAACAGGTCTGTTAAATGACTCAACCACTTCCGTCATTCATTGGCGAATTGTGTTGAACAAGCCTCTCCCCCTGCAAATGAGTGGTATAGCTCTATGAGTCTCTTGTCCTCAGTTGCCTTCCTATAGTCCTTACTGTCTTTAGGGGCATCTACAACTCTGTCTTCTATTCACTACAGGTGCCCTCAGCATCTTACCTTCAGAGAAGGGCTACAGCTCTCATCAATCAGCCTTCTTAGACAATGGCCCTAAAGTTTTTCCCCTTAGCTAGCCTGTACCAAAAGTTAACAGCTTCAATTTCTTCTTGAAACTCTTGTGTTTGACCCTTCTCCAAACTCAGTGACTTTTTCCTCTATTTTTTCCCTGAGTCTTTCAGTCAAACTGTATTAAGTCAGAACCCCATTTTAATTCTTAGGTCTTATATAACTACAAGGTTAGACAAATATCCCCCCCAAAATCCCCCAAAATCTACTTCCTCAAATAGAAAAGATACTCTTACCGAGTAAGAAAAATAATTTTAGCTTCCCCATAGCATTATGTTTTTCTGTATTATATGAATAAGGATGACTAGGCTGGCTAGACAGACTGAATAGTTTGGTGACTTTTGAGGTACTTCCTCAAACATGTCACAACCTGGTCTCTGACCAAATCTCTTAGTCTATATAAAGTTAGAGAGTGAGATAGAATTCTTGGACCACATTCATTTTGAGATCTACAGGGTGTCCCTAAAGTCTGGACACATAGGCAAAAATGCATATTTTGAACTATTTGGAATATGAACAGACCTTAGCCTTGACTTCTTTTTCTGGGGTATGCTAGAGGAGAAAGTGTATTCAATGAAAATCACAAATGGAACACACTTGATCGAACGCATAAAAAATGTGCTAAAGTTGATGGCAATGTGGAGTTATTGCATTGAGTTCATGTGACTCTTACAAAGTATATCAACCTTTGCATCACAAATGATGGAAATTGTATTGAAGATGTTATTTGTTAATATTCCAATTAAATAAAATTTTGTTGACAATTTCATTCATTTCATTTCTTGAAAATACACAGTAATATTCTGGGCTGAATCCACTGAATACCTAGGCAAAGAGAAGTGATTTAATTTCTCATAAGGCTTAGGAAGGGAAAATTTGAACTTTTTAGTTTGGATAATGGGAACAATAGTTCTCTAAGTCTACTATGTATAGGAATGAGCTTTCTCCTCAGTTTCCATGTTTTCCCCTTGCAAACAATTAGGCAGGTTAGATAGTTCTTGTACAAGAGAGGTCGAGAGAATAGCTGGGGTATTGTGGGTCATGGCCAAGGTGGTTTTTATGATCGTTGTTTAATATTTATTGAGTGCCCAGAGCTGTGTGGAAAGATTAAGCACTGTTTTCTCAGATGATACCCGACTTTGGTCAAGCTGGTGAAAATAGTCTTTTGCTTTCTCAGCCACCAAAGAAATGCAGATAAAAATAAACTCTCTTATTGGAATTCAAATGTGTCTTCTTAGTTGTCACTCCATTTACATTCTAATAACCATTTTCCAACGGAACATCTGTTGTCCAGATAGTGTAGTAATAAATCACCAAAATGCATATGTTTATCCCTTAGGAGCTGGAGGAGTTTGAATTACTGAATAGGCTGGTCAATCAGGTAGTACTGACCACGTTGTAGGAGGATATTTATTAGATTGTGCCTTTGTCTTCCTCATGGCAAACACCTGTTTGGGGGAAGAAACAAAATGGTACAAGTGAGAAGTATTAATCTTGAGTGGTAAAATTTGCCCAATAAAATGTTTTAGTGAAGTATTTGTTATCTATCCATAGGTTCTGCCAAATGAAGGGAAAGAGTTTAACCAACTTTAACATGACATGTAGGTAAATTGTAGAAAGACGCCAAATTCCGCAATAATTTGGACCACACACCATGACTAAAACTGCTTACACTGGATAAACATGTTTTGCAACATTTATGAAGGCCCTGAGGACAATAGCTTGTTGTGCAGGCCAACTATCCTTTTGTACAGGGTGTTCCTAAAGTCTGGACACACAGGCAAAAAATGCATATTTTCAAGAAATGAAATGAATGAAAATTTTCAACAACATTTTATTTAATTGGAATATTAACAAATAACATATAACTTCAATGTGATTTCCGTCAGTCGTGATGCAAAGGTTGATGTGCTTTGCAAGATTTATGTGAACTCGATGCAATAACTCCACATTTCCTACGTGTTCAGATTTTAGGAACACCCTGTAGATCATGGCTATACTGCTGGAGAATCTCATATACACTGCTTGGTTAAACAGGAATATAGGATCAGATAATTAGAACTAGAGGCCATTGAATATAACCCTCATTTAATCCTTCTGAGCCTCAGTTTCTTCTTTTGTTAAATGACAATAAAATTTCCTGTAGTACCTATTTCATAGAGTATCATGAGATATAAATGAAATAGAGATAGATACTGCTCCAGAAATGTCAGTAATTATTGTTGATGTTTAGTACATATTTTTTCTCTCAAGCAAACAAATCTTGAAAATCCACATTTTAGGTTCATCCCATAGTTTTCAATTTAGTCAAAGTTTGATTTCTTCTTTGCTGGCTGGGAGTTATCTGAAGGTTTGGGCTTTTCAATATTGAAGAATTCTCACAAATCAATAGAAAGCTAAATTTTCTCAGTCTCTAATGTAGTAACTGCAATATAAATGGAAAGTTCGTTTATGCTTAGATAATTATAATTGAGCTGTGGAAGGTTGAAAGAGAATAATTTTGCTTAGAAAAATTATTTGATGAAGGATATCAAAGCTCATTGGTGAAAATACTTTGTTGCTTCTAGCTCCGCTGATATGGAAGTCAGGCACCGATTGGATAAATGATTTACTCAATGTCAAATACAATGAATAGCTGAACCAAAAATAGCACTCAGTATTCCTGACTCATAGACCCATAATATAATCATTAAATTCCATTAAAAATTGAAGATCACAGTAAATTGATATATAGACTAATTTAAAGTTAATTTGCAGCCCCTAGATTGGGGTAGATAAAGTTAACATAAATTAGAATTCAGCTGAGGGGTATGGTTGATCTCTTGCGCCTTCTAGCTTTAAGATTCTACTAGGAAGAGGATTATTAGGATCATGAAATCATATAGTTAGAAGATGCCTATGAGTTAAATTAATCCATTTTTTCATACAATGCCAGAAATTCCTTCTAAAACCTCCTTGACAGATGTTCATCCAGCCTCTGCTTGAATAATGTCTACAATGATGATTTGCTCAATATGGCATGAGGCATTCCGAGGAAACGTCTAAATGGCACGAAATTCATTCTCATACCAAACCAAATCTACATCTTGGTAACTTCTGCCCATTGGTCTTAGTTCTGGCCCTGGAGTAAGAAAAATAAGACTTATTCTTCCTCCTACCTGAAGACACTTCAATTATTTGAGGAGAGTCTAATGTTTTCACTCATTTCTCTCAGGTTGGACATAAATAATACCTCCAATTGTTTTTCATATGGTATAATTTCCTAACCCCTCACCATCTTAGTTGCCCTTCTCTTGCCCATCATTGGCTTGTTCATGTTCCCCTCAAAATATGGTGCTTTGAACTAAACCTTATAAAGCTGTAAGATTGACACAAAGTACAGATGGACTATTATTTCCCATGACTTGTATATTACTTGAGAGCTGCACAAATAACTTAAACTCTCTCAGGCTCAATTTCCTCATCTGTAAAGTGGGAATAATAGTACCTACCTCGTAGGGTTGTTGGTTTGATCAAAGAGGGCAAGATAGGAGAAGTGTTTTGCAAACTTTGAAACACCATATCAGAGCTAGTTTTTTTTTAATTAAGAACACATCAGCTTTTTTAGCAGCTGCATTAAACTATTGGGCAATAGTAAGTGGATAGGAAATTCATATTCCCCTCTTTTTCATATGAATTACTGACAAGACAGATCTTCCCCACTGTATACCTGTGCAATTGAATTTTTGATCCTAAATGTATAGCTTTATATTGGCTCCTCTTAAAATGAATATTGTTGGTTTGGGGCCTCACTTTTGGAAAAAAAATTTTCTGAATGCTATCATTCAGCATATTAATTAAACATTTCAACTTTGTGACATTGAAAATCTTCTATGTCACAGTGACTTTATAGGTCATTAATAAACACATTGAACAGGACAGGGCTAAAGCAAAACTACACTAGAGATGTCTTTTCATATTGCTGTAGGACTATTGATTGACTCCCTTTGGGACAGTTGCTCAGCCAGCTTCAAATCCTCCAAAAAGTCCTGTCATCTGTCACACAATTCACTATCTCTTTACAATAATTTTCTGGGATATTGTGTTAATGCTTTGCCAAGAATCCAAATATACAACGTCCACAATGTTTGTGTAATCTGCCTACCTAAAACATTATAAAAAATGAAATAATTTGACATGATTTGTTCTAAGGAACCTGCTTACATCCTAGTGATCACTGCATTCTTTGCTAAATGCTTGTGAACCATTAAAAAATTGATTCTGGAATTCACACAAATTGCTTTATAGCCACCCTCTTCACTTCTTGAATTGGTCCAATGCTATTTAGAAATTTTACCATGACTTGAATAAACATATACTTGGCATACCTAGTAATTTTGCGAATGTTTGAAAGCTAGGAGTGATCGCTGACATATTGGATGACAGTCAGGATTTAAAAAAGATCTTGACAGGTGAGAAAGTTGTGCTAAATCTAAGAATAGAAGTAATTTAGCAGTATAAAGTCTTATATTAGCATCAAATAATTTTTTAAAGATTCAATTCATTAGCTATTATTTATTCATTTCTTAATTTATTGGTTAATAATAATTAGTAATTTAAATAATTAATTTTTATAGTTGCAAACTGGAGGGGGGAGGTGATCTTATGCCTAGACACTATTTCATCTAAATGAGTGTAGGGGGTTCTGGATTACAGCTCAGTGTGAATCAGTGGTGTGGTACCACAGCCAAAAAATCTGAATGCAATTTTAGGCTGCATTGAGAGAGGCATGGTGTCCTGAATGAGGGAGGCAATGGTACCACTGAGCTCTGTCTGCTCCATTTTCATCAAAACGGGAGCGCTGTATTCAATACCGGGTTCTGGGCTGGGTCCACATTAGGAAATATTGTACATTGCTAAGCTGGAGTGAATACAGAGGGAAGAGATGAGAAAGTGAGAGCCTCTTGGCTCATGCTAAATGAGCACTGGGTGAACAAACTAGTGGTGCTTAGCTTAGAGCAGAGAAGAACTGGGAGATGGGGGCAGGTTGGATAGATACCTTCAAGCATTTGGAAGGCTGTCATGTGCATGTAGCTCCTTAAACTTTACAAACAACCACCCAGTGAGGTAAGTACCACAAATATTATCTATTTATTTTATTTTATCCAATGAGATAATAGATGCAAAGCACTTTGTAAACCTAACAGTACTATATCAACGATTCTCAAATTTTCTGGTTTTAGGAATCCGTCACACATCTAAGAATGATTGAGGACTCTTCCCACCACCAGAAACTTTTGTCAGAGGATTCTGGGAAGATGGTGGAGTAGGTCAGAAAATTCCAAGCTCTCAAGATTTTCCCTCACAAAAGAGATAAAATAGCACCTTAGGGCAAGCAAAGTGTGAGTAAAAATAAATAAGAATAGAGGTACAACAGGGGGTCTTCTTGGGATGATTTGAGAAGATCAAGAGAAAAATCCCAGAGCTAGTTTCTGCTTTAACTGCAAGCAGCAAGCTCTGGGGTTAATTGGTTTGAGAGCCTATGGAAGCCATAGCTAAAGGAACTTTTTGCTCCTGGGATAGAGTAGAGTTGAGTGTCTAAGCCTGGGAAGATCTAAGGAACCTCTGCTGACAAGGAACACCAGACCCAGTTGTGCTGTTAACAGTGGCGGGGGCAATAAGGAACCAGCACATGCCTGATGAGTGTAGAAGCAGTGGGGCAGGAAGCCCCTGTCTGTGGGCACTTATAGGAGGTTGGAGGTTTGGTTTTTGTTCTAGGCTAGAGGGGAGAACTGAAGAGGCACCATCCCCCATGCCCCAGGGCTAGAGGTGATTACAAAAATTAAGCTATTACCACAAAAAATGTACCGGTAAAGGAAAAAGAATCCAGCCATAGAAAGCTATTATGGGAATAGAGAAAACCAGGGCTCATCTTCAGAGGAAGATACTGAAGTAAAGAAACCCCCAAAGGGTAACGTCAAATGGTCTCCTGCCCAAAAAGAATTCCTAGAAGATCTTAAAAAGACTTTAGAAATCAAATGACAGAGATAGAGGAAAAACTAAAAAAGAAAATAACAATAGTCCAAGAAGAATAAGAAGATTACGAAAGGAAAGCCAACTAATTAGAAAAGGAGATACAGAATCTTAAGGAAGAAAATGACACCTTGAAAATTAGAATTGGGCAAAGCGAAGCCAGTGAAATTACAAGAGATCAAGAAAAAATTAAATAAAATATGAATAATGAAAAAATAGGAAAATGAAACATCTTATAAGAAAAACAACAGATTTGGAGAATAGATCAAGAAGAGAAAATATAAAAATAAAAAGACTAACTGAAAGTTATGATCAAAAAAGAATCTTGATAAAATAATACAAGAAATAATTAAAGAAAATTGTCCTGAAGTATTAGAACAAGGCGGGGGCGGGGGGAGGGGAAGTAGAAATAGAAAAAAAAAATCCATCAATCACCACTTAAAAGGAAAACTCATAGGAATATCGTAGTCAAATTCTGAAACTCCCAGCTCAAGGATAAAATATTAAAAGGAACAAAAATAAAATAATTTAAATATGATGATGCCACAATTAGAATCAGGCAAGACCCAGCAGCAGAGACATTAAAGGACTAAAGGTCTTGGAATACTATATATTGAAGAGCAAAAGAACTGAGACTCTGGCGGAAAAATAGCATACCTAGCAAAGTTAAGCATAATCATGAATTAAAAAAAAATGGACATTTGATTAACTGTCAGACTTTCAAGACATTGCTAAAAAACCCCCTCAAAAAACAACAACCTGACCTTAATAGAAGATTTGACATACAAGAGGCAAGAGAAATAGAAGGTACATACCAAAGACTGATTATAAGGGATTCAATAAGGACAGACCATTTACTTTTTCTGTATGTAAAATGTATGTCTAAGATTCTTATTAATAATTGGGTAGCTCATAGGAAAGACTGGGGAAAACCTGAGTATAGAAAACCGGAAATGAACATTATCTACATTTTATTTTTATGTATTTTGTAGCACATTTCCAAATTACATTTTAAATCTGGCTTGGTGGTGCCACTGTGGGCTATGAATTTGACATCTCTGTTTTAAACTATGAGCTCCTTGAGACAGTGACTATCTTAAACCTTTCTTTGTATCCTCAGAGATTAGCACAGTGCCTGGCACATAGTAGCTACTCAATAAATGCTTGTTGACTGACTGACTTTCTGACTATCATGCTATCCATGCAACTACACCTTGCAGTTTTTTCTTTGCACCAGAGGAGAAACTCATTATACTGCACCATTTAGAAACAGCTAAAAAGAGTAATTATTTTATACAAATGAGATGCAAGAGGAAGAATCAATACAGAGGAACTAGATGGGGGAGGACAGCTGGTAGTTTTGGTAATCTACTTTCATCGGGAATGGGTTTAAGAGGAACTATATATATATATATATATATGTATATATATATACATGTATATACATATATATATATATTTAGAGAGTATAAAAGTTTTCTAAATTCAGAAGAAATAAAATGGTAGCAGTATAGGGAGGGGGTAGAGGACAAGAGAGGGATCTTCAGAGGAGAGGGTAAGAGAATAGGTAAAAGGGGGATATAGAAGGGTATTTAGATTTACGGGAATGGGTGTATAGGGGAGGGATCCTTGGAAGGGGGTAGGTAAGTAATAGGAGGCCACGGTAGTGGGCAGTAGTAAAGTAGAGGAGGTAGGACGGATAGGAAACAAGAGAAATACACAAACATAAAAACAAAGATCAGGAGTAGAATTTGTTTGGGAAAGTATATGTCTGTATATGTATTCATGTATATATATGTGTATATATCTATGTCTATATTTATAAAAAAACATATCCAAACTGAATTGTAGCCTTATGGAAGGGGGTGGGGAAGGAAAGCAAAAGGACAAAGTAGAAAAAGTACACAGCAGAGAACGAAAGAAAACTTACAAGGAAGCAAAGAAAAAGTGGACAGCTCTCAACACAATGTGTATTATCTATTGTACAGGCTTTCTTGAAATGAAAATTTATTGTAATATATTTTGAATCCTTTCTTATGTTCTGCTGTGCACAGGACATACTCTTTTTTTTAACTTTGTATTTAAGTTCCAATATTTAAGTTTATGATAGGTTTTTGTTTCTTGTCTCTATTTTGTATTTGTGTTCTGGTGTTCAAGTCTAAAATAAAATTAAAAAAAGAATTTTTGTCTATCTGGATTATAGCTATTGATATTTACTGTAGTAGATGTGAAAACATAAATATTTAAAACACTTAATAATTGGTTTAAAATACTAATAATAAGACCATTACATGTTAACATAAATATTTTATCTTTAAATAACCATATTTTTCCAAAACAAAAATTAATGAGAAAAGTGACATTTAAAAAAATTTGAAAGCTAAGATAACAAATTTTTAAAAAACATACAAAACAACATATTTTATCTAATGTCTAGATAAATAGAAGACAACTGGATTCTCCTGTTTCCACATTCAATTGCAATATATTGCAATACGTCATTTTGAAGCACATGAAGAAAATCTAGCCTCACATAGATGTGTTGTTGGAAAAGGGAGGAGTTTTTAAATAAACAAAAAGCACCTTAGTATTATTATGAAAATAATCTTGATCTTATGGACCCCCAGAAGAATCCTGTGAATCTTGGACCACGGTTTGAAAAGTGCTATGCTATATAAATGTTAGCTTTCTTATTAGTATTAATGATCATCACAAAGATGAGGAAACTGAGGCTCAGAGAAATTAAGTGACTCATTCATAGTCACATGTTGAGGAAGTATCACAGAAACCCAGGTCTTCTAGACCAGTCATGTAAAACTCAAGTAGAAATGGATCCCTGTAGGTACATATTGACTTAGAAAGCCGGAAATGAACATTCTTTATATCTTTTTTTTTGTATTTTGTTGCACATTTCCAAATTACATTTTAAATCTGGCTTGGTGGTGCCACTGTGGGCTATGAATTTGACATCTCTGTTTTAAACTATGAGCTCCTTGAGACAGTGACTATCTTAAACCTTTCTTTGTATCCCCAGAGATTAGCACAGTGCCTGGCACATAGTAGCTACTTAATAAATGCTTGTTGACTGACTGACTTTCTGACTATCATGCTATCCATTACACCTTGCAGTTTTTTCTTTGCACCAGAGGAGAAAACAAGGAACAACAGATAGATGGAAGGTACGGAATGTCAGCTTTTTCAAGAGTGGAATGGGATGCCTCTGGAGGCTGTGGATTCCCCCTCACAAGAGGTCTTTAGGTGAAATTTGGATAACTACTTGTTGATCATTCTATAATTGGGTGAATTTTGTTAGGGACTGACAACAAACTTACCTGTCTATTATCTCTGGAATCCATTCTTTTCCTTTATTTTGAAAATCGGTACATTAGCTCCTCTTCAGTCTTTTGATGCCTCTCTTATTTACTATGGTTTCTCAACTCTTATTGATATCAGCTCTGAAATTACATCTGCAAAGATTCATCCTGTCCCTTCCTTTGCTCATATCTCCCTTTGCCCCTATCCGACTGATCTCTAGGATCACAGACTTATGGAGTTTTAAAGCTAGAGCTGGGAAGGGCCTCAGAGTCCATGTAGTTCAACCCTGACTTCATTTTACTAATGGAGAAACTGAGACTCAAAGATGAGAAATGACTTGCTCCAGGTCATACACATAGAGTCAGAGGGAGCATTTGGGTGCAAGCCCTCTAATTTCAGGATAGCTAGGTGGCTCAGTGGATAGAGCACTGGGTTTGGAATCAGGAAGACTCATCCTTGTGAGTTCATATCTGGCCTCAGAAACTTACTAGCTGTGTGACTCTGGGCAAGTCACTTAGTCTTGTTTGCCTCAGTTTCCTCATCTGTAAAATGAGCTGGAGAAGGAAATTGCAAACCACTCCAGTATTTTTGCCAAGAAATGAAGAGTTGGATACAACTAAAATGATTCAACAGCAAAAAGCCTCTGATTTCAGAGCTGGTGCTATTTCCATTATATTATACAACCTCCCTAATTCATCTGATGTAATTTATTTGCAATGCAGATTTGAATTCATTTAAAATAGCCAGGCATCCTTTATGCTCTTTTTACTTATCATAAATTCAACATCATAGATTTAAAGCTGTAAGAGATCTGGGAGGTAATTTAGTCCAATATTCTAATTTTTTTGTTCAGTTGTTTTAGTGTGTCTGGCTCCTTGTGACCCCGCTTGGGGTTTTCTTGGCAAAGATACAGGAGTGGTTTACCATTTCCTTCTATAGCTCATTTTACAGATAAGGAAACTGAGGCAAATAGGATTAAATAACTTGCCCAGGGTCACTTACTAAGTGATTGAGGTCAGATTTGAACTCAGGAAGATGAGTCTTCCTGACTCCAGCCTGGCACTCTCCACTGTACCACCTAGTTGCCCCATTCTCACTTTGTAGGAAGCCCAAAGGAGTTAAGTGACTTGCCCAAGGTCATGCAGGTGGTAACTAGCAGAACTAGTATTCTATTCCAGGTCCTCTGACTACAACTCCAGGGCTCTTTCCTCTGTGCTATACAGCCTTCTATCTTGGCCTGCCACTTTTCTTTTCCTTCCTTCCTTCCTTCCTTCCTTCCTTCCTTCCTTCCTTCCTTCCTTCCTTCCTTCCTTCCTTCCTTCCTTCCTTCCTTCCTTCCTTCCTTTCTTTCTTTCTTT